>CM060920.1:393296129-394553272 GCA_030737875.1 Allium sativum | reverse complement strand
ATAAGGCAATGCATAAAGAACCGCTTTAAAACCCAGGAATTGAAAGTGCTGTCAAATTCTTGGTTTGTCTATTCATTCTCATCTACAATTTCCGTCGATTGCAGTATCCCACATATAAAAGAAGCTAGCTTTGATGCAATAACTTTGAATAATCATGGAGTTAGCATGAGGATGGTTCGTAGTTTTGCTGCAATGGTCAACACAATGCTTAAATTGATGTATATCATGTTGTCGGTAAATATTATATACATATAATATATATATATATATATCAAGTTGTGCATTTTTTTAAGATTGTGACATTGATGTTATCTTATTATTAGGAAATTGAAGATGAAACAGAAGAGAAGGCAGATGAAATGGTAAGGAAGGCTGAGAACATGACTGAGGAAATGAAGCAGAGAAAGACAGATGGGATCTCCAAAGAGTGCAAAAAAATGAGAGAAATAGTCATAGGGAATGTGGAAAATATGAGGGACTTCATAGAAAAAACAGCATTAGAAGCGAAGGATATATTGATCATAAGTCTTTTTCTCTTTTTAATATTGTACGCTTGCTCAGCTGCTATAACTGTGGATCAGCGCTTGATCATTACCGAAGACAATCCTGTATATTAATAGTGTTTATATTATTGAAGACTATTTCATATATTGATGCCATAGACAGTTAACATTATTGTAAACTATTGCATATCTTAATGTCTTGCTATCAGTGTTTGGACATAAAAACTAAACTCAATAATAGCTAATTACTTAGTTTAAAGCAAACCCATTCAAATGCATGTTCTTCAATAAATTAGTTGTTAATAGTTACTAGACTTAGCATATGATATTAGTGTAATACAAAGTTACTGTAAGTAGGATCAGTTCTAATGTTATAGATGCATAGCCTCCCATGAATCTCAACTAACGTTTAAGGTATTTGTATATCCAAAAATAAAATGGGGCTTAAGTTTAGTAATTATTTCCTAAATGTGGACTGTGATAAATAAAAAAACGAGAATTATATTAAGTGGAGAAGTTAAGGTAGTAGTAAATCTTTTAAATATAAGGCTTTTATTTATTCAACTAATACCCTAACAGGCTAACATAGAAAATACTGATATGTCCTTTCTAATTTTCCTGTACATTTTATTTCTTTATTCTATTTTAAAAGAGCACTGTTTACTAAATTTTAATGCCAGGTAAAAAATATGTGACATAAGCTGCACACAAATATCGGTTATATAGTTTTTTTCACACAAATATCTCATTTTTTATATCTATCTTTTTGTGGAAGATAATTGGTTCTCATTAATTTTACACAAATATATGTGCGTAGAAATTTAGTATGTGTTCCTTGTTTTATACTATAGCTATTATTATAATCGTTAGTTATCTTAAAACCATATAAAATGAGATTGACAATTATTCTAATACAACGAGCATGTAGGATATGGACCATTTTACGCTTATTACTAGACATGGTAAAAAAAATACCATATTTGTTGTAGTGTCCCGAAATTCTGGTACAATTTGAGCTGAAAAAATAACACAAGTCCAACCCAAATTACACTGGAAACCAGAAAACTAATAGAAAGAAAACAGAGGGTGAGAATAGATAAGATAGAAACTTAGAATAGAAGAAGAAGAAGAACATACAACATCAGAGTAACACGAGTCTCACAGCGGAACAAACAACATATATTAGATACATAATTTTGAAATAAAATCAGTATATGTATACAGTAACATTATCAGAGTACAACACTTACAACACAGCGGAAATAACTATAGCTATATAATCATGAAGCCTCCTGCTCCAAGCTCTCCAAGTATATCTGTAAAATCCTGACTACTTGACTGTCCGTACAAAGTTGGGCACCCAAGAGTTTAGGGAAAACAAAACAAAATAAACTCTGGGTCAGTCACGGGACTGGTATGAGTAAACAATTTAAAACCGTTTAGGGAAAATAACAATATCTCGTAAGACCTCGCTATATAATGGAACGGGTTTTTTCCTCATAAAAATCCAAATCAATTTGATTTAACTTTCAAATCATTTTGAAAGAAACAATGATCTTTTATATCAAAACTCTTTTGATATTATAATAGTGTCTATCAAACACAATATAATAATCATCTTGTAGAACGCTCTCACATTCCATATATACAGTATACAATCAAAACCGCGAGCACTTATTGGGTAATGGATTTCCAACTATGACAAGGTATGGAACCACCTTCCGATAGTGTACCTATAGAGAGGAATACACTGGGTTCAACAAGAATATCTTGTAACCCGTCCACACATGACCGACCACTCATTTCGCTTGAGTGTATCGAATGTATATCACCAACGGTTGGGATCAGCAACCGTTTCCCGAATGGGACAACATTGAATAGATTAAAGAATGAAATGAATATCTCTAGATAGGTGATAATACACCCTAATTGGCATCCAACCACTTAGCCATGCTGCCTGCCCGACTTCTGTCATTTCCCGGTTGTGCGGCTAGAGGCCACGCTTATATCTGACTGATCACATAATTATTCACTTTGTATGTCACATCGTCATACCCGCCAAATCACAAATTGATTTCCCCAAAAATACAACGGGTATACAGCTAAGAGAAACGAATTCCTCCGCCACCAAACGTAAATACGTTTGAAGAGGTCAATTTACGCGATCCATTAAATATACTCTGTCAGACATTCTTCCATACAGGTCATCCTGGGACTGGACAAACCGAAGGTACTATTCTGTAAACAGGACAGCCCTTGCATAACTCCATCTTCAATTATCTTCATCATATTTGATCGCAACGCTAACGCCCATACTGAGTGGTTTTTCAGATAATGAATCTGATCCCGGTCTCTCCATATTGACGATGGAAAAATGGTCAAAAACTTCGATAGTCGGTGAGTTAACTATTAAAGAAAAACATGTGTGCAAACAACAATATTATTTCCGGATGGAGATTATATCGATCAATCATCGTTTAACATTTATCTCTTTAGTAATTAATTTATTCATTTTTCATTTCCTGTTTCCATATATTCAACATTTCTTATTTTCTAAATCTTGAAAATATACGTTATTAACATTGGAAAACAATTCCATTTCTTACTTTCTATATTAGAAAACATTTCTGATTCTTATTGGAAAACAATTCCAAAACTCCTACATTTGGATTTAAACAGATGCTTAAATAAAACATCGTTATGCCAACTCACAACATTACACTCATTAACTAAATTCACTTAACCAATCTTCACTATCGAACCTTAACCATTCCTTAGTTAAAAATGGAGTCAATCAAGTTGGGGTATAACTACCTCTCAGACCTTAACTGAACAACATTTCTAACTTCGAAAAAGACAAAGTATACCTTTTAAATCTTTAATAAACTACTTAAGTAACTCTCTTTCGAAAAATCTCTATTTGATAACTTTTTCCCTCGAATAAACTATATTTGATAATCTCTCTGTCGAATAAACTATATTCGATAACCCTTCTCTTTCGAATCAACTACGTTCGATAACCCTTCTCTTCAAATAACTATATTCGATTAACTCTATTCAATTAACTCTTATCAATTAACTCTATTTGATTAATTCTATTGGATTAACTCCTTTTGATTAACTCTAATCAATTAACTCTATTTGATTAAATCAATTAAATTAACTCTAATCAATTAACTTTATTTGATTAACTCTATTGGATTAACTCCTTTTGATTAACTCTAATCAATTAACTCTATTTGATTAACTCTATTCAATTAACTCTAATCAATTAACTTTATTTGATTAACTCTATTGGATTAACTCCTTTTGATAAATCTAATCAATTAACTCTATTTGATTAACTCTATTTAATTAACTCTAATTAATTAACTCTATTGGATTAACTCCTTTTGATTAACTCTAATCAACAAACTCTATTTGATTAACTCTATTCAATTAACTCTAATCAATTAACTCTATTGGATTAACTCCTTTTGATTAACTCTAATCAATTAACTCTATTTGATTAACTCTATTCAATTAACTCTAATCAGTTAACTCTATTTTATTAACTCCTTTTGATTAACTCTAATCAATTAACTCTATTTGATTAACTATATTCAATTAACTCTAATCAATTAACTCTATTTGATTAAATCTATTGGATTAACTCCTTTTAATTAACTCTAATCAATTGACTCTATTTGATTAACTCTATTCAATTAACTCTAATCAATTAACTCTATTGGATTAACTCCTCTTGATTAACTCTAATGGATTTACTCCTCTTCGAATAACTATATTCGATTAACTCTATTCGCTTAACTCTAATCAATTAACTCTATTCGATTAACGCCTCTTCGAATAACTATATTCGATTAACTCCTTTCGAATAAACTATATCCGATAATCTTTCTTCGAATAAACTATATTCGATAATCTCTTTTTCTTCGAATAACTATATTCGATAACCCCTTTCTTCGAATAACTATATTCGATTAACTCTCTTCTTCGAAAAACTATATTCGATTAACTCTCTTCTTCGAATATTCGATTAAATCTCTTTGAATAACTCTAATTCGATTTTACTATAATCGTTTAACTCTAATCAATTAACTCTATTCGATTAACTCTAATTCTAATCGATTAACTCTAAGTCTTATCGATTAACTCTAACTCTTATTGATTAACTCTAACTCTTATCGATTAACTCTAATTCTAATCGATTAACTATAATTTGATTACTCATTTTGATTAACACATTTTGATTAACACATTTTGATCAACTCCTTTGATTAACGCTGCTTCCATATTCAGTTTCAAACATCGATGTTGAAATCGATTCTTACTTCTCTATATAAGTCTTGACTTATATATTCTATTTATCCAATGATAAATATTTTATTTTATTTATAAAATATTATTTATAAATTAATCTTCTCAATCTATCGGTTAGAACATATTCTATTTAAATTCTTTGCTTTAAATCCATATCATGTTATACTCGTGTGCGAAGCACGGGTCTAAACCTTTCAAATGTAAAATTCTCTTTTTATATAGTTCTATTCATTTTTCAAGTATTTCCTTTTATAATCTATTTATTTACCATATAAATCCCTGTTGATAATTCTATTTATTTTATAAAATATTTCCTTTTTATATAAAATCCATTGATTTTATAAGTAATTCCTTTTATAATCTAACTATTTATTTTTCTATTTGTTTTACAAATATTTCCTCTTTCTATTTTTTTTTACAAATATTTCCTCTTTCTATTTTATCATATTTATTTCCCATAAATATTTCCTTTTATAATATCATATTTATTTTCCAATAATATTTCGTTTTCAAAAACCCTTTTTGATTTTATAACTATTTCCTTTTATAAAAGCCTTTTCCTTTTTATATATAAAATCCATTGATTTTATATAAATAATTTATTTTCAAAATACACTTTGAAAATCCCCTTTTTTACATCCCAGTATTTCTTACGGTATTTAAAATACCAAATAACAATGATAGATATCATTCAACACACATAATCAACAACAGATTATATATCACATCATATATTAAAATGTATGAAAAGAACAATATTATAAATACTGAGGAAACCAGTTGGATCCCTCCAACCTGTTTCCCTGCATCACAGATGTTATACAATATAATTAACATCAACTTCATTTCAATATGAAATATTCTGATAAACAGAATCAATATATAATTAACAATTTATATATATATCGTTATCTATAATTTCAACCAATCAATCAACAGTTCAACCAAACAGTTCTCACACAGCAATCAATCATCATTTATCATTTCTAAAATTACGTTATAAAAATATGAACTGATAGAGTTGGTGAGTTTTACTCACATTGGACGATCATCGTTAATAACGATAACCATCGCTTGATTCAGACGGACAATTTATTTCGCTATAAATTGTAGCGAGTTCCAATTTTCTCCAAGTCAGTTCCATTGTGTATCTGTCGTCCATATGATCCTAACGGATCTTGTTTTGCTCAATTCTGATATCGTATGATAAAGTAACGATTTTTCTTTTATATCATGCTTGATTTAAATAACATAAAATTAACTAATTCATACTTGATTAAACCTTATTGGGCCTTTCCTTCTTGAAGCCCACTTAATACTCCTACCCGCACCCAGTGCCTCTCCTTCTCGTCTTCTACAGGCATTGAACAAAACTCATGGCCATTTTCCAAAACAAGGACCCTCTCAATAACTATCTTCTCTTCACTAATCTCCAAATAAAAACCATCAATGACTTTCTCTTTCTGAGATCTATCACCACAACCAAGAGTGCAAAGCTCGCACCAATCATGGGAAATCCGACACGGACAGTTCCCGATCATACATAGTGATCCTGCGATCACTTCAAACCATAAATTACACTTTTTTAAGAATCGAGACCACCATGGTACTTCTCTCCACGATCCCCTCCTTTCCCTCACCACTATGACAAGCTCGCAACCACTTTGCTCATCGCGACTTCAGGAAATCTGCGCCCCCAATACACAGTCACGACATCTCAAACTCCGGATTCCACAAAAAAAAATCCACAATCGAACCTTCTCCTTACCACAAACATCGTTCTACCGTTCAAATCGCTCATTAATACTTGCATCTCTCGAATTCATCAGCCCTAAGGTTAAAACACCACGTTACTCAAATAGACAGTGAGATAAAACTGTCGATACCTCCAAATAGTGATCGCACCTTGTAAAAATTGGTGTAAGTGAAACTCAAATGCTCACGAACTCACAAATAAAACCATATGATTTTTATATTTTTATTATCGAATTATTAAATGAGGATTTTGCTATGCAAAGAAGTAGAACTGGCGGTTGTATTCTTTGACTGGAGAAATTTAAAGTTAGGTCATAAGGATAGGTATATTTATAGGATAAGTAAATTATTATTTTAATCGATTATTAAATTAATTATAACCAATCGCTGTTTACTTTATCCTACTAAAAATTCATATGGTCACATATGATATTCAAATTCGACGAAAATGGACATACAACTAGAGTTCAGCATTACGCACCCAACGAAACTGGTTTCGTCGAATTACGACTCTGTTTGCTCTCACACCATATTTTTAACCATCAAAATACTGACTGTTTTTCACATTAAAAATCTGTACGGACACACATTGACTCCAAAAATAACGAAAATTGAAATCTAGCAATAATTTAATATTTCGGATCCAACAAATTTAGTTTCATTGAAAACGGAGTATGTTTGCAAAACTGGCTATTTTTAAAGCTCTAAATAAACCCTTTTAAATATTAATATATTTAAAAATAATTAAAGTAAATATTTATAAATAAATATTATCGTATATATTTACACTAGAAAATCATACAACTCCATATCGGGATTCATAACTCGGTATTCCAATCCCGGTTGAGTCGATATTCAATTTATATTGAAAAATCCATTTATAATATAAATAAATCATTATAAATTATAAAGGAATTCCATAGCGACTTTCCTAAAATTTGATTTGTACATAGCTCAAAATCTACACGATGAAATCCAGATTTTTCTCTTCTACTAGAAAAAATATACTTTACCAGCTCCGAACGTTTCTTGTTTCACAGAAATCCGATTTAAAACGGATTATGTATATTCAGTTGAAGTTCGAATCGAATATTTACGAACGGCAGCAACATTTCGAGCTCGATTATAATTATAATATAATTATACGTTCAACTGTCGTTCAAATAATATATTCGTTATTCTAATTCAATTTTAAACTGAATTACATATTTTGAATTGTCCAATTCACACAATATACTCAATTCCCTATTTCCGACTATTTCAGAATTAAATATATTATTCTATTATTTATTTTAATTAAATATTCACTATTATTTAATTAAATAACCATTTAAAACTTTATATTACTAATTAATTAATTAATCAATATATCGCTGAAAATACGGGTCGTTACATTTGTTATAATTATTGCTAAAATTTCTATCATACCGTTCCTTCAATAGAAATATTTTTATACCTTGCTGCAGCCTTTGATTTTATAAAAAGCTTAGGTATTATATTTTTCCATTCAATATTAGCGTTTCCTATCTTCTCGGACTTCAGATATTACAAATAAATTTTGAAAAAAGTAAACTTAAAATTAACTTTGGATCCAAAGATAAAAGTTGAACTATAGCCATTTGGATAAAATTTTCAACCATTTGTAAACTCATTTTGCGAATTTTAAATTTTGTGTGGTTTTTATGATTTTTTAATATTATGTTTCCTTAGAATGTTGCACTACTTCATATGCAGAAAAAGCTAACAGTTATCCACATTATGCACTTTTATGGCAAATAGATTCATTTTCTTCTATTTATTCAATATTATCCAAGTGCTTGATTATGTTTTTCCAGCCTTAAATTATCAGTCAATGAATAAGAAGCGTCCACTGACAAGCATGAGTGGCAAGATTGAGGGCTTCATTCAAATAAGTATGGATGAAGACAAATCGGTACCCTTTTTTTAAGTTTCATTAATTTCTGTCTTATAGCAGAATTTTATTTTAGTAATTTATTTCTTTTATAATTTCTACTATACGGACTTCGATTTTCAATTTTTTTCTTTATGATCAAAACTCAAAAGGTCCTCAATCTGTAAAAGATCAATGAAAAATATCCAAATCATGTGCTAAAGCTCAACCTCCGCTTCCTCAAGATGCCGCTTCTTATATCTTAAACAAGGTACTTCTGATACACCTTATTCTCATACTATTTACCAAATTACTCTTTTTTTTACTTTGATTTTGAATTTTTATGTTTTTCACAGTAGATTCGTTCAAATGATTAGAAGAGATCTAATGGCCCTCAACTCTTTCTACTTCAAACTATGAAAGAGATAGACTGATCTATTTTGATAAGTTATGGCTACGATCTAAGGTATTTGGAGTTTAGTAATTCATTTTTGTTGCAGGTTTAGTAAGCTGAGCTACTTGAAACGTCTTGGTAATATAAACATTAATATAATTCATAGCCTTATATTTGACTAAGCTTTAGAGATATTTTTCTTCAGTAAAATACTTCAGGTTTTGCTATTTTTTGGTGGTTGATGAGGCTCATTCTTATACATTTCTTTCTGTGGTATTGGCAATAAGGAATTTACTGAACTGATTTACTTATGCATTTCAATTGTATGCAGCTCATATAGATACATGCATACATAGTGGCAGATATGTTTTTGAGCAGAAATAACATTTGAGTGGGAAATATAATGTAGGAGTATAACTTGAATTTCCTACGTTATATTTTTTTTTTTTGCTAAAAGCTTGAGTAGGGACTGGACTAAGGAGGAAATCGAGTATTTAATATCTGGATAAAAATTCAATAAATTACAAAGTGCTATAAGCAAGACAATGACAAAATAAGCTGGATCAAAGTTTTTAGAGTGCAATAATAAATATTAGTTGATTAGATTACAATTTGGGCTTTTCATTTGAGTACATTTGGAGAATGTTGTTGTTCATTTTGTTGTTAAGTCAATGTTCTTAGCCCTCCTATAATTGCTAAATTGTACTTTGATTGTGTTGTTGGTTATGTATTTAGTATGGAAAAAATACTAAGCTGATTTGGCCATGTGCGTTCAAATGTCTGATGTAATATAAGCAACTAAATAGCGACCACCCTGACATTTTATTCTATTCTGCAACAATATTGCCATTTGAGATTTTCGTATTAAGGAAGTATAAGGCAATGCATAAAGAACTGCTTTTAAACCCAGGAATTGAAAGTGCTGTCAAATTCTTGGTTTGTCTATTCATTCTCATCTGTAATTTCTGTCGATTGCAATATCCCACATATAAAAGAAGCTAGCTTTGATGCAATAACCTTGAATAATCATGGATTTAGCATGAGTATGTTAGTAGTTTTGCTGCGATGGTTAATGCAATGCTTAAATTGATGTATGTCATATTGTCGGTAGATATATATATATATATATCAAGTTGTGCGTTTTCTTTAAGACTGTGACATTGATGTTATCTTATTATTAGGAAATTGAAGATGAAAACAAAGAGAAGGCAGATGAAATGGTAGGGATGGCTGAGAACATGACTGAGGAAATAAAGCAGAGCAAGACGGATGGGATCTCCAAAGAGAGCAAAAAAAATGAGAGAAATAATCATAGGGAACGTGGAAAATATGAGGGACTACTTAGAAAAAACTACAGCGGAAGCGAAGGATATATTGATTGTAAGTCTTTTTCTCTTTTTAATATTGTACGCTTTCTCAGCTGTTGTAACTGTGGATCAGCGCTTGATCATTACTGAAGATTATCCCATATATTAATATGTTTATATTATTGAAGACTATTGAATATATTGATGCCACAGACAGTTAACATTATTGTAAACTATTGCATATCTTAATGTCTTGCTATCAGCGCTTGGACATAAAAACTAAACTCAATAATAGCTAATTGCTTAGTTTCAAGTAAACCCATTCAAATACATGTTTTTCAATAAATTAGTTGTTAATAGTTACTAGACTTAGCATCTGATATTAGTGTAATACAAAGTTACTATAAGTAGGATCAGTGCTAATGTTATAGATGCATAGCCTCCCATGAATCTCAACTAACAGTTAAGGTAGTAGTATATCCAAAAATAAAATGGGGCTTAAGTTTAGTAATTTTTTCCTGAATGTGGAATGTGATAATTAAAAAAACGAGAATTGTATTAATTGGAGAAGTTAAGGTAGTAGTAAATCTTTTAAATATAAGGCTTTTATTTATTCAACTAATACACTAACAGGCAGACATAGAAAATAATAATACGTCCTTTCTAATTTCCTGTACATTTTGTTTCTTTATTCTATTTTAAAAGGACACTATTACTAAATTTTTAATGCCAAGTAAGAAATATGTGACATAAGCTACACACAAATATTAGTTATATAGTTTTTTTTACACAACTATCTCATGTTTTTATATCAATCCATTTGTGGAAGATAATTGGTTCTCATTAATTTTACACAAATATATATGCGTAGAAATTTAGTATGTGTTCCTTTGTATTCATTGTTTTATATTATTTTAGCTATTATTATAATTATTAGTTATCTTAAAACCATATAAAATGAGATTGACTATTATAATACAACGAGCATGTAGGATATGGGCCATTTTACGCTTATCACTAGCCATGGTAAAAAAATAATACCATATTTGTTATAATTATTGCTAAAATTTCTATCGTACAGTTCCTTCAATGGAAATATTTTTATACCTTGCTGCTGCCTCTGATTTTATAAATTGCTTAGGTATTATATTTTTCCATTCAATATTAACATTTCCTATCTTCTTGGACTTCAGATATTACAAATAAATTTTGAAAAACGTAAACTTAAAATTGACTTTGGATCAAAAGACAAAAGTTGGACTGCAGCCATTTGGATAAAATTTTCAACCATTTGTAAACTCATTTTGCGAATTTTAAATTTTGTGTGGTTTTTATGATTTTTTAATACTATGTTTCCCTAGAATGATGCACTACTTCATATGCAGAAAAAGCTAACAGTTACCCACGTTATGCACTTTTATGGCAAACAGATTCATCTTCTTCTATTTATTTATTATTATCCAAGTGCTTGATTATGTTTTGCCAGGCTCAAATTATCAGTCAATAAACAAGAAGCGTCCACTAACAAGCATGAGTGGCAAGACTGAGGGCTTCGTTCAGATAAGTGTGGATGAAGACAAATCAGTACCCTTTTTTTAAGTTTCATCGATTTCTGTTTTATAGCAGATTTTTATTTCATTAATTTATTTCTTTTATAATTTCTACTATGCAGACTTCGATTTTCAGTTTTTTCTCTTATGGTCAAAACTCAAAAGGTCCTCATTCTATAAAAGATCAATGAAAAATATCCAAATCAAGGGCTGAAGCTCAATCTCCGTTTCCTCAAGATGCTGCTTCTTATATCTTAAACAAGGTACTTCTGATACACCTAATTCTCATACTATTTACCAATTTACTCTCTTTTTTACTCTAATTTTGAATTTTTATGTTTTTCATAGTAGATTCGTTGAAACGATAACAAGAGATCTAATGACCCTCAACTCTTTCTACTTCAAACTATGAAAGAGACAGACTGATCTATTTTGATAAGTTATGGCTATGATCTAAGGTATTTAGAGTTTAGTAATTCATTTTTATTGCAGGTTTAGTAAGCTGAGCTACTTGAAACACCTTGGTAATATAAACATTAATATAATTCATAGCCTCATATTTGACTAAGCATTAGAGATATTTTCCTTCGGTTAAATACTTCAGGCTTTGCTATTTTTTTGGTAGTTGATGATGCACATTCTTATACATTTCATTCTGTGGTATTGGCAATAAGGAATTTACTTAACTGATTTACTTATGCATTTCAATTGTATGCAGCTCATATTGGCAGATATTGGCAGATATGTTCCTGAGCAGAAATAACATTTGAGTGGGAAATATAATATAGGAGTATAACTTGAATTTCCTATGTTGTCATTTTGTTTTTTGCTAAAAACTTGATTAGGGACTGGACTAAGGAGGAAATCGAGTATTTAATATTTGGATAAAAATTCAATAAATTACAAAGTGCTATAAGCAAGCCAATGCCAAAATAAGCTAGATCATATTTTTGGAGTGCAATAATAAATATTAATTGATAAGATTACAATTTGGACTTTTCATTTGAGTACGTTTGGAGAATGTTACTGTTCATTTTGTTGTTAAGTCAATGTTCTTAGCCATCCTATAATGTGTGACAGCCCGCCCCGCACCAGCCGGCATTTCCTCCGAAAGTGCGCTGTACACATGCCCGACTAGCACGGAACAATCGCCAAAGAAAGGAAAGAAGAGAATGAACTAATCAAGAACTTGTAGAATGCCTCACAGCGCAAGGAACAAAATATAATAACAACATACTTGACATAAAATAGACGAGATAGTGCATAAGCTGAAACTTAACCTCATAGCAGCGGAAAATCCAAATAAAACTTATGTTCCACATCATCATTATTACAACTTTAAAACTATCTCTAAAGTAAAAGAGAGGAAAGGTACACTAATAATGCCCAAAGTAGTGACCAGCAGCGACACAGGGAGAATATATATATATATATATATTTATTTATCATACGTGGAAGCCTCCTGCTCGTCTCCGGTACAGCTACTCGTGCTTCACTAGCTAACCTGTCTCTAGTCTGCTCGTGAGAGCACCCAGAGTAATAAGAAGAGACATAAAACTCTGGGTCAGACAATAGTCTGGTATGAGCGATAAGTAGCAAAACAGAACAATAACAGGCATACTAAACCATACCTGAACCTGGACCTACAACCAAAGAGTTAGCATTACATACTGTATGATACTCTAAGGTGCCATTAACACATGGTATAAAGAATACGGGGGTGGGGGTGTGCATGTCATAGTGATAGCAAACAAATCAAACATAGCAAGCATCCTCACATCTCTCACTCAGTGCGTAAAGCATACGATATCCACCACTTTGATCACTAGACCCATCGAAGTAGTGATGCAGTTCGACTTGTACAACTACTACCACCAAGCTTACCCCATGGGGTCATGACTAAATCTTTACAAATGACCCCGTTTCATTGGTCGATAGCCCATTAGTCGTACCTAGACCACTGTGGTCCTGAATCCGTTCACGTACCCCCTACACGTAGTGATCCAAAGTCATAGACATCGACAACCCCTTAGCACACGTCCCGCGGCAAAGCCCAACTCATGAAGTCGACTCGTTGGTTCCTATCTGGATCCTGAGTTCTACTTCTCATTTGGACTACCTTTGCATCTCGGGTCTTGGTCTTCTCCTCAGGATCAGTCTTCATTTGGTTCGCAACTCGTGCCTCGCGTCCAAGCTCCTTGGTTCTGCTCGTAGCGTCTCCTCTGATTCGGATCGGGTCGTGGTGCCCAAGCTGGATCGGATCGTGCTTCCTTCACCAGATCGGGTCGGGCTTCTCTCTCTGGATTGGGTCGTGACATGCCTTCCTCATCGGATCGGGTCGAGTTCCATCATATGTTTGTGACTCGTGATGCTCCAGGCTGCGTCGTGGTGTCACACTGGCCCGGGTCGGGTTGTGATCCCTCCATCAGATCGAGTCGCGGTCTTGTGGTTCGTGGCCTTCAAAGTGGAGCAGCTCATGGAGCAGGGTCATCTCGTGAAGGGGTCTCACGATCGGGTCGGGTTCGGAAGGGGCGATCCGATCCGGTTCCTGCACATCTTTCCTGCAACTTTCCAGCGACTGTTTTACATCATACGACGTCGTTTTCGACCAATCTAACTTTTCTAATCAACTGTAAAGCATATCGTACAGTCACAACAACATGTATAATCATCCACAAAACCAAAACAATAATATGACAAGGTTAAACGGTTCAAACATAGCCAAAATTCTATATTTTCCCTTAAGCATGTTTAAGCAAAACTAATGATAGGATTAGTAAAACTTAACCAAATCAAACCAAATTTCTAACAGAGGTCTAAAACATTATTCCAAAATTTATCCATAATTTTCCAGATTTTTAACATGTATAATTTCACTAATTATCACTAATTACCCTTAATTAACCATAATTAGTGAGGAACTATGCAAATCACTCACCTTTACCTTAAACAAATTACCAAATATGAAATGATTCTTTGTTTGGCATTGTTCCCAAGGCTATACAGCAGTTCTACCTCGATTCTTGTGCTAATCCTCTCTGATATGTTGTAGATTTCGCTTAATTAGCGATTAGGAGGTGATTTGGGGTGTTTTAGAAAGTGGAGGTCATGGCTAAACTTGAAGGAACAAAAAGTGGCGGCTGGAAAATGATAGATACTGATTTTCCTAACCCTATCAGCCTCCCCATAACCCTAATCCCAAAATGGGTTATGGGCCCACTCACTAATCACCCAAATTAGGCCCGGTTAAGCTGTTTTTCACCATCTGAAACTTGTTTCAGCCATATCTCCCAAACGATGAGTCCGTTTGGCTAATGTGACCATCTATGGAAAGGTAAACCATCATCCAAATCTAATGGAAGTGATTTCAGGTCAAAACTCCTTTCCAATCAAAAGTTACGACCAAAACAAGATCAACTAGGGGCAAAACGATCATTTAAAAATCGGCAAAAATCATGAACATGGGAAATGACCCCAATAGTCGTCTCTCAAAGTTACATGACCATACGACTTCGCATGTGAAAGAAATAAATATCCTACGATCCTTCGATGCGTAGAATGCGGGTCGTTACATTCTCCCCCCTTAAGAAATTTCGTCCCCAAATTTCCTTAACCTAAAACATACATAGGATCCTGCATGCCTACCAATCATATATAATAATCAAACATGCAAAACAAATAAAACAAACCTATCCTAGCATGCGGAAAGACTAAATCGAAACTGAAATCTGACTAGGCAAAGAGTTCTAGATACGTCTTCCTAATGCTCTTGTAGCGACCCGAACTTCCCCGGTCTCCGAAGAGATGAGAAAGAACGAATTACTGTGAGGACAAGACAAAATAGAACGCAAACGGAAGAACATTTCATTGCTATTACAACAATTCCATCAGATACAAGAATATACAGAGTATAATTGAATAAATTACATTCGATAAATATCAGAGATTACAATAAATTATATAGCAGCGGAAAATAATACAAAGCACAACTGAAGGTGATATACGGATACAGAGCTTTCCTGATATCATTCCAGCTGTAAACCAGGATCCTGTGAATATAAATCTGCAAAACCAAAACTACTAGCTGCCCGTGCGGAAAATAGGGGCACCCAGAGTTTCTGTCTCCCAAGTACAGTCATTCTCATTCTCGTCCCACTGAACTTTGACTAGATTCACTGCTTTCCTTCAAAGTTGCTTCATATCGTTCCTAACAATGCGCATAGGCTTGCGGTTCCCAACCGTCTCAGGCTCAACTTCGATATCATCCAACTGATCAGGTGAAATAGTCAAATCTGGGTCGTGTACGAACTTCCTTAACTGGGAAACATGAAACACGTTGTGAACTCCTGCCATCTTGTCTGGTAATTCAACTTTATATGCCAAATTCCCAATTTGCTCGAGAACTCGGAATGGTCCAATAAATCTTGGTGCTAACTTGCCCTCCTGCCAAATCGTATCACGCTCTTCAACGGAGAAATCTTGACAAACACCAAGTCATCAATGGAGAACTTTAATTCTCTTCTCCTCTTATCAGCATAATTTTTCTGCCTATCTTGGGTAGCCTTTGTTCGCTGTTGGACAACCTTAATCTTAGCAAAAGTTTCTCTTACCACATCTAGTCCAAGCACAAACTTCTCACCAGTTTCTAACCAACATGACGGTGAGTTGCATGGTCTTCCGTACAAAGATTCAAATGGAGCCATACCAATATTGGATTGATAACTATTATTATATGCAAGCTCTACTAGATGCAAATGGTCATCCCATGATCCACCAAAGTCTAATATGCAAGCTCTCAAGAGATCTTCTAATACTCGATTCACCCTCTCTGTATGTCCGTCGGTTTGAGGATGACACACGGTACTGAGATGTAATTCTGATCCTAACGCCTCTTGTAAGCTCTTCCAAAATCCACTAGTAAACAATGGATCTCGGTCACTCACAATGCCTTTTGGTATTCCATGAAATCTCACTACCCACTTTACATATAGTTCAACTAACTTAGTTGCCGTCCTGTTTGACTTGACGGGTATAAACCTTGCACTCTTAGTCAATCGGTCCACAATCACCCAAATGCTATCATGGCCCTATCTAGTCCTTGGTAACCCATCAATGAAATCCATTGAGACGTGTTCCCATTTCCATTCTGGAATTTCTAATGGTTGTAACAAACCACTAGGCTTCTTTTGCTCAGCGTTAACCAGCTAGCAATTCATGAATTTGGATATAAACTTCCTAATGTCTTTTTTCATCCCTTCCCAGTAGTAGGTCTACTTCATGTCTCGATACATCTTGTTACCACCGGGGTGTATAGTCAGTTTTGAGTGATGACATTCTATAAGCACTTCATCTCTCAATCCATTGACATTGGGTACAACTAGTCTTCCATTCTTCCTAAGGCATCCATCTCGATCAAGCCCATACTTGCTCATCTCTTCGTCGATTCCCATCTCTAACTTTGAGATGATTTCCAATAGGTTAGGATCGTTCCTCTGACTGGAATCAATCCGCTCAATCAAAGTGGGTCTGATCTTCAAACTTGCTAACATTTCTGGATCCAATTTTCACTTTGGTCCGAAATCATACCCAACGATGTACTCCAGTTGCTTCCATTCTAGAAACATAGCCCCTAAACTGGCATGTCTTCTACTCAATGCATCAGCTACCGCATTGCCCTTTCCTAGTTTATATGCGATGTCGAAATCATAAGAAGCTAAGAATTCTAACCATCTTTGCTGTCGGAGATTTAGATCCTTTTGGGAGAAGAGATACTTTAACGATTTATGGTCAGTAAACAACTCGAATCTTTCTCCCAAGAGATAATGTCTCCACATCTTCAATGCGAATACGATTGCTGCTAATTCCAAATCATGGGTAGGATATCTTTTCTCATGCGGTTTCAGTTGCCGACTTGCATAAGCTACAACCCTACCTCCTTGCATCAGTACAGCACCTAGTCCGATACCACATGCATCCGTGTATACCGTCATCTCTTCATTCCCCTTAGGAATGACTAACACTGGTGCACATGTCAACTTGTCCTTTAGACTCTTGAATGCATTCTCGCACTTTTCATCCCAGATGAAAGCTTGATTCTTCTTGGTCAACTGAGTCAACGCTGCTATCTTGGAGAAGTCCTGGATAAACTTACGATAATATCCAGCTAACCCCAAGAAACTTCTTATGTCCGTTGCATTCTTGGGCGTAGACCAATCTTGTACCGTAGCCACCTTTGCAGGGTCCACGGCGATACCATTTTCTGAAACAACATGGCCCAAGAATCTCACTTCCCTCCTCCAGAAGTGACACTTAGAAACTTTGCTTTCAATTGGTGTTTTCTCAACACCTCCATCACTATCCTCAAGTGTTCCTTGTGTTCTTCCTCTGCCCTCGAATAAACAAGTATATCATCCATGAACACAAGAACAAACTTATTCAACTGATCTCTGAATACCCTATTCATAAGATCCACAAAATATGCTAGTGCATTGGTCAGCCCGAATGGCATGACCAACCACTTATAAAATCCAGACGGCGTCCGAAATGCTTATTTAGCTATACTCTCAGCTTCCACTCTAAGCTGATGAAAACCTGTCGCGAGTTCAAACTGGGAGAACACTCTCGCGCCACTTAACTGATCAAACAAATCGTCTATCCGCGGTAGAGGATACTTATTCTTCCTCGTCACCTTATTCAACTCGCGGTAGTCTACACACAATCGAAGGGAACCATCTGCCTTGGTAGCAAACACAACTGGTGCTCCCCACTTAGAAACACTTCTTGATAAATCCCTTCTTCAAAAGATCGCTTACTTGCACCCCGAGCTCTCGCTGCTCCCTTGGTGCCATACGACGAAGTGGCATCACTATAGATCTGGCATCTTTTACTAAATCAATACGGAACTCAATCTCTCGGTGTGGGGGAAGCCCGGTCACTTCCTCGAAGACGTCCGGATACTGGCCAACCACGGGCAAACCTGACAACTCATCATGCGGGATGGCGAGGGAATTTAGAAAACTAGCCATTACCCCATCACTAGGTAGACCACCAAACACTACCCTCCGCCCATCATTCGCTCTAGCTGTCACCAAAAAGCCCTCACAGTCTACCACCACCTCGTATCTTTGGAGCCAATTGACTCCCAAAATAATGCCAAACCCAGTAAAGCCCAAAACAAAGCAATCACAAACAAACATGCATCCATGACTCGATAAGACCACATTATGACAAATCATGCTAAGGTTAGTTGAACCACCAATCGGGTTCGTCACTACTAAAGTCTTATCGACAATCTCGGGCTCCAATCCCAACCTGTCTACCAGGTCACTAGATATGAAAGAACTTGAAGCCCCGATATCAAACAAAACTCTAATAGGAACATCATAAATAGAAAGCATACCTTGAATAACGACATTCTTTCTCTTCTCTGCTGCAGTTGGGGCATTTGACGAAGAAGGAACAGCACTATGGGAATATGCTTTCACCATCTGTTGTTCTTTAGGGGGTTGCGGACACTTGTCCTTATGATGTCCCACCAGTTGAAGCACTTCCTATCCGCTGGCTTGGCCCGACAATTACTAGCATAATGGTCCTTCTTACCACAGCTGAAGCACTCAACATCTTTCTTATTCTTTTTCTTCTGGCCGTCTTTGGTCTGATTCTGCTTTCTCTTATTCTGAGAACCATTCTTGACTCCACCGCTTGCTTACGGCTTTGGCTCCTCTGCAGATGCAACCTCAGTCTTCGACTTAGGGTAAAGACTCTCTGACCTCAATGCTTTCCCCACAATCGATTCAAACATCTCATCGATGTGGTTAATAAGCCTTTCCCCCCAAGTATCGATCCAAGCCAGTTATGAACTTCTCGTTCTTCTTCTCGGCAGTATCTATTAGGGATAACCCATATTCCGACAAAGTATCGAATTCTGCAATGTACTCCGAGACTGCCCTACCATTCTGCTTGAGTTCCAAGACTTTCTTAAACAACACTGACTTCTGAGCAGCTGGAATGAACTTATCGCTAAAGCGAACCTTAAACTAATCCCAAGTAATCTGATCCTCGGGAGTAGCTGCCTTTATAGCATTCCACCAATTCATTGCCCGTCCTTGTAGCTGACGGGATGCTAGCCTTCTCTTCATCGCATCCTCGATACCCAAGTTTTCGAAGATACGCTCACAGCTATCCAACCAATCATGAACATCCGTAGCCGACTCCGTTCTGTGGAACGGCTTCCCACCAAGACTAGTGTAATCCTTGTATAGCTTGGCAAAATCGGCTCTAGGCGCCTGCACCACTACCGCCACCATTAGCAGTATTAACGTCCCTAAGCATGTCTCTCATAAAGTCAGTGAACCTAGCCCGCATGTCAGGAGCATTCCCATTGTTGGCTCCTCTACCAGCACCCCTCGTATATCGGCTCATCGTTCAATCTGTAAAGAGAAACGATTAACCATCCTCTTTGTGGTGTCAATGCAGTGCGACTTCATCCTTAGCTATACTAATAGTGTGTATATATATAGCTTTTGAAAACCAAGATAATCACAAATACGCACTCTCATATACGTATTATCTCTCCCTGGTGTCTTTCTCTAGGTTAACTACGCAACCTAGAGCTAGGATACCAAGTGTAACGGCCCGCCCCGCACCAGCCGACATTTCCTCCGAAAGTGCGCTGTACACTTGCCCGACTAGCGCGGAATGGTCGCCAATGAAAGGAAAGAAGAGAATGAACTAATCAAGAACCTGTAGAATGTCTCACAGCGCAAGGAATAAAATATAATAACAACATACTTGACATAAAACAGGTGAGACAGTGCATAAGTTGAAACTAAACATCAAAGCAGCGGAAAATCCAAATACAACTTATGTTCCACATCATCATTATTACAACTTTAAAACTGTCTCTAAAGCAAAAGAGAGGAAAGGTACACTACTAATGCCCAAAGTAGTGACCAGCAGCGACACAGGGAGAATATCTATATATATTTATCATACGCGGAAGCCTCATGCTCGTCTCCGGTACAGCTACTCGTGCTTCACTAGCTAACCTGTCTCTAGTCTGCTCGTGAGAGCACCCAGAGTAATAAGAAGAGACATAAAACTCTAGGTCAAACAATAGTCTGGTATGAGCGATAAGCAGCAAAACAGAACAATAACAGGTATACTAAACCATACCTGAACCTGGACCTGCAACCAAAGAGTTAGCACTACATACTGTACAATACTCTAAGGTACCATTAACACATGGTATAAAGAATACGGGGATGGGGGTGTGCATGTCATAGTGATGGCAAACAAATCAAACATAGTAACCATCCTCACATCTCTCACCTAGTGCGTAGAGCATATGATATCCACCACTTTGATCACTAGACCCATCGAAGTATTGACGGAGTTCGACTTGTACGATTATTGCTACCACCAAGCTTACCCCATGAAGTCATGACTAAATCTTTACAAATGACCCTGTTTCATTGGTCTATAGCCCATTAGTCGTACCTAGACCACTGTGGTCCTGAATTCGTTCACGTACCCCCTACACATAGTGATCCAAAGTCATAGACATCGACAACCCCTTAGCACACGTCCCGCAACAAAGCTCAACTCATGAAGTCGACTCATTGGTTCCCATCTAGATCCTGAGTTTTACTTCTCATTTGGACTACTTTTGCATCTCGGGTTTTGGTCTTCTCCCCCGGACCAGTCTTCATTTGGTTTGCAATCCGTGCCTCGCATCCAAGCTCTTGGTTCAGCACGTAGCATCTCCTATGGTTCGGATCGGGTCGTGGTGCCCAAGCTGGATTGGATCGTGCTTCCTTCACCAGATCTGGTCGGGCTTCTCTCTCCGGATCGGGTCGTGACGCGCCTCCCTGATCGGATCGGGTTGAGTTCCTTCATCTGTTCATGACTCGTGATGCTCCAGGCTGTGTCATGGTGTCAGACTGGCCCGGGTCGGGTCGTGATCCCTCCATCAGATCAAGTCGCGGTCTTCTGGTTCATGGCCTTCAAAGTGAGCAGCTCATGGAGTAGGGTCAGCTCGTGAAGGGGTCTCACGATTGGGTCGGGTTCGAATGGGGCGATCCGATCCGGTTTCTGCACATCTTTCCTGCAACTTTCCAACGACTGTTTTACACCGTACGACGACATTTTCGACCAATCTAACTTTTCTAATCAATTGCAAAACATACCATACAGTCATAGCAACATGTATAATCATCCACAAACACCAAAACAACAATATGACAAGGTTAAACGATCAAACATAGCCAAAATTCTATATTTTCCCTTTAGCATGTTTAAGCAAAACTAATGATAGGATTAGTAAAACTTAATCAAATCAAACCAAATTTCTAACAGAGGTCTAAAACATTATTCCGAAATTTATCAATATTTTTCTAGATTTTTAGCATGTATAATTTCACTAATTATTACTAATTACCCTTAATTAACCATAATTAGTGAGGAACTATGCAAATCACTCACCTTTGCCCCAAATAAATTACTAAATCTGAAATGATTCTCTATTTGGCGTTATTCCCAAGGCTATATAGTATTCTACCTTGATTCTTGTGCTAATCCTCTCTGATTTCTTGTAGATTTGGCTTGATTAGCGATTAAGAGGTAATTTGGGGTGTTCAGAAAATGGAGGCCATGGCTAAACTTGAAGGAACAAAAAGTGGCGGCTGGAAAATGATAGAAACTAAATTTCCTAACCCTATCAGCCTCCCCATGACCCTAATCCCGAAATGGGTTAACTGGCCCACTCACTAATCACCCAAATTAGGCCCGGTTAAGCTGTTTTTCACCATCTGAAACTTGTTTCAGCCATATCTCCCAAACGGTGAGTCTGTTTGGCTAATGTGACCACTCTACGGAAAGGTAAACCATCATCCGAATCTATTGGGAGTGATTTTAGGTCAAAACTCCTTTCCAATCAAAAGTTATGGCCAAAACAATATCAACTAGGGGCAAAACAGTCATTTAAAAATCGGCAAAAATCATGAACATGGGAAATGACCCCAATAGTCATCTCCCAAAGTTACATGACTATACGACTTCGCATGTGAAAGAAATAAATATCCTACGATCCTTCGATGCGTAGAATGCGGGTCATTACATAATGGCTAAATTGTCCTTTGATTGTGTTATTGGTTATGTATTTAGTATAAAAAAAAAACTAAGCTGCACTGGCCATGTGCGTTCAAATGTCTGACGTAATATGTACAACTAAATATGTGACCACACTGACATTTTATTCTATTCTGCAACAGTATTGCCATTTGAGATTTTTCGTATTTAGGAAGTATAAGGCAATGCATAAAGAACTGCTTTAAAACCCAGGAATTGAAAGTGCTGTCAAATTCTTGGATTGTCTATTCATTCTCATCTGCAATTTATGTCGATTGCAATACCCCATATATATATAAGAAGCTAGCTTTGATGCAATAACTTTGAATAATCATGGAGTTAGCATGAGGATGATTAGTAGTTTTGCTGCAATGGTTAATGCAAAGCTTAAATTGATGTATATCATGTTGTTGATATATATATATATATATATATATATGTGTATATATATATATATCAAGTTGTGCATTTTCTTTAAGACCGTGACATTGATGTTATCTTATTATTAGGAAATTGAAGATGAAACAGAAAAGAAGGCAGATGAAATGGTAGGGAAGGCTGAGAACATGACTGAGGAAATAAAGCAGAGCAAGACGGATGGGGTCTCCAAAGAGAGCAAAAAAATGAGAGAAATAGTCATAAGGAACATGGAAAATATGAGGGACTTCACAGAAAAAATTACAGCAGAAGCGAAGGATATATTGATCGTAAGTCTTTTTCTCTTTTTAATATTGTACGCTTGCTCAGTTGCTGTAACTGTGGATCAGCGCTTGATCATTACTGAAGACTATCCCATATATTAATAGTGTTTATATTATTGAAGACTACTGCATATATCGATGTCACTGACAGTTAACATTGTTGTAAACTATTGCCTATCTTAATGTCTTGCTATCAGCATTTGGACATAAAAACTAAACTCAATAATAGCTAATTACTTAGTTTAAAGCAAACCCGTTCAAATACATGTTTTTCAATTAATTAGTTTTTAATAGTTACTAGACTTAGCATCTGATATTAGTGTAATACAAAGTTACTGTAAGTAGAATCAATGCTAATGTTATAGATGCATAGCCTCCCATGAATCTCAACTAACAGTTAAGGTAGTAGTATATCCAAAAATAAAATGGTGCTTAAGTTCAGTAATTTTTTCCTGAATTAGACTGTGATAATTAGAAAAATGAGAATTGTATTAAGTGGAGAAGTTAAGGTAGTAGTAAATCTTTTAAGTATAAAGCTTTTATTTATTCAACTAATACCCTAACAGGCTGACATAGAAAATTCTGATACGTCCTTTTTAATTTTCCTATACATTTTATTTCTTTATTCTAGTTTAAAAGAACACTATTTACTAAATTTTAATGCCAGGTAAGTAATATGTGACATAAACTGCGCATAAATATCGGTTATATAGTTTTTTTTCACACAAATATCTCATGTTTTTATCTCTATCTTTTTGTGGAAGATATTTGGTTCTCATTAATTTTACAGAAATATATGTGCATAGAAATTTAATATGTGTTCCTTTGTATTCATTGTTTTATACTATTTTAGCTATTATTATAATTATAAGTTATCTTAAAACCATATAAAATGAGATTGACAATTATTCTAATACAGCGAGCATGTAGGATATGGGCCTTTTTACGCTTATTACTAGCCATGGTAAAAAAAATTACCCTATTTTTTATAATTATTGCTAAAATTTCCATCGTACCGTTGCTTCAATGGAAATATATTTATACCTTGCTGCTGCCTTTAATTTTATAAAATGCTTAGGTTTTATATTTTTCCATTCAATATTAGCATTTCCTATCTTCTCGGACTTTAGATATTACAAATAAATTTTGAAAAAATTAAACTTAAAATAACTTTGGATCAAAAGATAAAAGTTGAACTGCAACCGTTTGGAAAAAAATTCAACCATTTGTGAAGCGACCCGAACTTCCCCGTGAAGGAAATCCCATATTGACTTTGAGAACAACACACTTAGGACATAAACATAAGAACATTTCATTGCTTATTACAACAATTCCATCAGAATACAAGAATATAACAGGGTATGGATAAATTATACACATTTAATATACATCAGATATTTAAATACATGGCAGCGGAAAAATAATACATAACACAAGTGAAAGAGATAAACGGATACAGAGCTTTCCGAATATCATTTCAGCTATAAACCAGGACCCTGTGAATATAAGTCTACAAAACCAAAACTACAAGCTGCCCGTGTGGATGATAGGGGCACCCAGAGTTTAGGATAAAACAATAAACTCCAGGTCAGTCATACGACTGGTGTGAGAACTAAAACAGTTATTTAAAACTTCACTTTAAATCAGATATATCAAAGGACCACGCCATATAACACGGAATGGGTTTCCTCCCAAGAATACCAGTACATATAACAAAACTGCGCAATGCTTTTTGAAAAAAAACCCAGGTCCTATCACACAATGCAACGCAAGCCAGGTGATAGGGTTTTCTCTTATAATAGCCAATCACGCTTGGTACGTTAAAACAAATCATTTTATACTATTATAAGTGCATAGTGTATAAAACAACTTCAAATATAAATGTATCAATCCTAGACGGCATGGGTACCATATATCATGTTGTTAATACTAGGCTCTACAATCAAAACCGCAAATGTCACTATTGGAAGTTGGATTTACATTTGTGAACCAAGGCAAGGGATCATCCTTACCACTTCGAGACTCTCTAGCCCGAGCCTCAGGAATAGAACGCATCGACCCTTAGAGCGACAGTGCCGGTCCACACTGAGTGGATTAAAATGCCTAAACAATGTGTTTCCCCGCCTTATGGGGCGTAAACTGGTCATATTCCGACCAAACTATCGGCCCTGGAACGACCGATATAACCGAGGCGCCTCGCAATCCATCATCCACATAAGTAAAAGTCAGGGCTAGTAAAACGCTGACACCACTCCTAGCTAGAAAGAAACGCATGTCCTCCCTAAGGTCCTCTCTTGTTTCTGGTTCACACCGGGGTGTGGGGCTCGCGAATTAAAGCTACACAAAGCTACGCTGTATTAAAGACGTGTTTTGATCATCAACCACAGGACTCTGCTTTTCAACAGAAGCCTTGATCATTTTCATCTCAGCATGCCACACAGGCAATTCACACTATGCAACCAATGTCTATCAATCACACAGAATGAAATCCGATATCAGACACACATCCATTTACAAGTCCGTTCTGGGTCTGAACGAAACTAGAGGCACCTTATTCCTCCCCTATATGTCCAATACAGGGGAGAGGACCTCACATATCCTGTCGATCTCGAAGTACGTCTGGACGATCACCACTTATTACGTTGTCTTGGGTTTACAGCCCAATCAAGACATCAGTAATCATCCAAACGATGTGAAGACCTCCGGTAATCAACCACCGTCTTCATTCTCGACACATCGTCAAATCAGTTATTCAGAATGGGATAAACCCGGTCTTTCTGATTAACTCGCATATAAAATAAACAAGTGTTATAAAAACACAACTTACGCCTTATTCCAATCCAGAATATTCCTTTATTCAAATATTCTTATACTTTGGGAAAGGTTCCCCTTAATTTTATCAAAGATCAATTCTTTAAATTTATTCTTTAATCTTCTTTTGGATTTCATTTCAATCTAATTAAATATGAATTAAAACTCCACTTGGTTTTAACCTTCCCAAAAATCAATATTAACGATTGTTTAACTTGGGAAATCATATCCTGTCTTTAACTGGGTTAAAGAACCAATGTCATTTAAAACACGGTTCACGATAAAACCAAAATCCCATCAGTCTCTAACCATAAATTAGTAAGAGAACAATTCCCTAAGTGTTAACCCCGAAGGCCGAAACCAACATCAGATCAATAACTAGGAAACCATTCAACTTAACTAATCTCCAGTTAGTTTCTGATTTTCTTAACTCTTTTGGGTCTAAGAACAATATTATTAAAGAAACCATTCACGACAAACCCAAAATCCAATTCTTGTCTTTAACTAGGTTAAAGAACTAATGTCCTTAAAAACACGGTTCACGACAAACCCAAAATCACATTCCATTCCATCGGCCTTTTACCGTAAATTAGCAAGTGAACAATTCCCTAAGTATTAACCCCGAAGGCCGAAACCAACATCAGATCAATACCCAGAAAACCATTCAACTTAACTAATCTCCAGTTAGTTTCTGATTTTCTTAACTTCATTGTGTCTAAGAACGGTATTATTAAAGATACCATTCATGACAACCCAAAACCTTGTTCCATTGTTAATCGGGTTAAAGAACAAGTGTTATTTAAAACACCATTCACGATAAACGCAAAGGCCAATTTCATTTCAATTCCAATTAAATATATTAAATTGGAAAACTTCATTAAATCTAAATAAAAATATTTAATATTTTCTCAACTGGGTTTAAGAACAATGTTAATGAAGACACCATTCACGACAAACCCAAATCCCATCAGTCTCTAACCGTAAATTAGTAAGAGAACAATTCCCGAAGTATTAATCCCGAAGGCCAAAACCAACATCAGATCAATACCCAAGAAACCATTCAACTTAGCTAATCTCCAGTTAGTTTCTAATTTTTTTAACTCCATTGGGATTAAGAATAGTATTATTAAAGATACCGTTCACGACAAACCCAAAATCCAATTTGATATTAAATACAAGGCTCCGAATAGAAAATATATCGGCTTATATTCAATATCAAATTCTGAAATATACAAATATCGTATTGGAATAATGATATATATATATATATTCCAAATTCCCCCACAATATCTGTATAATCACGGAATCCAATATTGACATATTCCGAAGGTAATTTCGATTCAAATCCATTCCAATTCATATATTCGAAACTCAGGTTATTTTTAAACCGTTTCAAATCCAACCGTTATATTTATTTTAAAAATATTGGATTTATTATTCTATTTCAAAGATAGTTCATTTCGATAAAATATATTTTTTATCTTTTCGAATATGGAATTTTTCATCCCAATTCTTTCCAAATTATTTATTATGGTTTTACACAAATTATTGATATTTTTAATAATTTTATCAAGGCTCGTACAGTCGATTTCCATAAACGGCCATCGAACTACACTTACAGCGACCTTTTCCAAATTTGATTTGGACATAATTCCAAATCCAACCGTTAGATTTCAAATATATAATATTATTTAGAAAGCACTTTTCAATACGAACCCAACGGTTCCGATTTTTGGAGAATCCGAAGGTCGGATCTCCCGTAATGTCCTTTCGAAGTCAATGGTCGAAATTCGCGAACTGCCATAGCGCGACGCGTTCTATTCAAGCCATTATATTATATATATATATATAATATATTTCGGCGATTTCCATTTAAAACGTATTTTATAATTTGTTTTCAAAACAGTTTCAACTTCATATTCACTTTCAAATCGAAATTGAATATTCCATATCATTAATATATAAATGATAATATTTTCAAAATATTATATTTCGAAATCATTTCCTTTTTCAAATTCATTATAAAAATGAATGAAATCGATATAAATATCGTTCACGTCAAAATGGCATTAATATAATCAACACGGCATTATATATTTAAATATTTTCATATCCATCCCAAATCAGACATCAAAATTAGATTTTGATCTTTTACTGAATATTATTTGAAAATATTCGTTATTTTAAAATAATCATTATTTTAAAATATTAATTCTTTCTGAACTGGAATTAGACACAGTCAATTACCAAATAATTTAATTATATGGATTTCATACAATACATGTATACAACAACAGTGATAAATAATCATCCATCATCCAGAGTGCATTCTACACTGTATAAGCATTAAATGTAAATTTTTAATGCTTATAACAGTCTGTCAACCAATCGATTGACATACAACTAACTATTGGGATTAGTGTATGTCCGATATCATCCAATACCCGTGTGGGTTTTCAACCAACAAATAATGAATTTTATTTGTGCAGTTGGGCGATGTGTAAAATTTATCGTCCCAATCCATATTAGTAAAATGGGTGTTCATAAACAAGTTGCCTGATTTGTAAATGAATATTTATTTTATTCATATTAAAATTATATTTTTAACGATAAAATATTTTATTCAACATATGAATATTCTATTCAGTTCATTTGTACAATAAAAATGATATTTTAATTGTTCTAACATATTTTAGAAAATTTTGGTGGCATAACGGCGCGATACTAAAAACGGGATAAGGTCTAGCCTTATCCCCAATCTAATAATGGTCCGTACCATACTTATACCAATGTAATCCATTACATTTCATTCCCCAAACCAATCCAAACAAACAAACCAATCAACCAAAAACCACAACACAATATAACCAAACAAACACACAAGTCGTCCATGGTCTGTGGACGATGAGAATATATGCAGTTATAAAACAAATAACTGTATAATAAATTTTAGTCAGAAGTTCTCACCTTTAGGATCCACTCCATCGTGCTTTGATTGCCGATCTATGTAGTATACCTACGTTAAAAATTATATTTTTAACCAATCAATAATTATTTCTTTGTATAATTATTTTATAAATAAAATACAAAGGCTAAAAAATATATTTTTATCTTTCTAAAAATAATTTCATATTTTTATAACAACGCTACATAGATAAAAATCACATTTTTATGTCGCTACTATATAGATAAAAATCAAATCTTTCTATCGCTAATGAATATATAAAAACCACATTTTTACCTTGCCATTCAAACGATAAAAACATATTTTTATATCGTCACTTCATATATTTTTACAACGCTTCTTTCTATATAAAATTATATTTTTATATTTCTACTTCATATATAAAGATCGAATTTTTATTATTTCTATAATATAAAAATCATATTTTTATTATCCCTATAATATGAAAATCATATTTTTATTATCCCTATAATATAAAAATTATATTTTTATTATCCCGGTAATATAAAAATCACATTTTGATATATATATATATCGTATTTTTTTGTATATTAAAATCATATTTCCGTATTATCACTTCATGTATAAAAATAACATTTTTATATTAAAACAGTATGTAAAATCATACTTTTAATTACATGAATGAATAAAATTGAAATAAAAGCTCACCTTCGTTGTCGGGTGGCGGAGGAGGCTCGGGGAGGGCTGAAACGTGTTGGGGTTCTTTTTGCAAAATTAAAAACACATCAAAATATTGTTTCTCTCGTAATTGGGCCCTACAGCCGGACAGGACCGGCCCGACCTTATCGGTTGCCCAAGCCCAAAAATATTGTGTTGCCCCACTATTTGACTAACGACATAAATTTATATGAACAAAATTAAATGCAAACTTCATTATAAAATTTAATGTCAGTTACAGGATATACGTTGAAAAAATCATTTAGATTACCTACAAAACTCACAAAACCAAAATCAGTGAAACACCCAGCTATAAACTCAAAATATGCTTCCATATTTTATGGAATTTTTGCACCCAATTGTATAAATACTAAATGTCTATAGAGTTTTATGCTTAACCAATCAACATACTGTAAAAAATTCAATAAATCAGTAATTATTCAACATTAAATTATTGTAAAAAATCTAATATAATGTAAAAATAATTGTTCGCATGAACAAAAGAACATTAGTTCACTGAAAAGTGAAAATTAGATAATTATCGAAATAGGGGAAGAGGCATACATCAATGAGAGAAGCAAAAAAGGGAAGCATGAAACGCCTTAATTTGCTGAAAAGGAGAATCATAGGGAGGCCATTAGTTCATAGTAATTATTCAATATACTGTGAAAATAAATTAACAAATCTGGTTAATCCATTAATTATTCAACATTAAATCAACTATCAACCCTAACCCCTAAATCAATAATTTACATGGTTGAAGTAGTGGAGTAACAGGACATAGACAGGCGGAAGGCGGCCAGAAAAGGAAGGACAACACTAAGCAAGTGGTCACTTGGGCATGGAAGGTGGGCAATGGCACAAATATAGAAGGCGGAAGTTCTTATTTTTTTTCCTCTTTCAAAATCGCGTATTGTTTTTTTTTTTTGTTGCCCTCCAGTATTGCGATGCCCTAGGCACTGGTCTCCGTTGCCTACGGCAGCCTGCGACCGGAGGTGATGGCTGAGGAGGGGCGGTTTGGGTCTATGGTGGTGGCAGGGAGCAACGCCGGTGGTTGTGGGCCGGGGGAGGGCTGGCGGCGCGGTTCTCAGTGGCTTTGTGTGTCTTGGGCTCGATTGGAAGAGAGGGGGAAAGCTCCATCGCGAGGAGGAGGGGAGGGGGTCACGCCGTCGATCTGGGGGCAGGAGGTGCCAGCGAGGCGGCAGCGGGTTAGGGTTGCGGATCCGTCGTCATTTTTTTTTTCTTTTCTTTTCTGAAAACGAGAGAGAGAGAGAAATTAGAAAGGAGAGGGCTATGTAAATAGTTTTATATTTATTTATTTATTATTTAATTCAAAGAAAAATGTTGACTTTGTATACGAACTCCAAACGAGACTCAACGACTATCACCTCTAACTAATTACCCCCATTCTGAACACAATGGGATATGTGTCGTAAGCCAGTTCGGCTGTTTCGATCAGTTTTCGTTGAAATTACAATTTAAATCTATATATTCAATTTTAAACTTACATTTCAATTTACCGAGGCCACATACGGACTCTAAAAATTCCCGAAAAATATTTACTAGCTTCGTATTAATGATACGATTCTATCAAAACTAATTTCGTCAAATTTGGAGACCGTTTGAAAAATGGCCATTTTCTGGTCGATCGAAATTGACTGAAACTATCAAAACACGTTTTTCTTCGCCACACTCACACATTGATTTCAAAAATCACGAATTTTGGAATCTAGCCATAACTTGACATCCATGATCCAAAAAAAGCAGTTTCGTCGAAAACGGAGGTCATTTGCAAAATTCCCATTTTTAAGGGCCAAAATTCCATAGCGACTATTTTGAATTTTCAACTAGGCATAACTTTTTATTCCCGCTATGAAATTTTGATTTTTCGGATTCATTGAAAATATATTTCAAATAGATTCTAATATTTTTGGTTTTGCTAAAATCCGGTTTATTTTGAATCCTGTACATTCATTTGAAATTTGAAATCGAATTTTCAATCTACCGCGCCATTTCCAATTCCTTTTATAATTAAAAATAAATATTTATATTCTAATGTCGATTCAAATAGATATATGCATTCTAATTCTATTCAAAATAAAATTCTCGTCGTTATTATTTAAAATAAATCATTTTAAATATTCAAAATTCATTAAAATTGACAAAATAAAATTTTTAAATTGGTTCAGATTTTCCGGGTTGTTACAATCTCCCCAACTTAAAATCTTTTCATCCCCAAAAAGGAATGGAGCCGAAAATTGTTTAACTAATCAACTTAACTTTCAGTTTGGCTTTCATTCTTTAACTTTTCAGTTTCTAAGAATTTCAAATTTTTCAAAATTTGCCTAACACCCTAAATTTCCGAAAAATTTCGTCATAACCTCCTTTGTACGGGAGCACTGGGAAAATCCCCAAACCGCCACACAGGCCCTCTCGTCTCAAAAAGAAAAAGAAAAGGTCAAGCGACTAGCCAATCGGCTCATAAAATCATCCAAACCCAAGAAATTAGTAAACATATACCTATTTGTCGGGAATACAATTTTATTCCTCTGCTCTAGCCTTCTTGCTATTACCTGTTCAGTGTATATAAATGTATATGCATGCAATTCCAAAAAAAATCAATACAGTTCGATATTTGGTTCAATTTGGCCTAAGTTTACCATACATCTTCATGTTGGTTCAAATGAATAATCATACAACACAAACATCAATCAATTAGTGGATTAACTTTGCAAATTCATAATTTTGACATATATACAGAAAATCATGTTTTTGGTGCCAAGTCACAACAATATATTCTAACTATATTTTTGTTCTCACACCAGTCAATTGGAAATATATAGATATCCCACTTTCGGCACTCGAATATAAACACTAATGATGGCGCGCCATCATCAGAATCAGACCTGGGCGACTAGAGTGTGATCTTATATCCATCCGGTATATTTAAGGCTTCAATACACGTAGATTAGACGTATATTCAAATCTCTATATACTTGATTATCCAAATCACTTTAAAATAAATATTCAAATACGAATAATAAAGTTTAAATTTTCAAAACAATATTTGTTTTCATTTTTATTTTAAAATAACACTCTTCCAACTCATTCTTGGATACTACTGATCCTATCTCTAACGAGTCATTCTCATTGGATATTACTAATCCAGTTTCTGATGAATTCTTTCGTTTGGTTCAAATGTGCCTTATTCTCGAGCTCTGTAAACCAAAGCTTTGATACCAATATGAAGCGACCCGAACTTCCCCATAAAGGAATGCCCGGTTTGACTTTGAGAACAACACACATCGGGACAAAAATAGAAGAACATTGCATTGCTTATTACAACAATTCCATCAGAATATAAGAATATAAAAGTGTATGGATAAATAATACACATTTAATATACATCGGAGATTTAAATTACATTTAAATATATTGCAGCGGAAAAATAATACAAAACACAACTAAAAAAGATAAATGGATATAGAGCTTTATGAATATCATTCCAGCTGTAAACCAGGATCCTGTGAATATAAATCTACAAAACCAAAACTACAAGCTGCCTATGTGGAAAATAGGGGCACCCAGAGTTTAGGTTAAAACAATAAACTCCAGGTTAGTCATATGACTGGTGTGAGATTTAAAACTTTACTTTAAATCGGATATATCAAGGGACCACGCTGTATAACACGAAACGGGTTTTCTTCCAAGAATACCAGTGCATATAACAAAACAGCGCAGTGCTTTTTGGAAAAATGAAGCTATTATAAGACCCAGGTCCTATCACATAATGCAACGCAAGCCGGGGGATAGGGTTTTCCCTTATAATAGCCAAACATGCTTGGTATGTTATAACAAATCATTTGATACTATTATAAGTGCATAGTGTATAAAACAACTTCAAATATAAACGTATCGATCCTAGACGGCATGGGTACCATATATCATGTCGCCAATACTAGGCTCTACAATCAAAACTGCAAATGTCACATATTGGAAGTCGGATTTCCATCTGTGAACCAAGGCAAGGGATCGTCTTTACCACTTCGAGACTCTCTAGCCCGAGCCTCAGGATCAGAACGCATTGACCCTTGGAGCGATAGGGCCGGTCCATACGGAGTGGATTAAAATGACTGAACAATGCGTTTCGCCACCCTATGTGGCATAAACTGGTCATATCCCGACCAAACTATCGGCCCAAGAACGACCGATATAACCGAGGTGCCTCGTAATCCATCATCCACATAAGAAAAATGTTAGGGCTAGTAAAATGCTGACACCACTCCTAGCTAGAAAGAAATGCATGTCCTCCCTGAGGTCCTCTCCCATTTCTGGTTCACACCGGGGTGTGAGGCTCGCAAATTAACGCTACACAAAGCTACGCTGTATTTAAGTCGTGTTTTGATCATCAACCACAAGACTCTGCTTTTCAACAGAAGCCCTGATCATTTGCATCTCAGCATGCCACATTGGAAATTCACGCTATGCAACCAATGTCTATCAATCACACAGAATGAAAGCCGATATCAGACACACATTCATTTATAAGTTCGTTCTAGGTCTGAACGAAACAGAGGCACCTTATTCCTCCCTTATATGTCCAATACAGGGGAGAGCCCCTCGCAAATCCGGTCAATCTCTAAGTATGTCTGGACGATCACCACTTATTACCTTGCCTTGGGTGTACAACCCAATCAAGATATCAGTAATCATCCAAACGATGTGGAGACCTCCGGTCTTCAACCACCGTCTTTATCCTTGACACATTTTCGAATCAGTTATTCAGAATGGGATAAACCCGGTCTTTCTGATTAACTCGCGTATATAATGAACAAGTGTTATAAAAACACAATATACGCCTCATTCCAATCTAGAATATTCCTTTATTCAAATATTCTTATACTTTGGGAATGGTTCCCATTAATTTTATTAAAGTAAATTCTTTAAATTTATTCTTTAATCTTCTTTTGGATTTCATTTCAATCTAATTAAGTATGCATTAAAACTCCACTTGGTTTTAATCTTCCCAAAAATCAATATTAACGATTGTTTAACTTCGAAAATCATATCCTGTCTTTAACTGGGTTAAAGAACCAATGTCATTTAAAACACAGTTCACGATAAACCCAAAATCCCATCCATCTCTAACCGTAAATTAGTAAGAGAACAATTCCCTAAGTATTAACACCGAAGGCCAAAACCAACATCAGATCAATACCCAGGAAACCATTCAACTTAAATAATCTCCTGTTAGTTTTTGATTTTCTTAACGCTGTTGGGTCTAAGAACGGTATTATTAAAGATACCATTCACGACAAACCCAAAAGTCCAATTCCTGTCTTTAACTGGGTTAAGGAACCAATGTCCTTTAAAACACAGTTCACGACATACCCAAAATCACATTCCATTCCATCGGCCTTTAACCGTAAATTAGCAAGTGAACAATTCCCTAAGTATTAACCTTGAAGGTCGAAACCAACATCAGATCAATCGCAGGAAACCATTCAACTTAACTAATCTTCAGTTAGTTTCTGATTTTCTTAACTTCATTGGGTCTAAGAACGGTATAATTAAAGATACTGTTCACCACAACCCAAAGCCTTATTCCATTGTTAATCCGGTTAAAGAACAAGTGTTATTTAAAACACCGTTCACGATAAACCCAAAGACCAATTTCAATTCAATTCCAATTAAATATATTAAATTGGAAAACTAAATTAAATCTAAATAAAAAGATTTAATCTTTTCTCAACTGGGTTTAAGAACAGTGTTAATGAAGACACCATTCACTACAAACCCAAATCCCATCAGTCTCTAACCGTAAATTAGTAAGAGGACAATTCCCTAAGTATTAATCCCGAAGGCCGAAACCAACATCAGATCAATACCGAAGAAACCATTCAACTTAGCTAAACTCCAGTCAGTTTCTAATTTTCTTAACTCCACTGGGTTTAAGAACAGTATTATTAAAGATACCATTCACGACTAACCCAAAATCCAATTTGATATTAAATACAAGGCTCTGAATAGAAAATATACCGGCTTATATTCAATATCAAATTCTGAAATCAACAAATAGCATATTGGAATAATGATATATATATCTTTCAAATTCCCCCACAATATCCGTATAATCACGGAATCCAATATCGACATATTCCGAAGTAATTTCGATTCAAATCCATTCCAATTCATATATTGGAAATTCCGGTTATTTTTAAAACCATTTCAAATCCAACCGTTATATTTATTTTAAAAATATTGGATTTATTATTCTATTTCAAAACTAGTTCATTTCGATAAAATATATTTTTATCTTTTCAAATATGGAATTTTTCATCCTAATTCTTTCCAAATCATTTATTATGATTTTACACAAATTATTGATATTTTTAATAATTTTATCAAGGCCTATATAGTTGATTTCCATAAACAGCCATCAAACTGCACTTACAACGACCTTTTCCAAATTTGATTTGGACATAATTCCAAATCCAACTGTTAGATTCCAAATAACTAATGTTCGTTAGAAAGCTCTTTTCGATACAAATCCAAAGGTTCAGATTTTAGGAGAATCCGACAGTCGGATCTCCCGTAATATCCATTCAAAGTCAATGGTCGAAATTTGCGAACTGTCGCAGTGCGGCGCGTTCTATTCAAGCCATTAGATTATATATATAATGTATATTTTGTCGATTTCCATTTAAAACGTATTTTATAAATCGTTTTAATTTCGTTTTCAAAATAGTTTCCACTTCAAATTCATTTTCAAATCGAAATTTAATATTCCATATCATTAATATATAAATGATAATATTTTCAAAATATTATATTTCAAAATCATTTCCTTTTTGATATTCATTATAAAATCGATATAAATATCGTTTACGTCAAAATGGCGTTAATCTAATCAACACGGCTTTATATATTTAAATATTTTCGTATCCATCCCAAATAGGACATAAAAATTAGATTTTGATCTTTTAATAAATATTATTTGAAAATATTCGTTATTTTAAAATAATCATTATTTTAAAATATTCATTCTTTCTGAACTGGAATCAGACACAGTCAATTACCATATAATTTGATTATATGGATTTCATACAATACATGTATACAACAACAGTAATAAATAATCATCCATCATCCAGAGTGCATTCTACACTGTATAAGCATTCAATATAATTTTATAATGCTTATAACAGTCTGTCAACCAATCGCTTGACATACAACTAACTATTGGGATTAGTGTATATCCAATATCATCCCAATACCCTTGTGGGGTTTCAATCAACAAATAATGAATTTTATTTGTGCAGTTGGGCGATGTGTAAAATTTATCGTCCCAATCCATATCAGTAAATTGGGTGTTCATAAACAAATCGCCTGATTTGTAAATGATTATTTATTTTTTTCATATTAAAAATTATATTTTTAACGATAAAATATTTTATTCAATATATGAATATTATATTCAATTCATTTATACAATAAAAATGATATTTTTTTGTTCTAACATATTTTAGAAAATTTTGGTGGCATAACGAGGCGATACTAAAAACGGGATAAGGTCTAGCCTTATCGCCAGTCTAATAATGGCCCGTGCCATACTCATACCAACCTAGTCCATTCCATTTCATTCCCCAAACCAATCCAAACAAACCAATCAACCAAAAACCACAACACAATATAACCAAACAAACACACAAGTCGTCCACGGTCTGTGAATGACACGACCCGAACTTCCCCATGAAGGAAAGCACGGATGGCGTTGAGGACAACATACATCGAAACATAAACAGAAGAACATTTCATTGCATATTACAACAATTCCACCAGAATAAAAGAATATACAGAGTATGAATAAATATTACACAGAAAATATCAGAGATTTAACATACATTTAAATACATCGCAACGGAAAATAATACAAATCACAACTAGAAGTAATACAAGGATACAGAGCTTTCTGAGTATCGTTCCAGCTGTAAACCAGGATCCTGTGAATATAAATCTGCAAAAAAACCAAAACTACTAGCTGCCTATGTGGAAAATAGGGGCACCCAGAGTATAGGTTAAAACAATAAACTCCAGGTCAGTCGTGTGACTGGTGTGAGAACTAAAAAAGTTATTAATCTTTATTTTTAAAGTTAGGTAAATCGAGCGACCATGCCGTATAACACGGAACGGGTTTTTACCCCAAGAATACCAGTGCACAAAACAATAGCGCAATGCTAAATAAGGAAGAATGAAGCTATTATAAGACCCAGGTCCTATCACACAATGCAACGCAAGCCGAAGGATATGGTTTTTACCTTATAATAGCCAAAAATGCTTGATACGCTAAATTTCATCTTTTATTATTACTATAAGTAAAGAAAACAACTTCAATCATAATGTATAAATCATAGACGGCATAAGTGACCCATACCACTATGTCGCCGTACTAGGCTCTACGAATAAAACCGAAATATCACGTATTGGAAATTGGATTCCATCATGAGTCGAGGCAAAAGGGCAAGCTCCTCTCCGTTCGAGACACTCTAGCAAATGTCTCAGGACCACACACAGCGATCCTTGGATCTTCAGGGCCGGTCCTCTCTTACTTTTGAGGATTAGTTATGTAATAACCCGGAAATTCTGAACCAGTTTAAAAATTTTATTTTGGCAATTTTAGCGAATTTTGAATATTTAAAATGAATTATTTTAAATAATATCGACGAGAAAATTTATTTTGAATATAATTCGAACGTATATATTATATACGTCGTCGTTAGAATATAATAATTATATATAATTATAAATAGAATTGAAAATGGCGCGGTAGTTCGATAATTCAATTTCAAACTTCAATTGAATGTACCGGGTGCAAAACAATCCGGATTTTAGTGAAACCAAAAATATTAGGATCTAATTGATAATATCTTTCCAACGAATCCGAAAAATCGAAATTTCATAGCGGGAATCAAAAGATATGTCCAGTTGAAAATTTTGAATAGTCGCTATGGAATTCAGGCCCTTAAAAATGGGAATTTTGCAAACGACCTCGGATTTCGACGAAACCACTTTTGTTGGATCCGTGATGTCAAATTATTGCTAGGTTTCAAATTTCATAATTTTTCGAATCGATATGTGAGCGTGGCAAAGGAAAACGCGTTTGACCAGTTTCAGTTGATTTTAATCGACTGGAAATTGGCCATTTTTCCCAACGGTCTCAGAATTCGACGAAACTAGTTTTGTTAGGACCGTATCGTCAATACAAAGCTAGAAAATATTTTTCTGGAATTTTTCAAGTTAGTATGTGACCCCAGTAAATTGAAATGCGCGTTCAAATTCAATATATGGAGTTATATGTTGATTTTGACGAAAACTGATCGAAACGATCAAATCAGCTTGCGATACATATCCCATTGTGTTCGGAATGGGGGTAATTAGCTATGGACGGCAGGCGGTGGGCCTCGTTTAGTGGTCGTATGTAAAAGTACCTTTATAGGGATAAAAAAAATTTAAATAAATTAATAAATAAAATCTCCTCTCTCTCCCTCCCCTTAATTCCCTCTGGCACCCCCCCTCCTTTCAAAAACAAATCGACATCTGAAGAAAAAAAAAGAGAAAAAAATAAAAATAAAAATCGCTCAGCCACCTTGGCCTCATCGCGACGCCATCGGTGGAGTCCCCCCTCGTCGCCGCCCAGGTGGGCCACCGCGCCCTGCCCCTCTTGTTCGCCAGCACCCTCTCCTCCGTAAACCACATACCCTCGAAGCCCCCCTTCTACTGAACGCACCGTAACCGGAAGGCAGCCCCCACCTGAAGAACTCCGGCGCCAACCCCTCCTGGCCATCCTCCGCCACCTCTGGTCGAATTCCGCCCCCACCGCGAGCTCCAGCACTCGCCGAACCTCTCCCCCCTTTTCTCTCCAATGTGAAACCGCATCCCAAGCCCATAATCCGCGAATCCGTCATTCCCAGACCCGATAGCCCCTGCTGCCAATCTCCATCACCTCCTCCGCCACCAACATTCATCGTGAGTGTTTATTTATGTATTTTTAACCATTTATGTAATTAAAAATGTGACCTTTTTATATTTAAAAAGCTAGGAATTTTATATAGGTAAAGGCGAAAACTTTTATAGGGAAAGACGTGATTTTTAAAATATAAAAGGCTTGATTTTTAAAATATAAAAGGCGTGATTTTTAAAATATAAACGGCGTGATTTTTAAAATATAAAAGGCGTGATTTTTAAAATATAAAAGGCGTGACTTTTAAAATATAAAAGGCGTGATTTTTAAAATATAAAAGGCGTGATTTTTAAAATATAAAAGAAGTGATTTTTAAACTATAAAAGATTATATTTTTAGATATGAAAAGACGATATTTTTAGATATGAAAAGACGATATTTTGAGATGAGTAGTGAAGTAAAAATATGATTTTTACTTCGAGAAAAATATAATTTTTATATTATAGAAAGGCAAATCTATATTTTTTGAAAAGGCGAAATCTTTTTATATAGCAGTGATGTAAAAATAGAATTTTTATCTATATAATAGTAAAATAAAAATTCGATTTTTTTATATTGAATAGCATAATAAAAATTCGATTTTTATATATTGAATAGCATAATAAAAATTTGATTTTTATATATTGAATAGCGAAGTAAAAATTCGATTTTTATATATTGAATAGCGAAGTAAAAATTTGATTTTTATATATTGAATAGCGAAGTAAAAATTCGGTTTTCATATATGTAGAGAATACGGGCAACGAAGGTGATAAAAAGGCGAGAACGATGAAGATTCCCTACAAAAGAAGAGTCGTAGAGTTGGGATAGCTATTGGTGAGAACTTCTCACTCAAAATTTCTTTTTCTAGTTGTATATATATACTAGGATGCAGACGGTGTTTAGTAGCACCCGACACCCGTCATCCACAGACCATGGATGGCTTGTTTGTTAAATTGTTTGGTTGTGTAGTTGGTTAGATTATTTGGTTTGAATTTAATTGTTTGGTGAAATGAATGGATTTGATTGATGTGTGAATGGCGTGGGCCTTCACTAGACCGGGGATAAGGCTAGGCCTCGTCCCGTTTCTAGTATCGTGCCGTTATGCCGCCGAAATTTTCTAAAATAAGTTAGAAAAATAAGAATATCATTTTTATTTTGTAAATGAACTGAATAAAAATTCATGTGTTGAAATAAAATATTTTATCGTTAAAAATATAATTTTTAACGTGAAGTGAATAAAATAAAATATTCATTTACAAACCGGACGGTTTGTTTATGTACACCTATTTGAAGGACATTGATTGGGATGATAAATTTTACACATCGCCCAACTGCACAAATAAAATCTGTGTTTGTTGATTTGAAACCCCACACGGGTGTTGGGATGAAATTTGAAGTTCACTCATCCTGATTGATTAAATATGTCGATCGATTGATTGACAGGCTGTTATAAGCGTTGGATATCTATATTTGATGCTTATACAGTGTAGTGCACTTTGGTTGATGGTTGATTATTTTTCAATGCTATTATATACGTGTGATGTATGAAAATCCATATAATTAATATTATATGGTGATTGATTGGGTCTCATTCCAATTTAGAAAATAAAGAATAATATAAAATAAAGGTTCATGTGTTGACAGTACTCATCCGTTGAGATTAGTCATGTGTTGAACGAAATATTTTAATAATAAAATTTACATCTTTATCAATATAAAATAAAGGTTCATGTGTTGACTGTACTCATCCGTTGAGATTAGTCATGTGTTGAACGTAATATTTTAACAATAAAATTTATATCTTTATCACTATAAAATAAAGGTTCATGTGTTGACTGTACTCATCCGTTGAGATTAGTCATGTGTTGAACGTAATATTTTAACAATAAAATTTATATCTTTATCACTATAAAATAAAGGTTCATGTGTTGACTGTACTCATCCGTTGAGATTAGTCATGTGTTGAACGAAATAATTTAACAAAAATAGTCACACGTGGACAGTACTCATTCGTTGAGATTAGTCGTGTGTTGACAAAAATAAATTTTCATTTGTTGAATAGAATAAAGGAATATATGAAGCCGTGTTGATTAGATTGACGCCATTTTGACGTGAATGATATTTATATCGATTTTATTCATTTCGAAATGAGTTGAATTGAAAACGATTTCGAAATGAATTGAATTGAAAATGATTTCGAAATGAATTGAATTGAAAACGATTTCGAAATGAATTGAATATAAAACGATTTCGAAATGAATTGAATATAAAATGATTTCGAAATGAATTGAATTGAAAATGATTTCGAAATGAATTGAATTGAAAACGATTTCGAAATGAATTGAATTGAAAATGATTTCGAAATGAATTGAATTGAAAACGATTTCGAAATGAATTGAATATAAAACGATTTCGAAATGAATTGAATATAAAATGATTTCGAAATGAATTGAATACAAAACAAATTTGATTTCAATTGAATATATAACCAATTTGAATTCGAATTGGATGGAAAACGAATTGAATTCGAATTGAATAGAAAACGAATTGAATTTAAATTGAATAGAAAACGAAATGAATTCGAATCGAATTAAAAATCGATTTGAATTGAAATCAAATAGAAATGAAAGTAAAAACGATTTATAATAGAAAATCCAATTTTTAATTTGAATTTGAAATAAAGGTTGAAATTGTTTTTGAAACGAATTCAAAACTATTTATAAAATTCGTTTTAAATAGTAATCGACGAAATATATTATATATATTATATATATAATATAATGGCCTGAATAGAACGTGCCGCGCCGCGGCAGTTCGTGAATTTCGACAATTTATTTCAAACGGACATTACGGGAGATCCGACCGTCGGATTCTCCTAAAACTGGAACCGTTGGGTTCGTATCGGAAAAAGCTTCCTAACGAATATTAGGAATTTGAAATCTAACGGTTGGATTTGGAGATACGTCCAAATCAAATTTGGAAAAGGTCGTTGTAAGTGCAGTTCGATGGCCGTTGCTGGAAATCGACTGTACAGGCCTTGATAAAATTATTAAAAATAGTAATAATTTGTGTAAAATCATAGGAAATGATTTGGGAAAAATTGGGATGAAAAACTCCATATTTGAAAAGATAAAGATAGATTTTTATCGAAATGAACTAGTTTTGAACTAAATTTAAAACCCAATTATTTTTAAATAAATAATATAATCAATTGGATTGAAACGTGAATTGATAATCTAAATTATCAAATTTGACAAATAAGCAAGAATGGAGTATCACCAGTTTTGCTCCAAAGCGATAGTTAAATCTTTAATTAGATTTGAACGTGAAATGGTAATTAATTTTACCGATAACATCATGGTGTTAGATATGGAGTATTACCAGTTTTGCTTCATGGATGAATAGGTTGGGGTTGGGAAATAAAATAAATAATTACTTCGGTGTGGTTTGCTAATCTCGACTAGTTTAGAAAACCATAATTTGGTTTGTAACGACATCCAAAGGAAGATTAAAGGATAAATTTTAAAGAATTTATCTTGGATAAAATTAATGGGAACCTTTCCCTAAGAATGTGATTTCGTGGATAAAAGGATATTCTGCATTGGAATGAGGCGTATGTTGTGTCTGTGTAACATTTGTTTTTAATATACGCGGGTTGTTCAGAAAGACCGGGTTTATACCCATTCTGAATAACCAATTCGACGATATGTCGAAGATGAAGACAGTGGTCGAAGACCGGAAGTCTTCACATCGTTTGGGTAATTACTGATGATCCTGATTGGGCTGTACACCCAAGAGGATGGAAATAGTTGGTGGTCGTCCAGACGTACTTGGAGATGGATGGATATGCGAGGAAAGTGCCTCCGGTTTCGTTCAGACCCAGAACGAACTTGTAAATGGACTGTGTGTCTGACATTGGATTTTAGTCCGTGTGATTGATCTCTATTAAATATATATCTGTTTGGCGGCGGAGAATTTATTCTCTTGCTTAACGCCCTTCTCTGAGACGTACGAGCTCAGGGGTTATATATTGATGGATATCAAACGCATGGAGTGAATTGCCTGTGTGGCATGGCTAAGATGCAATGATCAAGGCTTTTGTTGAAAAGCAGAGTCTTGTGGTTGATGATCAAAGCACGGCCTACGTGGCAGCTTTGTGTATAACGTGAATTCGCGAGCCTCACACCTCGGTATGAGTCAAAAACGGGATACGGACTGCAGGGAGAGCACGACGTTTCTTTCTAGCTTTGGTGGTGTCAGTGACTTACCGGCCCTGACATTTATATACTTTTCACCTTTGTGGTTGTTGGATGAGGCGCCTCGATTTTAGGTCTGTAAGGACCGGGAAACGTGTGTTCAGGCATAATTAATCCTCTAACGTAAGTGAGGACCGACCCTGAAGCATCCAGGATTGCCCAAGTGTGTAGTCCTGAGACATTTGCTAGAGTGTCTCGAACGCGGAGAGGAGCTTGCCCCTTGCCTCGACTCATGACGAAAATCCAATTTCCAATACGTGTATTGCGGTTTTAATTGTAGAACTAGTATGGCGACATGATATATGGTACCCATGCCGTCTATGATTTATATTTATGATTGAAATTGTTTTGACACTATACACTTATTATAGTATCAAACGATTTGTTTTAAACGTACTAAGCATGTTTGGCTATTATAAGGGAAAACCCTATCCTTTGGCTTGCGTTGCATTGTGTGATGGGACCTGGGTCTTATAATAGCTTCATTTTTCGAAAGAGCATTGCGCTGTTTATTCTATGCACTGGTATTCTTGGGAGGAAACCCGTTCCGTGTTATACGGCGTGGTCCCTTGAATTACTCTCTTTTAAAGTAAAGTTTAAAATAACTGTTTTAGTTCTCACACCAGTCACATGACTGACCTGGAGTTTATTGTTTTAACCTAAACTCTGGGTGCCCCTATTTTCCGCACGGGCAGCTAGTAGTTTCGGTTTTGCAGATTTATATTCACAGGATCCTGGTTTACAGCTGGAATGATATCTGGAAAGCTCTGTATCCGTATATCACCATCAGTTGTGCTTTGTATTATTTTCCGCTGCTATGTAATTTATTGTAATCTCTGATATTTATCGAATGTATTTATTCATTTATACTCTGTATATTCTTGTATTCTGATGGAATTGTTGTAATAACAATGAAATGTTCTTCCGTCTGCGTTCTGTTTTGTCTTGTCCTCACAGTAATTCGTTCTTTCTCATATCTTCGGAGACCGGGGAAGTTCGGGTCACTACATTTGGTATCGGAGCTTTGGTTTACAGAGCTGGAGAACAAGACACATTAGAACCATACGAAAGAATTCATCAGATATTGGGTTAGTAATATCCAATTAGAATGACTCGTTAGAGATAGGATCAGTAGTATCCTACAACGAGTGTGAAGAGTATGTTTTTCGAATGAAAACAATTTTGTTTTGAAAATTTAAATCGTTTTAAACGTATTTGATTATTTATTTATTTTGAATTTGGACAATTGAGTATATAAAGGTTTTGCATATACGCGTCATGAACGTATATTCGAAGTTTTAATATACTGGATAGATATAGAATCATACTCTAGTGGCCCGAAGATGATTCTGATGGTTGAGTACTCGTCGTCAGAATTTATATTCGAGTGACGAAGGTGTGATATCTATATATTTCCATTAGACTGGTGTGAGAACCAAAACTTATATAGATAGATTTTTTGTTGTGAATTGGCATCAACAACATGATTTTTTGTATATATATCAAAATTATGAATTTGAAACGTTAATTCACTAATTGATTGATGTTTGTGTTGTTTGTTTATTTGTTTAATAATTTTGAACCATTATGCCTAATTGAACCAAATATTTAATTGTATTGAAATTAGTTGCATTTGCTTGCATATACATGTATATCCATTGAACAGGTCATAGCAAGGAGGCTAGAGCAGAGAATAAAATTTGTTTGCCCGACAAATAGGTACATGTTTACTATAATTTACTGTTTTGTTTGGGTGATGATGATTTTATGAGCCTATTGGCTAGCCGCTTGGCTTTTTCTTTTTCTTTTTGAGATCAGAAGGCCTATATGGAAATTTCGGGATTTTCCCGTGGCTCCCGGTGCAGGGGAGGTTATGGCGAAATTTTTCGAAAATTTAGGGTGTTAGCCAAATTTTTGAAATTTTTGAAAATTCTCAGAAACTGAAAAGTTGGAGAATGGAAGCCAGATCGAACGTAGTGTTGATTAATCAAACCACTTTCGACTTTGTTCCTTTTCGGGGATGAAAAGTTTTAAGTGGGGGAGATTGTAATAACCCGGAAATTCTGAACCAGTTTAAAAATTTTATTTTGGCAATTTTAGCGAATTTTGAATATTTAAAATGAATTATTTTAAATAATATCGACGAGAAAATTTATTTTGAATATAATTCGAACGTATATATTATATACGTCGTCGTTAGAATATAATAATTATATATAATTATAAATAGAATTGAAAATGGCGCGGTAGTTCGATAATTCAATTTCAAACTTCAATTAAATGTACCGGGTGCAAAACAATCCGGATTTTAGTGAAACCAAAAATATTAGGATCTAATTGATAATATCTTTCCAACGAATCCGAAAAATCGAAATTTCATAGCGGGAATCAAAAGATATGTCCAGTTGAAAATTTTGAATAGTCGCTATGGAATTCAGGCCCTTAAAAATGGGAATTTTGCAAACGACCTCGGATTTCGACGAAACCACTTTTGTTGGATCCGTGATGTCAAATTATTGCTAGGTTTCAAATTTCATAATTTTTCGAATCGATATGTGAGCGTGGCAAAGGAAAACGCGTTTGACCAGTTTCAGTTGATTTTAATCGACTGGAAATTGGCCATTTTTCCCAACGGTCTCAGAATTCGACGAAACTAGTTTTGTTAGGACCGTATCGTCAATACAAAGCTAGAAAATATTTTTCTGGAATTTTTCAAGTTAGTATGTGACCCCAGTAAATTGAAATGCGCGTTCAAATTCAATATATGGAGTTATATGTTGATTTTGACGAAAACTGATCGAAACGATCAAATCAGCTTGCGATACATATCCCATTGTGTTCGGAATGGGGGTAATTAGCTATGGACGGCAGGCGGTGGGCCTCGTTTAGTGGTCGTATGTAAAAGTACCTTTATAGGGATAAAAAAAATTAAATAAATTAATAAATAAAATCTCCTCTCTCTCCCTCCCCTTAATTCCCTCTGCCCCCCCTCCTTTCAAAAACAAATCGACATCTGAAGAAAAAAAAAAGAGAAAAAAATAAAAATAAAAATCGCTCAGCCACCTTGGCCTCATCGCGACGCCATCGGTGGAGTCCCCCCTCGTCGCCGCCCAGGTGGGCCACCGCGCCCAGCCCCTCTTGTTCGCCAGCACCCTCTCCTCCGTAAACCACTTACCCTCGAAGCCCCCCCCCCTTCTACTGAACGCACCGCCACCGGAAGGCAACCCCCACCTGAAGAACTCCGGCGCCAACCCCTCCTGGCCATCCTCCGCCACCTCTGGTCGAATTCCGCCCCCACCGCGAGCTCCAGCACTCGCCGAACCTCTCCCCCCTTTTCTCTCCAATGTGAAACCGCATCCCAAGCCCATAATCCGCGAATCCGTCATTCCCAGACCCGATAGCCCCTGCTGCCACTCTCCATCACCTCCTCCGCCACCAACATTCATCGTGAGTGTTTATTTATGTATTTTTAACCATTTATGTAATTAAAAATGTGACCTTTTTATATTTAAAAAGCTAGGAATTTTATATAGGTAAAGGCGAAAACTTTTATAGGGAAAGACGTGATTTTTAAAATATAAAAGGCGTGATTTTTAAAATATAAAAGGCGTGATTTTTAAAATATAAAAGGCGTGATTTTTAAAATATAAAAGGCGCGACTTTTAAAATATAAAAGGCGTGATTTTTAAAATATAAAAGGCGTGATTTTTAAAATATAAAAGAAGTGATTTTTAAACTATAAAAGATTATATTTTTAGATATGAAAAGACGATATTTTTAGATATGAAAAGACGATATTTTGAGATGAGTAGTGAAGTAAAAATATGATTTTTAGTTCGAGAAAAATATAATTTTTATATTATAGAAAGGCAAATCTATATTTTTTGAAAAGGCGAAATCTTTTTATATAGCAGCGATGTAAAAATAGAATTTTTATCTATATAATAGCAAAATAAAAATTCGATTTTTATATATTGAATAGCATAATAAAAATTCGATTTTTATATATTGAATAGCATAATAAAAAATTTGATTTTTATATATTGAATAGCGAAGTAAAAATTCGATTTTTATATATTGAATAGCGAAGTAAAAATTCGATTTTTATATATCGAATAGCGAAGTAAAAATTCGGTTTTTATATATGTAGAGAATACGGGCAACGAAGGTGATAAAAAGGCGAGAACGATGAAGATTCCCTACAAAAGAAGAGTCGTAGAGTTGGGATAGCTATTGGTGAGAATTTCTCACTCAAAATTTCTTTTTCTAGTTATATATATATACTAGGATGCAGACGGTGTTTAGTAGCACCCGACACCCGTCATCCACAGACCATGGATGGCTTGTTTGTTAAATTGTTTGGTTGTGTAGTTGGTTAGATTATTTGGTTTGAATTTAATTGTTTGGTGAAATGAATGGATTTGATTGATGTGTGAATGGCGTGGGCCTTCACTAGACCGGGGATAAGGCTAGGCCTCGTCCCGTTTCTAGTATCGTGCCGTTATGCCGCCGAAATTTTCTAAAATAAGTTAGAAAAATAAGAATATCATTTTTATTTTGTAAATGAACTGAATAAAAATTCATGTGTTGAAATAAAATATTTTATCGTTAAAAATATAATTTTTAACGTGAAGTGAATAAAATAAAATATTCATTTAAAACCGGAAGGTTTGTTTATGTACACCTATTTGAAGGACATTGATTGGGATGATAAATTTTACACATCGCCCAACTGCACAAATAAAATCTGTGTTTGTTGATTTGAAACCCCACACGGGTGTTGGGATGAAATTTGAAGTTCACTCATCCTGATTGATTAAATATGTCGATCGATTGATTGACAGGCTGTTATAAGCGTTAGATATCTATATTTGATGCTTATACAGTGTAGTGCACTTTGGTTGATGGTTGATTATTTTTCAATGCTATTATATACGTGTGATGTATGAAAATCCATATAATTAATATTATATGGTGATTGATTGGGTCTCATTCCAATTTAGAAAATAAAGAATAATATAAAATAAAGGTTCATGTGTTGACAGTACTCATCCGTTGAGATTAGTCATGTGTTGAACGAAATATTTTAATAATAAAATTTACATCTTTATCAATATAAAATAAAGGTTCATGTGTTGACTGTACTCATCCGTTGAGATTAGTCATGTGTTGAACGTAATATTTTAACAATAAAATTTATATCTTTATCACTATAAAATAAAGGTTCATGTGTTGACTGTACTCATCCGTTGAGATTAGTCATGTGTTGAACGTAATATTTCAACAATAAAATTTATATCTTTATCACTATAAAATAAAGGTTCATGTGTTGACTGTACTCATCCGTTGAGATTAGTCATGTGTTGAACGTAATATTTTAACAATAAAATTTATATCTTTATCACTGTAAAATAAAGGTTCATGTGTTAACTGTACTCATCCGTTGAGATTAGTCATGTGTTGAACGAAATAATTTAACAAAAATAGTCACACGTGGACAGTACTCATTCGTTGAGATTAGTCGTGTGTTGACAAAAATAAATTTTCATTTGTTGAATAGAATAAAGGAATATATGAAGCCGTGTTGATTAGATTGACGCCATTTTGACGTGAACGATATTTATATCGATTTTATTCATTTCAAAATGAGTTGAATTGAAAACGATTTCGAAATGAATTGAATTGAAAACGATTTCGAAATGAATTGAATTGAAAACGATTTCGAAATGAATTGAATATAAAACGATTTCGAAATGAATTGAATATAAAACGATTTCGAAATGAATTGAATATAAAACAAATTTGATTTCAATTGAATATATAACCAATTTGAATTCGAATTGGATGGAAAACGAATTGAATTCGAATTGAATAGAAAACGAATTGAATTTAAATTGAATAGAAAACGAAATGAATTCGAATCGAATTAAAAATCGATTTGAATTGAAATCAAATAGAAATGAAAGTAAAAAGGATTTATAATAGAAAATACAATTTTTAATTTGAATTTGAAATAAAGGTTGAAATTGTTTTTGAAACGAATTCAAAACTATTTATAAAATTCGTTTTAAATAGTAATCGACGAAATATATATTATATATATAATATAATGGCCTGAATAGAACGCGCCGCGCCGCGGCAGTTCGTGAATTTTGACCATTTATTTCAAACAGACATTACGGGAGATGCGACCGTCGGATTCTCCTAAAACCGGAACCGTTGGGTTCGTATCGGAAAAAGCTTCCTAACGAATATTAGGAATTTGAAATCTAACGGTTGGATTTGGAGATACGTCCAAATCAAATTTGGAAAAGGTCGTTGTAAGTGCAGTTCGACGGCCGTTGTTGGAAATCGACTGTACAGGCCTTGATAAAATTATTAAAAATAGTAATAATTTGTGTAAAATCATAGGAAATGATTTGGGAAAAATTGGGATGAAAAACTCCATATTTGAAAAGATAAAGATAGATTTTTATCGAAATGAACTAGTTTTGAACTAAATTTAAAACCCAATTATTTTTAAATAAATAAATTAGATTTAAAAAGGGATTTAAATAATCGGAATTTCTAATATATTTGATTGGAATTGAATTAGAATTGATTTGTGGGTTTATCGTGAACGGTGTTTTAAAAGACATTAGTTCTTTAACCCAGAAAAAGGAGTTTTAATGAATCTGCAATTGGATTGAAACGTGAATTGATAATCTAAATTATCAAATTTGAAAAATAAGCAAGAATGGAGTATCACCAGTTTTGCTCCAAAGCGATAGTTAAATCTTTAATTAGATTTGAACGTGAAATGGTAATTAATTTTACCGATAACACCGTGGTGTTAGATATGGAGTATTACCAGTTTTGCTTCATGGGATGAATAGGTTGGGGTTGGGAAATAAAATAAATAATTACTTCGGTGTGGTTCGCTAATCTCGACTAGTTTAGAAAACCATAATTTGGTTTGTAACGACATCCAAAGGAAGATTAAAGGATAAATTTTAAAGAATTTATCTTGGATAAAATTAATGGGAACCTTTCCCTAAGAATGTGATTTCGTGGATAAAAGGATATTCTGCATTGGAATGAGGCGTATGTTGTGTCTGTGTAACATTTGTTTTTAATATACGCGGGTTGTTCGAAAAGACCGGGTTTATACCCATTCTGAATAACCGATTCGACGATATGTCGAAGATGAAGACGGTGGTCGAAGACCGGAAGTCTTCACATCGTTTGGGTAATTACTGACGATCCTGATTGGGATGTACACCCAAGAGGATGGAAATAGTTGGTGGTCGTCCAGACGTACTTGGAGATGGATGGATATGCGAGGAAAGTGCCTCCGGTTTCGTTCAGACCCAGAACGAACTTGTAAATGGACTGTGTGTCTGACATTGGATTTTAGTCCGTGTGATTGATCTCTATTAAATATATATCTGTTTGGCGGCGGAAAATTTATTCTCTTGCTTAACGCCCTTCTCTGAGACGTACGAGCTCAGGGGTTATATATTGATGGATATCAAACGCATGGAGTGAATTGCCTGTGTGGCATGGCTAAGATGCAATGATCAAGGCTTTTGTTGAAAAGCAGAGTCTTGTGGTTGATGATCAAAGCACGGCCTACGTGGCAGCTTTGTGTATAACGTGAATTCGCGAGCCTCACACCTCGGTATGAGTCAAAAACGGGATACGGACTGCAGGGAGAGCACGACGTTTCTTTCTAGCTTTGGTGGTGTCAGTGACTTACCAGCCCTGACATTTATATACTTTTCACCTTTGTGGTTGTTGGATGAGGCGCCTCGATTTTAGGTCTGTAAGGACCGGGAAACGTGTGTTCAGGCATAATTAATCCTCTAACGTAAGTGAGGACCGGCCCTGAAGCATCCAGGATTGCCCAAGTGTGTAGTCCTGAGACATTTGCTAGAGTGTCTCGAACGCGGAGAGGAGCTTGCCCCTTGCCTCGACTCATGATGGAAATCCAATTTCCAATACGTGTATTGCGGTTTTAATTGTAGAACTAGTATGGCGACATGATATATGGTACCCATGCCGTCTATGATTTATATTTATGATTGAAATTGTTTTGACACTATACACTTATTATAGTATCAAATGATTTGTTTTAAACGTACTAAGCATGTTTGGCTATTATAAGGGAAAACCCTATCCTCCGGCTTGCGTTGCATTGTGTGATGGGACCTGGGTCTTATAATAGCTTCATTTTTCGAAAGAGCATTGCGCTGTTTATTCTATGCACTGGTATTCTTGGGAGGAAACCCGTTCCGTGTTATACGGCGTGGTCCCTTGAATTACTCTCTTTTAAAGTAAAGTTTAAAATAACTGTTTTAGTTCTCACACCAGTCACATGACTGACCTGGAGTTTATTGTTTTAACCTAAACTCTGGGTGCCCCTATTTTCCGCACGGGCAGCTAGTAGTTTTGGTTTTGCAGATTTATATTCACAGGATCCTGGTTTACAGCTGGAATGATATCCAGAAAGCTCTGTATCCGTATATCACCTTCAGTTGTGCTTTGTATTATTTTCCGCTGCTATGTAATTTATTGTAATCTCTGATATTTATCGAATGTATTTATTCATTTATACTCTGTATATTCTTGTATTCTGATGGAATTGTTGTAATAACAATGAAATGTTCTTCCGTCTGCGTTCTGTTTTGTCTTGTCCTCACAGTAATTCGTTCTTTCTCATCTCTTCGGAGACCGGGGAAGTTCGGGTCACTACAAGTTATTCCTGAACACACGTTTCCCGGTCCTAACAGACCTATATCCGAGGCGCCTCGCATTCCAACAACCACACAGGTGAAAAGTATATAAATGTTAGCCAGTTCAAGCACTGACACCACCACTAGCTAGAAAGAAATGTCGTGCTCTCCCTGCAGTCACTATCCCGTTTTTAACTCATACCGAGGTGTGAGGCTCGCGAAATTAACGTCATAAACAAAGCTGTGCCACACAAGTCGTGCTTTGATCATCAACCACAAGACTTTTCTTTTCAACAGAAGCCTTAATCGATTGCCACTTAGGGGTGCCACACAGGCAATTCATGCCATGCGACTGATGTCCATCGATATACAACCTCTGAGCTCGTACGTCTCAGAGAAGGGCGTTAAGCAAGAGAATAAATTCTCCGCCGCCAAACAGATGTATATTTAATAGAGATCAATCAACACAGAATAAAATCCAATGTCAGACACACAGTCCATTTACAAGTTCGTTCTGGGTCTGAACGAAACCGGAGGCACTTTCCTCGCGTATCCATCGATCTCCAAGTACGTCTGGACGATCACCAACTGATTCCCTCCTCTTGGGTGTACAGCCCAATCAAGATCATCAGTAATCACCCAAACGAAGTGAAGACTTCCAGTCTTTAACCACCGTCTTCATCTTCGACATATCGTCGAATCGATTATTCAGAATGGGTACAAACCCGGCGTTTCCGAATAACCCGCGTATATAATAAACACGTGTTACACAAACACAGCATACGCTTCATTCCAATTCAGAATATTCTTTTATTCAAATTTTCACACTCTTAGGGAAAGGTTCCCATTAATATTATCAAAGATAAATTCTTCTAAATTTATTCTTTAATCTTCCTTTGGATATCATTTCAAACCATGTTATGGTTTTCCAAACTAGTCGGGATTAGCGAACCACACCGAAGTAATTATTTATTTTATTTCCCAATCCCAACCTATTCATCCCATGGAGCAAAACTGGTAATACTCCATATCTAAAACCATGGTGTTATCGGTAAAATTAATTACCATTTCACGTTCAAATCTAATTAAAGATTTAACTATCGCTTTGGAGCAAAACTAGTGATACTCTATTCTCGATCACTTTCCAAATTTGATAATTTAAATTATCAATTCACATTTCAGTCTAATTAAAGATTCATTAAAACTCCACTTAGTTTTAATCTTCCCAAAATCAATATCATGTCTTTAATTTGGTTAAAGAACCAACGTCATCTAAAACATGGTTCACGATATATCCAAAATCACTTTCTAATTCAATTCCAATTAAATATTATTTAATTGGTACACTTCATTAAATCTAAATAGAAAGATTTAATATTTTTCTCAACGGGGCTTAAGAACAGTGTTAATGAAGACACCATTCACGATAAACCCAAATCACATTTGATATTAAATATAAGGCTCTGAATAGAAAATATATCAGCTTATATTCAATATCAAATTCTACGACCAACAAATAACGCATTGGAAATAGCGATATAAATATATTTTTCAAATTCCCATAACAATATCTGTATAATCACGAAATCCAACATCGAAATATTCCGAAGATAATTTCGATTCAAATCCATTCCAATTCAATTATTCGAAATTCTGGTTACTTTTAAATCCCCTTTCAAATTCAATTTATTTTTCAAAATAAATTGATTTTAATTTCAGTTCAAAACTAGTTCATTTCGATAAAAATTTATTTTTAACCTTTCAAATTTGGAATTTTCCATCCCAGTTCTTCACAAATCATTTCTTATGATTTTACACAAATTATTGATATTTTTAATAATTTTATCAAGGCCTGTACAGTCGATTTCCATCAACGACCATCGAACTGCACTTACACCGACCTTTTCCGAATTTGATTTGGACATAATTCCAAATCCAACCGTTAGATTTCAGATTTCTAATATTCATTGGAAAACTCTTTTCGATACGAACCCAACGGTTCCGGTTTTAGGAGAATCCGACAGTTGGATCTCCTGCAACATCAATTCGAAGTCAATGGTTGAAATTCGCGAACTGCCGCAGTGCGGCGCGTTCTATTCAGGCCATTATATATAATATATATATATATATATCATATATATCGTCGATTTCCTTTTAAAACATATTTTATAAATCGTTTTAAATTCGTTTTCGAAACGATTTCAACTTCATATTCCATTTCGAATCAAAATTGAATATTCCACATCATCGATGTACAAATGATAATATTTTCAAAACGTTATATTTTGAAATCACTTCCTTTTCTATATTTATTATAAAACGAATATAATCGATATAAATATCGCTCGCGTTAAAATGGTGCATATCTAATCAACACGGCTTTAGATATTTCAATAACTTCGTTATTCTATTCAACAAATGAATATTTATTCTATTCAACACATGAATCTATATTTCATTCAACACATGAATATTCTCAACACGTGAGCCTCGTCAACACATGACTATTTTTATTATTTAATATATTTTATAAAATTATTTATTTTCCCGATTGGAATGAGGCCCAATCAATTACCATATAATGTTAATTATATAGATTCCATACAACACATGTATATATTAGCAACGATAAATAATCAACCATCATCCAAAGTGCACCACACAACTGTATAAGCATTAAATATAAATAATTAACGCTTACACAGTCTGTCGACCAATCGATCGACATACAACTAAATAATTAGGATTAGTGTACGCCAAATATCATCCGAACACCCGTGTGGGGTTTCAATCCACAAACACTGAATATTATTTGTGTAGTTGGGCGATGTGCAAAATTTATCGTCCCAATCAATATCCTTCAAATAGGTGTACATAAACAAACCGTCCGGTTTGTAAATGAATATTTATTTATTCACATTCACGTTAAAAATTATATTTTTAACGCTAATTAATTTATTTCAACACATGAATGTTTTATTATCTATTTTACATCAGCATCACAAACAAACTTCACAACACGTTAAACAAGCATACTCGCCGTCCATGGTCTGTGGACGACGGGTGTCGGGTGCTGCTAAGCACCGTCTGCATCCTAGTATATATTTTAACTAGAAAACAAGATTTAAAGTGAGAAATTCTCACCGACTAGCTAAACCAAATGCCACGACTCTTCATATGTAGAAATCTTCGTCGTGCTCGCCTTTTGTCACTTTCATTGTCTGTAGCCACTACATATATAAAAATCACATTTTTATATTGTAGCTATGTATATAAAAATCATATTTTTATAATCACTCTATATGGATAAAAATCCTATTTTTACACCGTTACTATATAGATAAAAATTCTATTTTTACACCGCTACTATATAGATAAAAATTCTATTTTTACACCGCTACTATATAGATAAAAATTCTATTTTTACACCGCTACTATATAGATAAAAATTCTATTTTTATCACACTATTCTCTATATAAAAATTATATTTTTATATATCTACTTGTAATATAAAGATCGAATTTTTATATCATTGCTATAAAAATCACATTTCTATTTCAACGTATATATAATAAAAATCAAATTTTTATTTAGCTACATATATAAAGATCAAAATTTTATTCTCTATATAATATAAAAATCGTATTTTTACATGGCTACTTCTATAAAGATCACATCTTTATTTCTTCTACTATATAAAAATCACATTTTTAATCTTCTACTAATATAAAAATTATATTTTTAACCTACTACTAATATAAAAATTATATTTTTAACCTTTTTCTCTTCGCTTTCATATGATTAAAAATCCCACCTTTTCACGATTAAAAATCGAATCGTTTTAATGATAAAAACCAAAACTTTTGCTAATTAAAAATCAAATCTTTTTTTTTTCAAAAATGAAATCAAATCCTTTTATTCATAAAAATATAGATTTAACACAATATTATCTACATTAAAAATGAAATTAAAATTAAATAAAACACTCACCTAAAACCTAATTTTGGACTGTCGACATGAGGTGAAGGGCTTGGCGTCGCTGCAGATGGTGTAGGAGCTGGAGATGGCGGCGGGCTAGCCTTTGGGTGGTGGCGCGTCGGGCTAGGGTTTCGGGCGGGGGTGTTTAGGGGCTCGCGTCGAGTAGGAGGGAAGCGGGAAGGAGAAGAAGAGGAGGGAGAAGTGGAGTAAGGAGGTGCGGCAGGGGGGTGATTGCGAACGGCGGTGGATGGAGGTGGGGGAGCGGTTGGGAGATCTGTTTTTCTTCTTTTTTTCTCTGAGTAATCGAATGAATGAAGGGGGGGGTAAGAGAAATAGGTTATAATATATATTATTTAATTATTTCAAAAAGGTACTTTTTATTCTGACTTCGAAACGAGACCCACCGCCTATCGTCCATAGCTAATTGCCCTCATTCTGAACACAATGGGATATGTATCGTAAGCTGATTCGATCGTTTCGACCAGTTTTCGTCAAAATCAACATATAACTCTATATATTGAATTTGATCGCGCATTTCAATTTACCGGGGCTACATACTAACTAGAAAAATTCCCAAAAAATATTTTCTATCTTCGTATTGACGATACGGTCCTAACAAAACTAATTTCGTCAAATTCCGAGATCGTTTGAAAAATGGCCATTTTCTAGTCGATTAAAATCAACTGAAACTGGTCAAACGCGTTTTCCTTTGCCACACTCACTTATTAAATCGAAAAATTAAGAATTTTGAAACCTAGAAATAATTTGACATCCCGGATCCAACAAAAGTGGTTTTTGTCGAAAACTGAGGTCGTTTGCAAAATTTCCATTTTTAAGGGCCAGAATTCCATAGCGACTATTTTGAATTTTCAACTGGACATATCTTTTGATTCCCACAGTGAAATTTCAATTTTTCGGATTCATTGGAAAGATATTCGCTATTAGATTTGAATATTTTTAGTTTCGCTAAAATCCGGTTTATTTTGAATCATGTACAATCATTTGAAGTTTGAAATCAAATTTTCGAACAACCGCGCCATTTTCAATTCCTTTTTATATTTAAAATAAAATATTTATATTCTAACGACGATCTATGTAAATATATACATTTTAATTCTATTCAAAATAAATTTCTCGTCGCTATTATTTAAAATAATTCATTTTAAATATTCAAAATTAGCTAAAATTGCCAAAATAAAATTTTTAAATTGGCTCGTATTTCCGGGTTATTGCAGTGGACGACAGGGAAGTAGTTCATATATGCAGTTATAAAACAAATAACTATATAATAAATTTTTGTGAGAAATTCTCACCTTTAGGATCCACTTCGTCGTGCTTTGATTGTCGATCTATGTAGTATACCTACATTAAAATTATATTTTTAACCAATCGATAATTATTTCTTTGTATGATTATTATATAAATAAAATACATAGGCTAAAAATTATATTTTTTCTCTTTCTAGAAATAATTTCATATTTTTATAACAACGCTACATAGATAAAAATCACATTTTTATGCTGCTACTATATAGATAAAAATCAAATCTTTCTATCGCTAATGAATATATAAAAATCACGTTTTTACCTTGCCATTCAAACGATAAAAACATATTTTTATATCGTCACTTCATATATTTTTATAATGCTTCTTTCTATATAAAAATTATATTTTTATACTTCTACTTCATATATGAAGATTGAATTTTTATTATTTCTATAATATAAAAATCATATTTTTATTTTCCCTATAATATAAAAATCATATTTTTTTTATCCTTATAATATAAAAATCATATTTTTATTATTCCTATAATATAAAAATCACATTTTGATATATATATATATATATATAAATCGTATTTTTATGTATATAAAAATCATACTTCCATATTATCACTTCATGTATAAAAATTACATTTTTATATTAAAACCATATGTAAAAATCATACTTTTAATTACATGAATGAATAAAATTGAAATAAAAGCTCACCTTCGTTGTCGGGTGGTGGAGGAGGCTCGGGGAGAGCTGAAACGAGTCGGGGTTCTTTTTGCAAAATTGAAAACACATCAAAATTGGGTTTCTCTCGTAATTGGGCCCCACGGCCGGAGGTGATGGCCGAGGAGGGGCGGTTTGAGTCTGGGTGGTGGCAGGGAGCAATGTCGGTGGTGGTGGGCCAGGGGGAGGGCTGGCGGCACGGTTCTCAGTGGCTTTGTGGGTCTTGGGCTCGATTGGAAGAGATGGGGAATGCTCAGTCGCGGGGAGGGGAGGGGGTCGTGCGGTCGATTTGGGGGCGGGAGGTGCCAGCGAGGCAGCGGCGGGTTAGGGTTGCAGATCCGTCATCGTTCGGTTTTTTTTCTTTTATTTTTTGAAAACGAGAGAGAGAGAAATTAGAAAGGAGGCGGCTATGTAAATAGTTTTAAATTTATTTATTTATTATTTAATTCAAAGGAAAATGTTGACTTTTTATACGAACTCCAAACGAGACTCAACGACTGTCGCCCCTAACTAGTTACCCTCATTTCGAACACAATGGGATATGTATCGTAAGCCAGTTCGGCTGTTTCGATCAGTTTTCCTTGAAATTACAATTTAAATCTATATATTCAATTTTAAACATACGTTTCAATTTACCGGGGCCACATACGGACTCTAAAAATTCCCGAAAAATATTTTCTAGCTTCGTATTGACGATACGGTTCTTACAAAACTAATTTAGTCAAATTGAAGACCGTTTGAAAAATGGCCATATTCTGGTCGATCCAAATTGACTGAAATTGTCAGAACACGTTTTCCTTCGCCACATTTACACATTAATTTCAAAAATTATGAATTTTGGAATATATCCATAACTTGACATCTCGGATCCAACAAAAGTGGTTTCATCGAAAATGGAGGTCGATTGCAAAATTTCCATTTTTAAGGGCCAAAATTCCAGAGCGACTATTTTGAATTTTCAACTGGGCATAATTTTTTATTCCTGCTATGAAATTTTGATTTTTCGGATTCGTTGGAAAGATATTTTCAAATAGATTCTAATATTTTTTTTGTTTCACTAAAATTCGGTTTATTTTGAATCCTGTACATTCGTTTGAAGTTTGAAATCGAATTTCCATACTACCACGCCATTTCCAGTTCCTTTTATAATTAAAAATAAATATTTATATTCTAACGTCGATTCAAATAAATATATGCATTCTAATTCTATTCAAAATAAATTTCTCATTGTTATTATTTAAAATAAATCATTTTAAATATCCAAAATTCATTAAAACTGCCAAAATAAAAAATTTTAAATTAGTTCGGATTTTCCGGGTTGTTACAATTTGTAAACTTATTTTATGAATTTTAAATTTTTTGTGGTTTTTATGATTTTTTATTATTATATTTCCCTAGAATGTTGCTCTACTTCATATGCATAAAAAGCTAACAGTTATCCACATTATGCCCTTTTATGGCAAACAGATTCATCTTCTTCTATTTAGTTATTATTATCCAAGTGCTTGATTTAAATCTAGAAATTTTATTATTTCAACTGAATAAGCCTTCCCTATATAATGTGAAGATTGAATGACTCATTGTGTCATTTTATTTTTTCATACTCATAATTATTATATGAAAACACTAAAATGATGTATTAATACTTGAACGTTTCTGAATTTAGCAGGTAATTAAATAAGGAGTAACCATTCAGCTAGGACAAATGTAAACACCAGCAAAATGGATATTTTAGGGGGAAAAACATTTTAGGCTAATTCAAAATTTACTGCAAAAGATGTAATTTGTCTAAGTCAACTGATATGCTTTGTGTAGGTGTGTGAACACACATGGTGCATGCTACAACTACTCCAAATTAAGGGTCTGTTCGTATTTTTTATTTTGATCATGAAATTTTTCCGTAGACACACTACTATATGAAAATGGAGTTTATTCCCATGTAATCTAGCTTGATTATGATTGTGGTATACTTAAATTTAGATTTGGAATGGATAAAATTTACAGTTATACTAAATATAGTAAAAAGCAGGGAAGAATTCAAATTTATGTTTCTCTGCTACAGTGTGATGTTGCTAGATGATAAATGTGGCTCATTCAACAACATGGATATCAATATCCTTGTGTTGTTTTTGAACTCAGCAAGAACTTCTGGAGGATTTTTGATGGGAAGATGTATGAGCATTGCAGGAGGAGGCAGTATGGGGCTGTCGGGACGTTTGTGAGTGCGTATTGTAAGAATAAGATAAGAAGGGGAAGTGTAACACCCCGAAAATTCTATAACTGTGAAATTAACAAATTAAAGTATAATCAAATTTGAAATCAAAGAACCAAGGGAAACGGGATACGCCATTGCGTTCGTCTCGGAAAAATACGCGAAATAGAGTCCGAGTTTTCGAAAAACGGAATCCGTATGAAGAAGATATGGCCTTCGGAAGTTTTGAATTAAATTTAAAATTTCAAACAGAATTAAACAATTAAATATTCCGAAGTGGGGCCCAATGGGCCAGGGCGGATAAACACCCGCCTAGGCCACCCAGGTCGACTGGGCTGTCGACCTGGGCTACCCATGTCGACAGGGCTGTCGACAGGGGTGTCGACCTGGTCGAGCCCAGTCAACCTGGCTGGCCAGGTCTGTGTTTGGTCGAATTTCTGTGGTCTGCTTTGTCACTAGGGCAAGGTGGCAAGTTTTGATTGGTCTCTCTTCCTAATGAATGGCTATGATCTAACCTAGCAACATCAAGGGTCCTAATCAATTCCTAACCTCTATATAAACAACCCTAGACTAAACCCTAATCTATTCATTCAAAATAAGATTATAGCCGCCATGTTGCTGAGGAACGACAAAGAGTAGCCGCCGACTAAAGAGAAGAGTTAGGAAGAAAGTTCTAAGCCTAAAGCAATTCAAGCAACCTAAAGCTAATCAATTCAACAAAGGAATCGTATCTCTTAATAAGAGAATTCGCCGCAACCATTGTAAGTAGAGTATTACTTTGGTATAAATAAACAACTGTGTTGATGTGTATGCTTGAATTGTGGCAATGAAAGTGATTCATATTTGTGCGTTCTTATCAATTTATATACGTTTGGATATTTATGGGTTATGTTATAAAGAACTACATGCGGTAGTTCTATGCAAATATACGTTTGGAATATTGCGCAAAGTATGCAATCTATGTTGAAGCTACATGTATGTAGTTAAGTGAAATTTATGCAAGTTTGGGGCTTTGTTATTATGTCGTCATGATGAATATTTTTGGTGCATAAATCATTTTGCAAGAAATTGAAACTATGTTGGAATTTTGACACCATAATCCATGTATTAAGTCATGCTTTTGCAAACTTATGAATATGGCTAGGCTATGAATTATATTTGGCATAATTGAAATCTATGATTAAGTCTATCTTGTTTAAAAGAATTATATGGTGACATATGTGAGACATGGCTAGGTTAGACTCAAAAATCCTCTTTTTGCAAGTTTTAAAGCAAACACCATGATTAGGAATATTTATGCATAAGTATGTTTGTACCATCATTATGTGATTAGACTTAAACCATGATTAAGTTGAACTATGCTTTTGTGTTGGTAACAAAGTATCCCCTTGTAAACATGTAGAAACCTTATGAACATGACATGTTTATGTTTATGCCAAAAGTATTTATGCCATGCTTATGTTTGACATTATGCCATGTTTATGCCAAAAGTATTTATGCCATGCTTATGTTTGACATTATGCTATGCTTATGCTAGAAGTATTTACGACATGCTCATGTTTGACAATATGCCTAAATAAGAATATAGGTTCATGTTGTAGTTAAACCTATGCAAGTTCACATGCTTTTATTCATGTCACCTATGTTACCACTATGCAAGTACACCAATTTCTATTTTGTATTTCCAACGTCGTACTGCAAGTTCATGCGCTCACCTTCCCCTCTTTGTGTATGCGCCATAAGCCTCCCCTTTTCGCATGGCTAAATTGGGCTTTAAAAGGCTAAGCCCAATATATATGAACGAACGTGTAAAACGGGGGAAAATAACGTTGGGTTAAAATTAATTAATGAATGAAAATATAAAATAGAAGGGCCCAAATTCAAGTATGGGTTGGGACCATGATTGGTGTAACCTTTACACCATGAACTTAATAATGGGCCGCAAATATTTACATATAAATAAAGAAGAATGACAAGATATGTAAATGTAGAAAATACGATGTGTTTAACCCGAGGTTGGATTGAGTTGTGATGTAAACCTGCCCGGAACCGCCCGGCTGTCCAGTAGTCACAACAATACCTATCCAATGTGGGAGGTTAAACATGGAGCCCAGCAAGGACCCGAGGTTAGACTGAGTTATGGCGTAAGACTGCCCGGAACCAACCGGCAACAGGCAGCCACAACAATACCTGTCTAATGTGAGAGGTCAGGGCCTTAATAAGACAATTAAGGCTGAGTCAGGATTGTTAGGATTAAGTAAACTAAAGACTTAATCAAAATGGAACATGCTAAACTAAATGGACTGGTGGGGGTTAGGTAGGAAACACTTAACCAACTTAGCATGTTGGCTAGAGATAGAAAACCTAGTAACGGGGGACCCTTTTCAGCAGTAACCCTAAAAAGGTGTATCAGGATACCCTGAAACTAGGCAGGGTGGGGCACGATTACTGGGCTGATTGTAAGAGGTCAAAGCGACGGCGGTGGTGTAGCAGTGTAGGTTCTAACGGAGTGCGGGCGTGCACACACTCCGGTGCAGAAAAATAAGGCACTGGACACCAGTAGCATACCTGTGCACTCTAAGGTTGTGTCGGGTTGCCACTATGGGACTTGATACACCCCATGGTGGGACCAGCATAGGTAACTACAGACATCGGGGGCCGTAAGACACATGTAACTATGCGAGTAGGAGCCGATCATCATTGAATGGATCACATCACCCTGATTTTGGGGTGCCAGTTGGAAACTAGTTTATATGGGTTCAGAGATTAACATGGGGTACGATAGTATATTCGACCCTAGACAATTTAACCAAGTTTATTGTGCATGCCCACTTCCTGTTTATACTTATCATACCCAGTTCTTTATTCATAGACAAAATAGTACTAGACTTACTCAGGCTTTATGTCTGACTCTACTTTTCTTTCGTCTTCTTTCTTCCGTTTCCCCCCCCCCCCCAGGTCCTCAGGGAGGGAACACAGCAGCTTGACCAACCTCAACATCCAGCTTGAAGAAGAGAAATGTATTGCTTGGACTTTCCTGTTTTAAACTATGGCTTTGGACAATCCACTATGGGGCTTTTGCAGTTTATCTATGTTTTATTTATGCTTCTTTAAATAATGTACTCAAGACAGATTATGAAAGTGTTATGTTATGTTTTTGGAAAGGATGTTGTTGTAACACGTATTTGACTTTATGAAATAAAAGTTTGTTGTTCTTCCGCTGTTTACAAATATGTGTTCTTATATCTGTCTTGTATATCTGTGACTTGTACTTATAAACCTCCACCAAAATTAGGGCATTCCCTTTGAGAGTGACCCTAACGGAGGTGTGGTGTTTCACTTGGTATCAGAGCATAGGTTTACCAGATAAGATAAAAAGTTTTGAAAAATTATTTTCAGAAAAGGAAATTTAAAGAAGCACTTTTAAAAGGAAAATATTATTTTAAAAAGGCAAAGTCCACTCCCCAAAGCCATAGGTACTATCTCTTATCCTTCGTTTTGAATCTATCCTTTTTGTTTCAGCATGTCCCAAGAACTTAACTTGCCGGAAGGGGTGCCAATACCTGGTTGGTTTAGACGATTCTTAGAAGCAAGGGACACCCAGCCAGGTCCTACCATTCCTCCTCCTCCAGCAGAAGGAAATCATCCAGCCGCAGCGGCACCTTTTCCTCCACCTCCTCCTCGGGGAAACGCGTTTGCTAAGATATGTAAAGATTTTAAAGCTATGGGAGGAAGGGATTTCCATGGAACTGAGTCCTTCGTAGCAGCTAGAAATTGGCTGAAAGAAACGGAGGACCTATTCATCATCTTTGAGGTAGAAGATAGACAAAAAGTACAATTGGCAGTATGGCTATTGAAGGGCGAGGCTTCCTACTGGTGGGAAGTCACTAATGCTGAAAGACCAGTGGAGACATGGGAGGACTTTAGGGCAAGGTTTGAGACCAAATTTCTCTCAGATGCGGAAAGAAGTTTGCAGTTGGAAAAATTCTTATTTCTTAAGCAAGGGGACAAGACAGTCAGAGAATATGTGAATCAGTTCGATGAGCTGGCTAGGTTTGGACTTGACCTAGTCAACACCCCGCACGAGAAGGCTCTCCGTTTCGTCAAAGGGTTAAATGAGCCATTACACAGTTTGGCCATGACCCATATACCCATGGGAGCCACGTATGAAAGATTGGTGCAAATGGCATTGCTGAATGAAGAGGATAAGGGCAAGAAGGAGACAAAGGCAGAAAGCTCTCAAGGGAAGAAAGAGGGTTTGCAGCCTAAGAAGACAGACTTTAAGAAAGGCGGGGAAGGCAACAAAGAGAAGAGGACGTGTAATTTCTGTGGCAAAGTGGGGCACTTAGTAAAGGACTGCCGGAAAAAGAAGGCCAAGGAGAATGGTGGGTGCTTTTCTTGCGGTGAGACGGGCCATAGGGCTAAGGACTGCCCAAAGAAACAAGGACAGGGGCAGAGGGCTGGATCCATCCCTGGGGCACAGGTTCATGTGCTGGAAGCACCACCTCTGCAACAACGAGGTATAAATACTTCTGTAGAAAGTGTAGTTTATCTTTATGATCACCCCGTTCGCACTTTATTTGATTCTGGCGCATCACACTCCTTTATCTCGTCTGCTTTAGTAGAATCTCTGCACCTAAAAACTAGTATGGTAGAGGACCCCTTAATTGTTTCAAACCCAATTGGGGGCCCAGCTCATTTGTCTATGATTTGTTTGGGATTAAAAATTTCTATTCTAAGTGTTGAATTTCAATGTAGTGCCTTTGTTTTGGGCTTTTCGATTTTGGGTATGGATTGGCTATCCAGTAATGGGGCCATCCTTGATTGTGGGAAAAGGGTTGTTAGGCTCCTAACCCAGCTCGGTAATACTTTGGAAATTTCTTGTGATCCCTCGTATGCGGTTATGCTTAGTTATCTTGAATCGCTAGATGCCTCTGTTGAAAATTTGAAATCAGTTAAAGTGGTCCGGGAATATCCGGATGTCTTCGAAGAGGTGAAGGGCTTGCCTCCGAAGCGGGAAATAGACTTCCGCATATATCTTGTAGATAATGTAAAGCCCGTTGCGTTGCCCGTTAGACATATGGCTCCACGAGAAAGGAAAGAGCTCAGTAAACAGATTAAAGAGCTTCTAGAAAAGGGGTTCATTAGGAGGAGCATTTCAGAATAGGGCGCTCCAGTAGTGTTCGCCACTAAGGCTGAAGGTTCATTTCGCTGATACATGAGTTGTAAAGAATCACCTTAGTAAGTACATTTGGCAACATAGTTGACATTTGTTTATTTTCAAGAGATAATTCGTCTATGTGGAATACCTTCTAGTAAGTGAACAAGATCCAAGATTCACTAGTGAATTTTGGAGAGCTTGCATGGAACCATGAGTACGCAGTTAGGCTTGAGCCAAGTATATTAGAAGTAGAGTAAGTGAAAGAGGAACGAGAAAAAGGTTCCAACTCATATTTTGGAAACAAGAACTAAGAAGCTACGAAATTGTGAAGTTAAAGACGGACAAAGCATAATGGAGTTAAGCTCAAGAAATGCGACTTAGAAGATTGAAGGCTAGATTCGTGCTTAATATCTCTTCTTAAGAGTATATCCTCTCGGTGCCATTCTCAATCCAATTTCTATTGCAAACCCCATACGGAGTATGACTCATCTGTTAGTAACACATGTTGGGGCTCGAGGATGTTCGTTGGATTGACCAAACTTCTTTTTGGGTTTAATAAGATATAAATTGGTCTTAAGAAGGGACTCCCTTGTGACCTAAAAGAAGTCCATCATGTTTAATTTCCTAGAATCATATATGGTGGTTGGGTTGAGTAATTCTTTGGGTGTCAGTCTGATGTTGATTTCGGTCTTCGGGGCTGATGCTTAGAGAGTTCTTCTCCTAATCAATATATATGTGGCATAGATTTCCAGTTTTGACATTGCCTAATGGGCACAAAGTTTTTACTTGTTTCTATCATTCGACTATACCTTTAGGTAGGGCCATTCCCTATCATCGAGAAAATTGGGAAAATGACCTATAGATTAGAGCTACCCGAGAAGTTGGCCGGAGTCCACAACGTTTTTCACGTTTCACACCTCCGAAAATGTCTACATGAGTCTGCTGAAGTGGTAGAGCCAAATATCCTCGAAGAGGCCGAAGTGGAACGCGAAGCAACCATAAGAAAAGTTCCAACCCGCATCTTAGGAACGGAAGTGAAGAAGCTACGCAACCGTGAAGTCAAGCTCGTCAAAGTTCAGTGGAGCGACGCCGAGGGAGACGCGACTTGGGAAACTGAAGCTAGAATCCGTACAGCCTACCCTTTTCTGTTCGAGGGTACATCCTTGATCTTTCCTTTTCCTTAAGTTGCGCTTTTATCTATCTTTTTAGGTATATTTCCTCGACCATATCTTTTAGGTAGAATCTTTTTGGATGGAAACATGTAGTTGAAACATGTTATGGATGATGGTTGCAAGTGGTTGCAAGTGATTGCTAGTGGTTGCTCGTGGTTGCATATACACACACAATCTAGGTTTTAAATCGGCTCAGTCACTTCATATTGCATATGCATATATGTTTGCATTTCGTATATGGTTGAACTTTACTGTGTTGTCATGTGAATGTTGCATTTGTATTGAATGATTGTGCACTCATGTAGAATCATGAATAGGAAAATTTGCATACATAATGGATTCATGGCACTTACATAAGTTGCATTAAGGAGGTCAACTGAATCAGTAGACCGCCTGATTTTGCATTAGATAAGTTCATGTACACACACACTTCGCATATGATCATGAAGCATTAGAAGTCTTTTAAGGACAATGGATGCTCGTGTTTGATGGATGAGTAGATGGATGATTGGATGATAGGATATACATTCCTCCTAACTTGAAGATTTCGAGGACGAAATCCTTTTAAGTGGGGGAGAATGTAACACCCCGAAAATTCTATAACTGTGAAATTAACAAATTAAAGTATAATCAAATTTGAAATCAAAGAACCAAGGGAAACGGGATACGCCATTGCGTTCGTCTCGGAAAAATACGCGAAATAGAGTCCGAGTTTTCGAAAAACGGAATCCGTATGAAGAAGATATGGCCTTCGGAAGTTTTGAATTAAATTTAAAATTTCAAACAGAATTAAACAATTAAATATTCCGAAGTGGGGCCCAATGGGCCAGGGCGGATAAACACCCGCCTAGGCCACCCAGGTCGACTGGGCTGTCGACCTGGGCTACCCATGTCGACAGGGCTGTCGACAGGGGTGTCGACCTGGTCGAGCCCAGTCAACCTGGCTGGCCAGGTCTGTGTTTGGTCGAATTTCTGTGGTCTGCTTTGTCACTAGGGCAAGGTGGCAAGTTTTGATTGGTCTCTCTTCCTAATGAATGGCTATGATCTAACCTAGCAACATCAAGGGTCCTAATCAATTCCTAACCTCTATATAAACAACCCTAGACTAAACCCTAATCTATTCATTCAAAATAAGATTATAGCCGCCATGTTGCTGAGGAACGACAAAGAGTAGCCGCCGACTAAAGAGAAGAGTTAGGAAGAAAGTTCTAAGCCTAAAGCAATTCAAGCAACCTAAAGCTAATCAATTCAACAAAGGAATCGTATCTCTTAATAAGAGAATTCGCCGCAACCATTGTAAGTAGAGTATTACTTTGGTATAAATAAACAACTGTGTTGATGTGTATGCTTGAATTGTGGCAATGAAAGTGATTCATATTTGTGCGTTCTTATCAATTTATATACGTTTGGATATTTATGGGTTATGTTATAAAGAACTACATGCGGTAGTTCTATGCAAATATACGTTTGGAATATTGCGCAAAGTATGCAATCTATGTTGAAGCTACATGTATGTAGTTAAGTGAAATTTATGCAAGTTTGGGGCTTTGTTATTATGTCGTCATGATGAATATTTTTGGTGCATAAATCATTTTGCAAGAAATTGAAACTATGTTGGAATTTTGACACCATAATCCATGTATTAAGTCATGCTTTTGCAAACTTATGAATATGGCTAGGCTATGAATTATATTTGGCATAATTGAAATCTATGATTAAGTCTATCTTGTTTAAAAGAATTATATGGTGACATATGTGAGACATGGCTAGGTTAGACTCAAAAATCCTCTTTTTGCAAGTTTTAAAGCAAACACCATGATTAGGAATATTTATGCATAAGTATGTTTGTACCATCATTATGTGATTAGACTTAAACCATGATTAAGTTGAACTATGCTTTTGTGTTGGTAACAAAGTATCCCCTTGTAAACATGTAGAAACCTTATGAACATGACATGTTTATGTTTATGCCAAAAGTATTTATGCCATGCTTATGTTTGACATTATGCCATGTTTATGCCAAAAGTATTTATGCCATGCTTATGTTTGACATTATGCTATGCTTATGCTAGAAGTATTTACGACATGCTCATGTTTGACAATATGCCTAAATAAGAATATAGGTTCATGTTGTAGTTAAACCTATGCAAGTTCACATGCTTTTATTCATGTCACCTATGTTACCACTATGCAAGTACACCAATTTCTATTTTGTATTTCCAACGTCGTACTGCAAGTTCATGCGCTCACCTTCCCCTCTTTGTGTATGCGCCATAAGCCTCCCCTTTTCGCATGGCTAAATTGGGCTTTAAAAGGCTAAGCCCAATATATATGAACGAACGTGTAAAACGGGGGAAAATAACGTTGGGTTAAAATTAATTAATGAATGAAAATATAAAATAGAAGGGCCCAAATTCAAGTATGGGTTGGGCCCATGATTGGTGTAACCTTTACACCATGAACTTAATAATGGGCCGCAAATATTTACATATAAATAAAGAAGAATGACAAGATATGTAAATGTAGAAAATACGATGTGTTTAACCCGAGGTTGGATTGAGTTGTGATGTAAACCTGCCCGGAACCGCCCGGCTGTCCAGTAGTCACAACAATACCTATCCAATGTGGGAGGTTAAACATGGAGCCCAGCAAGGACCCGAGGTTAGACTGAGTTGTGGCGTAAGACTGCCCGGAACCAACCGGCAACAGGCAGCCACAACAATACCTGTCTAATGTGAGAGGTCAGGGCCTTAATAAGACAATTAAGGCTGAGTCAGGATTGTTAGGATTAAGTAAACTAAAGACTTAATCAAAATGGAACATGCTAAACTAAATGGACTGGTGGGGGTTAGGTAGGAAACACTTAACCAACTTAGCATGTTGGCTAGAGATAGAAAACCTAGTAACGGGGGACCCTTTTCAGCAGTAACCCTAAAAAGGTGTATCAGGATACCCTGAAACTAGGCAGGGTGGGGCACGATTACTGGGCTGATTGTAAGAGGTCAAAGCGACGGCGGTGGTGTAGCAGTGTAGGTTCTAACGGAGTGCGGGCGTGCACACACTCCGGTGCAGAAAAATAAGGCACTGGACACCAGTAGCATACCTGTGCACTCTAAGGTTGTGTCGGGTTGCCACTATGGGACTTGATACACCCCATGGTGGGACCAGCATAGGTAACTACAGACATCGAGGGCCGTAAGACACATGTAACTATGCGAGTAGGAGCCGATCATCATTGAATGGATCACATCACCCTGATTTTGGGGTGCCAGTTGGAAACTAGTTTATATGGGTTCAGAGATTAACATGGGGTACGATAGTATATTCGACCCTAGACAATTTAACCAAGTTTATTGTGCATGCCCACTTCCTGTTTATACTTATCATACCCAGTTCTTTATTCATAGACAAAATAGTACTAGACTTACTCAGGCTTTATGTCTGACTCTACTTTTCTTTCGTCTTCTTTCTTCCGTTTCCCCCCCAGGTCCTCAGGGAGGGAACACAGCAGCTTGACCAACCTCAACATCCAGCTTGAAGAAGAGAAATGTATTGCTTGGACTTTCCTGTTTTAAACTATGGCTTTGGACAATCCACTATGGGGCTTTTGCAGTTTCTCTATGTTTTATTTATGCTTCTTTAAATAATGTACTCAAGACAGATTATGAAAGTGTTATGTTATGTTTTTGGAAAGGATGTTGTTGTAACACGTATTTGACTTTATGAAATAAAAGTTTGTTGTTCTTCCGCTGTTTACAAATATGTGTTCTTATATCTGTCTTGTATATCTGTGACTTGTACTTATAAACCTCCACCAAAATTAGGGCATTCCCTTTGAGAGTGACCCTAACGGAGGTGGGGTGTTTCAGGAAGAATACAGAGAAGGAGGTGCAGGAAGATGAGGCTCCTATTCTTGAAACTCCTTTTACAGAAGGAAATTAATTGGGTATTTTTACTAAGTTTGTTTGGTTTAATGTGATGTTATTTTTACTAAGACAAGGCTGTTATTCTTGAAACTCCTTTTAATGCGATGCTCATATTATTCCCTACATTCTACATATTTTGCAAGAATAATATTATCAAAAGTTTGTGATTACTTTCCTGATATTAGATTAGAACTGGATTAATTGTGGTTTTACAGATTTGTTGATTTATTTCTTTTGCAGCCGGCCGTGAATGTGTATTTATTGTGTTTTGTATATCCTATTGCTCAGGCTTGACAAACAAAACTTGAGTTTAGTTTTATTATTGTCTTCAAAGAACCTAGATTATAATTATACCATATTAGCTATTTACACTGAAATAATATGGTATGTTTTAAGTGGCTTTCTACAATAACAATGGGTACAGTGAGTTTTAATCATCAGAACTGTTGACTTAAGTTTATACCTATATGTAATAAATCATTGTTGCTAACCTCCCATATTTTGATACAAAATTTAATATTCCATTTTTTTCATGATCTTACAAAAGCTATTTTGAATAATTATTGGAATACTGGGAGATAATAGTAAATGTTAGGTAGCAGCATATTCAATGATAAACATTTGAACTCATATACATATTTGGCATTATAATAAAATTTAAATCATTATATGTTTTGAATTTTTATTTAATATATCTGTAAGGTATGTTTTTATATTCTTTCTGAATATGGATAAACATGTAATGCTAATGTTAGGCAATACCAATATATAATAGGAATACTTGGAAAGTATTTAATTCCAAAATTGAATGCCAAACGATAAATTAGTCATTCGTTGCCATCGTAATACTGCCACCTTCAAATCATATGTTTCTATGTGACTTTGCGTTTTCAATCTCATTTCTTCTGCTATTTCCCAATAACCAACCCTGTGACGGCCCGCTCCGCACCAGCCTGCATTTCCTCCGGAAGTGCGCTGTACACATGCCCCGACTAGCATGGAACGGTCGCCAAAGAAAGGAAAGAAGGGAATAAACTAATCAAGGAACCTGTAGAATGTCTCACAGCACATGGAATAAAATATAATAATAACATACTTGACATAAAACAGGTGAGACAGTGCATAAGCTGATAACTAAAATCAACATCCATCATCAGAGCAGCGGAAATCCAAATACAGCTTATTACAATTTTCCAAATTTACTGTCTCTAAACAAAAGAAAGCTAAAGTAGAAGATGCACCACCAATGCCCAAGCAGTGATCTTCAATAACACAGGGAGAATATTATATATATATATTACGTGGAAGCCTCCTGCTCGTCTCCGGATCATCTACCCGTGCATCACCAGCTAACCTGTCTCTAGTCTGCTCGTGTGAGCACCCAGAGTAATAAGAGGAGACATAAAACTCTGGGTCAGACATAAAGCCTGGTATGAGCGATAAGCATCTAAGCAGAATAATAACAGGTATACTAAACCATACCTGAACCTGGACCTGCAACCAAAGAGTTAGTACCACATACCGTACAATGCTCTAAGGTGCCATAATAAATAGTGTAAGAATACGGGGATGGGGTGTGCATGTCACAATGATAGCAAACAAATCATCCATAGCAACCATCCTCACGTCTCTCACTCAGTGCGTAAAGCGTACGACATCTACCACTTTGGAACACTAGACAAACTGAGGTAACGACGAATCCCGACTTGTAGAAACCCTGCTATGACCAAGCTAAACATATGGAGTCATGACCAAACGTTTCAATGACCCACTTCATTGGTCGTAGCCCTTGGTCCTACCGATGCCATAATGGCCCTGAATCCGCCTTCGTACCTCCTACCATAGTGGTCCAAAGCTATAGACGTCGATAACTCCTTGGCACGCGTCCCGCAGCAAAGCCCAACCATGAAGCGAACTCGTTGATTCCCACTTGAATCTTAAGCTCTAACTTCTCATTTGGACTTCCTTTGCATCTCGGGTTTGGTCGAATTGGAGTGGGTCTTCAGAAGAGTTGTCGCGCATTAACAGTCCTAGAATTCGGTTCGGTTCGGTAGTCATCACCTTCATCGGTTCGGGTCGGTAGTCATCACCTTCATCGGTTCGGGTCGAATACTCCACTTCGGGTCGGGTCGGTGTCGTCCTCCGGGTCGGGTCGGGTCACTGTCTTCCTTCTAGTTTTCTCCGATCAACTCCCTCGTTTTCCATCTACTCCGATCCGATCCGCTCCCGTTCTTCATTTGCCCTGATCCGATCTGCTCCCTTCGCCTTGCTCCAGTCGTAGCCTTCCATTCTTGAGCCGATCCGATCTGGTCTCCATTATTCTTCCGATCCGATCCCTTTTGTCCACTCCAACTCTAAGTAAATGGCCTTCCTTCTCGCCAAGTCTCCTATGTGCCAAACTCCAGTTCGGGTCGGTTTTCTTGCCCAGTTCACATATCCGATCCAAGCCTCATCCGATCCGAACCAGTTAGGAACCTGCACATTTCTGCAACTTTCCAGCGAGCTTTCTACGCCATTCGACGACGTTTTCGACCAATTTAACTATTCTAATCAATCATAAAACATACCATAGAGTCATAGCAACATGTAATAGCAACCACAAACAGCAAACAACAATTCAAATGAATCAAAATGGATCAAAACTGACTAAAACTTCATATTTTCCCATAGCATGTTTAAGTAGAACTAATCATAGGGTTAACAAAACTCAATCAAATCGAACCAAATTTCTAACAGAAGCATAAAATATTATTTAAGAGTTTCTAAACATTTTTCCAGAATTTATTAGTGTATAAATTCGCTAATCTTCACTAATTACCCTTAATTACCGTAATTAGTGCAAAAACTATGCAAACCACTCACCTTGGCCACAACTAAAACCCCAAAACTGAAATATTCTCTGATTTGGCGCTGTTCCCAATCTTACACAGCAGCTCTACCTCGGTTCTCGTGCTAATACTCCTTGATTTGATGTTTGCTAAGCCTAATCTTCAATTAGAAAGTGATTAAGAGGTGTTTTGAAGAGATTTAGAGAGTGGAGGCCATGGCTAGGTCAAGAGGGATGGAAAGTGATGGCTGAAAAATGAGAAAAAGGTATTCTCCAAACCCTAACAGCCCTTTTAAACTCCTAATCCCGAAATTCCCCTTTGGGCCTAGCTGCTAATCACCCGGTTAAGCCCAATTAAGCTGTTTTTCACCAGCTGAAACTTGTTTCAGCCATATCTCCCAAACGGTGAGTCCGTTTGGCTAATGTGACCACTCTACGGAAAGAGAAACCATCATCCGGAGCCAATGGAAGTGGTTTCAGGTCAAAATTCCTTTCCAGTCAAAAGTTATGGCCAAAACAGTGCCAACTAGGGGTAAAATGGTCATTTAAAAATCGGGGAAAATCATGAACATGGGAAATGACCCCAATAGTCGTCCCCCAAAGTTACATGACCATACGACTTCGTATGTGAAAGAAATAAATATTCTACGATCCTATGATGCGTAGAATGCGGGTCGTTACACTCTCCCCCCCCCCCCCCCCCCCTTAAGAAATTTCGCCCCCGAAATTCCTTAACCCAAAACATACAAAGGATCCCGCATGCCTAACAACCACATACAACCATCAAACATGCAAAACAAACAAGCAAGCCTATCCTAGCATGCGGAAAACTAAATCGAAGTCAAAATCTTACCAGGCAAAGAGTTCGGGGTGTGACTTCCTAATGTCCTCCTCTGTCTCCCAAGTACAATCATTCTCGTCCTCGCTCCACTGTACCTTGACTAGCTTCACCGCCTTCCTTCGAAGTTGCTTCATGTCGTGCGCGACAATACAGGCCGGCTTGCGGTTCTCAACCGCCTCGGGTTCTACTTCGAAGTCCTCTAACTGATCAGGTGAGATAGTCATATCTGAGTCGTGAACGAATTTCCTTAGTTGGGAAACATGAAATACGTTGTGAACTCCCGCCATCTTCTCTGGTAAGTCAATTCTATATGCCAAATTCCCGACTAGTTCAAGAACAGGGAATGGGCCAACAAACCTTGGTGCCAACTTGCCTCTCCTGCCAAATCGTATTACGCTCTTCAACGGAGAAATCTTGACAAACACCAAGTCACCAACGGAGAATTTTAGGTCTCTTCTCCTCTTATCAGCATAACTCTTTTGCCTATCTTGGGCAACCTTCATTCGTTGTTGAATGATCTTGATCTTATCTGAAGTTTCCCTCACCACATCTGGTCCAAGCATAAACTTCTCGCCAGTCTCTATCCAACACGATGGTGAGTTACACGGCCTTCCGTACAAAGCTTCAAACGGAGCCATACCGATACTGGATTGGTAGCTATTATTATATGCAAACTCTACTAGATGCAAATGGTCATCCCATGATCCACCAAAATCCAATATACATGCTCTCAAGAGATCTTCCAAAATACGGTTCACCCTCTCCGTTTGACCGTCGGTCTGAGGATGATATGCGGTACTGAGATGTAACTCTGACCCTAGAGCCTCTTGTAAGCTCTTCCAAAACCCACTAGTGAACAACGGGTCTCGGTCGCTCACAATGCCTTTAGGTACTCCATGAAATCTCACTACCCACTTCATATACAATTTTGCTAACTTAGCTGCCGTTCTGGTCGATTTGACTGGTATAAACCTTACACTTTTAGTCAGTCGATCTACAATTACCCAAATGCTGTCATATCCCGATCTAGTCCTTGGTAACCCATCGATGAAATCCATCGAGACTTGCTCCCATTTCCATTCGGGAATTTCTAAGGGCTGTAACAACCCACTAGGCTTCTTTTGCTCGGCTTTAACTAGCTGGCAATTCATGCACTTGGATATAAACTTCACAATGTCTCTTTTCATCCCTTCCCAATAGTAAGTCTGCTTCATATCTCGGTACATCTTGTTACCACTGGGGTGTATAGTCAGCTTTGAGTGATGACATTCTCTAAGCACTTCATCTCTCAATCCATTGACATTGGGTACAACAAGCTTTCCATTCTTTCTAAGCCATCCATCTCGATCAAGCCCATACTTGTTCAACTCCTCATCGATATCCATCTTTAACTTGGAGAAAATTTCCAATAGGTTAGGATCGTCCCTCTGACTAGAGCCGATCCGCTCAATCAAAGTGGGTCTGATCGTCAAACTTGCTAACATTTCTGGATCCAATTCGCACTTTGGTCTGAAATCAAAACCCGCGATATACTCCAGTTGCTTCCATTCAAGGAACATAGCCCCTAGGCTGGCATGTCTTCTACTCAATGCATCAGCCACCGCATTGCCCTTTCCCGGTGTGTATGCGATGTCAAAATCATAGGAAGCTAAGAACTCTAACCATCTCTGCTGACGGAGATTCAGATCTTTCTGAGAGAAGAGATACTTTAACGACTTATGATCAGTAAACAGCTCAAATCTTTCTCCCAAGAGATAGTGTCTCCACATCTTTAACGCGAACACGATCGCTGCCAATTCTAAGTCATGGGTAGGGTATCTTCTCTCGTGCGGTTTCAATTGCCGACTTGCATAAGCTACAACCCTACCGCCTTGCATCAATACAGCACCCAGTCCGGTACCACAGGCATCCGTGTATACCGTCATCTCTTCATCCCCCTTAGGAATGACTAACACTGGTGCGCTTGTCAACTTGTCCTTTAGACTTTTAAATGCATTCTCGCACCTTTCATCCCAGACAAAAGCTTGATTCTTCTTGGTCAACTGGGTCAATGGTGCTGCTATCTTGGAGAAACCTAGGATAAACTTACGATAATATCCAGCTAATCCCGAGAAACTCCTTACATCTGTTGCATTCTTGGGCGTAGGCCAATCTTGTACCGTAGCCACCTTCGCCGGGTCCACGGCAATACCATTCTCTGATACAACATGGCCCAAGAACCTCACTTCCCTCTTCCAGAAGTGACACTTAGAAAACTTTGCTTTCAATTGGTGTTTTCTCAACACCTCCATCGCTACTCTTAAATGTTCTTTGTGTTCTTCCTCTGTCCTCGAATAGACCAAAATATCATCAACGAACACAAGGACAGACTTATTCAACTGATCTCTAAATACCCTATTCATAAGATCCACAAAATATGCCGGGGCATTAGTCAGCCCAAATGGCATAACCAACCACTCATAAAATCCAGACGGCGTTCGAAATGCCGTTTTAGCTATACTCTCAGCTTCCACTCTAAGCTGATGAAAACCTGTCGTGAGATCCAACTGAGAAAATATTCTCGCGCCACTCAACTGATCGAACAAATCATCTATCCGTGGTAGAGGATACTTATTCTTCCTCGTCACTTTATTCAACTCGCGGTAGTCTACACACAAACGAAGGGAACCATCCGCCTTGGTAGCAAACACAACTGGTGCTCCCCATTCAGAAACACTCCTTCTGATAAATCCCTTCTTCAAAAGATCGCTGATTTGCACCTCGAGCTCTCGCTGCTCCCTTGGTGCCATACGACGAAGTGGCATCACTATAGGTCTGGCATCTTTTACCAAATCAATACGAAACTCGATCTCTCGGTGTGGTGGAAGTCCGGTCACTTCTTCGAAAACATCCGGATACTGGCCAACCACGGGCAAACCTGACAACTCACTATGCGGAATGTCGAGGGAGTTTAGAAAACTAGCCAATACCCCCCTTACTGGGTAGACCACCAAACACTATCCTCCGCCCATCATCCGCTCTAGCTGTCACCAAAAAGCCCTCACAGTCTACCACCACCCCATACCTTCGGAGCCAATCTACTCCCAAAATAATGCCAAACCCAGTAAAGCCCAAAACAAAGCAATCACAAACAAACATGCATCCATGACTCGATAAGACCACATCACGACAAATCATGCTAAGGCTAGTCGAACCACCAATCGGGTTCGTCACTACTAAAGGTCTATCGACAATCTCGGGCTCCAATCCCAACCTATCTACCAGGTCACTAGATATGAAAGAACTGGTGTAATAACCCGGAAAATGTGAACCAGTTTAAAATTTTTTTAATTAGGTTATTACCAGGAAATTAGAATGATTGAAATAGCATATTTCAATAAATTATAGAATTTGGTATAATATGGCAGTTTGAAATTTTGAATACAAACTAAGTCTGATTGTACCGGGTGGGAAATATAACGGATTTTAACGAAACTGAAAATATTTAAATCTGTTTATCAATACCTTTCTAACGAATCTGAAAAATCGAAATTTCATAACGGAAATCAAAAGTTATGGCCAAATGAATTTTCAGAAAGGTCGCTATATAGTATATATAGCCCTTGAAAATTGAGATTTTGCATAGGACCTCGGAATTCGACGAAACCACTTTTGTTGGGTCCGGGATGTCAAATTATTGCTAAGTTTCAAATTGCGTAATTTTTGAAGATATGAGCGGGGCAAAAGATAACGTGTTTGGTCAAATTCTGTTAAAATGGGTCGACCTAAAAATGGCCATTTTTCAAACGAGCTCAGAATTCGACGAAACTGGTTTTGTTAGGACCGTATCGTCAAAACAAAGCTAGATTTATTTTTCTGGAATTTTTCGATTCAGTTTGTGGCCCTGGCAAATTGAAATGTCGTTTAAATTAAATATCGAATGTTTTATATTTTAAATTGAAAAATAACTGACTGTAACAGTCGAAATGGCCAACGAAACATATCCCATTGTGTCCGGAATGGGGGTATTTAGCTAGGGGCGACAGTCGTTGGGTTCAAAAAGGGGTCCATTTGCAAAAACACTATTTAAAATTTTTCTATAAATATCAACCAATGAGAAATTTTCTTTAAAAAAAAAAAAAAAAAAACCTAAAAACCCTAGCCGCCAGTCGAAAGGAACGATCCCCGTAGCTCGCCGCTTCCCCTCCTTTTTCCGATCGCCAGAGGCCGCTTCGCCGCCGACCACTGTTGAGGCTTTTGCTCGCCGTACTCCCCTCTCCACATCCGACCTAGCCTCGTCACCAACAGAGCTGCCGTCGACGAGTTCGAGCTCTTCAAAGTCGCCGCCTTCCTGGAGCCGCCGCCGCCTGGATTCGCCATCGCATCGCCTCAGACAACCACCGCTAGGAAGCTCTTTCCTCCCTCGACGACGTCCAACAGCCTGATCGTCCTATAGCGCTACGAATCAAAAGAAAAATCAAAACCTAGAATTGAACAGGTTTGGAAACTATCGGGTTATTTAATTTTAAACTGTTTTAACACTTTAAAGCATTGCAAAACTTTGAAAAATAATATCTTTTTCGTTCTTCAACGAAATTCGATGAAACAGGAGACACCGTGACCGCAAGGAGGCTCTCTACATTCTAGAAGAAGCCGCGGATTTTTCTGGCCTTCCGGCGATTTTTAGCACCGCAAGAACCAATGTGAGGAATCTAAACTATTTGTGTGAATGTAATCGCGTTGTATAAATTATATAAGCGAAGTGTAAATTATATACGCATTGTATACCTCATGTACATGTGTTGTATAAGTTATATTAGCAATGTATAAATTATACAAGCGTTGTTTGAAACATATATGCTTTAAATTGTGATGAAATGCAAGTGAATTATTATATTATATATATATATATACTCCCCTCGTCCACAGACCATGGACGATATTTATTGCTTGTGATTGACGTGATATCATATGGTTTGACGAATGGTTGGAAATAATTGTTTGTGGTTGATATTATGGTTGAAAAATACATTTGTGGTTGAAAAATACCCTCTTGTGGTTGAAACAAAATAGAATAGGATTGTGGAATTGAAAATAAAACATGCCGCCTGCGTGCGAACTAGATGCATGATCCCCATTGTCAAAAACCGCGAGGTTTTAAGGTAGAGCGAGGAGCCGTACTAGGGACGGTCCCGGTTTTAACTACCCTGCCGTTATGCTGCCGAAATTTTCTGAAATATTTATGTGTTAGAATAATTTCCATTCATTGAAACTATTTACATAAACTATATCGAATATTCATGTGTTGAGTTGCAATTCATTCGTTGAGTTGAAATTCATGTGTTGAATATTATTTGAATTTAAACAAATGACTTAGCAATAAAAATCACATTTTTATATATATACAAACTATATCAAATATTCATGTGTTGAGTTGCAATTCATTCGTTGAGTTGAAATTCATGTGTTGAATATTATTTGAATTTAAACAAATGACTTAGCAATAAAAATCACATTTTTATATATATACAAACTATATCGAATATTCATGTGTTGAGTTGCAATTCATTCGTTGAGTTGAAATTCATGTGTTGAATATTATTTGAATTTAAACAAATGACTTAGCAATAAAAATCACATTTTTATATATATACAAACTATATCGAATATTCATGTGTTGAGTTGCAATTCATTCGTTGAGTTGAAATTCATGTGTTGAATATTATTTGAATTTAAACAAATGGCTTTAGCGATAAAAATCACATTTTTATATATATACAAACTATATCGAATATTCATGTGTTGAGTTGCAATTCATTCGTTGAGTTGAAATTCATGTGTTGAATATTATTTGAATTTAAACAAATGGCTTTAGCGATAAAAATCACATTTTTATATATATACAAACTATATCGAATATTCATGTGTTGAGTTGCAATTCATTCGTTGAGTTGAAATTCATGTGTTGAATATTATTTGAATTTAAACAAATGGCTTTAGCGATAAAAATCACATTTTTATATATATACAAACGATATAGAATATTCATGTGTTGAATTGCAATTTGTTCGTCGAATTGAAATTCATGTGTTGAATGTTATCGTCGTCTAAAAATAAAATGAATCGACAATGAAAACTATATTTTTATAGTGAATAAGAAGTGTTAAAAATACACTAGTGTCGAATAAATATTTTTGATGATAAAAATATTCCTTTTATCATGTATACGCTTAGTTAAAAATACACTAGTGTCGAATAAATATTTTTGATGATAAAAATATTCCTTTTATCATGTATACGCTTAGTTAAAAATACACACGTGTTGAAATAAATAATAGTTTGCTAGAAATATTATTATTAGCTTGTTCTGCATATATATACATGTGTTGAACAGGAAAAATGGATTAGCTGTTGAGTAAAGAAATTATTTGCGTGCCCGACAAATAGGTAAACCTTGATGAGTTGGCTGCGCAATTTTATTTATATATCAACTCCTGTGAATGCCATTGGATGCGGAGTGCTGGTTTTTCTGTGTGAAATAATAAACAACGCCATAGGATAGTAACAATTAATTTTGAACTACACTACATGGCATACTTCTTGATGATAGGCATACTTCATCATATTCCACATAAGCAATTGGAGCTTGTGTGACGAGGTGGAAGATTTACCATACAAGCAAGAGGCTTGTATGGCGATGACTAAGTACTACAGGTTGAACTGATGACTGATATGGACTATATAGATTATAACGATAAATTGCCAGATTAATAAAAACCCCACACGGGTCTGGAGTTGACAATAATCACGTCGCTCTAGTTATTAGATACGGCACATGGACTATTTATTTCCACATGGAAACGGGGTGACGGGAATTTATTCTCTGGAGTGATTATCAGTACATGCTCCCCCGTAAACACCAAAATATATCACTAAGAATATGTGAATGCTTTTTAGGATTTATTGGGTACCTAATACGGCCCAATAAATTTCCAAACCCCTCCCCGTACAAAGGAGGTTATGGCGAAATTTTTCGAAATATTAAGGCGTTAGTGAAATATTTGAAGTGAAAACGAAGTTGAAATTATAAAATGAACTATAGTTGAAACTATGGAATGAACTATATTTATATATATAAACATAAATATAATTAAAAGGAATAGAGGCCGTGCAGTTCGCGTTTTGGAATCGTAATTTGAAACGATTAGTACGAGAAATCCGACCATCGGATCTTCCCGAAACCGCAACCGCTGAGTTCGCCTTGGAAATACCTTTCCAACGGCACCAACCTTGTAAAAATCCAACGGTTGGATTGTCCGGAATGTTTAATTCAAATTTAGAGAAAAACAGCGCCAGAATCGTTTATATTTATATATAAATATAAATATAATTAAATTTAATCGAATAACGACGCTGCAGTTCGAATTTTGAAACCGTAACTTCAAACGACCAGTGTGGAAGATCCGACCGTCGGATTCTCACGAAACCGGAACCGTTGGGTTCGCTTTGGGAATACCTTCCCACTGATATAGACTTTGTAGAAATCCAACGGTTAGATTTTCCGATATGTGTAAAACAAATTTAGGGAAAAACAGCGCCAGTGCCACGAAACGACCTGAAACGTCTTTTAATTAAATATGGCCATTTTTAAATAAATAAAAATGGCGAAAAATCGTTATAAAATATCTTAAGCAACATGGGTTGCAAATAAACCAATTGGGCTTGAATTGTTTGATATTTGATGGTTGTATGTGTATGACATGAAAATAACACTAAATAACTGAAAGATGGATGTCGAATAATATAACCATATAAAGAATCGATTTAAATTCTAATGACGTGAATTATTTGAAAAGGCCGAGCTAACCCTCATTTCAAATAATTTATCGAGCGATTCGAATTGGAAAATGCAAAGACGATTCAAGACCGACGATCTTCGTATCGGTTGGATGGGCGCTACTGAGGTTCCTAACTGGAGTAGCTACCGGAAAGGGACGGAAGTAGTAGCCATCTGAACGTATATGTTGATTGGACGGATATACGAGGAATTTGACGCCTCCGGTTTCGTTCAGACCCAGGACGGACTTGTAAATGGACTGTGTGTCTGACATTGGATTTTGTTCTATACTGATTGATCTCTGTTAAATATATATCTGTTTGGCGGCGGAGAATTTATTCTTTTGCTTAACGCCCTTCTCTGAGACGTACGAGCTTAGAGGTTATATATCGATGGAAATCAATCGTATGGAGTGGACTTCCTATGTGGCATGCCAAGATGCTGTGATCATGGCTTCTGTTGCAAAGCAAAGTCTTGTGGATGATTATCAAAGCAAGGTCTACGTGGCCTAGCTTTGTGTATTTCGTAGATTCGCGAGCCTCACACCCCGGTAGGAGTTAAAAACGGGATACGGACTGCAGGGAGAGCACGACGTTTCTTTCTAGCTATGGTGGTGTCAGTGACTTACCAGCCCTGACATATTTATCTACTTTTCACCTTTGTGGTTGTTGGAATGCGAGGCGCCTCGATTATAGGTCTGTAAGGACCGGGAAACGTGTGTTCAGGAATACTAATCCTCTAACGTAAGTGAGGACCGGCCCTGAAGCATCCAGGGGTTACCCAGTGTGCGTAATCCTGAGGCATTTGCTAGAGTGTCTCGAAGCGGAGAGGAGCTTGCCCCTTGCCTCGACTCAGGACGGAAATCCAATTTCCAATACGAGATAACGGATTTGATTGTAGAACTAGTATGGAGACATAGTAGATGGTAGCTATGCCGCCTATGATTGATATTTATGATGCTATTCGCTTTTGAAACATATATGCACTAGTAATAATATCAAATGACTTTGCTTTATACGTATCAATCATATTTGGCCCTTATAAGGTAAAACTCTATCCTCCGGCTTGCGTTGCATTGTATGATGGGACCTGAGTCTTATACTGGCTTCATTCTTTCTAAAAGCATTGCGATTGTTTTAAAAGAATTTACTTTATTTTAAACACGCTAGCAATCACTGGAGTAAACCCGTTCCGCGAAAGTGGCGTGGTCCTATGATTTGCTATTTACTGTTGTTTAACTGTTAAATAGATTCCTCATACCAGTCCCCATGACTGACTCGTTGTTTGTTTCACTTTGCAAACGCGGGTGCCCTTATTTTCACACGGGCAGCCTAGTACACAGGTGACAGGTGGTTTTTGGTTCTGCACAGCTGCTTAGCGTGCACTTTTGGCTCATGGCGAGGCTGACTTCATAGAGATGACTTAGATATTTTCCGCCATTACTGTATTTATATTATGATTCCGCCACTGGCGATGCAGACTGATTTACTTTCGGTATTTCTCACTATATGTATATGTATTCCGCCTTCGGCAATGTTGACTGATACTCTTATTATGTCACTGCATGTATGTATTCCGCCTCAGGCGATGATGACTGATCACTCCCCTTTCTTTTTACTAAGTATATCCCACGTTATGCTATTCTGATATTCCTACATGTTGTGATTCCGCTGTCATATCCATGTAAAAGTATTTTATTTATTGTTTCTGCTATTATCTGTACTCTGCTTTGATGATTAATGTGTTATTTCCCAATGATTATCCTTAATACCGCCCCTCGGATTTTGGGATCGTCACAGTTGGTATCAGAGCTTTGGTTAACCTTAGTTCCGAGATCTAACACATTAAACACCTCGTCAGAATAGAATCAGTAGTGTTCTAATACGAGTAGCTCATTAGAGATAGGATTAGCAATGTCCTAGAATGAGCTAAACAGATTAGCAAAACAATTTGATCAGTACATCATCATTATCTTTCCTTGTATTCCCTTGCTTTATCATTTATGAAAATTATCAAATCTGTGAGCTTGACTCTTTTCTTGCTTATACAGTACTCTTAGATGGCTACGCGTGGAGCAGCAGCTAGAGGAGGCCGTGGAGGCCGAGGAGATGCAGCAGGAGGACGGGGGAATATCCCCGTAGTTGTGGAAATCCCTATTATTCCGCCACCAGCACCAGAAGACTTTGAGCTCGACAAAGTAGCTAAGAGGTACAGAAATCTTGGAGGGAAACCTTTTACTGGCACTGGCACAGTGACCGAAGCTATCGCTTGGCTGAAAACCTGTGAGAAAATCTTCGAGGGTATGGGTATGGGAACTAACAACAAGGCCCGACTTGGCATTTGGCTCCTTCAGGATGAGGCAGAGCTGTGGTGGGATGCCATTACCTCTGGGGATGCAGCTGGTACTATCCGGACTTGGGAGCAGTTCAGGACTTTATTCAATGAGAAGTTTGTACCGGAACAAGCTCTAGAGAGGATGCGGGAGCAATTTGCTAATCTCCAGCAGGGAGACCTCTCTATTCAAGACTATCTGAATAAGTTCACTCAGCTATCGCGCTATGCTCCAGAGCTGGTTTTGACCGACAAAGCGAAGAATAAGAGATTCATATTTGGGCTGAAGCGCAAGTATCACGATAGAGCTATGAGCAACATCAAACTCTCTTTTACAGAACTCGTAGAGATGGCTTGCAACTACGAAGACATGGATGAGAGGCATGCTAGCCAAGACCGCGCAAAGAGCCAAGCAGGGAATAAGCGCAAGACTACAAATGACCAACCCGAATCTAGCATCACCGCGGCCGCTACTCAAAAACCCGCAAAGATCCCGAAAGGAAACTGCTACAATTGCGGGAAGCCCGGTCATTTCTCTAATGTATGCAGAGCCCCAAAGAAGCCAAAGGCAAAAGACTCAGCGGAGTGCTACAACTGCCACAAGAAGGGGCACTATAGCAAGAATTGTCCTCTGAAGAAGAGCGCACTAGTGGCCCATGTCTATGACGGGAATACCCCGCCAGCTATCACCGATGGATCAGGTAAACCCGATGTCTTGGGAGGTACTCTTACCATTAAAAATATTCCTGTTTCTGTACTTTTTGATACCGGTGCATCTCGTAGCTTCATTTCTGGTAATATTGTTCATAAGTTAAAATTGAATCCAAGGAAGCTTAAAGAACCAATTAAAGTTCAAAATCCGATAGGAGGGTCTACTATTCTCGGCTCATATTGTAATGTACCCGCCTCATATTCATGTTATCGATTCCCTTTTAAAGTAATTGTCATGGACCTTTCCAAATTTGATGTTATACTGGGATTTGACTGGTTGACAAAATATAAGGCTGAAGTTAGATGTGCCGAAAGAATCGTTAAAGTCGAAACGAAGCTTGGACCTATATATATACCATGCCATGGCTCAGAAATTAATAGAACCGAATTTTGGTCTTCTTTAGAAGTTATTCCCCCTTCATTAGAAAAGATACCGGTCGTTAAAAATTATGCGGATGTGTTTGAAGAAGTAGAAAACTTACCGCCGCAAAGAGAAATTGAATTTAGAATTGATCTAATTCCGAATGCCCGACCAGTAGTTCATCCAATAAGAAGAATGGCCCCGAAAGAAAAAGAAGAGCTAAGTGGTCAAACCCGAGAATTACTTTGGAAAGGTCTGATCCGACCAAGCTTTTCAGCATGGGGTGCCGCAGTGGTATTTGTCCCGAAATCGGACGGTACTCTAAGACTATGCGTTGACTACCGAGATCTCAATAAACAAACACTGAAGAACAAATATCCTTTGCCCCGAATAGACGATCTGTTAGATCAATTAAATGGAGCAACTGTATTCTCCAGAATGGACCTAGCTACAGGTTTCCACCAATTGCGTATAGCCGAAGACTGTGTTCCTTTGACAGCCTTCAGGGGTCCCGATTTATTCTACGAATGGTTAGTAATGCCGTTCGGCTTGTGCAACGCTCCGGCATACTTCGTTGATCTTATGAACAGAGTGTTCCGTGGTGTGTTGAATAAATTTGTTCTAGTCTTCATTGATGACATTCTAATCTACTCTAAGTCGGAAGAAGAGCATGCAAAACATTTAGAACGAGTGTTGAAAATTCTAAGGAGAAATGTCTTGAAAGCTAAATTTTCTAAGTGTGTCTTCTGGCAGAATGAAGTTAAATTCCTTGGCCATGTCGTGTCAAAGGAAGGAATTGCTGTAGACCCAAGCAAAATTACAGCGATTCAGAACTGGAAACAACCTACTACACCCACTGAAGTTCGAAGTTTCCTTGGATTAGCTAGTTACTATCGGAAATTCGTTCAGGATTTTTTCAAAGATATCAGGAGTATTGACAAAGCTTACAAAGAAGCATGAAAAATTCAAATGGACCCCCGAATGTGAAGAAGCTTTCCAAGAGCTGAAACTGAAATTGACAACCGCTCCGGTGTTGACAATAATAGAGGGTAACCAAGACTTGACCGTATGGACAGATGCTTCTATTAGAGGGCTAGGAGCAGTGTTAATGCAAAAAGGCCAAGTGATCGCATATGCCAGCCGTCAACTAAAGCCGCATGAAAGAAACTATGCTACTCATGATCTTGAGTTATTAGCCATCGTGTTTGCTTTAAGAATATGGAGGCATTATTTATTGGGCGAGAAATTCGAACTATACACCGATCATCAATCCTTGAAATACCTGTTCACACAGAAAGATCTAAACTTGAGACAACAGCGTTGGTTAGAATTCCTTGCAGCATACGATTTTGAAATTATATACACTCCAGGGAAAGCCAATGTTGTAGCAGATGCGCTCAGCAGAAAGAATGAAATCATCGCCAGTTTTGTCATCACGTCTTCATTAATAGAGAGGATCTTGACTCTTCAGAAGGACGATTAATTTATTCAAAGAATCAGTCAAAGAATCAAAGGAGGTGAATCCACAAGTTTTCGACTTGATGACAAAGGGGTTCTAAGATTAAAGGGTAGAATCTGCATCCCAAACCTTCCCGAGCTCAGAAGAGAAATACTAGATGAGTGCCACAAATCCAAGTTAAGTATCCATCCCGGTGTGAGCAAGATGTATAACGATATCAAACGCACATTCTGGTGGAGAGCTATGAAAAGAGATATCTCATTATATGTTAGCAGATGCCCCACTTGTCAGCTAGTTAAGAGTGATCAGCAGAAATTGGCAGGATTATTGCAACCATTAGAAATTCCTGGATGGAAGTGGGAACAAATCTCGATGGATTTCATCGATGGCCTGCCTAGAACTAGAAAAGGAAACGACAGTATATGGGTGATCGTAGATCGCTTCACGAAGACTGCCCATTTCATACCTGTCCGATCCAACAGAACGGCTCAAAGTTTGGCACAGATATACTTCAAAGAAATAGTTAAACTTCATGGAGTACCGCTCAATATAGTCAGCGATAGAGATCCCCTATTTACTAGTAAATTCTGGGAAGCATTCCAAGAAGAATTGGGGACCAAATTAAATCTAAGCACCGCTTATCACCCTCAGACAGACGGCCAAACTGAACGGGTGAATAGAATTTTAGAAGATTTGCTGCGGGCTTGCGTTATTGATTTTGGAGGCTCATGGGAAGATCATTTACACTTAGCCGAATTCTCTTACAACAATAGCTATCAAACAAGTTTGGGAATGTCTCCATTCGAAGCATTATACGGTAGACCGTGTAGATCTCCCGCATGTTGGGTAGAACCTGGCAACAGACTTGTGTTAGGGCCCGATATGATTCAAGAAGCATCGGATAAAGTCGATTTCATTAAGAAGAGGTTGAAGACCTCTCAGAGCCGACAGAAAAGTTATGCTGATGCGAGAAGAAGGGATATATCGTTTGCCGTTGGCGATTATGTTTATTTAAGAGTTTCTCCAATGCGAGGGGTAATCAGATTTGGCAAGACTGGGAAGTTGGCACCGAGATTTATTGGTCCCTTTCCTATACTTGAACGGATTGGAACTCTTGCATACAGGGTTTCATTACCTAATTGGCTGCCTGGTATACATGATGTGTTCCACGTATCTCAACTCAGAAAACATGTTCATGATCCCGACCTTATTGTGGAAGAAGCAGCACAACATGATATTGACATAACTCCAGAATTACCACTCAGCTGGGAGCCATTAAAGATAGTTGGCAAAGAAACTAGAGAGCTAAGGAGGAAAAAGATCCATTTAGTCAAGGTGCAGTGGAGTGGCGATCCTAGAGACTGTACTTGGGAGACTGAGGAAAGCATTAAACAAGCCTATCCCAAATGCAGAGTGGACATCTCTGACTAACTCCGGTGCAAGGTACCTTTACAATACTTTGCATTTACATTTTATTTCCTGCTTAACTGTTATTTCCTTTTCGAGGACGAAAAGTTTTAAGTGGGGGAGATTGTAATAACCCGGAAAATGTGAACCAGTTTAAATTTTTTTTAATTAGGTTATTACCAGGAAATTAGAATGATTGAAATAGCATATTTCAATAAATTATAGAATTTGGTATAATATGGCAGTTTGAAATTTTGAATACAAACTAAGTCTGATTGTACCGGGTGGGAAATATAACGGATTTTAACGAAACTGAAAATATTTAAATCTTTTTTTCAATACCTTTCTAACGAATCTGAAAAATCGAAATTTCATAACGGAAATCAAAAGTTATGGCCAAATGAATTTTTAGAAAGGTCGCTATATAGTATATATAGCCCTTGAAAATTGAGATTTTGCATAGGACCTCGGAATTCGACGAAACCACTTTTGTTGGGTCCGGGATGTCAAATTATTGCTAAGTTTCAAATTGCGTAATTTTTGAAGCTAGTATATGAGCGGGGCAAAAGATAACGTGTTTGGTCAAATTCTGTTAAAATGGGTCGACCTAAAAATGGCCATTTTTCAAACGAGCTCAGAATTCGACGAAACTGGTTTTGTTAGGACCGTATCGTCAAAACAAAGCTAGATTTATTTTTCTCGAATTTTTCGATTCAGTTTGTGGCCCTGGCAAATTGAAATGTACGTTTAAATTAAATATCGAATGTTTTATATTTTAAATTGAAAAATAACTGACTGTAACAGTCGAAATGGCCAACGAAACATATCCCATTGTGTCCGGAATGGGGGTATTTAGCTAGGGGCGACAGTCGTTGGGTTCAAAAAGGGGTCCGTTTGCAAAAACACTATTTAAAATTTTTCTATAAATATCAACCAATGAGAAATTTTCTTTAAAAAAAAAATAAAAATAAAAATAAAAACCTAAAAACCCTAGCCGCCAGTCGAAAGGAACGATCCCCGTAGCTCACCGCTTCCCCTCCTTTTTCCGATCGCCAGAGGCCGCTTCGCCGCCGACCACTGTTGAGGCTTTTGCTCGCCGTACTCCCCTCTCCACATCCGACCTAGCCTCGTCACCAACAGAGCTGCCGTCGACGAGTTCGAGCTCTTCAAAGTCGCCGCCTTCCTGGAGCCGCCGCCGCCTGGATTCGCCATCGCATCGCCTCAGACAACCACCGCTAGGAAGCTCTTTCCTCCCTCGACGACGTCCAACAGCCTGATCGTCCTATAGCGCTACGAATCAAAAGAAAAATCAAAACCTAGAATTGAACAGGTTTGGAAACTATCGGGTTATTTAATTTTAAACTGTTTTAACACTTTAAAGCGTTGCAAAACTTTGAAAAATAATATCTTTTTCGTTCTTCAACGAAATTCGATGAAACAGGAGACACCGTGACCGCAAGGAGGCTCTCTACATTCTAGAAGAAGCCGCGGATTTTTCTGGCCTTCCGGCGATTTTTAGCACCGCAAGAACCAATGTGAGGAATCTAAACTATTTGTGTGAATGTAATCGCGTTGTATAAATTATATAAGCGAAGTGTAAATTATATACGCATTGTATACCTCATGTACATGTGTTGTATAAGTTATATTAGCAATGTATAAATTATACAAGCGTTGTTTGAAACATATATGCTTTAAATTGTGATGAAATGCAAGTGAATTATTATATTATATATATATATATATATATATATATACTCCCCTCGTCCACAGACCATGGACGATATTTATTGCTTGTGATTGACGTGATATCATATGGTTTGACGAATGGTTGGAAATAATTGTTTGTGGTTGATATTATGGTTGAAAAATACCTTTGTGGTTGAAAAATACCCTCTTGTGGTTGAAACAAAATAGAATAGGATTGTGGAATTGAAAATAAAACATGCCGCCTGCGTGCGAACTAGATGCATGATCCCCATTGTCAAAAACCGCGAGGTTTTAAGGTAGAGCGAGGAGCCGTACTAGGGACGGTCCCGGTTTTAACTACCCTGCCGTTATGCTGCCGAAATTTTCTGAAATATTTATGTGTTAGAATAATTTCCATTCATTGAAACTATTTACATAAACTATATCGAATATTCATGTGTTGAGTTGCAATTCATTCGTTGAGTTGAAATTCATGTGTTGAATATTATTTGAATTTAAACAAATGACTTAGCAATAAAAATCACATTTTTATATATATACAAACTATATCGAATATTCATGTGTTGAGTTGCAATTCATTCGTTGAGTTGAAATTCATGTGTTGAATATTATTTGAATTTAAACAAATGACTTAGCAATAAAAATCACATTTTTATATATATACAAACTATATCGAATATTCATGTGTTGAGTTGCAATTCATTCGTTGAGTTGAAATTCATGTGTTGAATATTATTTGAATTTAAACAAATGACTTAGCAATAAAAATCACATTTTTATATATATACAAACTATATCGAATATTCATGTGTTGAGTTGCAATTCATTCGTTGAGTTGAAATTCATGTGTTGAATATTATTTGAATTTAAACAAATGGCTTTAGCGATAAAAATCACATTTTTATATATATACAAACTATATCGAATATTCATGTGTTGAGTTGCAATTCATTCGTTGAGTTGAAATTCATGTGTTGAATATTATTTGAATTTAAACAAATGGCTTTAGCGATAAAAATCACATTTTTATATATATACAAACTATATCGAATATTCATGTGTTGAGTTGCAATTCATTCGTTGAGTTGAAATTCATGTGTTGAATATTATTTGAATTTAAACAAATGGCTTTAGCGATAAAAATCACATTTTTATATATATACAAACGATATAGAATATTCATGTGTTGAATTGCAATTTGTTCGTCGAATTGAAATTCATGTGTTGAATGTTATCGTCGTCTAAAAATAAAATGAATCGACAATGAAAACTATATTTTTATAGTGAATAAGAAGTGTTAAAAATACACTAGTGTCGAATAAATATTTTTGATGATAAAAATATTCCTTTTATCATGTATACGCTTAGTTAAAAATACACTAGTGTCGAATAAATATTTTTGATGATAAAAATATTCCTTTTATCATGTATACGCTTAGTTAAAAATACACACGTGTTGAAATAAATAATAGTTTGCTAGAAATATTATTATTAGCTTGTTCAGCATATATATACATGTGTTGAACAGGAAAAATGGATTAGCTGTTGAGTAAAGAAATTATTTGCGTGCCCGACAAATAGGTAAACCTTGATGAGTTGGCTGCGCAATTTTATTTATATATCAACTCCTGTGAATGCCATTGGATGCGGAGTGCTGGTTTTTCTGTGTGAAATAATAAACAACGCCATAGGATAGTAACAATTAATTTTGAACTACACTACATGGCATACTTCTTGATGATAGGCATACTTCATCATATTCCACATAAGCAATTGGAGCTTGTGTGACGAGGTGGAAGATTTACCATACAAGCAAGAGGCTTGTATGGCGATGACTAAGTACTACAGGTTGAACTGATGACTGATATGGACTATATAGATTATAACGATAAATTGCCAGATTAATAAAAACCCCACACGGGTCTGGAGTTGACAATAATCACGTCGCTCTAGTTATTAGATACGGCACATGGACTATTTATTTCCACATGGAAACGGGGTGACGGGAATTTATTCTCTGGAGTGATTATCAGTACATGCTCCCCCGTAAACACCAAAATATATCACTAAGAATATGTGAATGCTTTTTAGGATTTATTGGGTACCTAATACGGCCCAATAAATTTCCAAATCCCTCCCCGTACAAAGGAGGTTATGGCGAAATTTTTCGAAATATTAAGGCGTTAGTGAAATATTTGAAGTGAAAACGAAGTTGAAATTATAAAATGAACTATAGTTGAAACTATGGAATGAACTATATTTATATATATAAACATAAATATAATTAAAAGGAATAGAGGTCGTGCAGTTCGCGTTTTGGAATCGTAATTTGAAACGATTAGTACGAGAAATCCGTCCATCGGATCTTCCCGAAACCGCAACCGCTGAGTTCGCCTTGGAAATACCTTTCCAACGGCACCAACCTTGTAAAAATCCAACGGTTGGATTGTCCGGAATGTTTAATTCAAATTTAGAGAAAAACAGCGCCAGAATCGTTTATATTTATATATAAATATAAATATAATTAAATTTAATCGAATAACGACGCTGCAGTTCGAATTTTGAAACCGTAACTTCAAACGACCAGTGTGGAAGATCCGACCGTCGGATTCTCACGAAACCGGAACCGTTGGGTTCGCTTTGGGAATACCTTCCCACTGATATAGACTTTGTAGAAATCCAACGGTTAGATTTTCCGATATGTGTAAAACAAATTTAGGGAAAAACAGCGCCAGTGCCACGAAACGACCTGAAACGTCGTTTAATTAAATATGGCCATTTTTAAATAAATAAAAATGGCGAAAAATCGTTATAAAATATCTTAAGCAACATGGGTTGCAAATAAACCAATTGGGCTTGAATTGTTTGATATTTGATGGTTGTATGTGTATGACATGAAAATAACACTAAATAACTGAAAGATGGATGTCGAATAATATAACCATATAAAGAATCGATTTAAATTCTAATGACGTGAATTATTTGAAAAGGCCGAGCTAACCCTCATTTCAAATAATTTATCGAGCGATTCGAATTGGAAAATGCAAAGACGATTCAAGACCGACGATCTTCGTATCGGTTGGATGGGCGCTACTGAGGTTCCTAACTGGAGTAGCTACCGGAAAGGGACGGAAGTAGTAGCCGTCTGAACGTATATGTTGATTGGACGGATATACGAGGAATTTGACGCCTCCGGTTTCGTTCAGACCCAGGACGGACTTGTAAATGGACTGTGTGTCTGACATTGGATTTTGTTCTATACTGATTGATCTCTGTTAAATATATATCTGTTTGGCGGCGGAGAATTTATTCTTTTGCTTAACGCCCTTCTCTGAGACGTACGAGCTTAGAGGTTATATATCGATGGAAATCAATCGTATGGAGTGGACTGCCTATGTGGCATGCCAAGATGCTGTGATCAAGGCTTCTGTTGCAAAGCAAAGTCTTGTGGATGATGATCAAAGCAAGGTCTACATGGCCTAGCTTTGTGTATTTCGTAGATTCGCGAGCCTCACACCCCGGTAGGAGTTAAAAACGGGATACGGACTGCAGGGAGAGCACGACGTTTCTTTCTAGCTATGGTGGTGTCAGTGACTTACCAGCCCTGACATATTTATCTACTTTTCACCTTTGTGGTTGTTGGAATGCGAGGCGCCTCGATTATAGGTCTGTAAGGACCGGGAAACGTGTGTTCAGGAATACTAATCCTCTAACGTAAGTGAGGACCGGCCCTGAAGCATCCAGGGGTTACCCAGTGTGCGTAATCCTGAGGCATTTGCTAGAGTGTCTCGAAGCGGAGAGGAGCTTGCCCCTTGCCTCGACTCAGGACGGAAATCCAATTTCCAATACGAGATAACGGATTTGATTGTAGAACTAGTATGGAGACATAGTAGATGGTAGCTATGCCGCCTATGATTGATATTTATGATGCTATTCGCTTTTGAAACATATATGCACTAGTAATAATATCAAATGACTTTGCTTTATACGTATCAAGCATATTTGGCCCTTATAAGGTAAAACTCTATCCTCCGGCTTGCGTTGCATTGTATGATGGGACCTGAGTCTTATACTGGCTTCATTCTTTCTAAAAGCATTGCGATTGTTTTAAAAGAATTTACTTTATTTTAAACACGCTAGCAATCACTGGAGTAAACCCGTTCCGCGAAAGTGGCGTGGTCCTATGATTTGCTATTTACCGTTGTTTAACTGTTAAATAGATTCCTCATACTAGTCCCCATGACTGACTCGTTGTTTGTTTCACTTTGCAAACGCGGGTGCCCTTATTTTCACACGGGCAGCCTAGTACACAGGTGACAGGTGGTTTTTGGTTCTGCACAGCTGCTTAGCGTGCACTTTTGGCTCATGGCGAGGCTGACTTCATAGAGATGACTTAGATATTTTCCGCCATTACTGTATTTATATTATGATTCCGCCACTGGCGATGCAGACTGATTTACTTTCGGTATTTCTCACTATATGTATATGTATTCCGCCTTCGGCGATGTTGACTGATACTCTTATTATGTCACTGCATGTATGTATTCCGCCTCAGGCGATGATGACTGATCACTCCCCTTTCTTTTTACTAAGTATATCCCACGTTATGCTATTCTGATATTCCTACATGTTGTGATTCCGTTGTCATATCCATGTAAAAGTATTTTATTTATTGTTTCTGCTATTATCTGTACTCTGCTTTGATGATTAATGTGTTATTTCCCAATGATTATCCTTAATACCGCCCCTCGGATTTTGGGATCGTCACAACTGGAAGCTCCGGTATCAAACAAAACTCTAACAGGAACATCATAAACAGAAAGCATACCTTGAATGACGACATTCTTTCCTTTCTCCGCCGCAGTTGGGGCATTCGACGAAGAAGGAATAGCATTGAGAGCATATGCTTTCACCATTTGCTTTTCTTTAGGGGGTTGCGGACACTTGTCCTTGTGATGTCCCATTTGGCCACAGTTGAAGCACTTCCTATCCGCTGGCTTGGCCCGACAATTACTAGCATAATGGCCCTTCTTACCACAGCTGAAGCACTCAACATCATGCTTATTCTTCTTCTTCTTCTGGCCATCCTTAGTCTGACTCTGCTTTCTTTTATTCTGGGAACCACCCTTGCCTCCACCACTTGCTTGTGGCTTTGGCTCATCTGCGGATGCAACCTCAGTCTTCGGCTTAGGGTAGAGACTTTCCGATCTTAATGCTTTCCCCATAATCGATTCAAACGTCTCATCGATGTGGTTAATAAGTTTTTCCCCCAAGTACTGATCCAAACCAGTTATGAATTTCTCATTCTTTTTCTCGGCAGTATCAATAAGAGATAACCCATATTTTGACAAAGTGTCAAATTCAGCAATATACTCCGAGACAGCTCTGCCATTCTGCTTGAGCTCCAGGAATTTCTTAAACAGCATTGACTTCTGAGCAGCTGGAATGAACTTCTCACTAAAGCGAGCCTTAAACTGCTCCCAAGTAATCTGATCTTCGGGAGTAGCTGCCTTTATAGCATTCCACCAATTCATTTCCCGCCCTTGCAGCTGACGGGACGCTAGCTTTCTCTTCATCGCATCCTCGATACCCAAATCCTCGAAGATACGTTCGCAACTATCCACCCAATCCTGAACATCCGTAGCCGACTCCGTTCCATGGAACGGCTTCCCACCAAGGCTAGTATAATCCTTATTCAGCTTGGCGAAGTCGACTCTTGGTGCCTGCACTATTGGACCACCACCATTACCACCATTGGGAGCTGCCCTCTGTACATCTCTAAGCATCTCTCTTATGAGGTCAGTAAACATCGTCCTTATGTCAGCAGCATTCCCATTATTGGCCCCTCTACCGGTACCTCTAACATATCGGCTCATCGTCAATCTGAAAAAGGAAATGATTAACGACTCCATAGTGGTGCTAGTGCAGTACGACTTCATCCATATACTACTAATAGTATATATATATATAACTTTTAAAAATTAAAATAATCACAAATACGCTCTCTCGTCTACGTATATTATCTCTCCCTGATAACTTCCCTAGGTTAACTACGCAACCTAGAGCTCTGATACCAAGTGTGACGGCCCGCTCCGCACCAGCCTGCATTTCCTCCGGAACTGCGCTGTACACATGCCCCGACTAGCATGGAACGGTCGCCAAAGAAAGGAAAGAAGGGAATAAACAAATCAAGGAACCTGTAGAATGTCTCACAGCGCATGGAATAAAATATAATAATAACATACTTGACATAAAACAGGTGAGACAGTGCATAAGCTGATAACTAAAATCAACATCCATCATCAGAGCAGCGGAAATCCAAATACAGCTTATTACAATTTTCCAAATTTACTGTCTCTAAACAAAAGAAAGCTAAAGTAGAAGATGCACCACCAATGCCCAAGCAGTGATCTTCAACAACACAGGGAGAATATTATATATATATTACGTGGAAGCCTCCTGCTCGTCTCCGGATCATCTACCCGTGCATCACCAGCTAACATGTCTCTAGTCTGCTCGTGTGAGCACCCTGAGTAATAAGAGGAGACATAAAACTCTGGGTCAGACATAAAGCCTGGTATGAGCGATAAGCATCTAAGCAGAATAATAACAGGTATACTAAACCATACCTGAACCTGGACCTGCAACCAAAGAGTTAGTACCACATACCGTACAATGCTCTAAGGTGCCATAATAAATAGTGTAAGAATACGGGGGTGGGGTGTGCATGTCACAATGATAGCAAACAAATCATCCATAGCAACCATCCTCACGTCTCTCACTCAGTGCGTAAAGCGTACGACATCTACCACTTTGGAACACTAGACAAACTGAGGTAACGACGAATCCCGACTTGTAGAAACCCTGCTATGACCAAGCTAAACATATGGAGTCATGACCAAACGTTTCAATGACCCACTTCATTGGTTGTAGCCCTTGGTCCTACCGATGCCATAATGGCCCTGAATCTGCCTTCGTACCTCCTACCATAGTGGTCCAAAGCTATAGACGTCGATAACTCCTTGGCACGCGTCCCGCAGCAAAGCCCAACCATGAAGCGAACTCGTTGATTCCCACCTGAATCTTAAGCTCTAACTTCTCATTTGGACTTCCTTTGCATCTCGGGTTTGGTCGAATTGGAGTGGGTCTTCAGAAGAGTTGTCGCGCATTAACAGTCCTAGAATTCGGTTCGGTTCGGTAGTCATCACCTTCATCGGTTCGGGTCGGTAGTCATCACCTTCATCGGTTCGGGTCGGATACTCCACTTCGGGTCGGGTCGGTGTCCTCCTCCGGGTCGGGTCGGGTCACTGTCTTCCTTCTAGTTTTCTCCGATCAGCTCCCTCGTTTTCCATCTACTCCGATCCGATCCGCTCCCGTTCTTCATCTGCCCTGATCCGATCCGCTCCCTTCGCCTTGCTCCAGTCGTAGCCTTCCATTCTTGAGCCGATCTGATCTGGTCTCCATTATTCTTCCGATCCGATCCCTTTTGTCCACTCCAACTCTAAGTAAACGGCCTTCCTTCTCGCCAAGTCTCCTATGTGCCAAACTCCAGTTCGGGTCGGTTTTCTTGCCCAGTTCACATATCCAATCCGATCCGAACCGGTTAGGAACCTGCACATTTCTGCAACTTTCCAGCGAGCTTTCTACGCCATTCGACGACGTTTTCGACCAATTTAACTATTCTAATCAATCATAAAACATACCATAGAGTCATAGCAACATGTAATAGCAACCACAAACAGCAAACAACAATTCAAATGAATCAAAATGGATCAAAAGTGACTAAAACTTCATATTTTCCCATAGCATGTTTAAGTAGAACTAATCATAGGGTTAACAAAACTCAGTCAAATCGAACCAAATTTCTAACATAAGCATAAAATATTATTTAAGAATTTCTAAACATTTTTCCAGAATTTATTAGTGTATAAATTCGCTAATCTTCACTAATTACCCTTAATTACCGTAATTAGTGCAAAAACTATGCAAACCACTCACCTTGGCCACAACTAAAACCCCAAAACTGAAATATTCTATGATTTGGCGCTGTTCCCAATCTTACACAGCAGCTCTACCTCGGTTCTCGTGCTAATACTCCTTGATTTGATGTTTGCTAAGCCTAATCTTCAATTAGAAAGTGATTAAGAGGTGTTTTGAAGAGATTTAGAGAGTGGAGGCCATGGCTAGGTCAAGAGGGATGGAAAGTGACGGCTGAAAAATGAGAAAAAGGTATTCTCCAAACCCTAACAGCCCTTTTAAACTCCTAATCCCGAAATTCTCCTTTGGGCCTAGCTGCTAATCACCCGGTTAAGCCCAATTAAGCTGTTTTTCACCAGCTGAAAGTTATTTCAGCCATATCTCCCAAACGATGAGTCCGTTTGGCTAATGTGACCACTCTACGGAAAGAGAAACCATCATCCGGAGCCAATGGAAGTGGTTTCAGGTCAAAATTCCTTTCCAGTCAAAAGTTATGGCCAAAACTGTGCCAACTAGGGGTAAAATGGTCATTTAAAAATCGGGAAAAATCATGAACATGGGAAATGACCCCAATAGTCGTCCCCCAAAGTTACATGACCATACGACTTCGTATGTGAAAGAAATAAATATTCTACGATCCTATGATGCGTAGAATGCGGGTCGTTACAAACCCACTTTGATTCCTGATCAAAAAATAGAAAATAAAATACATATGTGAATCATGGAATTAGATCACCACCCATTGCCTATTAGTTCTCTTTACTTGACTTCGAGCCACTGATTTCATTCTTTTGCCTCCACATTGCTTTCTTCTCACTATCAGTGAAGGATACCGGATAGGGATTGTGAATTTTAGGCATAGTTTGGTATTGAAAAGGTTATTTCTAGGAGTAGTCAAAAGGAAAACCTTTATCTTAATTTTAATTAAAAAGTTACGTGCTTCTATACACAGTACATTTTAAATGTACATATAATGCTTTAAATGTAAACATACAATGCCACAAATTAGATAATCAATACCATGTATGACATTATATAATTCAAAAGGTATAATAGTAAGGTGTACGTTTATGGTATAATATGGTATAAAATATATTGCGCCATGTATAAATTTTAACAACATTGTATATTTCGAGTTTTCACTTCATAAGTTTGTAAGAAGTGCATTCGAAAGATATTTAATTATGGAAGTAGATTATGGTTATACTAGCAACATAATTAACAATGAACATTTGAATCAAATAAAATTAAGTAGAAATTCATTCATATTTGCTAATATGTGCGTACTAGCCCTTTTTGTGAATTTCTTAGTTACCATTATGATAAGTATATGCTAAGCTATGATATTATATTATAGTGTAGGTAAAACGTTCGACGATAAGGAAGCCATCCAAAAATGAAATATTTTCCAATTGAAGGCTTATGCATTGCATCGGCTGTGCATCCTATTCGAAAGAGGCTTAGACTACAAGGCATCACCAAGAGATGCAATTATCACAAGAAATATTTAAAACTGAGGAAAATGTCTGTTAGTGCTACATTAAATGGATTATAAAAATATACATGCTTTACAAACGTATCTTTGAAAATTTTTAAGTCATTATGACACTTAAAAATGATACCAAGTAATTGTTAATTATCATTATATGTAGTTATGGAAATTTAAAATGTAATTATAGAGGTACATCGTGTTTTTGTGTCCCAATTAACAACATTGAACAATGCTTGGGTACTCATGGTTGTAAGAAATGTTTTTAAGTGGTTTTTTCCCTTTGTTTTATTGTCCAAAATTAAAATGTTAAAATTGTTACTCATTAAATAGGTTTTGTTGCACCTATTTATTTCTATACAACTATAATGTAGGGCTGGCAATTAGAACCGAAAACCCGAACCGAACCGACCCGAGAAGGCCCGAACCCGATGGGTCTCGGGTCGGGTCTAGGTGATGAAAAATACCATCAAGACCCGATTAAACCCAACCCACACAGACCCAACCCGAAAGAGCCGACCAAAAAACATTGAAATATATGTATTTTTAATGTTATTATTCAGTCGGACCCGAACCGACCCGACCCGACCTTCAACCAGACCCGAACCAAACCGAAGCTCGGGTCGGGTCGGGTCGGGTCTAGATTTTTGAAATGTATAGTTTAGACCCGACAAAACCTGTGCCGCCTAGAACCGAGACCCATCGGGTCGGGTCCGGGTCCATCGGGTCGGGTCTAATTGCCAGCCCTACTATAATGGTATATGCTTGATCTTTGAGTTTTGAGTTTTCAATTAAAAATATAACAAATTGTGTGTTTTTGTTATATATTTTCTATATATTCAATTTCAAATTTGTATTATCATCATTTTGTTAAAGGATGAATATAATGAGGTATGTTTATCATTTTATTCTTTGCGACCAACCTTTAGTTTTATATTTTTTACAAATTTTAAGTATAATAAAGCATGCAGTAACAAATCTTATTGCATAAAATATGCATAGTCAAAGTAACATGAGAAACATTTATTGGTAAAAAAGTTCATGGTTTAATACTTTTAGTGAAATGAACCTATCATTTGTTTTACTCACATGCAGAAGGCATAAAGTATTGATGATGGTGGCAGTGATACTATTAAAGAAAGGTTTAAGTAATCAATAAATGAACAAAAACGAAATCCAGTATAATCCTGATTTTTTATTTCTCCTTTTATAGTTTTGTTTCTGAACATGATAAAATTGAATTTCTTCATAAGGGAGATAAATAATAATCCAAGCTATGAAATTACAACTACAAATTTATATAAGGAGACATTTATGTATCTAACCATTATTTCACTATTAATAAATTTGGTTTTAGTATTTTTTGCACATGTCCAACGGATGTGCCTAACATATTGGTATTATATATATATATATATATATATAATGGTCTGAATAGAACGCGCCGCGCAGCGACCGTTCGCGAATTTCGACCACTAACTTCAAATTGATGTAACGGGAGATCCGACCATCGGATTCTCCTAAAACCAGAACCGTTGGGTTCGTATCGAAATGAGCTTTTCAATGAATATAAGAGTTTTGAAATATAAAGGATGGATGTGGAAATATATCCAAATCAAATTTGAAAAAGGTCGCTATGGATGCAATTTGATGGCCGTTATTGGAAACCGACTGTACGGGCCTTGATAAAATTATTAAAGATACGAAAAAATTATGTAAAATCATAATAAGTGATTTAGAAAGATTTTGGATGAAAATTCCATATTTTAGAAGATAAAAATATATTTTTATCGAAATGAACTTGTTATTAACTAGAATAATAATAATCCAATTATCTTAGAAAATAATAAAGTGGATTTGAAATTGTTTTAATATAATCAAATTTTCCAACGTATGAATTGAAGTGAAATTGGATTTTTGGGTTTGTCGTGAATCATGTCTTCAATAACACTGTTCTTAAACCCAGTCGAGAAAAGAATAAATCTTTTAATTAAGATTATTAGAGTTTCCAATTATATTGAGTAATTGGAATAAAATGAAATGTGAATTGTGTTTATTGTGAACTGTGTTTTTAAAGACATTCGTTCTTTAATCCAATTAACAATGAAGATATGATTTGAAATTTATAAATCTTTTTATTAAAATTTAATGGAAATTTTCCAAAGTAAAGTTTTCTAATGTAATAGAAGAAATTGGAATTGAATGGAATTCGATTTAATAATAATCGAGATGAGCTTCTGTAAAGGAAGACCATTATTATATATGGAATTTAAAAGGCTTTGCCGTATTCCATTTATAGTATTAGTCTGATACGGAAATTTATATCGATTATATAATGATTTGATTTCAGTGAAAATTCCATATTTAAGGGAAGATGATTTTGGGTTTATCGTGAACTATGTTTTAAATAACATTTGTTCTTTAACCCAGTTGAAGGTAAGATTAATTTGTTAAATTTGAATAATCATTAAATAATGATTTTTGAGATTAAAATTAAAATAGAGTTTTAATGAATCTTTAATAAGATTAAAAATGAGAATGAGATAATTAAATGATTAAAGGAATAAATTTAAAAGAATTTATCTTTGATAAAATTAATGGGAACCTTTCCCTTATAATGTGAATATTTTATTAAAAGAATATTTTGAATTGGAATGAGGCGTATAATGTGTTTTTATAGCACTTGATTATTGATTATAAAATACGCGAGTTATTCGAAAAGACCAGGTTTAACCCATTCTGAATTATTACTACGACGATTAAAAGTCGAAGATGAAGACGGTGGTTAAAGACCGGAGATCTTCACATCGTTTGGGTGATTACTGATGTCTTGATTGAGAGGCATCCCAAGACAAGGTAATAAGTGGTGATTATCCAGACGTACTTGGAGATCGATGGATATGCGAGAACCTCTCTCCTGTATTGGACATATGGAACGAGGAATAAGGTGTCTCCGGTTTCGGTTAGACCCAGAACGGACTTGTAAATGGATGGTATGTCTGACGTTGTATTCCTTTATGTTGTATTCGTTGATCTCTGCTAAATATATATTTGTTTGGTGGCAGAGAGTTTATTCTCTTGCTTAACACCCTTCTCTGAGACGTACGAGCTTGGAGGTTATATATTGGCAGAAATCAATGGTATGGTATGGATTGATAATGTGGCATGTTAAGATGCAAATGATCAAGGCTTTTGTTGAAAAGCAAAGTCTTATGGATGATGAACAAAGCACAACTTTAGTTAGCATAGCTTTGTGTATAGCGATACTTCGCAAGCCTCGCAACTCGGTATGAACCAGAAACGGGAGAGGACTGCAGGGAGGACATGCGTTTCTTTCTAGCTAGGAGTGGTGTGATGGTATGGATCCCAGACATTTTACTTATGTGGATGAATGAGGCACCTCGGATTTGAGTCCCTAGTGGCTCTTTATTTATGCCCCATAGGGCAGGGGAGCGTATTGTTCAAGCATTATTAATCCACTAAAGTATTCGTGGACTGACCCTGAAGATCCAAAGTGCAGTTGTGACTGATCCTGAGGCTCGGGCTAGAGAATCTCGAATTCGGTAAGGACAATCCCTTGCCTTGGTTCGTGATGGAAATCCAACTTCCAATACGACACCATAGGGTTTTGATTGTATAACTAGTATGGCTACATAGTATACGGTAGCTATGTCGTCTATGATTGATACATTATGATTGAATTGTTTTGAAACTATAGACACTAATAATATCAAATCCGTTTTATCATATCAAGCATTTTTGACCATTATAAGGTAAAACTCTATCCTCTAGTTTGCGTTGCATTGTGTGATGGAATTTGAGTCTTATAATGGTTTCACTTTTTTCAAAAAGCATTGCGTTGTTTAACGATTTACTTTATTTATGCGCTGGCAATCCAATGAACTAAACCCATTCCGCATTAGCGGCGTGGTCCTGTGATTAGCCTTATTATTAAATAGGTTAAGTAGATTTCTCATATCAGTCCCATAACTGACTCGTAGTTTGTTTCACTTGCAAACTCGGGTGCCCTCTTTTCCACACGGGCAACCGAATAGGTTATTTTGCAGATATATTAAGCAGGATTCTGGATCGAAGCTTAAAGTTGTGTCCAGAGCATGATAGTCTTCCGCTTTGTTAGTTTATTGTTCCGCTGCATTGTATTAAATTTATTTTAAATTATCTTCTGTTGTATTATCATATTTTATGTACTCTGATATTCTATACTCTGATGTTGCATTATTATAATGTAATAAAAGTCTTCTGTTATTTGTTCTGATGTGCGGTATGCCCAAAGTTAGCGTATGCGGGATTCGAACAGTCTTGGTCGATTTAGCAATCGATTAGGTCCGGGCGAAATCCATGTCGTTACATAGGGCTTACAAGAGACATCTCTTGGGTGCTTGTCTGATGTTTGTTTCGGCCTTTCGGGCATGTGCTTGGGGGATGTTAATTATCTTGATTAGGATGGTCTGCACTGGATAATTAATTGCTATCTCTGCTATGTTTCTCTATATGGTTGCTTCTAAAGGCTATCACTCTCAGATGTGGAGGAGACAATTTGGGTTTCTTCTTTGTTGTTGAGTTGGTAGATTAGTTGATTGATTTACCTATTTTTCATGTACTTTATTGATGATGTAAGATAGCTGTTTTATCGCTTATTAAGACTATTGTCTGACTCAAGGTTTTATGTCTCCCTCTTATTACCTTGGGTTGTTCGTCCATGTTTTGGATGGGCAGACTGAGTAGCCGGTAGCAGTTGTAGATCTTGATGAGAGGACGATGCTGCAAAGTGATGACAAGCACAAAGCTGGCATATTATTTCCTACATATTATTATATGTTTCTGCTGTTATGGTTTGATGATACTCTGAGTGATTGTAATGAGTCTTTTGTGTAGAATTTGATGATGTATTCTTGTGGTACTATGGATATCCTTTTGATGATATGAAGTTTAAAATTATGCACAACTATGCTTCGCTACTACTGCCTATTGTATATGTTATATTATATTTTATCTTGCATTATGAGTTATACGACAGATTTAGCTTGTACTTATCTTACCTTAACGATTGTCCATAGCTTCTTGACACACCTTTCAGTGCATTTTTCCTCTTGTTAAGTGTGGGAGTTATGGGTGGTCCTCACATTTGGTATCAGAGCGAGGTTAATCGATTTTACCCAAAGTTCAGAGATATAATTACATATGAGAAACATATTTATAGATTTCTGATGGATGTATACAATATATTAGTGTATAGTATAATGCATTTGAACTTCATTGCAGTTTATCTCATATGTGGGCTAATCAGTCTATTTTCTAGATTTAGAATTAGTCGTCAAACTACAAGAAACACTACTAGGGATGAGCCTACGACTGGAAGGGTAGGAGATGGTAGCCAGTTGAAAGCTTCAGTTGTTATACCAGAATATCTGGTTATGTTCGGAGCCGTGATGGAAACAATCATACTGAGGATGCCTGTAACGACCTGGGAAATTTGTGACCTTGGTAATCGACACAAACTGAATGTCGACTATCCAAGCATCGGAAATACCAGATAGTTAATGAAAGAAGTTAGAGGGTGAGAATAGATAAGATAGAAAATTAGAATAGAAGAATATAACAACAGAATCATAGTAACACGAATCTCACAGCGGAACGGATATATATTATATAACATAACTTTGGAATAAAATAGTATCGGTATACAATACTATTATCTTAGTACAACACTTATAACACAGCGGAAATAATAATAGCTATATAATCTTGAAGCCTCCAGCTCCAGCTCTCCAAGCATCTGTAAAATTTCGACTACTTGACTGCTCGTACAAAATTGGGCTCCCAAGAGTTTAGAGAAAACAAAATAAATTATGGGTCAGTCATGTGACCGTTGTGTGTAAACTCCAAACACTTGGTTTAACTTTTCCAAATCCTTTTCAAAAGCAGTGATAATAGTAAGACCGATCCACACATAAATATGGATGGTTTTTACCTTACGATAACCCAAAATATTTCTTAAGACCAATATTTTCTTATATTATAACAATGTCTGAATTAAGTAGATATCAATCTAGTAGAACACTTTAATCTCACGCTCTACGTATATAACATGTAATCAAAAACCGCAGGCTCTTATTGGGTTGTGGATTCCAACTATGACAAGGTATGGAACCACCTTCCGATCAGTGTACTCTAGAAGAGATACACTGGAGTTCAACAAGAACATCTTGTATCTCAGCCACACATAACCGGCCATTCATTTCGCTTGAATGTTCTGAATATATTGTCTGGCATACAAACATAACCGTTCCCGGGAGATAAAGAATTGAAAGAAGTAACAAATATGAATATTCTCCAGATGGTGACAATATACCCTAATTGGGTGCAACCCACTTAGCCATGTTGCCTGCTCGATTTCTATCATTTCCCAATTGATGAGGCTTGAGGTCATAACGTATCTTTTAACAGATCACCCCTTTATTTACTTTGAATGCCACATCGTCATACACGTCAAATCACAAATTGATTTCCCAAAAATACCACAGTATAAGCTAAGAGAAACGAATTCCTCCACCACCAACGTAAATACGTTTGAAACAATCAACTTACGCAATCCACCAGATATACTCTGTCAGATACTCGTCCACTCAAGTTTTCCTAGGACTGGACAATCCGAAGGAATTATTCAGTAAATCCATCTTAGGCAATTTCTACCTAGGATCGCCAGAATAAACCTTGCATAAACTCTATCTTCAATTGTCGTCGATATATTTGATTCGAAACGATAATGCCCATACAAAGTGGTTTCCAGATAATAAATCTGATCCTGGTCTCTCCGTATTAGCAATGGAAATGGTCAAAACTTTGATAGTCGGTTATTTAACTATCAAAGGAAAACATGTGTACAAATAACGGTCGTATTCCCAAATGGAAATCTTACCGATCAGTCATCATTTCATTTCCCAATTTCCCATTTATCATTTCCATATATTCATAAATTCCTTATTTTCTAAAATTAGAAAATATACGATATTAACTTTGGAAAACGTTTCCATTACTGATTCACGCATCAATATCTTCCCACCTTGTGACGACCCCATTTCCCGTACTGACGGAGACAAGGGTAATCTTTGGAATATAACACAGAAACAGATAATAGCAGAACAGAATTAAATACATACACCCGATAATGCACAATAGAATATACTGGATAAATGTAATCATCAGAGTTACACAGTATACATGATCTTACATAGTACAAATACAGTTCAACTATACATATATGTTTACAGCGGAAAAACAAACATAATGTACAATAGGAGCTGAACAGCATAAAAAGAGATAAATGATAGAATCCATCTTCAGCTCCAGCTATCCAGAGAAAGCCAGCTAAAACCTGAATACAAGGCTGCCCGTGTAGAAAAGGGGCACCCGAGTTTGAAAGTGAAACAAACTACGAGTCAGTCATGGGACTGGTATGAGAAATCTACTCAACATATTTAAAATATGGCTAATCACAGGACCACGCCACTTTCGTGGAACGGGTTTACTCCATCGGATCGCCAATGCTTTAAAACAAATCATTCTTTGAAACATCGCAATGCTTTTTTTTATAAAAATGAAGCCGTTATAAGACTCAGTTCCCATCACACAATGCAACGCAAACCGGAGGATAGAGTTTTTACCTTATAATGGCCAAAATATGCTTGATACGAATAAAACAAAAGCATCTAATATTATTACTAGTGTTTGTATATTTCAAAAGCAATTTCAAATCATAAGTATCAATCATAGACGGCATTAATGCCCCATACCACTATGTCGCCATATATAGGTATACAATCAAAACCGCACAGTCACGTATTTGGGAATTGGATTTCTGTCATGAACCAAGGCAAAAGATAGTCCTTACCGACTTCGAGACTCTCTAGCCCGAGCCTCAGGCAAGTACTCAGTCAAGCCTTTGGAGCGACAGGGCCGGTCCACCGATGTGGATTAAAATTCCTGAACAATGCGTTTCCCCGCCGTATGCGGCGTAAGTGAGCCAACGAATGACTCCATCGGACCCGGATCGTCCGATCAAACCGAGGCGCCTCGCAACAGTAACAACAACATAAGTCAAACTCGTCAGGGCGTGTAAAACCACTGACGCCACTTCTAACTAGAAAGAAACACATGTCCTCCCTAAGGTCCTCTCCCGTTTCTGGTTCATACCGGGGTGTGAGGCTCGCGATTTCACATTATACACAAAGCTACGCCACACAGGCGGCGCTTTGATCATCACCACAAGACTTTGCTTTTCAACAGAAGCCCTGATCACTGCATCTTAGCATGCCACACAGGCAATTCACACCATGCAATTGATGGCTATCAATCACAAAGAATAAATTCCAATGTCAGACACACTGTCCATTTTCAAGTCCGTTCTGGGTCTGAACGAAACCGGAGGCACTATATACCTCGCAAACCCATCGATCACCACGTACGTCTGGACGATCACCACTCATTATCCATATTTCAGGATGCCTCCCAATCAGGACCTCGGTTATCATCCAAACGAGGTGAAGATCTCCGGTCTTCGACCACCGTCTTCATCTTCGATTTCTTATCGTCGATTCAGTTTTTCAGAATGGGATAAACCCCGACTTTCTGAGCAACTCGCGTATATAATAAACAAGTGCTACACAAACACAACTGCGCATCATTTCAATTCATTAGTCGCTAACCGTCAATCAGTAAGAGAACGATTTCCCAAATATTAACCCCGAAGGCCGAAACCAACATCAGATCAATACCCAAGAAACCATTCGGCTTAGCCAACCTTCAGTTAGTTTCTAAATTTCACATCCATATCGTTTATAATATTTTATAACGATTTATCGCTATTTTTATTTATTTTAAACTAGCTAATTTATTCATAACGACGCTTCGGGCCATAACGCGGCCGTGGCGCTGTTTTTCTTCAGATTTGATTTACACATATATGAAAATCTAACCATTGGATCTTCACATAATTTACATCATTAGAAAGATCATTTCAAAACGAATCCAACAGTTCCTGTTTCGGGAAAATCCGACGGTCGGATCTACTGGTATAATCGTTTGAAGTTTCGATTTCAAAATATGAACTGCAGCGTCGTTATTCGATTTAATATAACTATATTTATATATATATATATATATATATATATAAATATAATCGATTCTGGTGCTGTTTTTCTTTAGATTTGAATTAAACATTCCAGACAATCCAACCGTTGGATTTTTACAAAGTTGGTGCCGTTGGAAAGTTATTTCCAAAGCGAAGCCAACGGTTGCGATTTCAGGAAAATCCGATGGTCGGATCTTCCGTACTAATCGTTTGAAATCATGGTTTCAAAATACGAACTGCAGCTTCGTTATTCGATATATTTCAATTCTATTTATATATATATCGATTCTTCGATTTCAAAGCTATATTCTTTTCATACGTTTGATAAAAATTATATTTTTATCTAAATGTCTTCTATTTCAACACTTCACTATTTTTAACAATTCATGTATATAATAAAAATGTGATTTTTAATGTAAAACAATTTATTTCAAAACTCGACTATTTTACATAGTTATTATAGGTGATAGAAATAGGTTTTTTATTATAAAACAATTTATTTCAAAACAAGATTATTTTATATATCTCATATCGATGATAAAAATGGGATTTTTATTATAAAACAATTTCTTTCAAAATATGAATACCATTCAACACATGAATTTCAATTCAACGAATGAATTTCGATTCAACACATGAAGGTTTTCTATAGTTTATATATATCGATAAAAAGGTGATTTTTATATTTAAAACACGAATACCATTCAACACATGAATTTCTATCCAACGAATGAATATCGATTCAACACATGAATGTTTTCTATATTTTGTATATATATATATAAAGGTGATTTTTATATTTAAAACATGAACACCATTCAACACATGAATTTCTATCCAACGAATGAATATCGATTCAACACATGAAGGTTTTCTATAGTTTGTATATATATATATATAAAGGTGATTTTTATATTTAAAACACGAACACCATTCAACACATGAATTTCTATCCAACGAATGAATATCGATTCAACACATGAAGGTTTTCTATAGTTTGTATATATATATATAAAAAGGTGATTTTTATATTTAAAACACGAACACCATTCAACACATGAATTTCTATTCAACGAATGAGTTTCAATTCAACACATGAAGGTTTTCTATTTAACGAATAAATATAGGTTCAACAAATGAAAATAATTCAAACACATGAATATTATTCAAAATTTCGGCAGCATAACGGCAGGGTAGTTAAAACCGGGACCGTCCCTAGTACGGCTCCTCGCTCTACCTTAAAACCTCGCGGTTTTTGACAATGGGGATTCATGCATCTAGTTCGCACGTAGGCGGCATGTATATTTATTTCATTTCCACAAACTAATCCTATATGGTTTCAACCAAATATTTCTCAACCACAAACGGGTATTTTTCAACCACAATCAATCAATAACAACCATAAACAATTCCAATCAACCATTCGCTATCAATCAATTTTCACACCAATCACAACCAATAAATATCGTCCATGGTTTGTGGACGAGGGGCGTATATATATATATACATATATATATATATATATATATATATAGCATTTCACTTCTATTTCAATACATATATAATTTTTACAACGCATATACAACTTATACATCGAACGTACAACTTATACAACGCTTATACAAGAGGTGTACAACACTTATATAACTCATACATCGACTATATAATTTATACATTGTCATTTTCCATATCGTTTATAAATTATAAATCTCACACTGGGTTCCACTCCACCAAAAATAGCAGAAGGCTCAGAAAAATATGCAGTCTCTTCTAGAATGTAGAAGACGTCCACACGAGTCCACTGTCTCTTGTTTCATTGAATTTCGATAACACAGCAAAAAGATATGATTTTTACAAGTTTGAACCGCTTTAGAGTGTTATTTTCAGTTAAAAATAATCAAGGCCGCATACCTCCTTTGATGTTCAAAACTAGGTTTTGAATTTTCGCTCGATCCGCGAAGTGTTGTCTCAATCAGGTGTTGCAGCGTCGAAGAGCTACGAATGGCGCTCAGATCGGTGGTAAGCACGGCCAGTTCGGTGGTCGGAGGTGGGAGATCGACGGTGATGTTCAGCGGCTCTTCCGTGGCGCGAATCTCGAGGTGGACGAGGCGATAGGGGGCAAGGAAGGTATGGATTTGAAGAGTGGAGGATGCTCTTCAAAAAGTTCAACTGGGGGTGGAGCTGAAGATGAGCGTGGCGGCCAGAAATTGCTTGGGAAGCGGCGAAAACGACTTCCGTCGATGACAGGAGAGCGGCGAGGGTTTTTTGATTTTATTTTTATTTTTAAATTATGAAGAAATAATTCGATTGGCCGATGGTTTTAAAAAGGGGTTTTCTGACACGACCTCCAATCCAAACCCAACGACTATTGTCCCTAACGTTTTACCCCCATTCCGAACACAATGGGATATGTTTCGTAGGCCCATTCGACTGTTTCAGTCAGTTTTCATTCAATTTAAAATATATAACATTCAATATTCGATTTGAACGTACATTTCAATTTGCCAGGGCCACAAACTGATTCGAAATATTCCAGAAAAATAAATCTAGCTATGTTTTGATGATACGGTCCCAACAAAACTAGTTTCGTCGAATTCTGAGACCGTTTGAAAAATGGCCCATTTCTGGTCGATCCAATTTAACTGTAATTGACCAAAACACATTTTCCTTTACCACGCTCACATTCTAACTTCAAAAATTATGAAATTTGAAACCTAGCAATAACTTCACGTCCCGGATCCAACAAAAGTGGTTTCGTCGATTTCCGAGGTCGTATGCAAAATGGCCAATTTCACGGGCTATATAAATTCCATAGCTACCTTTCTGAAAATTCATTTGGCCATAACTTTTGCTTTCCGCTATGAAACTTCGATTTTTCAGATTCGTTAGAAAGGTATTCACTAACAGATTTAAATATTTTTGGTTTCACACAAATCCGTTTTGTTTTGCACCCGGTACAGTCCGACAAAGTTTGAATTTAAATATTTGAAACTGCAGCGCCATTTCAGGCCTTGTTTATAATTAGAATTAATTATATTCGTTTTCAAGTGTCGATTCAAACTCACTTTTCATTGCTATTATTTAAAATCTTTATTTTAAATATTTAAAATCCACTATTTTAGCCAATTTAAAAAAAAAAAATTGGTTCAGATTTTCTGGGTCGTTACAATCTCCCCCACTTAAAACTTTTCGTCCCCGAAAAGGAACAAGGTCGAAAGTGGTTTGATTAATCAACTCTACGTTCGATCCGGCTTCCATTCTCCAACTTTTCAGTTTCTGAGAATTTTCAAATTCTTCAAAAAATTTGCTAACACCCGTAATTTTCGAAAAATTTCGCCATAACCTCCTTTGTACGGGGAGATGTTTGGAAATTTATTGGGTCGTATTAGGTACCCAATAAATCCTAATAAGCATACACATATTTATAGTGATATATTCCGGTGTTTACAGGGGAGCGTGTATAAATAATAACTCCAGAGAATAAATTCTCGTCACCCTATCAAAGCCTGAGGGAGTGTGTATCTTAAATGCTCCAGAGGATAAATCCTCGTCACCTCGTCCCGTGTGGGAAATAAATAGTCCATGTGCCGTATCTAATAACTAGAGAGATGTGATTATTGTCAACTCCAGACCCGTGTGGGGTTTTTATTAATCCGACAATTTTATCGTTACAATTTAAATAGTCCATATCAGTCATCAGTTCAACCTGTAAAATATAGTCATCGCCATACAAGCCTTTCGCTCGTATGGTAAATCTTCCACCTCGTCACACAAGCTCCAAATGCTTATGTGGTATATGATGAAGTATGCCTATCTTCTAGAAGTATGCCATGTAATGTAGTTCAAAATTAATTGTTACTATCCTATGGAGACATTTATTTTTACACACAGAATAACCAGCACTCCGCATCCAATGGCATTCATAGGAGTTGATATAATAGTATTTTGCATCCAACTCATTAAGGTTTACCTATTTGTCGGGCACGCAAATAATTTCTTTACTCAACAGCTATCCATTTACCTGTTCAAACATATATAATGCACAAGTATATATATTTCTATCTATTTTTAAATCAGTTCAATGTGTGATTTAAATGAATAAATTCTACCATTATTCTATTATTGATTAAATTAACTATCGTTTTAATAATTTTAATTAATCAAATCTACTATCACACAACACAAACAACAATCAAATTGTTTTTAACTTTTCAAAATCATACAAATCAATTTCTATATTCCTTTAAAATCATTCAGACTATAGAATTAAAAGTGCACATCCATGGAAAGAAAATAACATCAGAGTAGAGAACTAATTGGTAATGCGAAGTATGGTAAATGTACCTTGCACCGGAGTCAATCAGAGATATCCACTCGGCATCTAGGATAGGCTTTCTGAATGCTCTCCTCAGTTTCCCAAGTACAATCTCGCGGATCTCCACTCCATTGCACTTTGACTAAGTGAACCTTCTTGTTCCTCAGCTCTTTGATTTCTTTGCCGATAATCTTGAGCGGCTCTCTTCTCATAGCTAATTCTGGAGTAATTTCAATATCCTGCAGAGCTGCTTCTTCCACGATCAAGTCTGGATCATGAACGTGCTTTTGAAGTTGAGATATGTGAAATACATCATGAACTCCAGGCAACCAATCTGGCAATTTAACCTTATAAGCGAGAGTTCCGATCCGTTCCAGAATAGGAAACGGACCAATGAATTTGGGTGCCAACTTCCCAGTTTTATCGAACCGGATAACTCCTCTCATCGGCGATACTTTCAAATATACGTAGTCGTCAACAGTAAATGATATATCTCTTCTTCTCCTATCGGCATAGCTCTTTTGTCGACTTTGAGCAGCGAGTAATCGTTTCTTGATAAAATCGACTTTGTCGGCAGCTTCCCGAATCATATCTGGCCCCAACACAAGTCTATTACCGGGTTCGACCCAACAAGCAGGGGATCAGCACGGTCTACCATACAATGCTTCGAATGACGACATTGTCAGGCTCGCCTGGTAGCTGTTGTTATATGAGAATTCAGCCAAATGTAGATGGTCTTCCCATGACCCACCGAAATCGAGAACACAAGCCCGCAATAGATCTTCTAAAATACGATTCAACCTCTCAGTCTGACCATCTGTCTGAGGATGATAAGCGGTGGTTAGATTCAGCTTTGTTCCTAGCTCTACTTGAAATGCCTCCCAGAATTTACTAGTAAATATTGTATCTCTATCACTGACTATACTGAGCGGCACTCCATGTAGTCTAACAATTTCCCTGAAGTATATCTGCGCCAGAGTTTGAGCAGTTCTGTTTGATCTGACAGGTATGAAATGGGCGGTCTTCGTGAAGCGATCTACGATCACCCAAATACTGTCATTTCCTTTTCTGGTTCTGGGCAAACCATTAATGAAGTCCATGGAAATATGTTCCCACTTCCAGCCTGGAACGTCTAGCGGTTGTAATAATTCAGCCAGTTTCTGTTGGTCGCTTTTGACTAGCTGGCAAGTAGGGCATCGGCTAACATATATTGAAACGTCTCTTTTCATAGCCTTCCACCAGAATGTTCACTTGAGATCGTTGTACATTTTGGCCACACCAGGATGGATACTCAGCTTGGACTTGTGACACTCGTCTAACACTTCACTTTTTAGCTCGGGGATGCCAGGAACACAAATCCTTCCTTTCAATCTCAGGATTCCGTCGTTATCTATTTGAAAACACGAGGGTTTGCCTTTCTGAATCCTTTTGATCATATCCTTAATAAAGTTATCCTCCTTCTGAAGAATAGATATTTTGTCAATCAAGGAAGTTGTAATAATAAAGTTGGCGATCATTACATTCTTTCGGCTCAGCGCATCGGCCACAACATTGGCTTTCCCTGGAGTGTATATAATCTCAAAGTCATATGCTACAAGAAACTCCAGCCAACGTTGCTGTCTCAGATTCGGGTATTTCTGGGTGAACAGATACTTTAATGACTGATGGTCTGTATACAGCTTGTATTTCTCACCCAGAAGATAGTGTCTCCAGATTTTCAAAGAGAATACTATATCCAATAACTCAGGATCATGAGTTACGTAGTTCTTCTCGTGCGGTTTTAACTGACGGCTAGCATACGTAATCACTTGACCTCTTTGCATTAACACTGCGCCAAGGCCTTCTCTAGAAGCGTCAGTCCAGACTTTCAAGTCCTCATTTCCATCTATTATTGTTAACACTGGAGCAGTTGTCAATTTTAATTTCAGCTCTTGGAAAGCTTTCTCACATACTGGAGTCCAGTTGAATCTCGAATGTTTCTTAGTCAGTTTCGTTAAAGAACTAGATGTCTTCGCGAAATCCTTAATGAATTTCCGATAATAACTGGCTAACCCGAGAAAACTTCTAACTTCTGTTGGCGTACGAGGCTGTTTCCAATTCTGAATAGTAGTGATTTTACTGGGATCCACTGCAATTCCTTCTTTTGACACTATGTGGCCAGGAAATTTGACTTCTTCTTGCCAGAATATACAATTGGAAAACTTTTCTTTTAATACATTCCTTCTGAGGATTTCTAACACTCGTTCCAAATGTTTCTCGTACTTGCTTTCTGACTTAGAGAAGATAAGGATATCATCAATGAAAACCAGAACAAATTTATTCAATACTCCTCTGAATACTCTGTTCATTAGATCGACGAAATAGACTGGAGCGTTACATAAGCCGAAGGGCATTACCAACCACTCGTAGAATAAGTCTGGACCTCTGAATGCTGTCAAAGGAACACACTCCTCGGCGATACGAAGCTGATGGAAACCTGTAGCTAGGCCCATTCATGAAAATACTTGTGCGCCATTTAATCGATCCAACAAATCATCAATCCGCGGCAATGGATATTTGTTCTTTATGGTCTGCTTTTTCAAATCACGATAATCCACACATAGCCGTAGAGTACCGTCTGATTTTGGGACAAACACCACTGCTGCTCCCCAATCTGAGAAACTAGGCCTGATCAGGCCCTTCCATATGAGCTGTCGTGTTTGATTGTCAAGTTCTTCTTTCTCTTTCAAGGACATTCTTCGAATAGCATGAACTACCGGCCTTGCATTCAGAATCAAAGCAATTTTGAAATCTATTTCTCTTTGCGGAGGTAAGAGAACAACTTCTTCGAACACATCCGCATAGTTCTTGACGACAAGAATATCTTTAATGAGGTCAGTAATATTCTCTGTGACTTCAGGGATATTTTCTATTTGGAATGGAGAAACATTTAGAGCCGACCAAAAGTCCTTTCTATTAGAATTCGGGCCTTCACATGGTATGGTTATGTAATTCCCTGATTGGGCCTTTGCCTTAACAACTCTCTCAGCACACCTAACCTCAGCTTCATATTTGGTTAGCCAATCCAATCCCAGAATAAGATCGAATTCAGTAAAATTCATGACGATAGAAATAGTAGGGAATTTATAACAGGAAAAAGAGACAGGCACCCCACAAACCCAACTGAGATCGATGGAACCCCCAACTAGATTTTGGACAGTCATTGGTTCTTTGAGCTTCTTCAAATTCAAATCCAACTTCTTAGCTGCATTTTTGGCAATGAAGCTTCGTGACGCGCCTATATCAAACAGCACTTTAACTGGAATGTTTTTGACATTAAGTGTGCCTTCTAAAACATCAGCCCTTTCTTGACTGGCTGAAGGCTCAGAAGCTTCTGCTACTTCATTTATATGTATTGTTTCGGATTTCTTTAAGAGTTGGCACTCCCGTGCAATATGACCTGCTTGGCGGCACTTATGGCATCTCCTTTCCCCATGTGGGTTCTTTTGTTTCTTAGTGGGCTTAGATCCACTCTTGATTCGTTTCTTTAAAGATCTGCAACTTATCGAGAGATGTCCTCGCCTATTGCAGTTATTGCATACAGTTGTCGTTACAGGTTCGTTCCCAGATTCAGCCCTTTTTCTCTTGGCGCTGGGCTTCTTACTGACCTCCGACCTCGTACTGGCTTCATGAATATCCATTTCCTACTCTTCTTTGTTACTAGAACAGACTTCCTCTTCATCGCGCAACATACCTTTCTTATGGAGATCTTCATACTGATAAGCCATATAAATCATTTCTGAAAAAGGAAGCTTCACATTCCTCATTACACTATTTTGATATCTCCTTTGCAGGCCATGAATGAATCTCAGATTCTTCCTCTTTGGATCTTGAATCAGATGAGGAGAAAAGTGAGAAAGTTCGTTGAATTTCTTATGATATTCTGGGATAGTCATATCACCTTGTATCAGATAAGAAAATTCATCACATAATCGCTCCGTCACTTCAGGAGGAGTAAATCTTTCTAGGAAAATCTCTTTGAATCTGTCCCAGGTGATATCACCTTCTGGATTATCTTTGATGATTGTTTCCCACCAGATTAAAGCTTCTTCTTTGAGCGCCCAAGATGCTACTAACCTTTTCTGGTCATCTCTCAGCTGGATACGCTCAAAAATTCTTTCGACAGAACTCATCCAAGCTTGAGTCTGAATTATAGATTCATTGCCCGAGAACTGTGCTCCGTTCAGATTTCAATATCTCTTTAATAGAGCCTCTAGATCGGGTTCTGCATTTCTCCTCCTTCTGACACTTATTTTTCTAGTACTTCTGCAAATGGCAGATCAAGTGTCAGGTCGCAGAAAAGATAATTTAAAACATAGAAACATATACTTCAAATGTAAACGTGTCTAGTGGGGTGTATTTCATTCTGCTTTGCTCATACTAGGATATTGCTGATCCTATCTGTATAGAGTTACCCATCCTAGAACACTACTGGTTCTATTTCTGACGAGATCATTAATATGTTATATTCCAGCACTAAGCTTAACCAAAGCTCTGACACCACGTTGTGACGACCCCATTTCCCGTACTGACGGAGACAAGGGTAATCTTTGGAATATAACACAGAAACAGATAATAGTAGAACAGAATTAAATACATACACCAGATAATGCACAAAAGAGTATACTGGATAAACGTAATCATCAGAGTTACACAGTATACAGGATCTTACTTAGTACAAATACAGTTCAACTATACATATATGTTTACAGCGGAAAAACAAACATAATGTACAATAGGAGCTGAATAGCATAAAAAGAGATAAATGATAGAATCCATCTTCAGCTCCAGCTATCCAGAGAAAGCCAGCTAAAACCTGAATACAAGGTTGCCCGTGTAGAAAAAGGGGCACCCGAGTTTGAAAGTGAAACAAACTACGAGTCAGTCATGGGACTGGTATGAGAAATCTACTCAACATATTTAAAATATGGCTAATCGCAGGACCACGCCACTTTTGTGGAACGGGTTTACTCCATCGGATCGCCAGTGCTTTAAAACAAATCATTCTTTGAAACATCACAATGCTTTTTTTAAAAAATGAAGCCGTTATAAGACTCAGTTCCCATCACACAATGCAACGCAAACCGGAGGATAGAGTTTTTACCTTATAATGGCCAAAATATGCTTGATACGAATAAAACAAAAGCATCTTATATTATTACTAGTGTTTGTATATTTCAAAAGCAATTTAAAATCATAAGTATCAATCATGGACGGCATTAATGCCCCATACCACTATGTCGCCATATATAGGTATACAATCAAAACCGCACAGTCACGTATTTGGAAATTGGATTTCCGTCATGAACCAAGGCAAAAGATAGTCCTTACTGGCTTCGAGACTCTCTAGCCCGAGCCTCAGGCAAGTACTCAGTCAAGCCTTTGGAGCGACAGGGCCGGTCCACCGATGTGGATTAAAATTCCTGAACAATGAGTTTCCCCGCCCTATGGGGCGTAAGTGAGCCAACGAATGACTCCATCACAACCACATAAATCAAACTCGTCAGGGCATGTTGTAACACCCCACCTCCGTTAAGGTCACTCACAAAGGGAATGCCTTAACTTTGGTGGAGCATTTTAGTAAACAGAACAGAAACTTACAAGACAGATAAAACAGTACTTGAAAATTTTTAACTTTATTACAGCGGAAACAGAAAATTAATATGGTTACATCCTTTCAATTTCAGAATTCAAGTACAAAATATCAGTCTTGTACAAAAGCCTTCAAAATGCATAGTTTAAAATCATAATCCCCATGGAACGGAAGCTATACAGAGCCAAGCCATACTTTAAGCACTTCAAGCAAAGAGAAATCCGGATCAAGCTAAAGTATTTCCCTCCTTGGATAACCTGGGGGGGGGGAACGGAAGAAAGGAGGCGAAACAACAAGGGTCAGACAAAAAGTCTGGCAAGTCCAGTGACTTTCAGCATATGAACAGATAATAATAATATGATATGAACATAAAACTGGATGTGAGATAACTATAACAGGTGTAGCAGATATAACAGAAAAACCGGATGATATAAACTATTGTTTTACACTTCTCTGCACTAATACTAGTATAGCAAAATTAGGTGTCACCCTAATGTCTAAATTGAAGCAGGAACGGGTACAGAATACTTTAACAGAAACAGAATGCTAATAATGGGCCTTTACTACCCGATCAGAAACAGACAGAAGAAGAAACATATTTATCCCTATGGAAACAGAATGTGGAATTAGGTGTACACTAGTAATGGGCCTTTACCACCCGAACAGACGGTACCACACAGAAACAGACAGGTGTTACCACCCAACAGAAACAGACGGTACCAACAGAAACAGACAGAACTAAGCGTACCCTAAAACCCTACCCCAAGCGATCGGCTCCCTAATACATAAATATCCAGTGTCGGCCCCACAGTAGGGTGTATCACTCCCTAAAGTGACAACCAATTGGCACAGACCTATTTACAGATGTCACGGCGTCTTACATCCTCAGAGGCAGACCGGGATCCATGCACGCACATGACCCGGTTGGAACGCACCATCAACACCCCTCGCCATTATCAGAATGAACCTCTTATAATTAGTTCAGTAAGCGTGCCCGGACCCTACTTACTGTTGGGTCAAAGTTTTGATACCAGAAAGGGTTACTGACTAATATGGGTCCCAAACAACAGATGACACAAGTAATTCCCCTCCTAACCTTGTGTCCCCAGACTAACAGATTTCAGATTAACTTGTTTACAAGTTCAGACATACAGAATTCAGATTTACTAATTCACAAATTAAGTTAACAAGTTTTCAGACTAACGGATCAGATGTACAGATTTTTCAGATTTGTCTAACTTTGTATTGGGCCTACAGATTCATGGACGGGTTTTACTACATCTATTAATCCCTTTGGTTTAACCCTATTTCTCCCCAATACGTTTTAGACGTCATTCTTAGATTTGCATTAATTAATTATTAATGCACAGACCTCTCACATTAGGTCGGTAGCTTGTGACCGCTGGATATGCCGGGCGGTTCCGGGCAGACTTCTGCCACAAGCCAGACCTAACCTCGTGTCTTACGCATGTTATGACTAACTTCTCACATTAGAACCTATTGTTTGCGGCCACTGGATGTGCCGGGCGGTTCCGGGCAGATTTACGCCGCAAACTCATTCTAACCTCGAGTTAGCCATGTTTATCTTTGCGGCCAATTAATTAATAATTTACCGTTTATGCGCACGCCCAATATATATGCCAATTCAGATTATATCAATAACAGGATGATTATATCAACATAGCAGATAACAGATTTTATATGACTTAACGGATTTAACAGATTTAGCAACTTAGCAGATTTTGGCATATAACAGGTTAGGCATTTCAACTGACAAATTTAACAGATTAGGCATTTCAATCTAATTAGCAGTCTAGGCAATATAACAAAACTAGTAGTTTAGGCAACTTGACAAATTAGCAGATTTAGCAAATTTAATATTTCTAAAAGTTCTATTTACATGCCTTGCCCAATCATAAATTGGCCTAAATTCATATGCTTACATAATTGTCATGATTCACAACATATACTCCATGTTTTCATAAGCGCAGAATATGGACATAATTTGCCATATAACTTATGTTCCAATTTTTGTTAAACTAGCATTTTACAGCAGATTCACATATAAATTATACCAAATATAACCATTAATTTCAATGCATGCCATATATCCAAAAATCCCTATTTAGGTGTAATCTAAATAATAGATATCCTAATTAATGTAAATCTTTACACCTAGCCTTCCATATCCTTCTTCTTTTCATGTCATGAATCATTATGCAAACTATACCCAACAATATAAATCTTTAAATCATATCTTCTAAAAATCAGATCTTGACTTTTATATGCATTTTGTCCAAAGTCTCAAATCATATGTAATCTTACAGTGGTTCCTCTTCTTCTTTTATCACAGAATATGCATAGGTCTAAAACTAGTTTATAACATATGCTTATTTTTCTAATTAATTACAGATCTAAATTACGACATAACTATGCATACAACATGCATAAATTATATGTTCATAGTCAAATTTATGCATATGTCCAATATATTTTATGCCTCAGACCTAAAGTCATACATTAAATTTAGTCTTGTCAAATTTCGCATCATTAACCCCAAAATTTGCGTTTATACGTTCATCTCTTATGAGATTAGGCACAGGCTCGTGGTAGCCTGGCTATAGAAACAGAAAAGAAGAAAAGGGGTACAGAACAGTCACAGAAAACAAATCTTATACAATCTCAGATTCAGAATTAAAAACATATCAAAATTATAATTAACGTTTATAGCGGAAAATAACTGTACTTGCCTTGATTGGATTAAAGAAAGAACTTTAACTTGTTGTAGAATCTTTGCAGAAACTTTAATCTCTAGTTTGAATTGAGTTGCTTAGGCTGATGTTGATTATCTTCTAGTTTTAATTCCAACAGAGCAGAGACGCCATTTTTATTTTTTTATTAGAAGAAGAGAGCAGTGGAGGCTAGAGAATTGTGTAAGAAACCTAGGTAGAGTCTAGGGTCATTTTATAGAGTTTATGAACTGATTAGGACCATTGATGTTGCTTGGATTGATCGTAGCCATTCATTCGCAAGAGGGACCAATTAGAGCCTGCCACCTAGCCCTAATGACAAAGCAGACCACAGAAAATCGACCAACATAAAATAGGCCAGCCAGGGTGGACTGGGTTCGACCTGGGTCTGGACCAGGTCGACAGCCCTGTCGACAGCCCTGTCGACAGCCCTGTCGACCTGGTTAGACCAGGTCGACAGCCCAGTCGACCTGGGTGTCTTAGGCGGGAGTTTTCCCGCCTTGGCCAATTGGGCCCGGTTCTAATTTTTAAACTGTTTTATTTTGTTCGAATTTTAAACTTAATTCAGAAACTTCCGAAGGCTATATCTTCTTCATACGGACTCCGTTTTTCGAAAACTCGGACTCTATTTCGCGTATTTTTCCGAGGCGAACGCAATGGCGTATCCCATTTCCCTTAGTTCTTTGATTTCAAATCAATTATACTTTAATTTGTTAATTCCACAGTTATAGAATACACGGGGTGTTACATTCTCCCCCACTTAAAAGGATTTCTCCCCGAAATCTTCAAGTTAAGAAGAATGTGTCCTACCATCCAATCACCCATCTACTCAACCATCATCCACAAGCATCCATTGTCCTTAGAAAACTTCTAATGTTGTATGAGCATATGCAAAAGTGTGTGTATATGTTCCTTATCTAATGCAAAGATCAGGCGGTCTACTGATTCAGTTGACCTCCTTAATGTGAATTATGTCAGTGCCATGAGTCCAACATGTATGCAATAGAATTCTGATGATATATATTATTTCTATATGAGTGCACAACCATTCACTCAAATGCAACATCCATGTGCTGAATCAACCAATTTGCATCCACAAGAATTGAAAAATGCTCACCCATCCATATGCAGTATGAGAGTGTTTTCGAGCCGATCTAGTGCCTAGTGTGTGTATATGCATCCACGGGCAACCACTAGCAACTACTTGCATCCACTTGCAACCATCAAACATAACATGTCTCAAACACATGTTTACACCCATTAGTTTCTACCTAAAGTTCAAATATTCGATCGATAGGATACAGTCGAATGATGGAAGCGAGTACAGATAGAACGAAAATTTGGTTCCCATTAGACATGGGTCCTAAGTATCGGCCCTAAAGACCGAAACCAATATCAAATTGACACCCCACGAAAACTCAGAATGTATGCGTCATACTTGACGCCTAACACAGATATCCCAGTCTCAAACAGATGATCCATAACCCTTATGGGTCTGAGTCTATAGCGGAATCCAGAAATAATACTAGCATTAAAGTGCAGAGTATCGATTACAAAATCAAAATACCAAAACCAGAAAAAGTCACAATCAGATAAAGAAATTAAACATACTATAGAAATTTTCCTATTTCTATCCTAGCCACTAGCCTCAAGAGTGTTCGCCTGCCCTCCTTGTCCTCGTCTCTTCGGGCAGTCCCTAGTGAAGTGTCCCATCTCCCCATAGTTGAAGCAAGCGCCCTTCCTTTTTCTGCAATCCTTGTTCAGATGAGTTGAGCTTCCACAAGTAAAGCACTTTTTCCCCTTCTTATCTTCAGGCTTCTCATCCTTCTTTTGTGTTTCCTTTTTGGGCCCCGATTTCTTATTCTGTGGTTCTTCCTTCTTTGTCTCTTTCGGGCCCTTGTCTTCCTCGTGCAGTAGTGCCATGTCCACCAATCTCTCGTAAGTTGCTCCCATGGGTACATGGGTCATGGCTAGGCTGTGCAGTGGCTCGTTCAATCCTTTAACAAAGCGAAGAGCCTTTTTATGCTGAGTGTTGACTAAATCCAATCCGAACCTAGCTAGTTGGTTGAACTGGTTGACGTATTCCTTGACCGTCATACTTCCTTGCTTAAGAGATAAGAACTTTTCCAGTTGTAAACTTCGTTCAGCTTGCGAGAGGAATTTTGTCTCAAACCTTGTTCTGAAATCCATCCATGTCTCGACCGGCCTCTCGGCGTTAGTGACTTCCCACCAGTAGGAAGCTTCGTCTTTGAACAACCATACCGCCAACTGTACCTTCTGCCTATCGTCCACCTCGAAGATAACGAATAGATCCTCAGTTTCTTTGAGCCAATTCCTTGCTTCTACGAATGATTCAGTTCCTTTGAAATCCTTCCCACCCATGGCCCTAAAATCTCTACAGATTTTTGAGAAAGCAATTGCACGAGGAGGGGGTGGAGGAGGGGGATCATTTGCTGGACCTGCAGCGGCGGTCCTAGCCTCAAGATATTGACGAAACCAACCGGGTACATGAACACCCTCTGGTATCTCAGATGCTTCAGACATGCTGGAACGAAAAAGGAAAGGTTCAATACAAAAAGGACTGAAAGAAAGATGCATGGCTCTTGGGGATCATGTTTTTCAAAATAAGCTTTAATTTTGAAAATACTTCATTTTAAAACCTTTTTGAAAATAGTTTTCAAAAACTTTTATCTAATCTGGTAACCTTTAGCTCTGATACCAAGTGTAACACCCCACCTCCGTTAAGGTCACTCACAAAGGGAATGCCTTAACTTTGGTGGAGCATTTTAGTAAACAGAACAGAAACTTACAAGACAGATAAAACAGTACTTGAAAATTTTTAACTTTATTACAGCGGAAACAGAAAATTAATATGGTTACATCCTTTCAATTTCAGAATTCAAGTACAAAATATCAGTCTTGTACAAAAGCCTTCAAAATGCATAGTTTAAAATCATAATCCCCATGGAACGGAAGCTATACATAGCCAAGCCATACTTTAAGCACTTCAAGCAAAGAGAAATCCGGATCAAGCTAAAGTATTTCCCTCCTTGGATAACCTGGGGGGGGGAACGGAAGAAAGGAGGCGAAACAACAAGGGTCAGACAAAAAGTCTGGCAAGTCCAGTGACTTTCAGCATATGAACAGATAATAATAATATGATATGAACATAAAACTGGATGTGAGATAACTATAACAGGTGTAGCAGATATAACAGAAAAACCGGATGATATAAACTATTGTTTTACACTTCTCTGCACTAATACTAGTATAGCAAAATTAGGTGTCACCCTAATGTCTAAATTGAAGCAGGAACGGGTACAGAATACTTTAACAGAAACAGAATGCTAATAATGGGCCTTTACTACCCGATCAGAAACAGACAGAAGAAGAAACATATTTATCCCTATGGAAACAGAATGTGGAATTAGGTGTACACTAGTAATGGGCCTTTACCACCCGAACAGACGGTACCACACAGAAACAGACAGGTGTTACCACCCAACAGAAACAGACGGTACCAACAGAAACAGACAGAACTAAGCGTACCCTAAAACCCTACCCCAAGCGATCGGCTCCCTAATACATAAATATCCTGTGTCGGCCCCACAGTAGGGTGTATCACTCCCTAAAGTGACAACCAATTGGCACAGACCTATTTACAGATGTCACGGCGTCTTACATCCTCAGAGGCAGACCGGGATCCATGCACGCACATGACCCGGTTGGAACGCACCATCAACACCCCTCGCCATTATCAGAATGAACCTCTTATAATTAGTTCAGTAAGCGTGCCCGGACCCTACTTACTGTTGGGTCAAAGTTTTGATACCAGAAAGGGTTACTGACTAATATGGGTCCCAAACAACAGATGACACAAGTAATTCCCCTCCTAACCTTGTGTCCCCAGACTAACAGATTTCAGATTAACTTGTTTACAAGTTCAGACATACAGAATTCAGATTTACTAATTCACAAATTAAGTTAACAAGTTTTCAGACTAACGGATCAGATGTACAGATTTTTCAGATTTGTCTAACTTTGTATTGGGCCTACAGATTCATGGACGGGTTTTACTACATCTATTAATCCCTTTGGTTTAACCCTATTTCTCCCCAATACGTTTTAGACGTCATTCTTAGATTTGCATTAATTAATTATTAATGCACAGACCTCTCACATTAGGTCGGTAGCTTGTGACAGCTGGATATGCCGGGCGGTTCCGGGCAGACTTCTGCCACAAGCCAGACCTAACCTCGTGTCTTACGCATGTTATGACTAACTTCTCACATTAGAACCTATTGTTTGCGGCCACTGGATGTGCCGGGCGGTTCCGGGCAGATTTACGCCGCAAACTCATTCTAACCTCGAGTTAGCCATGTTTATCTTTGCGGCCAATTAATTAATAATTTACCGTTTATGCGCACGCCCAATATATATGCCAATTCAGATTATATCAATAACAGGATGATTATATCAACATAGCAGATAACAGATTTTATATGACTTAACGGATTTAACAGATTTAGCAACTTAGCAGATTTTGGCATATAACAGGTTAGGCATTTCAACTGACAAATTTAACAGATTAGGCATTTCAATCTAATTAGCAGTCTAGGCAATATAACAAAACTAGTAGTTTAGGCAACTTGACAAATTAGCAGATTTAGCAAATTTAATATTTCTAAAAGTTCTATTTACATGCCTTGCCCAATCATAAATTGGCCTAAATTCATATGCTTACATAATTGTCATGATTCACAACATATACTCCATGTTTGCATAAGCGCAGAATATGGACATAATTTGCCATATAACCTATGTTCCAATTTTTGTTAAACTAGCATTTTACAGCAGATTCACATATAAATTATACCAAATATAACCATTAATTTCAATGCATGCCATATATCCAAAAATCCCTATTTAGGTGTAATCTAAATAATAGATATCCTAATTAATGTAAATCTTTACACCTAGCCTTCCATATCCTTCTTCTTTTCATGTCATGAATCATTATGCAAACTATACCCAACAATATAAATCTTTAAATCATATCTTCTAAAAATCAGATCTTGACTTTTATATGCATTTTGTCCAAAGTCTCAAATCATATGTAATCTTACAGTGGTTCCTCTTCTTCTTTTATCACAGAATATGCATAGGTCTAAAACTAGTTTATAACATATGCTTATTTTTCTAATTAATTACAGATCTAAATTACGAAATAACTATGCATACAACATGCATAAATTATATGTTCATAGTCAAATTTATGCATATGTCCAATATATTTTATGCCTCAGACCTAAAGTCATACATTCAATTTAGTCTTGTCAAATTTCGCATCATTAACCCCAAAATTTGCGTTTATACGTTCATCTCTTATGAGATTAGGCACAGGCTCGTGGTAGCCTGGCTATAGAAACAGAAAAGAAGAAAAGGGGTACAGAACAGTCACAGAAAACAAATCTTATACAATCTCAGATTCAGAATTAAAAACATATCAAAATTATAATTAACGTTTATAGCGGAAAATAACTGTACTTGCCTTGATTGGATTAAAGAAAGAACTTTAACTTGTTGTAGAATCTTTGCAGAAACTTTAATCTCTAGTTTGAATTGAGTTGCTTAGGCTGATGTTGATTATCTTCTAGTTTTAATTCCAGCAGAGCAGAGACGCCATTTTTATTTTTTTATTAGAAGAAGAGAGCAATGGAGGCTAGAGAATTGTGTAAGAAACCTAGGTAGAGTCTAGGGTCATTTTATAGAGTTTATGAACTGATTAGGACCATTGATGTTGCTTGGATTGATCGTAGCCATTCATTCGCAAGAGGGACCAATTAGAGCCTGCCACCTAGCCCTAATGACAAAGCAGACCACAGAAAATCGACCAACATAAAATAGGCCAGCCAGGGTGGACTGGGTTCGACCTGGGTCTGGACCAGGTCGACAGCCCTGTCGACAGCCCTGTCGACCTGGTTAGACCAGGTCGACAGCCCAGTCGACCTGGGTGTCTTAGGCGGGAGTTTTCCCGCCTTGGCCAATTGGGCCCGGTTCTAATTTTTAAACTGTTTTATTTTGTTCGAATTTTAAACTTAATTCAGAAACTTCTGAAGGCTATATCTTCTTCATACGGACTCCGTTTTTCGAAAACTCGGACTCTATTTCGCGTATTTTTCCGAGACGAACGCAATGGCGTATCCCGTTTCCCTTAGTTCTTTGATTTCAAATTAATTATACTTTAATTTGTTAATTCCACAGTTATAGATTACACGGGGTGTTACACATGTAAAACCACTGACGCCACTTCTAACAAGAAAGAAACACATGTCCTCCCTGAGGTCCTCTCCCGTTTCTGGTTCATACCGGGGTGTGAGGCTCGCGATTTCACGTTATACACAAAGCTACGCCACATAGGCGGCGTTTTGATCATCACCACAAGACTTTGCTTTTCAACAGAAGCCCTGATCACTGCATCTTAGCATGCCACACAGGCAATTCACACCGTGCAACTGATGGCTATCAATCACAAAGAATAAATTCCAATGTCAGACACACTGTCCATTTGCAAGTCCGTTCTGGGTCTGAACGAAACCGGAGGCACTATATACCTCGTAAACCCATCGATCACCACGTACGTCTGGACGATCACCACTCATTATCCATATTTCGGGATGCCTCCCAATCAGGACCTCGGTTACCATCCAAACGAGGTGAAGATCTCTGGTCCTTGACCACCGTCTTCATCTTCGATTTCTTATCGTCGATTCAGTTATTCAGAATGGGATAAACACGGTCTTTCTGAGCAACTCGCGTATATAATAAACAAGTGCTACACAAACACTACTACGCATCTTTTCAATTCATTAGTCACTAACCGTCAATCAGTAAGAGAATGATTTCCCAAATATTAACACCGAAGGCTGAAACCAACATCAGATCAATACCTAAGAAACCATTCGACTTAGCCAACCTTAAGTTAGTTTCTAAATTTCACATCCATATCGTTTATAATATTTTATAACGATTTATCACTATTTTTATTTATTTTAAACTAGCCAATTTATTCAAAACGACGCTTCGGACCATAACGCGGCCGTGGCGCTGTTTTTCTTCAGATTTGATTTACACATATCTGAAATCTAACCGTTGGATCTTCACAAAATTTACATCATTAGAAAGATCTTTTCAAAACGAATCCAACGGTTCCAGTTTCGAGAAAATCCGACGGTTGGATCTCCCATTATAATCGTTTGAAGTTTCGATTTTAAAATACGAACTGCAGCGTCGTTATTCGATTTAATATAACTATATATATATATAAATATAATCGATTCTGGCGCTGTTTTTCTTCAGATTTGAATTAAACATTCTAGACAATCCAACTGTTGGATTTTTACAAAGTTGGTGCCGTTGGAAAGATATTTCCAAAGCGAACCCAACGGTTGCGATTTCAGGAAAATCCGATGGTCGGATCTCCCGTACTAATCGTTTGAAATCACGGTTTCAAAATACGAACTGCAGCTTCGTCATTCGATATATTTCAATTCTATATATATATATATATATATCGATTCTTCGATTTCGAAGCTATATTCTTTTCATACGTTTGATAAAAATTATATTTTTATCTAACTGTCTTCTATTTCAACCCTTCACTATTTTTAACAATTCATGTATATAATAAAAATGTGATTTTTAATGTAAAACAATTTATTTCAAAACTCGACTATTTTACATAGTTATTATAGGTGATAGAAATAGGATTTTTATGATAAAACAATTTATTTCAAAACAAGATTATTTTATATATCTAATATCGATGATAAAAATGGGATTTTTATTATAAAACAATTTCTTTCAAAATATGAATACCATTCAACACATGAATTTCAATTCAACGAATGAATTTCGATTCAACACATGAAGGTTTTCTATAGTTTATATATATCGATAAAAAGGTGATGTTTATATTTAAAACACGAATACCATTCAACACATGAATTTCTATCCAACGAAAGAATATCGATTCAACACATGAAGGTTTTCTATAGTTTGTGTATATATATATATATATATATATATATATATATATATATATATATATATATAAAGGTGATTTTTATATTTAAAACACGAACACCATTCAACACATGAATTTTTATCCAACGAATGAATATCGATTCAACACATGAAGGTTTTCTATAGTTTGTATATATATATATATATATATATATATAAAGGTGATTTTTATATTTAAAACACAAACACCATTCAACACATGAGTTTCTATCCAATGAATGAATATCGATTCAACACATGAAGGTTTTCTATAGTTTGTATATATATAAAAAGGTGATTTTTATATTTAAAACACGAACACCATTCAACACATGAATTTCTATTCAACGAATGAGTTTCAATTCAACACATGAAGGTTTTCTATTCAACGAATAAATATAGTTTCAACAAATGAAAATAATTCAAACACATGAATATTATCAAAATTTCGGCAGCATAACGGCAGGGTAGTTAAAACCGGGACCGTCCCTAGTACGGCTCCTCGCTCTACCTTAAAACCTCGCGGTTTTTGACAATGGGGATTCATGCATCTAGTTCGCACGCAGGCGGCATGTTTATTTATTTCATTTCCACAAACTAATCCTATGTGGTTTCAACCAAATATTTCTCAACCACAAACGGGTATTTTTCAACCACAATCAATAAATATCAACCACAAACAATTCCAATCAACCATTCGCTATCAATCAATTTTCACACCAATCACAACCAATAAATATCGTCCATGGTTTGTGGACGAGGGGCGTGTATATATATATTTATATATAGCATTTCACTTCTATTTCAACACATATATAATTTTTACAACGCATACACAACTTATACATCTAACGTACAACTTATACAACGCTTATACAAGAGGTGTACAACGCTTATATAACTCATACATCGACTATATAATTTATACATCGTCGTTTTCCATATCGTTTATAAATTAGAAATCTCACATTGGGTTCCACTCCACCAAAAATAGCAGAAGGCTCAGAAAAATATGCAGTCTCTTCTAGAATGTAGAAGACGTCCACACGAGTCCACTGTCTCTTGTTTCACTGAATTTCGATAACACAGCAAAAAGATATGATTTTTACAAGTTTGCAACGCTTTTGAGTGTTATTTTTAGTTAAAAATAATCAAGGCTGCATACCTCCTTTGATGTTCTAAACTAGGTTTTGAATTTTCGCTCGATCCGCGAAGTTTGTCTCGATCTGGTGCTGCAGCATCGAAGAGCTACGGATGGCGCTCAGATCGGTGGTAGGTACGGCCAGTTCGGTGGTCGGAGGTGGGAGATCGACGGTGATGTTCGGCGGCTCTTCCCTGGCGCGATTATCGAGGTGGACGAGGCGATAGGGGGCAAGGAAGGTATGGATTTGAAGAGTGGAGGATGCTCTTCAAAAAGTTCAACTGGGGGTGGGGCTGAAGATGAGCTTTGGCGGCCAGAAATCGCTTGGGAAGCGGCGAAAACGACTTCTGTCGATGACAGGAGAGCGGCGAGGGTTTTTTTGATTTTATTTTTATTTTTAAATTATGAAGAAATAATTCTATTGGCCGATGGTTTTAAAAAGGGGTTTTCTGACACGACCTCCAATCCAAACCCAACGACTATCGTCCCTAGCATTTTACCCCCATTCCGAACACAATGGGATATGTTTCGTAGGCCCATTCGACTGTTTCAGTTTGTTTTCATTAAATTTAAAATATATAACATTCAATATTCGATTTGAACGAACATTTCAATTTGCCAGGGCCACAAACTGATTCGAAAAATTCCAGAAAAATAAATCTAGCTATGTTTTGACGATACGGTCCCAACAAAACTAGTTTCGTCGAATTCTGAGACCATTTGAAAAATGGCCCATTTCTGGTCGATCCAATTTAACTTAATTGACCAAAACACATTTTCCTTTGCCACGCTCACATACTAGCTTCAAAAATTATGAAATTTGAAACCTAGCAATAACTTCACGTCCCGGATCCAACAAAAGTGGTTTCGTCGAACTCCGAGGTCGTATGCAAAATGGCCAATTTCACGGGCTATATAAATTCCATAGCGACCTTTCTAAAAATTCATTTGGCTATAACTTTTGCTTTCCGCTATGAAACTTCGATTTTTCAGATTCGTTAGAAAGGGATTCACTGACAGATTTAAATATTTTTGGTTTCACTCAAATCCGTTTTGTTTTGCACCCGGTACAGTCCGACAAAGTTTGAATTCAAATTTTGAAACTGCAGCTCCATTTCAGGCCTTGTTTATAATCAGAATTAATTATATTCGTTTTCAAGCGTCGATTCAAACTCACTTTTCATTGCTATTATTTAAAATCTTTATTTTAAATATTTAAAATCCACTATTTTAGCCAATTTAAAAAAAATTAATTTGGTTTAGATTTTCTGGGTCGTTACACACCTCTATCAGTCTCTAACTGTAAACTAGTAAGATAACAACTTCCCAAGTATAAACCCCGAAGGCCGAAACCAACAACAAATCGATACCCAGAAAGCCATTCAACTCAACTATTTTCCAGTCAGGTTCTAGCTTCAGTAATTCCATTTAAATTCCTAATTCAAACCCCAAATTCCTTTATAATATTTTATTTGCAAAATATTTACTTTAATCTAATTTTTCACATAGATTGTGAATAATATTTCTTTATATAATCAAAATAGTTTGATTTCATATTTAAAAACAATATCTCAAACCCAAATTCTATTTATATTTTTATTTGCCGAATTATTCGTACAAATCTAATTTCATTTCCAACATTATAATCTCATTGCAAATTTCCTTTATTACTACTACGTTCACATTCCATTTCAATTCTCGGTGTTAAAACCGATTTTACTTCTCTATATAAATTTAGACTTATATATTCAATTTATCAAAGGTTAAATATTTACTTAATTTATAAACACCGTTTATAAATTATTCTCCTTAATTTATCTGTTAAAATAGATTTCTATTAAATATTTACTTCAAACAATCCTCTCATAATTCTTTTATTTCTCGTCAATTTCCTTTTATATTCCTAGTTATTTTCCTAATATTTCCTTTTATAATTTTATTTATTTTCCAAATATTTCCTTTTGATATTCTATTTATTTTCTAAATAAATATTCCTTTCAATTCTATTTATTTTCTAAATAAAATTCCTTTTATAATTCTATTTATTTTCTAAAGTTCTTTACTCACTTCTTATTATTTCCATTTAGTATTTTAACCAAAATCGGTCTTTTAAACTTCCATATAACTGTTGTTAACTTTATACAAAAGTTTCTTATTTAATTTTCAAATGTCTCCTTTTATAAAATCCATCTGATTCTATAAAATTCTAAAATTCAATATCCACTTCACCAATTCCTTTTTATAAAATCCTTTGATTTAATATAAATATTTTTATTCCAATATACACTTTGAAATTTCCCTTTTTACGTTCCAGTATTTCTTATGGTATTTAAAATACCAAATAACCATGATAAATATCATCCAAACACACATAATCAACAACAGATTATATATCACAATATATGAAGAAGAAAAATAGTATTATAATTATTGAGGAATCCAGTTGGATCCCTCCAACCTATTTCCCTGCATTCACAGATGTTAAACAACATAAATGACATTGATTTCATTTCAGTATGAAATATTCTGATAAACAGAATGAATATTGGATTAATGATATATACATATATATATATATATATCGTTATATTTATTCTCAACCAATTAATTAGCAGTTCATCCAAACAGTTAATACACAGAAATCAACCAACATTTATCAGTTCTAAAATTACGTTATATAAATAAGAACTGGTAGAGTTAGAGATTTTACTCACATTGGATGGTAATCGTTAAATAACGAATATCGATTGATTTGATTCATATCAAAAAATTTATTTCTCTATAAACTGCAATGAGCTACAGTTCACTCCCAGTCAGTTCCATTGAGTAGCCACCGTCCATACGAACCCAACGTGACAAACCGTTCGCAAAACTGAGTACATACAAATAAGTTATACCTTATACAAATTATACGATTACTTAAATTAAATTAAAACCTAAATTTTAAATATTAATTGTGCTCACCATTTACCTTAAAACCAAACCTATTTTCACTAACACAGACCCGCTCTTCTTCTCCTCTGAAATGATAATCGATCCCGCCTCCTTACATTGATTTCCTCCAACCATTGCCGCTATTCCCAACTTGTTTATCCCCCATTCAACTCCAAACCAAATCCATTATACTCCTCATTCATTTCTCTATGTCCTCATATCCATTACACATAACTCACACAAATCCTCCAAATCGCGTCCTTCAGGTCTTCCGCACAACTACAGTTTTTCGAGCGACATTCTTAATCACCATTTCTTCCAAAAACTTGCTACACTGTGATACTCGACCTCATGAATCCAAAACCAACCACCAAAATAAACATAAATGCTTAAATCTCCAAAGAACGATAACCGTATCTTTCATTGGAAATTTTTCAACGAATGGGGATGAAGTCGAACTGAGAAAAACCGATACAGGAATGAAGCGCTTTCGTTGCTGATACCGTATATATATATCTTGTAATTTATATATTTTTACTCTGATTTCTAGAAATTTTTGAAGATGGTTTTCCATGTTTTGAATAAGAGAAACCGATGACGGAAAAATGTTTGATCAACGGAAAAAGAAATTAGGTTTGGTAGGGGTATTCGTAAGGGGAAGATAGCTTATAAGGTAAGCTACTTATTTTATATTCATTTGTATTTGATTATTAGCTTAATTTGTCACTTTAAAAATTCCTACTTTCACATACAATATCCAAATTCAATGAAATGGACATATAGCTACAGTTCGCTATTATGGACCCAAAGAAACTTGTTTCGTCAAATTCCGACTCTGTTTGCTCACACAGCGTATTTTTAAAGTTAAATTATCGACTATTTTTCACATTAAAATCCCGTACGGCCACATACTAACTCCAAAATTTGCGAAAATTGAAATCTACCAATAATCTAATATTACAGGTCTAACAAATTAAATTAGCTTCGCCGAAAACGGAGCTCGTTTGCAAAAGTGGCTATTTTTAAAGCTCTAAATAAACCAATTTAAACATGAATATATTTAAAAAATAATTTAATTAAATATTTATAAATAAATATTATCGTATATATTCACAATAGAATACCATACAGCTCCAAAATATTCCAATATGAATTTATAATTCGATATTTCAAATCCAATGTTAAATCGATACCCAATTTATATTAAAAATCCTTTTATAATATAAATAAATCGCTGTAAATTATAAAGGAATTCCGTAGCGACTTTTTGAAAATTTGATTTGGACATAACTCAAAATCTACATGACGAAATCCCGATTTTTCTCTTCCATTAGAAAAACAGCGTTCAACAGATTTGAACATTTCTTGTTTCATAGAAATCCGGCTTACAACGGATTCTGTATGATCAACTAAAGTTCGAATCGCCAAATTACGAACTGCCGCGCCATTTCGAGCTCAATTATAATTGTAATATAATTAATACATTCAAATGACGTTTATAAATAAATTTTTAATATAATTCAAATTCTAAACTGAATTATATATATTTTAAATTGTCCAATTCACACAATATTGTCAATTCACTATTTCCGACTATTTCGAAATTAAATATATTATTCTATTATTTATATTAATTAAATATTCACTAATATTTAATTCAACGACAATCTACATCTCTAAATAACTATTTATATCATTAAATAAATAAATTATTATATCGCTAAAAATACGGGTCGTTACACTCTTTCCTCCTTAAAATAATTTTATCCTCGAAATTGCTAAGGTAGAAAACAACCCTAATGACTGGGTTAAAAATTATTTATATCTATTATCTCTAGTTTCACAGTACCAATTAATTTCAATTAAATATTAGTTCATTTCTATTAATAAAAATTTCAAATATTCCAAAAAAATATTCTAACACCTTAAATTTTTGAAAAATTTCGACAGCACCTCCTTTGTATGGCTCAATTGGTATAACTACAACTCGCCTCTCTAGGCCTTCTCCAACCCAAAAGAAAATAAAATAGCCAAGCGGCTTGCCAAATCGGCTCATAAATCACTTAACTCATATAAAAATAAACTTGTACCTTTTTGTTGGGCATATTATTATATTCTTTTCATCTGCTGCTAATTCAGCATAACCAAATGTCATTCCCAATCAATTCATCATCAACGCAAATTATTTGCTTATCCAATCCAAATCTTATTTCAACTCAAGTTCCATTCTTGATTCCAAACTCTTAACTCATCAATCCAATACCAATTCAGATTCCTATCTCACAATCCAATTTCATTCGATATCATTCTAATCCAATTCAATTTTCAGTTAATTGGTTTCAATTCAATTCCAGCTCGGTTTCACAAATTTCTATTTAAATTTGTTTTTAATTGAAACAGTCTCTTCCTGGGGATTTTAAACAATTTTGTCTTTTCCCCAAATCAACTTTCCCTTTCAGGATTCAAAATAACTTGTTTTTCCAAAACAATTCGAAATCAATATCTTTGGTAGTAATCTATCACTTATAAGTCAAAAATGAGCACAGATGATGTAGCCAGCATCATCAGAGTTATTTCCCAGCGACTGAAGTGAATTCAATACTATAACATTTTCAAAATTCATTTCTTAAAATCCTCCATTTTGAAATCAATTCAAAATATCATTCTCAATGCTTGTAAGCAATTTAAAATCTCCCAGTATTTTAAAATTCTCATATATTCAATCCAAGTCCATTTACAAAAACTTCTCAATTTTTTTAGGAATTTAGTTTCCAATCTGGATTTAATTTTAGATTTAATCCGTCTAATTTTTATATACTACACTTGTAGAAATTCTGATTGGTTATTTACATAACCATTTCTATTATAATCTTATTGATTCTAATAACAACCAATATATCCAATATATTTTAATAATTTGAATATTAATCATTCTTTTATAACAAAGTTATATTTCGGGTGAAATTATTCCATTTACCCTCTTTTCAAAACATACCATGTCGGTTCATCGTATTCAAGTGTTTAGAAACTCCTACCGATACAGTTGATCAAACTGATCGACCAGAACTCATAAACAACTCTACTAATAAATCTCCACAATATAAAATGATTTTTTTATATCAAATAACAAATACACGCTCATACATATATATACACTCAAACTCAATCTAGGGTATTACTAACCCCATCTCTACTGAGTCACGCCACAGAGCCAAGGTAATTACTTAACCTTTAGCTCTGATACCATTGTAATGACACAGGAAATTTGCGACCGTGGTAATCGACATAAAATCAATGTCGACAATCCAAGCATCGAAAATACCGGAGAGTTAATGAAAGAAGTTAGAGGGTGAGAATAAATAAGATAGAAAATTAGAATGGAAGAAGAAGAACATAACAACAAAATCAGTGTAACACGAATCTCACAGCGAAACGAATAAAATATATTGTATAACATAACTTTGGGGTAAAACAGTATCAGTATACAATACTATTATCAGAGTACAACGCTTACAACACAGCGGAAATAACAATAGCTATATAATCCTAAAGCCCCCTGCTCCAGCTCTCCAAGTATTTGTAAAATGCCGACTACTTGACTGCCCGTACAAAATTAGGCACCCAAGAGTTTAGGGAAAACAAAACAAAATAAACTCTGGGTCAGTCATGTGACTGGTGTGAGTAAACTCCAAACACTTGGTTTAATTTTTCCAAATCCTTTTCAAAAGCAATGATAATTGTAAGACCGATCCACACATAAATACGGATTGTTTTTACGTTACGATAACCAAAAATATTTCTTAAGAACAATATTTTCTGATATTATAATAATGTCTAAATCAAGTAGATAGCAATCTAGCAGAACGCTTTCATCTCACGTTCTACGTATATAATATACAATCAAAAATCGCGGGCTCTTATTGGGTAATGGATTCCACCTATTACAAGGTATGGAACCACCTTCCGATCAGTGTACTCTAGTAGCAATACACTGGAGTTCAACAAGAACATCTTATAACTCTACCACACATAACCAGCCATTCATTTCGCTTGAATGTTCCAAATATATTGTCTGGTATACCAACATAACCATTCCCGGGAGATACATAATTGAAAGAAGTAACAAATATGAATATTCTCTAGATGGTGACAATATACCCTAATTGGGTGCGACCCACTTAGCCATGCTACCTGCCCGATTTCTATCATTTCCTAGTTGATGAGGCTCGAGGTCATAACATATCTTTTAACAGATCACCCCTTTATTTACTTTGAATGCCACATCGTCATACCCATCAAGTCACAAATTGATTTTCCCAAAAATACAACGGGTATAAGCTAAGAAAAACGAATTCTTCCGCCACCAACGTAAATACATTTGAAATGATCAACTTATGCGATCCACTAGATATACTCTGTCAGACACTCGTCCACTCAAGTTGTCATGGGACTGGACAATCTAAAGGAATTATTCAGTAAATCCATCTTAGGCAATTTCTACCTAGGATCGCCAGAATAAACCTTGCATAAACTCCATCTTCAATTGTCTTCGATATATTTGATTCGAAACGATAATGCCCATACGGAGTGGTTTTCAAATAATAAATCTGATCCTGGTCTCTCCGTATTATTAACGGAAATGGTCAAAACTTTGATGGTCGTTATTTAACTATCAAACGAAAACATGTGTACAAACAACGGTCGTATTCCCAAATGGAAATCTTACCAATCAATCATCATTTCATTTCCCATTTATCGTTTCCATATATTCATAAATTCCTTATTTTCTAAAATTAGAAAATATACGATATTAACTTTGGAAAACGTTTCCATTTCTAATTCACGCATCAATATCTTCCCACCTCTATCAGTCTCTAACTGTAAATTAGTAAGAGAACAACTTCCCAAGTATAAACCCCAAAGGCCAAAACTAACATATGATCGTTACCCAGAAAGCCATTCAACTCAACTGATTTCCAGTCAGTTTCTAATTTAAGTAATTCCATTTAAATTCCTAATTCAAACACCAAATTCCTTTATAATATTTTATTTGCAAAATATTTACTTTAATCTAATTTTTCACATAGAATGTGAATAATATTTCTTTATATAATCAAAACAGTTTGATTTCGTATTTAAAAGGAATATCTCAAACCCAAATTCTATTTATATTTTTATTTGAAAAATTATTCATACAAATCTTATTTCATTTCCAACATTTATAATCTCATTGCAAATTTCCTTTATAACTACTACGTTAACATTCCATTTCAATTATCGGTGTCAAAACCGATTTTACTTCTCTATACAAATTCAGATTTATATATTCAATTTATCAAATGATAAATATTTCCTTAATTTATAAACATCATTTATAAATTATTCTCCTCAATTTATTTGTTAAAACATATTTCTATTAAATATTTACTTCAAACAATCTTCTCATAATTCTTTTATTTCTCATCAATTTCCTTTTATAATCCTATTTATTTTCCAAATATTTCCTTTTAAATTCTATTTATTTTCCAAATATTTACTTTTATAATTCTATTTATTTCCTAAATAAATATTCCTTTTAATTATATTTATTTTCTAAATAATTATTCCTTTTATAATTCTATTTATTTTCTAAAGTTCTTTATTTACTTCTTATTATTTCCATTAAGTATTTTAACCAAAATCGGTCTTTTAAACTTCCATATAACTGTTGTAAACTTTATACAAAAATTTATTTTCAAATGTCACCTTTTATAAAATCCATTTGATTTTATAAAATTCTAAAATTCAATATCCACTTCCCCAATTCCTTTTTATAAAATCCTTTGATTTAATATAAATATTTTTATTTCAATATACATTTTGAAATTTCCCTTTTTACAATCCAGTATTTCTTATGGTATTTAAAATGCCAAATAACCATGATCAATATCATCCAAATACACATAATCAACAAGAGATTATATATCACATCATATATCACGATATATGAAAAAAAATTGTAAATATTGAGGAATCCAGTTGGATCCAACCAACCTGTTTCCCTACATTCACAGATGTTAAACAACATAAATAACATTGATTTCATTTCAATATGAAATATTATGATAAACAAAATCAATTTTGGATTAACGATATATACATACATACATACATACATATATATATATATATATATCGTTATCTATATTCCCAACCAATAAATAAGCAGTTCATCCAAACAGTCAACACACAGAAATCAACCAACATTTATCAGTTCTAAAAATACGTTATAAAAATATGAACTGGCAGAGTTAAGTGAGTTTTACTCACATTGGACGGTAATCGTTAAATAAAGAATATCGGTTGATTTGATTCACATCTGACAATTTATTTCTCTATAAATTGTAATGAGCTCCCTTTTCACTCCCAGTCAGTTCCATTGAGTAGCCACCGTCCATACGAACCCAACGTGACAAACTGTTCGCAAAACTGAGTGCATACGAATAAATTATAACTTATACAATTTATATAATTACTTAAATTAAATTAAAACCAAAATTTTAAATATTAATTGGGCTCACCATTTACCTCAAGCCCAAACCCGTTTTCACTAACACAGACCCGCTCTTCTTCTCTTCCAAAACGATAATCGATCCCGCCTCTTTACAATAATTTCCTCCAACCATTACCACAATTCCCGACCCGTTTCTCCACCATTAAACTCCAAACCAAATCCATTATACTCCTCATTTATTTCTCTACGTCCTCATATTTATTACAAATAACTCGCACAAATCCTCCAAATCACGTCGTTCACGTCTTCCGCACAGCTACGGTTTTTCGAGCGACATTCTTAATCACCATTTCTTCCAAAAGCTTGCTACACGGTGATACTCGACCTCATGAATCCAAAACCAACCGCCAAAATAAACATAAATGCTTAAATCTCCAAATAACGGTAACCCTAGCTTTCGCTGGAAATTTTTCAACGCACGGGGATGAAGTCAAACTGAGAAAAACAATACAGGAATGAAGCACTTTCGTTGTTGATTCCATATATATACACCTTGTAATTTATATATTTTTATTATGATTTCTAGAAATTTTTGAAGATGGGTTTCCACGTTTTGAATAAGAGAAACCGAAGGCGGAAAATTGTTTGACTAATGAAAAAAGAAATTAGGATTTGTTAGGGGTTTTTATAAGGGGAAGATAACTTAGAAGGTAAGCTACTTATATTATACTAATTTATATTAGATTATTAGCTTAATTTGTCACTTTAAAAATTCCTATTTTCACATACAATATCCAAATTCAACGAAAATGGACATATACCTACAGTTCGACATTATGGACCTAGCGAAACTTGTTTCTTCGAATTCCGACTCCGTTTGCTCACACAACTTATTTTTAAAGTTAAATTATTGACTAATTTTCACATTAAAATCCCATACGGCCACATACTGACTCCAAATATTACGAAAATTGAAATCAAACAATAATCTAATATTTCGGATCCAACAAAATTAGTTTTGTAAAAAATGGAGCTCGATTGCAAAAGTGGCTATTTTTAAAGCTCTAAATAAACCAATTTGAATATGAATATATTTAAAAAATAATTAGATTAAATATTTATAAATAAATATTTCGTATATATTCACAATAGAATACCGTACAGCTCCAATATATTCCAATATGAATTTATAATTCAATATTTCAAATCCAGTGTTAAATCGATACCCAATTTATATTAAAAATCCTTTTATAATATAAATAAATCGTTATAAATTATAAAGGAATTCCATAGGGACTTTTTGAAAATTTTGTTTGGACATAACTTAAAATCTATATGACGAAATCCCGATTTTTCTCTTCCATTAGAAAAATATCGTTCAACAGATTCGAACGTTTCTTGTTTCATAGAAAGCCGGCTTAAAACGGATTCTGTATGATCAATTAAAGTTTGAATCGCCAAATTACGAACTGCCTCACCATTTCGAGCTCAATTATAATTATAATATATTTAATATGTTCAACTGACATTTATAAATAAATTTGTTAATATAATTCAAATTCTAAACTGAATTATATATATTTTAAATTATCCAATTCACACAATATTGTCAATTCACTATTTCCGACTATTTCGGGATTAAATATATTATTCTATTATTTATATTAATTAAATATTCACTATTATTTAATTCAACGACCATTTAAATATCTAAATCACTATTTATATCATTAAATAAATTAATTATTATATCGCTAAAAATACGGGTCGTTACAATGCCCATTCCACAGTTGATAGTAGAGCGTGGTGTTCCTGTGCAAGTACCTAAGGAGGATTCCACTTACCGACAGAGGGATTATTCTCCTAGGATGAAGCAGATGAGTTACGAAGAAGTATAGCATTGGAGCAACTTCGACGCCAAGTTAAGGAGCGCGAAGGAAGGATCAGTATTGGTTGGAACGAGGCTTTCTGAAGCAGGCATGAGCCTCAAGAAGAAACTTTTATTGGCCCTGGTGCTAAAAAGAAGCTGAATAAGAATATGAAAAAGCAACAGAAGGGGAATAACAACCAAAATAAGAAACCTAAAAAGGATGCCATCTGCTTTAACCGTCAGCTGAAGGGCCATTATTCCATGGATTGTAAGAAGCCGAAAGCCGAGATGAGGTGTTATAACTGTAGCAGGCCTGGGCATGAGAAATAGATTGTCCAGGTTTTATAAAGTATAAGCAACTGGAGGAAGAATTTTTTCTGGAATCTATTCTGATTTCCTTTTGCATTCCAAATGAGAATTAGGTGAAGCTGTTGTTAGTTTAGATGTTTTTCTTCCAAAGGAGTATGTTTAAGTGATGTTTGGTACCAGAGAATCTCCTTCGTTTACCTATATAAGATTGCATACTGAATGAGTTCAGGACCTGAGATTGTAATAGACCTTTGATTGTAACTAATTCAGTGTGGGGTTCATTTACTCTTTGTATGACTTGTCGTTGTCTAGTTTATTTAGTCATTGTTGCTCTTTTATGAATGATTGTTTTGTTGTGACTTTCATTGGGTTTTGGATTGTTTTGGTATGGACTGGCTCAAGAAGTATGCGGCAAAAGCGGATTACGAGAAGCTGGAGGTAACAGTCGGGCATATGGAAGAGTGATTGGTTGTGATTCAATGTAAGCCCGACGATGGTGTCTTCATAAGCTTTATATATTCGCTTTTGATTCCACGGGAAGACTTGTCATCGGTGCAGATCGCTAGTTAGTTCGATGATGCCTTTGACAAGGTCAAATGGTTGCCGCTGCATCATGAGATCGAGTTCGGGATCGATCTGGTTGATGGTGCTAGACCTATCGTTATGCCTCTTAGGAGGATGGTGCCTAATAAACAGCGGGAGTTAGAGGTTCAAGTACATGACCTTTTGGGAAAAAGATTCATACGGAGAGGCATGTCCGAATGGGGCGCACCAGTTGTGTTTACAACCAAGGCTGATGGATTTTTGAGATTGTATGTGGAATATCGTGAGTTGAACAAGGCGACCAAGAAAAACAAGTATATGTTGCCGAGGATAGATGACTTGTTCGATCAGCTTCACGAGGCCAAAATGTTTTCTTGGATGGATTTGGCAACAGGATTCCACCAGTTGAGAGTGGGAAGGGATAGTGTGCCAAAGACTTCTTTTAAGACACCATCCAGTTTCTTCTAATGGTTGGTGATGCCATTTGGGTTGACTAACACGCCAGCGTATCTTGTGGATCTTATGAATAGGGATTTCAGAGACCAGTTGAACAAGTTCATGCTTGTGTTCGTGGATGATATTCTGGTTTACTCCCGGAATGTGGAAGAGCATGAGACGCACTTGCTAGTTGTTTTGGAAATTGTGAAAGCACTAGCTGAGAGCTAAAATTTTGATCACTTCTGGAAGAACGAAATGAGGTTCTTAGGCCATGACGTTTCTGGAAATGAAATAGCGGATGATCCCGCTAAGGTGGCAATAATCCAGGACTCAGATAGACCTAAGAATGTGACAAATATAAGAGTTTCCTTAGATTGGCAGGTTATTATCATTGTTTTATCGAAGATTTCTCCAAAATAGTTGCACCATTGATGAAGAAGAATCAATTATTGACATGATGCAAAGTGTGAACAAGCTTCTGAAAGAGAGACTGATGAGTGTTCCTATTTTGACCATTCCAAGTGGGAATGAAGAGATGGTGGTATACACTGATGCATGCAGTACTAGACTCGGAGCAGTACTAATGTAGAGGGACAGAGTTGTGGCCTACGCGAGTCGACGGCTGAAGACATACAAAAAGAATTATCTGACTTATGATTCATAGTTATTAGCGATCATGTTTTCTCTGAATATGTGGAGATATTACATGTTGGGAGTTCGATTCAAGCTATTTACGGATCACAAGTCGAAGACACACAAGTTTAAGAACGATGTTTTCAGAGTGAAAGAACCTCGAGTACTTTGTAGGATTTGATTTCAGGCCATGTGGTGAGTTAGAACCTGAAACGTTGGCAAGCTTGTTGATAAGACCTACTCTCATCGAAAGGATTGGCGAGAGGAAGAAGCGTGATGCAATGCTTGTCGAGATTACCCAAAAGTTAGAACCAGAGGACAAGGAATTCAAGGTCGATCGAGAGGGTTGGCTTCAGGTGTATCAAGACATGAAGCGATCTTACTGCTGGGAAAGTATGAAGAGGGATGTTGGAAAGTTTATTTCCAACTGCATGAACTTTCAGTTGGTGAAAGCTAAATAGAAAAATCTAAGTGGATTTCTTCAGCCGTTGAAAGTTCCTACATAGCAGTGGAGAAAATATCGATGGATTTTATCAATGGACTACCTATAATCAGGGCAGGAAACGAAGGAATTTGTGACATAGTGGATCGCTTCACCAAAAGTGCAAGATTTATTCCTGTCAAATCGATTAGCGCAACATCAAAGTTGGCTGAGCTTTATATTACATGGATAGTTCGATTCCATGGTATCCGTAAGAGCATAGTGAGTGATCGTGATCCATTATTCACGAGTGGATTTTGGAAGAGTTTGCAAGAGACTTTGGGAACCGAGTTGTGTTTGAGTACGGCTTATCATCCCCAAAACGATAGTCAAACCGAGAGGGTTAATCGAGTTTTGGAAGATCTACTAAGAGCTTGTGTATTGGACTACGGAGGATCGTGGGAAGACCAACTACCTTTTTTGAGTTTTCATACAACAACAATTACCAGTCGAGCATTGGGATTGCACCATACGAGGCGCTGTATGGTAGACTGTGTAATTCTCCAACATGTTGGCGAGGGACTGGAGATAAGTTAATACTTGGGCATGAGATGATAAGAGAAACATCAAATTATATTGAGATCGTTCAGCAAAGAATGAAGGCAACCCAAGATCGTCAGAAGATTTATGCCGATAAGCATCGCAAGGGTTTGGATTTCGACATTGGTGACATGGTTTTCGCGAAGATTTCGCCGTTGAAGCAAGTTGTTTAGTTCGGAAGTAAAGGAAAGTTAGCTCCAAGATTTGTTGGACCGTTTCTGATAATCGAGTAGATTGGGAAGCTCGCATATAGATGGGATTTACCCGAAAAGATGTCGAGTGTGCACAATGTTTTCCAGTGTTATTTCTATAGAAGTGTGTGCATGATTCAAATGTAGTGGTACCTCTGGAATAGTACGATGACCTATGATTCGAGTCCTTAGTTACGAAACCTCGTAAGCAGTTTCGCATTGTAGGGAGTGACACAACTTAGGAGGAAGGCAGTTAAGCTAGTTAAGGTGCAATGGAGTGAGGATGACAATGGTTGTACGTAGGAGACGAAAGAGTATGAAGACGATCCATCCAGGACTCTTCATCGGTATGACCCATTAATTTCATGCCACCTTACAACATTGTAGCTTGTACTATTATTTGTTAGAATTCCGCGTGCTAGGCTAAGGCTATGGATGAATTACTTAATGGGTGATAGACACGTATAATTGTTTTGATTCTTTGTGTTAGCTTGGAATTTCGGGGGAGGAATTCCTTACGAGGGGAGAATGTAAAGACCCGCATTTTACGTATCGGGGGATCGTAAAATATTTTTATTTTATTCCCTGAGGGTCGGATCATTCTCGTGTTTTGATATGTTGGTTATGGGGATGTGCATGTCCATAATTTTTATCAATTTTATTTGTGACCATTTTTCCCATGTTAGTTTTGTATACGGAATAACTTTTGACTGGGATCGAATCAAGTTCTTAGATCGATTTCATTGGAAAGGAAATGATATTTTCAGTTCCGTGACTGGTCACATTAAAGATTTGGTTCAATGGTTTGGAGGAAATCGATGTTTTAGTGCTACACAATTTCTGAGCAGGTTAACTAGTCATTAATGGTTTGATTTGGCGTTGCCCATTGGTGGACTGGTTAGAGGCTATAAATAGGGGGTTAGAGGCATGGATAATGGTTCTCTCATTAGGTTAAGCTCGTGATCCTCCTTGCCTAATCAAATACATCTTTCCTCCATTAAAATCTTAGATCTACACTGGAAGATTGAATATCTACATCAAAGAAGGCTAGATCTATATCAAGAGAAGGAAGATCACATCAAATTGAGGGATTTGAAGATCGTTCTTCATTGTCTAGATTAGAGTTAGTTGATTTCAAGCTTTTTTGAAGATTTGATGGGTGATAAGCATATCTCACACGGATTCAATCAAGTATATGGGTTGTTTGATCTTATTTTCATTTTTCAAGTTGTTTTCACCTAGATTTACATCATGGTAAGTATGTTTTCATTCTAATCATCATAAGATCAAATCTAGCGACTTAAAACAGTAAATTCATATGTTAATTCATGTGTTTATGCAAGTGTAGATCCATTTGTTAATTCATTCATTGTTTTATCATGATTCGGTGAATTCATATGGTTATATGATGATTTATTATTGTGCTAATGTGTGTTCATGATTGCTATAAATTTTCGGTTGAAATTGATCGATTCGAATGAGTCAGTTGCATCAATGTTATCATTTGGTGATGGATCGGTTGAGATTGGAAATACATCGGTCAAGTCTGGAGTCGGGTCATTTGGAGTCAGGTCATTTGACTTATTGCCCAAGAAATGTTGGACCAACCAAGTCTTCAGGTCGTTAGTGCAAGATGGATCGGTTGGAGTCGGGTCGTTGAATATCGGGACGTTGAAGTCTTTGGGTCATTGAAATTTCATGGAGTGGAAGGGAAAGATTGGGTCATTTATGACCTGAAAAGTCGGGTTGTTCAAAGACCTGATGAGTCAGGTCCTTTTTTTATGGATTAGGCAAAAGATACTACAGCTTTTAACAAACACTATGGATGGGAATTCAAGCACTATGGTATGTTTTTCATAGCGAAAAGGCTGAGTGCTATGGATTGAATGTCGACCAAATGTGATGATTATTTTGGTTCAAGAATGGACGTGGCTTCAAAGTGAATTCAGGGAGGAATATTCAAAGTGATGTGATGTGTTCGTTGATTAGCCGAATGCAATGAATATGCAGACGACTCAGGTGTGTTTTGAGCTCATGGATAATGGCTGCTCAAGGATGTTCGAGCTTATGGATAGTCACCAGTAATGATGACTAGAGTTATGAAGGAAGAGGAATTACCATTGTCATAGGTTCTAACGGACTCAAAGCAAGGGTATAATAGGGATGCCTAAAAACCGGTCGAATGGCCGAGTACCCTGGGCAGTCATGATGGGCTTAGAGATACGAGTCACTATGGCATATGGAGTTTTGCTAAAACTAGGGTTACAATTATCCCTTGACAAATGGCATATCGTAGCTGTCATACGATTAACAGTGGTTTCAAAGCAGGATAGGCAGTGATAGTCAGATTCATGGATGTTGATTGCTTTGCTTGTATCGTCTTGTGAGGATTGTTCGACATCGAAGGAGAAATCTCTTGGGTTTGTCTGATGTTGATTCAGGCCTTTGGGGCTTGTGCTTGGGGGATGTTTGTCTCAATTAGGATGGTCTACACTGGATAATTAATTGCTATGTCTGCTATGTTTTTATATCTGGTTGTTCATAAAGGCTACAACTGTCAGATGTAGGGGAGACAATTTGGGTTTCTTCCCTGTTATTGAGTTGGTAGATTAGTTGATTGGTCTATCTGTTTCTCATATACTTTATTAATGATGTTAGATAGTCGTTTATCGCTCATTAAGACTATTGACTCAAGGTTTTATGTTTCCCTCTTATTATCTTGGGTTGTTCATCAATATTTTGATGGGCAGACTGAGTATCAGGTAGCAGGTTGTAGATCTTAATGAGGACGATGCTACAGAGCGATGACGAGCAGGAGGATGACATATTATTTCCTACATATTATTATACGTTTCTGCTGTTATGGTTGTTATGACACTCTGAGTGATTGTAGTGAGGCTTTTTGTACAGAATTTGATGATGTATCCCTGTGGTACTATGGATATCCTTTTGATGATACGGCAGTTTAAAATTCTGCGCAATTATGCTTCGCTACTACTTCCTATTGTACATGTTGTATTATGTTTTATCCTTGCGCTGTGAGATATACGATAGGTTCCGCTTGTACTTATCTTAACTTGATGATTTTTCTAGTTGCCTGGCACGCCTATCAGCACATTATTCCTCTTGTTAAGTGCGAGAGTTATTGGCGGTCATCACACTGGATGTAACAGCCCGCCTCGGTTCACACAAGATATTGTCCCCAACATAGCCACCGTGTAGATGTCGGGTTTTGAAACTCAAAAGGCCTCGGCGTTAGTAGGGGATGGGCTCACACAGGCTTTCACGATGTGGGACTTATATTTCACTAGAAGTAGGGGTGTTACATTCTCCCCTACATAAACCAGCGTCCACGTTGGCTCACGAACACCTCACCCAGGTGCTATGGTCCATATAGAAGCCACAATACCGGCTGGGTATTGGCTCTGATACCACTGTAACAGCCCGCTTCAGTTCATGCAAGATATTGTCCTCAACTTAGCCACTATATAGGTGTGGGGTTTTGTTCCTCAAAAGGCCTCGGCGTTGGTAGGAGATGGGCTCTGCTATATAAATCTGCACTTTAACATAGGATTTCATGATGTGGGACTTATATTTCAATAGAAGTAGGAGTATTACACTAGATGTCCTCAGCTGCCCAAAACTGAGATTAAATCTGGGCCAACAATGTCACTGGACCAATCAGGAAGAGCCACATTAACCTTTAGCTTAAAATTAAACCAATAAAACAAAGCTACATCAGCCAAAATAACATTCGAACAAAATAAGTTACGTGCACACTAAGTCGCGCCCCTACAAGCGAGATAGGTCTACCCAGCATGCTATGGATCAACACAGGGTTGACCTAAGGACCTTTGGATTAACATTAAGTCAACCCAGGTGTGAAACAAATCGTCCCACTCATCCTGTTACTTAATATATATTATATACATTTTGATTTTCTTGTTAAATTCTTTCATTCATAACTAATTCATTTAAACTCTAATTTCAGCAAACCTTGTATTCATTTTAATTAGAAAATTACAATGGATCCAATGGTGCTTGATCATTGTCTAATTATAAAGTTTATTCTTATTAATATTCAATTTGTCACCTTTTTTATTTAATTAATATTTATTAAAATTTGGGGTGTTACATTCTCCTGTCCTTAAAGGATTTCATCCTCGAAATCTCTATGGCTAGAAGAATGATATATATAAGTGTTATAAACCATTATCTACACCCATCTACTCAGCCGTCATCCACTGACATCCATTGTCCTTAGATTTTCTAACGATTTTCATGAACATATGCAAAAGTTATAGTGTATATGTCCCTAAACTAATGCACTAATTCAGTTGACCTCCTTAATGCAATTTCATGTTTGTGCCGAGTAATGATTCTACCATTTTTAATCCATATTCAAAATAAATTAAAAATGCACATACATCCATATGCAATTATGTAAGTGTTTTTGTTTGTAAATCTCTAACTAGTGTCTAGTGTGTGTGTGTATATGCATCCACTAGCAAACACTTGCATCCATGTGAATCCATTTAACCATATAATGTCATATTAACATGTTTTAAACCATTCCCTAACATCCATAGGTTTTTACCTAAGACTTATGATCCAAATGATAGGAAAAATTGATTCAGATTCAAAACTTAGAAAAGGATTAAGAGCGCATTATCAAAGAGAAACAGAAAAGAAGCGTGAATCCTATCCTCTGACTTCCAAGTCGCTACATCGCCATCCTCTTCCTATTGAATCTTAACAAGCTTGATCTCTTTATTTCCGAACTTCTTCACCTCAGATCCTAATATCCGTGTAGGAACTCTCCTGACTGGTGCCTCCCTCTCTACCTCGATCACCTCTAGAGTACTCGGCTCTACGACTACCGCAGAATCATGTAAGCACTTTCATAAGTATGAAACATGGAATACATCATAAACTCCAACCAACCTATCTAGTAGTTTAACCCTGTTGGTCGTCTGACCTATCATCTCTACTATAGGGAATGTCCCTACGAACCTTTGTGCCAATTTCTCCACTTAGTCGAACCGAATAACGTTCCTCAAAGTTGACAATTTAACGAAAACCAAGTCTCCTACCTTGAACTCTAGGTCCATCCTCGGTTGATTGGCATATGACTTCTGCCTATCTTGAGCAGCCTACATCCGCCTCCGAATCTGATATATCTTCTCTGAGGTCTCCCTAACCATCTCAGGCCTAAGTAGAAGTCTATTTGTGGACTCCCACCAACAAGTAGGTGATCTGCAGAGCCTTCCATACAATGCCTCGAAGGGAGTCATACCAATACTCGTCTTGTAGCTGTTATTATACGTGAACTCTACCAATGGAAGATGATCCTCCCAAGTCCCTCCGAAATCTAGGATACACAACCATAAGAAATCCTCAAGAATCCTATTAACTCGCTCTGTCTATCCATCTGTTTGAGAATGATAGGCAATGCTAAGTCATAGTTGTGTCCCCAACATCTCCTGTAGGCTCCTCCAAAACTCGCTCGCAAAGATGGGATCTCTATCACTAACGATACTAGAGGGAACTCTATGAAGTCAGACAATCTCTCAAAGATAAACTGATGTCAACCTAGCTACTATCCGCTTACTCTTAATAGGATAAAGTGAGCGCTCTTAGTCAACTTATCAACTGTAACCATAATACGGGTGTTTCCCTTCCTCGACCTAGGAAACTAATCTATGAAGTCCATCGAGACGCTCTCCCACTTCCATTGTGGCACATTTAGAGGTTGAAGTAATCCACCAGGCTTCTTCTTCTCACCCTTCACACTCTGACAAGTCATATATATATAACCACATACTCTGCTATGTCCTTCTTCATCCTAATCCAATGAAAAACCCTCCTCATATCTCTATACATCTTATCACCTCCTGGATGGATAGTCATCTAAGAATGACGAGCCTCCTCTAAACCCAATCTCAGCAAGTCATCTACTTGAGGAACACATAATTTTCCATCTCGATGTAGCAACCCTCTCTCATCCACAGAATACCTAGCACGGTGACTAAAGGCCTCTTATCTACTAAGTCAGTCCATGATATCTTCTAACTGTTAATCCTCGTGTTGAATAGATCTAATGCACTCAAAGAGAGTGGGTTATACTTCTAGAGATGCCAATACTCCTGGTATATAATCTGTAGATGGTCTAAAATTTAACAACGAGATAAATTCCAAACTCTGCCACACTACAAACAATGGACTCAAAGTCATCCTCTCTCCATTCAAAGCATTTTATACTACATCCCCTTTCCCTGGGGAATATGCTATCTCAAAGTCATATGATGCAAGAAACTCCATCCAGCGCCGATGTCGCAAATTAAGATCCCTTTGCGAGAACAAGTACTTGAGAGACACATGGTCTGTGTACAGCTCAAACCTGTCACCTAATAATAATGTCTCCAAGACATAAGCGCAAACACTATCACGGCTACTACCAAATAATGGGTGGGATAATTCTTTTTATGTACCCTCAACTGCCTACTCCCGTAGCAAACAACCCTACACTCCTGCATAAGCACCGCATCGAAATCCATGTCACAAGCATCTGTAACAACCCGTATTTTTAAATAACATGTTATAACATAAACCAAGGTAGAATTAAATGATAAAATCCGAATCAAGGGAAACGAGCTGTGCCATTGCGTTCGTCTCGAAAAAATACGCGAAATAGAGTCCGAGTTTTCGAAAATCGGAATCCGTATGACCAAGTTATGGCCCGTCAAAGTTTTCAGAAAAATTTCAAATTCAAATTTGAATTAAGAAATTCAAATTCAGCTGGGCAGGAAGGCGGGAAAAATTCCCTCCACCCCAAGTCGACTGGGGAGTCAACTTGGGAGTCGACACACCCCAGGCTGTGTCGACTGCCCAGTCGACACTCCTGTCGACTTGGGTGGTCGGCCAGTCTGGCCTGGGTGCACCTGACTTGTTTCTCAAGACATGTTTGGAGGCTAGTGACGTGAATTGATGGCTCAGATCTGAACTAGGGTTAATCCTATGGTCTAAACTAACCTAATCTTCTATAAAAAGACCCTAAGACCTAGACTAAACCCTCATTAATCATTCCTACAACTAAACTATGCCAAAAAATTTCTTGATCATGGCCTCCATCTTCATATCATGGCCTCCATCCTCTTCATGAAAGTTTGAGTGTCCTAAGCTAGTAAAAGAGCCACCTTTCTTCATCAAAACAAGGATCTTTCTTCGTACAAATCAAAGGAGCTTATTGTTTCTCAAAACAACTTGGAGCTTATATGCGATTGGGGGTTTTTAAAGTTGCTAGTGGCTTCGTCACAATCTTATTTTATTTCATAGGTCTTCATAGCATTGTAAGCCCTATTCTACTCTTAGGTTCTAACTATGAAGTTAAATATGACATGTTGCAAGTTTGAGTTTGGGCCTAAGTATGATTTGTGCTTTGATTCTATCATGTTATGCATAAATTTATTCTATGCATGTTTGTAAAGCTATCACCTTGACTTTGTGCATAGAAAACTATGAGCTTTGATCCTATCATGTTATGCATAGATTTATTATATGCATGTTTGTAAAGATATCACCTTGACTTTGTGCATAGAAAGCTATGAACTTTGATTTGAAATGTTGCATAAAGCAACATAGAAACTCTCATAAACCTTATGTTAACTTGCATATGATGTTATATGCGAATCACTTGCTATCATCCCATGTTATTTATGGCCATGTTTCACCTATTTTGCTAAAGTTGATATCATGCATGTTTTGAGGCTTATAATGTAATATGCAAGTTTATGAACACATTTGCCTCATATGCCATCATGTTTAACTTGTGGCAAAACCTTAACCCCTCATGTTCCTTAATATGCTTGCGGCCAAATCACCCTTATGCTATTATGCATGCTTGTGGCCACATCACCCTTATGCTATTTGATATGTTTGAGGCCAAGTCACCTTTTATGCTATCATACATGTTGAGGCAATATGCTAGTATGTTGAACCCCTTTTGGCCTCAAATATCACCATGTTTAATTTGTGGTAGATTTTGCCATCTTATGCCCACCTTGTCATATAGTTATGTTCCCTCTTTGATATATTTGCGTTGATACGAATTTACGTGCGATGGGAATACGTTATGGGTAGTTGGGCAAACTTAAATAACATGAGAACATGACTTGAAAATATGACATGAAAGTTTGACATGTGTTTATGCTTGAAAACATGGACTTGGACATGACTTCTAGAAAACATGAGAATGGCCAACTCGAGGTTGGGTTGAGTTTGTAGCATAAATCTACCCGGAACCGACCGGCTTAACTAGTGGCTACAAACAATAGGATCCAATGTGAGTAGTTGGTCATATCGCACTTAAAACCCGAGGTTAGACTAGGTTGTGGTGTAAAGCTACCCGGACCCGCCCGGCTTAACTAGTAACCACAACAAAGTCTAATGTGAGAGGTTGGGGTGCATTAAGTCAATTAATGCCACATGGTAGGGTTAAGTCATGGACTACTTGAATACTTAACCAATTAAACACGATGGATTGGTAGGGTTAAGTCATGGACCACTTGAATACTTAACCAATTGAACACGATGGATTGGTAGGGTTAAGTCATGGACTACTTGAATATACTTAACCAATTAAACCCGATGTATTGATAGGGTTAAGTCATGAACTGCTTGAATACACTTGACCAACTCAATACATGGTTAGGATAGGGTTAACCACACTTAACCCACTTGAAATCCTAGTTACGTGGTCCTTTTCAGCAGTAAACCACTTGAAAGTATGATGGGTACCCTGGACTAGGCTAGGGTGGGGCACGATTACTGGACTGATTGTAAGAGACCAAAAGAGACGGCTGAAGGGTGCACCGGTTGTTCAGGCGGACCATGGTCGTGCACATTAAGTCCGGAGTTGAACATGGGCACCAGTAGGTTTAGACTGTGCGTGCTTGAATTGTGTCTGTGGTTTACACCTTAGGGCTGGATACACCCTGGGGTGGACCTTGCACAGTTAACTACAATCCACAATTAAGCCGTATGACACCGATACACAACGAGTTAGGCTTATAGGGAGCCGATCGACTAGACCGAGTAGCTGGACCTTGATTTAGGTCACCTCATGATGTTGGGCCAGCTTTGGGCCAAGGGATCATTTCTTGTTTATACTTGACATGGATTGGAATACTAGTACACACCTGGTGCAACTTAACCTTGTATATGCGATGCCACACTTGATCTATCTTGTTAACTTTTCACCATGCCAGTTATCATCCTATGTTTCATCTCTGTTTTACATGTCCAGTTGACTTTACTAGTTTTTATACTAATAGTAGGTAGGACTTACCAGTCTTTTTGACTGACCCGTTTTCTTTCGCCTCTTTTCTTCCGTTTCACCCCCCCCCCCCCCCAGGTTTACAGGGTGGGAACACTAGTACCTAGATTGGATCTTTAGCTGCTTTTCTGGATAGCTCATGTACGATTTGGACTTGAGCATGCTATGGCCTTATTCTACTTTGGGGATAGTTTACTTTATGTTATTTCCAGTTTTCAGTTTATGTTTTTCTAGACTTTATTTTGTGGAAAATAATGACTCAGTACTTTGATGTAACTTGACTATGGTTTTGAAATACTAGTTTTATCTGCTGCTTTACTTACTCTGTTTTACTTATATGTTCTGTCATGTGATATCTACATGCATGTTCACCTCGTTTAACGCCCCTCCAAAGCTAGTGCGCTTGCAAGAGTGGCACTGGCGGAGGTGGGGTGTTACATTTGGTATCAGAGCATAAGGTTTACAAGATTTGAGCAAAAGGTTTTTTTTTTAAAAACTTACCTTTTGAAAAACTATTTTCAAAACCAATTAAGTATTTTCCAAGAAAAGTCTAGTTTATTTTAAAAGGCTATTCCCCAAAAGCCATTAGCACTATCCTTTGTTTCCTCGTTCTCAATCTATCTTTGTTCTTCGTTTCAGTATGGCCGATAATTTTGCCATTCTGGAGGGCATACCAGTACCTATTTGGTTTAGAAGGTACATGGAGGCAAGGGCGAATGAAGCCGGCCCCGCGGACATTCCTCCTCCTTCCCCCGTGGCTAACATTCCTTCCCCTCCCGTAGCTGAGGTTCCTCCTCCTCTTCCTCCGCATCCACAAGCGGATTTCGCGAAGATTTGCAAGGACTTTAAGGCGATGGGTGGCAAGAACTTTGTTGGGACGGAGACTTTTGTTGAGGCAAGAAACTGGTTAAAGGAAACGGAAGACCTCTTTGCTATCTTTGATGTGGAAGACCGTAGAAAAGTTCTGTTGGCAGTATGGCTATTGAAAGAGGAAGCTGCATATTGGTGGGTAGTCACCACCACTACTAGGCCAATTCAGACTTGGGATGACTTTAGGAGAAGGTTTGGACTGAGGTTTCTATCATCGACAGAAGAGAACCTTCAGATGGAGAGGTTCCTATCACTAAAGCAAGGGGACATGACCGTGAGGGAATACGTGGATAAGTTTAATCAGCTTGCTCGGTTCGGTCTAGACTTGGTTAACACAGCTCAGAAGAAGGCCCTGCGCTTTGCTTTAGGATTGAATGAGCCATTGCGCGGTTTGGCCATGTCTCATATACCCATGGGGGCGACCTTCGAGAGTTTGGTGAATATGGCCCTACTTCAATAGGAAGATAAGAATGGCAAGAAGGAGGTCAAGGCAAATGAGTCTCAAGGCGAGAAGGTAGATTCCGGAAAAGGAGGCAAGAACAACAACAGCAAGGACAATAAGTCAAGAGAAAGGAGGAAGTGCAACTTCTGTGGGATTACTGGGCACATAGCCAAAGACTGTAGGAAGAAGAAAAGGAAGTTGGGAGAATGCTTTCATTGTGGAGAGTCTGGACACTATAGCAAGGATTGCCCGAAAAAGCGGGGACAAGGGAAAAGGCAAATTCAGCGAGCAGGACCCTCTGGAGGGAAGTTGCAGGCTCCCCTCGCTCTTCCAGCTTTTGATCGAGGTAGTGTTTCTATAGAAAGTCATGTTTACATTTCTGATTTCCCTGTTCATACCATATTTGATTCTGGCGCATCGCATAGTTTTATTTCTGATCTTGTTGAAAGTTTGCACCTAAGTACTAGTCTAGTTGAAAATCCCGTTAGTGTTTCAAATCCAATTGGGGATTCCGCCCATCTACCTGGGATTTGTATGGATTTGAAAATCTCTATCTTGAGCATAGAATTCATGTGTAATGCTTATGTTCTCGGGTTTATGGGACACGGGTTGATGTTGGGCATGGGTTGGTTGTCCAGTTATGGAGCCATTCTTGACTTTGAACATAGGGTTGCGAGGCTCATGACTCGCCTCGGTAATACCCTCGAAATCTCGTGTAACCTTTAGGGTTCCGTCATGATTAGTTATCTAGAATCCCTTGGCACTTTTATTGGAAGTTTGTAATCCAATCGAGTAGTGTTCGCCACTAAGGCGGATGGTCCATTTCGCTTAAGCATGGGTTATAGAAATCACCCTAGTAAGAACATTGGGCAACGTAGAGTGGCATTTGTTTTCAAGAGATAATTCTTCTGCGTGGAATACTGTATGGTATGTAAACGAGATCCAGGATTCACTAACGAATTTTGGAAAGCTTGCATGAAACCATGAGCACGCAGTTATGTTTAAGCCAAGTATTTTAGGAAAAGAATAAGTGGAAGTGGAACGAGAGGCAACGGTGAAATGAGTTCTAACTCATATTTTGGAAATAAGAATTAAGAGCTACGGAATTGTGAAGTTAAAAGAAGGTCAAGGCACGATGGGATTAAGCACAAGAAAATGCGACTTAGGAGATTGAAGACTAGATACGCGCATTATATCTCTTTCTAAGAGTATATCCTTGATCCCTATTATTCTGTAGAGCTTACTCGCATGCTATCTTTTAAGTACATCCTCTCGGTCCTATTCTCAATCTTAGTTCTGTTGCAAACCCCATAAGGAGTATGACTCGCCTGTTTGTGATTTATAGTTGGGGTGAAGATGTCCATTAAGATGACCAAACTATTTGGGCTTTATGGGATATGGGTCATGGTTGATAGACTTACGAAGAGCACCCATTTCATTCCAGTAAAGAACAAGAGGACTGTATCATGGCTAGCATCTATTTATCTCCGAGAGATAGTGCGGTTGCATGGAGTTCCTTCTAGCATAGTTAGCGATCGTGACCCAATTTTCACTAGCCAGTTCTGGAATAGTTTGCAAGAAGCGATGGGTATGCGATTGAATCTGAGTACAGCCTATCACCCCTAGACGGATGGCCAAACCGAAAGGGTGAATAGAGTGCTAGAAGATCTTTTGAGGCTTTGTGTTCTTGACTTTGGTGGTACTTGGGAAGACCACCTTCCTCTTGTAGAGTTTGCTTATAATAATAGCTACCAAGCTAGCATAGAAATGACACCATTCGAAGCTTTGTATGGGAGGCCGTGCAAGCCACCAACATGTTGGTGGGAGACGACGGATAAGCTTATACTTGGGCCCGATATTATACGGGACACATCTGAGGAAGTTGAATTAGTGAGAAGATAGATGAAAGCGGCCCAAGACAAACAGAAATCCTATGCTGACAAGCGAAGGACAGATTTGGAATTCGAAATTGGGGATATGGTTTTCGTGAAGGTTTCTCCTTTGCGTAATGTGGTACGTTTTGGAGCAGTTGGGAAGCTGGCACCAAGGTTCGTAGGACCCTTCCCTATCATCGAGAAGATTGGACAAATGGCTTATAGAGTGGAATTGCCCGAGAAGCTGGCCGGAGTACATAATGTCTTTCATGGCTCGCATCTCCGAAAGTGCCTACATGAGTCCGCTGAGGTGGTTGAACCAAGTATTCTTGAAGACACGGAGGTATAGAAAGAGGCAACCTTGAGGCGAGCTCTGATTCGTATCTTGGGAACGGAGATCAAGAAGCTAAGAAATCGAGAAGTCAAATTGGTGAAAGTTCAGTGGAGTGAAGCCGAAGAGGATGGAACTTGGGAAACCGAGGAGAAGATGCGTGGGCTTTATCCATTTCTTTTTGAGGGTACATTCTCGATCTCTTTTCCTTTTTAGCATATCTTCCTTTTTGCTATCCATGTTTATCCTGTTTATCTTGTTATCTCGTTAACCTTGTCATGAGAACCTTAGGTAGAAACCCTTTGGATGAAACATGTATTTGAAACATCTTATGCTTGATGTTTGCAAGTGGTTGCAAGTGTTTGCAAGTGGATACTCGTGGATGCATGATACACATTAGGCACTAAGATCGGCTCACACACTTTCATATTGCATATGCATGAGTGCTTATACTTATTCATGGATGAAACTTGTTATGCTATCACGTGGATGTTGCATATGGATGAATGTTATGTGCACTCATATAGAGATTATGAATTATGTTAGGAATTTGCATACATATGGACTCATTTCACTAACATACTTTGCATTAAGGAGGTTTACTGAATCAGCAACCGCCTAATTTTCGCATTAGATAAGTACATATACACACACCTTTGCATATGATCATACAACATTTATAATCTTTTAAGGACAATGTTTACTTGTGGATGATGTTTTGAGTAGATGGATGATGGATGGTAGGATATGTTCTTCCTAACTTGAAGATTTCGGGGACGAAATCCTTTAAGGAGGGGAGAATGTAACAACCCATATTTTTAAATAACATGTTATAACATAAACCAAGGCATAATTAAATGATAAAATCCGAATCAAGGGAAACGGGCTGTGCCATTGCGTTCATCTCGGAAAAATACGCGAAATAGAGTCCGAGTTTTCGAAAATCGGAATCCGTATGACCAAGTTATGGCCCGTCAAAGTTTTCAGAAAAATTTCAAATTCAAATTTGAATTAAGAAATTCAAATTCAGCTGGGCAGGAAGGCGGGAAAAATTCCCGCCACCCCAAGTCGACTGGGGAGTCGACTTGGGAGTCGACACACCCCAGGCTGTGTCGACTTGGGTGGTCGGCCAGTCTGGCCTGGGTGCACCTGACTTGTTTCTCAAGACATGTTTAGAGGCTAGTGACGTGAATTGATGGCTCAGATCTGAACTAGGGTTAATCCTATGGTCTAAACTAACCTAATCTTCTATAAAAAGACCCTAAGACCTAGACTAAACCCTCATTAATCATTCCTACAACTAAACTATGCCAAAAAAATTCTTGATCATGGCCTCCATCTTCATATCATGGCCTCCATCCTCTTCATGAAAGTTTGAGTGTCCTAAGCTAGTAAAAGAGCCACCTTTCTTCATCAAAACAAGGATCTTTCTTCATACAAATCAAAGGAGCTTATTGTTTCTCAAAACAACTTGGAGCTTATATGCGATTGGGGGTTTTTAAAGTTGCTAGTGGCTTCATCTCAATCTTATTTTATTTCATAGGTCTTCATAGCATTGTAAGCCCTATTCTACTCTTAGATTCTAACTATGAAGTTAAATATGACATGTTGCAAGTTTGAGTTTGGGCCTAAGTATGATTTGTGCTTTGATTCTATCATGTTATGCATAAATTTATTCTATGCATGTTTGTAAAGCTATCACCTTGACTTTGTGCATAGAAAACTATGAGCTTTGATCCTATCATGTTATGCATAGATTTATTCTATGCATGTTTGTAAAGCTATCACCTTGACTTTGTGCATAGAAAGCTATGAACTTTGATTTGAAATGTTGCATAAAGCAACATAGAAACTCTCATAAATCTTATGTTAACTTGCATATGATGTTATATGCGAATCACTTGTATCATCCCATGTTATTTATGGCCATGTTTCACCTATTTTGCTAAAGTTGATATCATGCATGTTTTGAGGCTTATAATGTAATATGCAAGTTTAAGAACACATTTGCCTCATATGCCATCATGTTTAACTTGTGGCAAAACCTTAACCTCTCATGTTCCTTAATATGCTTGCGGCCAAATCACCCTTATGCTATTATGCATGCTTGTGGCCACATCACCCTTATGCTATTTGATATGTTTGAGGCCAAGTCACCTTTTATGCTATCATACATGTTGAGGCCATATGCTAGTATGTTGAACCCCTTTTGGCCTCAAATATCACCATGTTTAATTTGTGGTAGATTTTGCCATCTTATGCCCACCTTGTCATATAGTTATGTTCCCTCTTTGATCTATTTGCGTTGATACGAATTTACGTGCGATGGGAATACGTTATGGGTAGTTGGGCAAACTTAAATAACATGAGAACATGACTTGAAAATATGACATGAAAGTTTGACATGTGTTTATGCTTGAAAACATGGACTTGGACATGACTTCTAGAAAACATGAGAATGGCCAACTCGAGGTTGGGTTGAGTTTGTAGCATAAATCTACCCGGAACCGACCAGCTTAACTAGTGGCTACAAACAATAGGACCCAATGTGAGTAGTTGGTCATATCACACTTAAAACCCGAGGTTAGACTAGGTTGTGGTGTAAAGCTACCCGGACCCGCCCGGCTTAACTAGTAACCACAACAAAGTCTAATGTGAGAGGTTGGGGTGCATTAAGTCAATTAATGCCACATGGTAGGGTTAAGTCATGGACTACTTGAATACTTAACCAATTAAACACGATGGATTGGTAGGGTTAAGTCATGGACCACTTGAATACTTAACCAATTGAACACGATGGATTGGTAGGGTTAAGTCATGGACTACTTGAATATACTTAACCAATTAAACCCGATGTATTGATAGGGTTAAGTCATGAACTGCTTGAATACACTTGACCAACTCAATATATGGTTAGGATAGGGTTAACCACACTTAACCCACTTGAAATCCTAGTTACGTGGTCCTTTTCAGCAGTAAACCACTTGGAAGTATCATGGGTACCCTGGACTAGGCTAGGGTGGGGCACGATTACTGGACTGATTGTAAGAGACCAAAAGAGACGGCTGAAGGGTGCACCGGTTGTTCAGGCGGACCATGGTCGTGCACATTAAGTCCGGAGTTGAACATGGGCACCAGTAGGTTTAGACTGTGCGTGCTTGAATTGTGTCTGTGGTTTACACCTTAGGGCTGGATACACCCTGGGGTGGACCTTGCACAGTTAACTACAATCCACGATTAAGCCGTATGACACCGATACACAACGAGTTAGGCTTATAGGGAGCCTATCGACTAGACCGAGTAGCTGGACCTTGATTTAGGTCACCTCATGATGTTGGGCCAGCTTTGGGCCAAGGGATCATTTCTTGTTTATACTTGACATGGATTGGAATACTAGTACACACCTGGTGCAACTTAACCTTGTATATGCGATGCCACACTTGATCTATCTTGTTAACTTTTCACCATGCCTGTTATCATCCTATGTTTCATCTCTGTTTTACATGTCCAGTTAACTTTACTAGTTTTTATACTAATAGTAGGTAGGACTTACCCGTCTTTTTGACTGACCCGTTTTCTTTCGCCTCTTTTCTTCCGTTTCCCCCCAGGTTTACAGGGTGGGAACACTAGTACCTAGCTTGGATCTTTAGCTGCTTTTCTGGATAGCTTATGTACGATTTGGACTTGAGCATGCTATGGCCTTATTCTACTATGGGGATAGTTTACTTTATGTTATTTCCAGTTTCCAGTTTATGTTTTTCTAAACTTTGTTTTGTGGAAAATAATGACTCAGTACTTTGATGTAACTTGCCTATGGTTTTGAAATACTAGTTTTATCCGCTGCTTTACTTACTCTGTTTTACTTATATGTTCTGTCCTGTGATATCTGCATGCATGTTTACCTCGTTTAACGCCCCTCCAAAGCTAGTGCGCTTGCAAGAGTGGCACTGGCGGAGGTGGGGTGTTACAGCATCCGTATATATAGGGAACATCTTTGTACAATCAGAAAGAGTCAATACTAGAGATGATGTGAGACAGTGAGAGCCTTCTTCAATCCCAAGAATGCATCTTTTCAATCAACATCCCAAGAAAATACTAGGTTTTCTTCTTAAGGCGGGTAAGCAAAGCTGAGATCCGTGAAAAATCCTTAATGAACTTCCAATAGTAACCTGCTAATCCTAGAAAGCTCCTCACCTTTGTCGCATTCATGAGGGCTTTATAATCTTTAACTACGACAACTTAGCGAGATACACCGCTATACCATCACTATAGATAACATGCCCCAAGAACCATAGCTCCTTTTGCTAAAAGTTGCACTTAGAAAACTTTGCCTTCAACTGATGTGCACGGAGAACCTATCCCAAGAACAAGGCATGCTCATCCTCACTCCTTGAGAATACCAAGATGTCATCAACAAAGACCGCTATGAACTTGTTTAGGAGTTCCTTAAATACGCGGTTCAACAAATCCACAAAATATGTTGGTGCATTGGTTATCCTAAAAGGCATAACCAGCCACTCAAAGAATCCATCTGGAGTCCAAAAAGCAGTCTGAATTATGATATCATCCGCAACTCCATGTTGATGAAAACCTACAGCCAAATCCGGCTACGAGAAAACTGAAGTGCCCAACAAATTGTCAAATAAGTCATCTATCAGTGGGAATGGGTGTCTATTCCTCTTCGTGAGCTTGTTTAATTCTCTGTAACCATACATAAATGGAGAGAGCGGTCTACCTTAGTTGCGAAGATGAATGGTGCTCCCCACTCAGAAATACTCCATCTAATAAACCCTTTCTCTAACAACTCACCCACTTTCTTACTAAGCTACTTCCTCTCCCTCAGATCCATGTGGTGCATTGGCAATGCAACATGCCTAGCATTCCCCACCATGTACATCGATAAATCAATCTTATGCCTCAGAGGAAACCATCTCACCTCCTCAAACATGTCCAAAAAGTCTTTAACTACAGGCACTAAAATGGGATCGTCTACAAAATCATCTAGGAAATCCAAGAAACTAAGGATGACTGGCCCTGCGGGTCGCAAGAATTCTCGAGAATCCTGCCATGGCATGCCAAAAGCCTCACTACTCTCCTCTTGTAGTCAAGGATGGTGTTACTACAAAAATTTCTACCGAGACAGGCTGACGGTGAAGGGGTATCGGACTGCCTAAAAGAAGTATCTGGAAGGGACAACAAGGGGCACTATCAATAAAGGAGGAACCTTAAATTCGGTACGAAAAGAGACTACCAGTAGGGTAATTTATCAGTCTTGTTCTCTTTCTCTTAGGAGCAAACCCTAATTTCCAAATCGAATTAGGGATTTCTTCAACTCTTGTAGTACATCCATAATTAATAAGGAGACACCCGAGACTTAAGCATTTCTTGATTTGATAATCATATTGTGTTTATAATGATAAGACAGAGAGTTAACGTTAACCTTTCTTATGATAGAGTTAATCATGGTTCTTTCGTAGGAGGGAAGGTCCTGGGTAAAACCAAAGCTTTTCTCCTTCTGGATGGCCCCTATGTGACTTAACTCTCTCATAGTAAGCCTAATGCAACCTAACCTCAGAAGGGAGCTTGCTGTAAGCTTGTGGCTTGATAACTGACGTAGCCAAGGCCTTTCCGGGCTGGTTCGATGCTGAAGTATCGTAAAAGTCAATAAGTGCTATGTCAACAAAAACAACCTGAGTGTTAAGAGGCACTTGCCTACTTCCTCTTAGGACAATGTATATTATTTTATCTAGGGTCTAATGGTGGCCCAGAGTTTCAGTCTTATTTCACTTATAAAACCTTCCTCCAAGGTTGTTATTGACTTTGTAGTCTCGTAAGCGTAATACTCACCCCTCGAGGGAAGAGTAACTAATCTTCATACTTAAGGTCTTGATGTCTAGGAAAAGGTGGAACTCATTAAAGAGCATTAATTCAGTGATGTATTCCAATAACCTTTAGATAACCCTTACATCAAACTTCTAAGCATATGCATTGTTCATCCTAGTTCGGGTGTTGACGAAAAATGTCATTAACATTTTGGTGCTAGAAGGAGGGCTTAAACCTCCGACTTCATACTTATCCTATCAAAAATTAATTTGGTAAACTTATTGCTCCATGGAAGGGGAAGATGAAATCAAAAAGATTGGAGGATCGAAATATGGAGCCAGCTCCTAATGCAACCCTTGAAAGGAACGTGGAACTAACGCTCAATCTAAACAACAATGAAGAGGGAACGACCTCCAACCCTATGCAGCCACTAAACCCAAATGATATGGAGGAAAATGCCACTAAAATCATGGCTCTGGAGAAGCAAGTCCAAGAAATGCAAGCTCAAATAAACATTGCCAAAGTGTAGAAATCTTCAAGGCTCACCAAGTCCAACCTAAGAGAGGTGAATGAGTCTCCAAAGAGAAAAACTCCCATTCAACACTCTAAAGCAAAAGAAAGGCTCAAAGCAGCCTCCTCTGAGAAGAAAAAAATCCCTTTTAATAGGGTTAGATCATCAAGGAAATCAATGAGAACAAGAGCAATCCGGGAGCTCCACTTCTAAAGGTTATGATCCTAAAAGGGCGAATTATGGCAACTTACAGGCTTACCTCGAAGACATTGCTAGAAAAACCATCAAGACTTATTGCGAAGCAAAGGGAAGAGAACCCAAGATGATATGGTTACTGCTAATGAAAGAGTAGTTCCTTTTACTGATGAGATCATGAGCATTATAATACCATCTAGGGTGAAGGTTCCAACAATAAAATATATCAGAATAACTGACCCTGATGATCATCTAATGGCCTTTGACAACCAAATGGATCTCTATAACACTTCAGGGGCTGTCAAATGTCGCCTTTTCCCAGTGACCATCTGGGGAGCAGTAGCCAAATGGTATCGTCAATACATAGAGAATACCATCTATTCATGGAAACGGTTCACCTATGAATTTTCCACATAATCTGCATCTACAAGGATCCAACAGTTGATTACACAGTTATTGCTAACATCAAGCAGAGGCAAGGGGAGTCCCTAGGAGATTACTTGTAAAGGATCAACATAAAAGCATTAAAGGCCAAAGATATAAAAGAACATGACAAGTTAATTGTTGTGCATTCGGGGTTGATTGAGGATACCCCCTTCTGGAAGGAACTATACATTCGCGGCTGTAAAGACATACAAGACTTCCTCTTTCAAGCTAACAAGTTCATCTGAATGGATGAATTGTACTTCACGAAGAAGAAGTTTGGCCCACGAGGGGAAGGAGGAAAGCCAAGCTTTGGTAGAAAGCCTCAAAGTGGAAGGTTCGGCTTGGATGGAAATCAGAAAAGGTCAAACTAGGAGGATTCTAATTCCAACATGGTCACCTTAAACAAGCCCATTTCCTTTGTGTATGCTGTGGCAAAAGAAAGTGTCAATAACTTCCCCGTCATGTTCAAAGCTAAGAATTTCCCTAAACCTCATGCCGGCAGAAAATATTGTGAGTATCACAAAACAAATCGGACATAAGACGGACAAGTGCAAGGTCTTGGACGAGATTATTCAGAAGCTTATACAAAAGGGACATCTGAAAGAGGTTGTTTTGAACAAGTTAACGTCCGCCCAACATACGAATATACAACAGAAAGTTTCAGAAAACGCAATAGAAGCCACTGCAGAGGAAGGTCATCTAGACTTAGACCCACTAATAAACCAAATTAATATGATCCATAGCGGACCACATCCTGATGGAAACTACCCGATAACAAGGAATCAATACCTAATAGAGGCTTACGAAGGGATATTTTCTACACGGTAGGAACCATTTTTGAAAAATGCCCGTTACACTCTCAAAATGCACAACCAAGTGATTTCTCTGAAGGAACTGAAGAAAGGGTCTGTCATCCGCATAATGACCCTCTTATGATAATAGCTCAGATAGGGCTCTTTGTGGTAGCCAAGATCCTTGTTGATACTAAAAGTTCGGTCAATGACATCTTTAAACACACCTTTGATCAGATAAGGATTCCTGAGGAAAATTTAGAATCAAGAAACAAATCAACCTTCGGCTTTAACAACAAAGGATCTACTCTAGTGGGACAAATCAACCTCCTAGTGCAAGTTGGGTTGTCTTCGCTCTACAGGACCTTTGAAACTCTTTTTATTATGATCCATCAACCATCCTACTACAGTGCCTTCTTTGGTCGACCTGCTCTGAAAGAAATGGATGCTTTTGTCTCTTCCAAAAATCCGATGGTAAAGTTCTTGACAAAACAAGAGTGGGGAACTATCATGAGGGAACAATTAAGTTCCCATGAGTCGTACTTCGCAACGGTTGAAAAATACAAAAGGGAGTATTCTTCGTACTTTGACTCTTCTACTATTTTTCGACCTTCGGATGATGGATTATTACATCCAACATTCGAAGCTAAACGAAAAATCAACAAAGCTAACAAACATACAAATGGTAAGTACAATTTCTTTGAGAAGAAAAAGGAAGAGAGACGATAATATAAACTTGGTAGAGGAAGAAGAAATTGTCACAGATTTGGATTCTAAAGGGGACACTGAAAGGATAAAACCTATAGAGGATTTGGAAGAAGTAAACGTTGACCCAAAGGATAAAGCCAAAGTTATCAATACAAGGAAGAGGCTGACAGAACCCTTGAGGAGTGACCTAGTTCAGTTCTTACAACTCAACAAGGATGTTTTCGCTTGGACTCATTTAGACATGGTTGGAATCAATCCTTCTATCATGAGTCATGCCCTAAACCTCAACCCTTCCATAATCCTAGTTCGATAAAAGAAAAGGCAATACAATAGAGACCAGCCAGAGGCTTTAAAGGAGGAAGTCAAAAGGCTAGAAACAAACGGGTTCATTCGAGAAGTTTTTATTACCCCAAATGGCTAGCCAATCTCGTCCTAGTTAAGAAGTCCAATGGAAAGTGGAGGACATGCATTGATTATAAGTACTTAAACAAAGCATGTCCTAAGGATTGCTATCCCCTTCTGCGGATAGACCAATTGGTCGATGCAATAAGTTGACATAAGATATTATCCCTTATGGATGCTTACTCAGGGTATAATCATATTCCAATGCATAAACCTGACGAGGAGCATACGAGCTTTATCATCGACTGAGGGACATTTTGCTATAAAGTAATGCCCTTCAGATTGAAAAATGCGGGGGCAACATACAGAAGTTAGTAAACAGAATGTTCCCAAAGAAAATAGGGCGTAACATGGAAGTATATGTAGATGATATGCTAGTAAAATCTGTTAAATCAGAGAGCCACATAAAGGACTTAGAGGAGATGTTCAACATCTTAAGAAGTTACTAAATGAAGTTAAACCCACAAAAGTGTTCTTTCGGTGTCAATCCGGAAAGTTCCTAGGAAATGTGGTAAGTGAACATGGCATTGAGGCTAGTCCTGGCCAAATCCAAGACATAAAGGATATGGAAGAACCCAAAACAAGCAAAGAAGTCATGAGCTTAAACGGAAAGGTAGAAGCTCCAAGTAGGTTCATTTTCAAAGTCATTGACAAATGCATCCATTTCTTTGATGTTATAAAGAAAAAGAAGAACTTCGAATGGAAAGAAGAATGTAGAAAGGCCTTTCACGAACTGAAAGACAACATAGGGAAACCTTCGATTTTGTCCAACCCCGAGAAGTAGAAGATTTATATCTCTATACGGCAGTTTCAGAATATGTTGTAAGCTCGGCCCTTATAAGAGAGTGATGGAACTCAACACCCAATTTACTACGTTAGAAGAAGGTTAAAGGATGCAGAAACCCGATGCCCATGACAGAAAAATTAGCATATTGCCTAATACTTATAGCACAAAAGCTTAGGGGCTGCTTCCAAGAACATCCTATTAAGGTCTTGACTAACTTTCCACTTAAGCAAGTTTTCAGCAAGCCAGAAACCTCAGGAAGGTTAGTGAAATGGGGGATTTAACTTAGCCAATATGATATTGAGTTTCAACAGCGGGTAGCAATCACAGGACAAGCTCTTTTAGATTTTGTGAACGAGTGCACGAGCTTCATTACAGAACATTCAACTAAAGAGAACGACTTAAAGGTGGAACGGAAATTGTTTGTAGATGGTGCTTCAAACAAACAAGGATCAGGGGAAGGTTACATCATAATTACCCCTGATGAACATCGCTTGCACTATGCAATGAAGTTAGGGTTCTCAGCTACTAACAATGTGGCCGAATATGAGTCAATGATGGCAGGATTGAATTAAGCACTACAGTTAAAGATACCTCGAATAGAGATCTTTAGTGATTCAAAACTAATGGTAAATTAGATAAAGCAAACCTATCAAACTAAAGATGCATGGCTGGCCCTATATGTAAAAAGGATATTAAAGATGTTAGGGATGCAGAATGGATCGTTAAGGCAAAACAAACACTAGAGGGAGGTGAATAATGTTTGTTAGAATTTAAACAAAATTTAAAACTTTTGTGAACTACGGGATGAATCAAGCGCCATAAACACAATCATAGACACAGATTCAAACACAAATAAAAAATAAATAGAAATAATGATGCAGAAAAGGAAAGAACACACCGGATTTTATACTGGTTCGGATTGCTCCTACGTCCAGTCCTACACAACACTGGATTGCGCAGAGTTTTATTATTATTACCAAATTCAATTACAAACTCCTTGATTTCATAGCTACAAGGGATACCACCGATTCCAAACTACTTGATTTAACGGCTACAAAGGATACCACCGATTCTATCCTCCTTGATTTAACGGCTACAAGGGATGCCACTGATTCTATCCTTTACTCAACCCAAACAAAGACAAACAACCCTTGAACTCTTCAATAGCACTTGATTCAGAGAGTAGTGAGAAGAAGTTTGATCAAAACGGAATTGAATTTGGTAGAGTATAAGTGTAGAAACCATAAAAATGATTAAGAATAATGATGTAGAGAAAGAGGATGAAGTTAGAGAAGAAGAGATGATTAAAAATTCGAAATCAAGCCCTTTTTTATAGTGTGTGAAAGGTTGCAACATTTCTGGAGCGTTACAAATGGTGAAAAGACACTTCCTTTAAAATTTAAATTTCTGACATTTATATGTCGACATACCCTTTTTTACATGTCGACGTACTTATTATTTTTATAATTTTTAAAGTATTTAAATCAATATTTAAATTCTGGAAATGCTTGAAACAAAACTAGTTGCTAAAACATTATTTTTCAAGTATAAAAACATAAGAAAATATTAATTAAACATATGATTAAAAACTTAATATATATGTGATATAAAAACTATATATAATATAATTATAAACATGTATATAATATAATTATAAACATATATATAGGAATTAATAAAGAAATATTTATAAACTATATATAAACAAAAGGTTATATGAAAACTTAGAGTTTAAATAATCAAACATAAACTTAGTAAAACATATTTAATAAAACTATAAAAATAAGAATACTTATAAATTAGGAAATATATTTGAAATCATAAGTTTGAAATTCTTGGAAGATTAAAAATTATTTTGAGAGAAGTTTGAAACCAATTCGAAAATAGTTTTGAATTTGAAAACAGATAATTTGAAAAACAGAATTTGAACATGGAGTGCTATTCGGAGTCTTACATAAAATAGACTCTATTACTATATTTATCTTGAACTCTTGATTACTCATGAGTCTTCAATCTACTCTGAATTCTTAATCTCTAAAAGCTCTTAAACTGTACAATCTTCAGTATTAATTCCTATATACAAATCCTGCATATGTGTGTGTGTGTATTCTAGATAAAGATGTTAGTATATATTTTATAATCAATGATAATTGAAATAAGGTTGTTGTTATCAAAACTCCATTCTCCAATAATCTCCCCCTTTTTGATGATGTCAACCTTGGTTTATAAAATATCATATGCTTCTGATATTCCCCTTGACTATATTTATCCTATAAGTTATGTCTACATTTTATAATTTCTCCCCCTTTGGCGTTATCAAAAAGATATTCTGAAACTACTCCCCTTGAATCCTGTAACTATCTAAATAATTTCTATACTAAAGTAAAGTACTCCCCTGAATCTGAAATCTATCTATACCTTATAAAATACTACTCCTAAATTTATAATATCCAAATTCTATATAACTTTCCCTAAATCCATGCTATAAATGATCCTAAATATAACTATAACTAATTTGGATTCTAATCTAAAAGATTATAACTCCCCCTAAATTTATGACTATACTATTCTAATAAACTAAATAGAATGTTAACATTCTAAGCAAACCAAATTATAATCAGTTCTAACAAGCAAGTCATTCCAAATAAGCAATTCAAACAAACAATTAAAGCAATTAATTAAAGCAATCAACTCAAGGAATCAATTCATGCAATCAATTCAAGCAATCAACCAAATTAAAAAATATGTGTTAATAAACTCTTCTTGAACCTTTAATTAATCTTAGAAACTATATAAAACTCCCCCTTAATCTAATACAAGACTAAACCTAGCCTATTCTCTAATTCCCTTAATACTATAATAAGATTTTAATCTAGACTAAGAAAAAAGTCTGATAAGATATCCTTAAAATTATGATATAAGTTTAATAAAGTAGTTTAATCCAAACAATCAATCAAATTAAGTTCTGTTGTCACAAAACATTAAAAATTTCTTGTAACCTCTATTTATCCTAAAAACTATAAAGCTCTTATCAACTATAAATGCATAAGTATATTTCTAACAAACCTATCAACTACTAATGAAATTTAATCATGTCAAGTATCAATCAAGTTATTTAAGTCAAACAAATCAAACAACCAAATAAGTCAATCAATTTAATTAATTCAATCAAGCCAATCAATTCAACAAAGCCAAACAAGTCAATCAAGTTAATCAAGAAAAAGTAAATATGTTATGTATTTAATTAATAATCCTATATTTCTACTTAGATAAAAACTTTTCATACTATATACTTGTTATATGTGGAGTTAAAGTTAACATGTAATGTAGTGTGTTGATTATAATGCAGTATGTCATATGCAAATCTACATGAAGTGATATATTGAATGAAATGCAACTTGTGAATGATTTTAATTTGAGATGTACAATAACTTATAATAATGATATGAAATAAGATGTGTAATGATAGTATGCAGAATGGTTTGGCAATTATATCTATTTAGGCCATATATACAAAGTAATATCGAACTATTATGCATATACATATATATAACAAATTATTTGAATTTAACAAGGATAATATATATTAACTTCTCGACTTAGGTTAATGATACATATGAAAGAGATTTAAGGGATAGTAAAGATGAAAGTTTTATGGTATATATAATAAAAAAATTAAAATAATTCTATGAGAAATGTGGAGTTAAATAATCTCAGTAGGGCATTTCTTTAACATAGTAAAAATTGAAGATCTATTTAAAAAGAATATAAAAATTGTATCATATAAAGAAAAACTATAAACATATATTCATAAAACTATATATAAAAATTGATTTTTAAAAAGAACCTAAAATTCAATTTATTATGAGATATATATATATATTAATCTTTTTGATGCAGATTAATTTTAATTTAAACTTTAGAAATCAAAATATACTAATTTGCTAAAGAATCATTTATATGTTAAATTATTAAAAAGAAATCTATAATCACAACAAAATTATGGAATTTGGAAATAAATAAAACTATGAAACTAGAATTTCTTATTTTTAAGACATAAAATTATATATATATTATTTTTATACCAAAATATTAGGTTAAATATTTAAGCTTTTATAATTCTTAATAAGAAATCAAAATAAGTATTTAAGTTATAAATAATATTTGTGATAATATGACCCAAAATTGTTATAAAATCATATGAATAATATATAAGTTAAACTATTCATGTTTAAACTATATGAAAGATGAATAAAATTATATTTTATAACAATATCAAAAAGTTGTATTAACTTTGTATATCATATTAACATGTTTATATAATTTTATTAATTTATATATTTTTAATATATTTATATATATATATTTAGAAACAAGGTATAAGAAAATAAGTAGATAGATAGAGTTAATAACCAGAATTTGAATTGGCATTTTCTAATTGTAAGGATTGGAGGGAAGTCTGAAAATTCAAAATTTGAATTTATTGGAACATATGTCGAAATGCTTATTTATGTATGTCGATAAACATATATTATTTCAAAGGACATATGGTTTTGTGACTCTTGGTTTAAAAATTATCGTTTTATATTTCAGGTTTAACTAATTGCTGAAATAATACTAATCCTACCAAACATCCAAAATATATATATATATTATTTTATTAATGATTATTTAATTATTATTGAATTTAAAAATTCAAAATTTGAATTTTAAATTTCAAGTTTGAATTTTAAAGTTTAATTTTCAAATTCAAAACAAGGCAAATAAAACAAAGCAAACAACCAAAAATAAAAAATTAATTTAGGCATACCCAGTTTTTAGATTCATTTCTTCGATATTTTCTGAATTCTGAATTGTTTTGAAACACGTATTTGAATCTCCGGTTTTTGGCTTTCCGTTGCTTGATGACGAATCTGAATCATATTTACACCTTCCAGAATTTGATGATGACATCGATGGTTTAGTAGTTTAACCAACTTGGCTCAAAAATTGAAACGACCCGAATTTCCCCGGTAAGGAAAGCCCGGATTAAATTGAGGACAAAACACATCGGAACGCAAACAGAAGAACATTTCATTGTTTATTACAACAATTCCAACAGAATACAAGAATATACAGAGTATAAATCAATATTACACATTCACCAAATATCAGAGATTACAATAAATTACATAGCAGCGGAAAATAATACAGTACACAACTGAAGGAGATATACGGATACAAAGCTTTCCGGATATCCTTCCAGCTATAAATCAGGATCCTGTTAATATAAATCTGCAAAACCAAAACTACTAGCTGCCCGTGTCAAAATAGGGGCACCCAGAGTCTAGGTTAAAATAATAAACTCCAGGTCAGTCATGTGACTGGTGTGAGAACTAAATCAGTTATTAATCTTTATTTTAAAGTTAGGTAAATCAAGGGTCCACGCCGTATAACAAGGAACGGGTTTCCTCCCATGAATACCAGTGCATAAAACAACAGCGCAAAGCTAAATAAAGAACAATGAAGCTATTATAAGACCCAGTTCCCATCACACAATGCAACGCAAGCCGGAGGATAGGGTTTTTACCTTATAATAGCCAAGAATGCTTGATATGTTTAAAACAAATCATTTGATACTATTATAAGTGCATAGTGTATAAAACAACTTCAAATCATAAGTATCAATCATAGACGGCATGGGTACCATATATCATGTCTCCATACTAGGATCTACAATCAAAACCGCAAATGTCACGTATTTGGAAGTTGGATTTCCATCTGTGAACCGAGGCAAAAGATAGTCCTCTACCGATTCGAGACAATCTAGCCCATGTCTCAGGCAAGTACTCAGTCAAGCCTTTGGATCGTTAGGGCCGGTCCACCGATGTGGATTAAAATTCTTGAACACTGCGTTTCCCCGCCCTTTGGGGCGTAAATGAGCCAACAAATGACTCCATCGGACCCGGATCGTCCGATTAAACCGAGGCGCCTCGCAACAGCAACAACCACATAAGTCAAACTCGTCAGGGCGTGTAAAACCACTGACGCCACTTCTAACTAGAAAGAAACGCATGTCCTCCCTGAGGTCCTCTCCCGTTTTTGGTCCACCACTGGGGTGTGAGGCTCGCGAATCAACGTTACACAAAACTACGCCACATAGGCCGTTCTTTGATCATCAACCACAAGACTTTGCTTTTCAACAGAAGCCTTGATCCATTGCCACTTAGGCATGCCACACAGGCAATTCATTCCATGCGATGGATATCGATCAATATATAACCCCTGAGCTTGTACGTCTCAGAGAAGGGCGTTAAGCGAGAGAATAAATTCTCCGTCGCCAAACAGATATATATTTAATTAAAATCAACCACACAGACTGAAATCAATGTCAGACACACAGTCCATTTACAAGTTCGTTCTGGGTCTGAACGAAACCAGAGGCACCTAGTACCCCGCATATCCATCGATTTCCAAGTACGTCTGGATGATCACCAACTGATTCGCTCCTCCTGGGTGTACGACCCAATCAAGATCATCAGTAATTATCCAAACGACGTGAAGACCTCCGGTCTTCAACCACCGTCTTCATCTTCGACACTACGTCGACTCAGTTATTTGAAACGGGATAAACCCGGTCTTTCCGAATAACTCGCGTATATAATAAACAAGTGTCACACAAACACAACATACGCTTCATTCCAATTCATCAGTCACTAACCGTAAATTAACAAGAGAACAATTCCCCAAATACTAACCCCGAAGGCCGAAACCAACATCAGATCAATAGCCAAAAAACCATTCTGCTTAGCTAATCGACATTTAGTTTCTAAATTTCACATTCTTAGGGAAAGGTTCCCATAAATTTTATCAAAGATAAATTCCTTTAAATTTATTCTTTAATCTTGCTTTGAATATCACTTCAAACTAGTCTGGATTAACGAACCACACCGAAGTAATCATTTGTTTTAATTTCCCAACCCCAACCTATTTATCCCATGAAGTAAAACTGGTCATACTTCATATCTAACACCACGGTGTTATCGGTAAATTCAATTACCATTTCACATTCAAATCTAATTAAAGATTTAACTATCTCCTGGAGCAAAACTGGTGATACTCCATTCTCGATCTCTTCAATCTAATTAAAGATTCATTAAAACTCCACTTAGTTTTAATCTGTATCCGGGTTAAAGAATCAATGTCATTTAAAACACGGTTCACGATAAACCCAAAATCACATCACATTTCAATCAGTCCCTAACCGTAAATTAGCAAGTGAGCAATTCCCTAAGTATTAACCCCGAAGTTCGAAACCAACATCTCAATACCCCAGAAACCATTCAACTTAACTAATCTCCAGTTAGTTTTCTGATTTTCTTAACTCCTTTGGGTCTAAGAACAGTATTATTGAAGATACCGTTCACGACAACCCAAAATCACATTCCATTAATTATCGGGTTAAAGAACAAGTGTTATTTAAAACACTGTTCACGATAAACCCAATTATCAATACCAATTCAATTACAATTAAATATTATTTAATTGGTACACTTCATTAAATCTAAATAAAAAGATTTAATCTTTTTCTCAACTGGGCTTAAGAACAGTGTTAATGAAGACAATTCACGACAAACCAAAATCACATTTGATATTAAATACAAGGCTCTGAATAGAAAATATACCGGCTTATATTCAATATCAAATTCTACGACCAACAAATATCGTATTGGAAATAACGATATATATATATATATATATATATCTTTCAAATTTCCATAACGTTATCTGTATAATCACGAAATCCAACATCGAAATATTCCAAAGACAATTTCGATTCAAATCCATTCCAATTCAATTAATGGAAATTCTGGTTACTTTTAAAACCCTTTTCAAATTCAATTTATTTATTTAAAAATAAAACGAATTATAATTCTAGTTCAAAACTAGTTCGTTTCGATAAAAATCTATTTTTATCTTTTCAAATATGGACTTTTTCATCCCAATTCTTCACAAATCATTTCTTATGATTTTACACAAATTATTACTATTTTTAATGATTTTATCAAGGCCTGTACAGTCGATTTCCATCAACGGCCATCGAACTGCACTTACAGAGGCCTTTCCCAAATTTGATTTGGACATAATTCCAAATCTAACCATTAGATTTCTAATTTCTAATATTCTTTAGAAAGCTCCTTTCAATACGAACCGAATGGTTCCGGTTGTAGGAGAATCCGACGGTCGGATCTCCAGCAATATCCATTCGAAGTCAACGGTCGAAGTTCACGAACTACCGCAGCGCGGCGCGTTCTGTTCAGGCCATTATATTATATATATAATATATACTTCGTCGATTTCCTTTTAAAACGTATTTTATAAATCGTTTTTAAATTCGTTTTCGAAACGATTTCAACTTCATTTCAAATTCAAATCAAAATTGAATTTTTCCTTATAAATTCGTTTTAAATTCATTTCAAATTGATTTCAATTCAAATCGATTTTAAGTTCAATTTCAATACGTTTTAAATTTAATTCAAAACGATTTCAATTCTATTTCAATCTAATTCGAATTTCAATTCTATTCAGTTTAATTCGAATTTTGATTCTTTTCAATATAATTCGAATTTCGAAATCACTTTCAATATTCATTGAAAAATGAATAAAATCGATATAAATATCGTTCGAGTCAAAATGGCGTCAATCTAATCAACACGGCTTCATATATTTCTATTTTCAAATATTCTATTTCAAATATTTCTTTTTCAAATATTTCTATTTCAAATATTTCTATTTTAAATATTTCTTTTTCAAATATTTCTATTTCAAATATTTCTTTTTCAAATATTTCAATTTCAAATATTTCTTTTTCAAAACTGGAATGAGGCCCAATCAATTACCATAGATTTTATTTCTATGGATCTCCATACAACGCATGTATATATCAATAATGACAAATAATCAACCATCATCCAAAGTGCATTCTACACTGTATAAGCATCAAATATAAATATTTAACGCTCAGTCTGTCAATCAATCGATCGACATACAACTAATTATTGGGATTAGTGTATGTCAGATATCAACCCAATACCCGTGTGGGGTTTCAAACAATCAAACACAGATTTTATTTGTGCAGTTGGGCGATGTGTAAAATTTATCGTCCCAATCAATATCAGTCAAATGTGTGTATATAAAAAAATCGTCTGATTTGTTTATATTTATTTCATTTTAAATACACGTTAAAAATTCTATTTTCAACTATAAAATATTTTTAACTATATAAATATTTTATTTCATTTCACATCACATCACACAATCAACTACACATCAAAATCAAACAAACAAGCATACAAGTCATCCATGGTCTGTGGACGACGGGTGCCGGGTGCTACTAAACACCGTCTGCATCCTAGTATATAATTTAACTAGAAAATTAAATTAAAAGTGAGAAGTTCTCACAGAGGGTTCCACTCCGTCGTGCTTTGCTGTTGAACTGCTGAATCATCTGGATCGGTTTGAAATTCCAATGCAGTCCTTTTCACGCTGTTCATATAAAAATTATATTTTTATTGCTTCATTCAATAAATAAAAAAAATCATGTTTTTATTTCTACTTCATCTATATTTACAACGCTTCTTTCTATATAAAAATTATATTTTTATATTTCTATTTCCAATATAAAGATCGAATTTTTACTAGTTATATAATATAAAAATCGTATTTTTACTTTACTAAAAATCATATTTTTATTTCGCTACATATATAAAGATAATATTTTTATATCCTCTATTATATAAAAATCATATTTTTAATACTTCTACTTTATAAAAACCTTACCTTTTAAATAAAAAATCGAACCTTTAAATCATAAAAATCAAATCTTTTCATCATTAAAAATCCGATCTTTATCTATATTAAAAAACTAACCTTTCTTTATAAAAATCCGTTTTTTATCTATTTAAAAATCACACTTTTATATGAATAAAAATCTTAACTTTCTTCACTATTCAAACAAATAAAAACCATATTTTTTCAAAGCTAAAAATCACTTTTCCTAAGCCATCAAAATCAAACTTTTATATAGCTATTCATTAATTAAAAACCAAATTTCTATATAGTGTTTTATAAAATAAAAATCAAATTTTTACCGTTTTAAAAATCGAATCTTTATCGTATAAAAATTAAATCATTACCATATAAAGGATCTCATCTTTATCAATGCATATTACTTTAAATAAAATTAGAAAAGAAAGAAAAATAAAATAAAAAAACTCACGGTTTTATTTGTTTTGGACGTCGGAGGGGGTATCACTGCGGCTAAGGAGGGAGGGGGCTGGTGCTGTCGCAGGTGGTGGGGAGGGCTGCTACGGTGGTTGGCGGCAAGGTAAGGGGACCCGCGGTGGCTGGAGTAGCGATTTGGGTGTAATGACCCGCATTTTTCAGCTATATAATAATTAATTTATTTAATTATTTAAATAGTGATTTTGAGAATATAATGGTCGTTAATAAAATAAGAGTGAATATTTAATTAAAATAATAATTAAATAATATATTTAATTCTGAAATAATCAGAATTGGCCGAAATGGCAATATTGTGTGAATGGGGAAATTCAAAAGATGTAATTTAGTTTAGAATTGAATTACGATAGCGAATATATTTAATTAACGATGGTTGAACGTATAAATTATAATATAATTATAATCGAGCTCGAAATGGCGCTGCAGTTCGCTATTTGGCGATTTGAACTTCAACTGAATATACAGGGTCTGTTTCAAGTCGGATTTCTGTGAAACAAGAAACGTGTGGAGCTGGTGAAGTATATTTTTCTAATAGAAGAGAAAATTCGGGATTTCGTCATGTAGATTTTGATTTATGTCCAAATCAAATTTTAGAAAAGTCGCTATGAAATTATTAATAATTTAATACGATTTAAAAGGGGTTTTGACCATAACTGGAGCAGACGATCGAATTAAGCCACAAAACTAATTCCGTTGAGTTCGTATCGTCATTTAGAGTCAGAAAACATATATAGTTTGTTATTTTTGAGCATTGGAAAATTTTGTGTCTAAAGGAGCACTTACGGTGTGTAGAAAATAGCGTACCGAGAAACAGTCTCGGAAAGCGACGAAGTGTGTGCCATTGGGTTCGTATTAATTTATCGTTATAAGTAAGTCAAGTTTCGCGGCAAACAAATGATGTATGTGGCTCTGGGGGCCAAAAACGCCTTATTCTGAGTTAACCATTTATATGTTTTAAACAGGGGTAACTTTATTTGAATGTTTAACTGGTCAAACGAACTCGGAATTCAACGAAACAAGTTTCATACAAAACCTTAGGAAGAGGTCTAGTGAAACGTCAAGGCCTCATATTTTTAAGATTTTTTCTGTAATTTTAATGAATTAATGCTCGGTGTTTTTCATCGATATTTTCTAAGGGATTTTCGCAAACGGTGTCGGATTTCGACGAAACCTGTTCCATTGGGTCCGGAATATTTTTCTATGCCAGCATTAGCTTAGTTTGTCAAAAACAGATATTGTATGATGTTATATTTACAAGAGACTTCGTGATGAAGATTTTATATAATAAAATAAGAAAAGGGTCGAAAATATCTTAACCCTTTCCTTTATAAATACCCTTCGTTCACCCTTAAGACCTAAAATCAATCCTGTGCAAACAAGATAATCACGCTGCCACTTCAAACAAATAACGAAAAGGAAAATCAATCTCCTAAAAATGAATTCCAACATCAATATGTTGAAGATCCCTAGATTAGGAGCATCACGGCAGGCAATTCGACGCTGCTACTCTCAAGCACGGAAATGCAACTCGACACAGATCATCTCGCTGGAAACCAAACAGTGAAGGAGTGAGACTGAAGGAGTTTGTAGCGTGGGAGGGTCTGTCTAGTGGGTTTAAGTTTGTGAAGTAATGGAGTAGGGAAGAGTAACGTTAGTGAAATGATGTATCGAGAGTGGAAGGGGAGTGTAAGGTTTATGGCACCGGTAGTAGCAGTGCGTGGCGGCATACCTGAAACCATGAGGACTGGAAGACGCAAAGCTGTGGAGGGGTGCGAGTTGAGTATAATATGGTGGAGGAGGATGTACTCATGAAGAGAGAATCATTGATGGCCTCGGTTTGGAACATAGTGGAGTGTGATGATGATGGTGGGAGGAAGAACCATATGTTTTGGCCATTATCGGGTTCGAACTGGAAGTTCAGGGAGAAGATACTATTGATAGTGGAGCGGGTCAAGGATTCAACGTGTGGTATGGGCTGAAGTTTAAATGGGTTTGGGCTTTATTAAATGGTGAGAGGCCCAAAGTAATTTACTAAGTTGTTGAATATAAATGTTAGAACTAAGAATGAAATTGGTTTAACTTGATATTAATTAGCTAATTAATTAGTTTAACTTAGGATTAACCTAGCATTAATTTGTTAAGCTTAATTAGGGTAAGTAATTAATTAATTAAGTTAATTAATATTATATGAGTTTAATTAAATCGTTTAACTAAATTATTTATAACTTGTATATCCGTGAACAGAATTCAGCATATCATACCCCATTGGGATCGTATGGACGAGCACTACACGATGAAACCGACTGGAAGTGGATTCGAGCTAGTTTGAATTTATGGCGAAATAAATTGTTTGATTCGAATCAAATAACAGTTTATCGTTCTTTAACGATGAACTGCCAATGTGAGTAAAACTCACCAACTCTGAACAGTTATATTTTTATAATGTATTTTTAGAACTGTTAATCATCTGTTGATTGCTGTGTGTTGGTGGATTGAACTGCTAGTCAGTTAGTGAAAAATTATATATATATATATATGTAATTATATATATATAAACCGTTAAATATTTATATATTGATTCTGCTATCAGAATAATTTATATTGAACTGAAAGTGATGATAATCATATTGTGTAACATCTGTAGATGCAGGGAGACAGGTTGGAGGAATCCGACTGGATTCCTCAACAGTTATTTTATTGTTTTTCATATATTGTTATATGATGTGATATAAAATATGTGGGCGATTATATGTACTTGGACGATATTGAACATCGTGATTTGATATGATTGAATACCATAACATACCGAAATGTTGATAAGGGGATTTTCAAAGTGATATTGAAAATAGAATATTTATAAAATGGGATATTTATAAATAAGAGATATTTATAAAGTGGAATATTTATAAATAAGAAATGTTTATAAATTGGAATATTTATAAATAGGAGATATTCAAAAACGAAATAATTACAAATCATTTTCTTTTTGAATCGAAAGGCCTGTGTGGCGGGTTTGGGGATTTTCCCAATGCTCCCGTTACAAAGGAGGTTATGGCGAATTTTTCAAAGAATTTAAGGAGTTAGAATATTTCAAGAATAAATTTGAAAAGGAAATATTTGTAAACCATTTACAAATAGGATTGAAAAGGAAACGTTATAAAAAGGAAATCATTTTTAAAGTGTAGAACGGTTATTTAAAAGTAAATCTTTTCAAATGAATAAAACGTTGTTAAAAAGGAAATCTTTATAAAGTGAATAAAGTAAATCGAATATGGTATTCGAAAGGAGTTAAATCGAATATGGTATTCGAAAGGAGTTAAATCGAATATGGTATTCAAAAGGAGTTAAATTGAATATGGTATTCGAAAGGAGTTAAATCGAATATGGTATTCGAATGTTAGTAAAATGAATATGCTATTCGAAAAGGGTTAGTCGAGTCGAGTTAGTTGAATAGAGTTAACTAGTTCATTAGAGTTAACCAGTTCAGTAGAGTTAACCAGTTCAATAGAGTTAACCAGTTGGGTTATGTAAGCCAAGTTAACCAGTTGGGTTAAGTAAGTCAAGTTAACCAGTGAGTTAAGTAAGTCAAGTTAACCAGTGAGTTAAGTAAGTCAAGTTAACCAGTTGAGTTAAGTAAGTCGAGTTAATCAAGTCGAGTTGATCGAGTTAGAGTTACTCATTTAGAGTTAATCGATTAGAGTTAAAACGAACTAGAGTTAATCAAATATAGTTATTTGAGACAGAGTTAGTCAAACATAGTATTCAGGGTAAGTTGCCATCTCGTACGACTGCTAGCGTAATTCGCAGGGCTGTAAATAGCCTACGGCGGTCGGATGTTTCCTGAGGGAGTCAGGCGTAACCATTGTGATCGCTGCGATCTAGAGTCAAGCGAATGGAGTTAAATCGAATATTAGTTATTTGATAGGAGTTAATCAACTTGAGTTAGATTATCGAGATAAGTTAATCGAGTTAATTTCTTGAGTTAGATTATCGAGATAAGTTAATCGAGTTAAGTTCTTGAGTTAGATTATCGAGATAAGTGGGTCGAGTTAAGTTCGTCGAGTTAAATTAATCGATGTTAGTTTCATCGAAAGGAGTTAATCGATGTTAGTTTCATCGAAAGGAGTATCGATGTTAGTTTCATCGAAAGGAGTATCGATGTTAGTTTCATCGAAGGGAGTTATCGATTATTAGTTAATCGAAGTGAGTTATAGAATATTAGTTAAATCGAAGGAGTTATCGAATATAGTTTATTCGATGGAGTTAATCGATTAGAGTTAAATCAAAGGAGTTAATCGAATATTGTTTATTCGAATATAGTAAAGGAGTTAGTCGAATATAGTTTATTCGAATATAGTTTATTCGAATAGAGTTAGAGGAGTTATCGAATATAGTTTATTCGAATGAGTTAAGTGAATGGGGTTAACCAAATAGAGTTAATCAAATAGAGTAAATCAAATAGAGTTAACCCAATAGGGTCAGTCCAATAGAGTTCATTGAAAAGAGTTAATCGAATATAGTTATTCGAAAGAAAGATTAAGTAAGGAAGTTAGTTAAAGAAATATAAAGTGAACTTTGCCTATTTCAAGGTTAGAAGTGTTGTTCAGTTAAGGTCTGAGAGGTAGTTCTACCCCAACTTGATTGGCTTCGTTTTTAACTGAGGAATGGTTAAGGTTCGGCAGTAAAGGATGGTAAAGTGAATTTATTAATTAAAGAAAATGGTTGAGTTGGCATAGCGGTGTTTTATCTAAACATCTGTTTAATCCAAACGTAGGAGTTTGGAAATGTTTTCCAAACAAGAATCAGAAATGTTTTCTAAATACAGAAAACAAGGAATGGAAATGTTTCCAGTGTTAATAACGTATATTTTCTAAATATAGAAAATAGGAAATGTTGAATATAGGGAAACAGGAGATGTAAAATGAACTAAAGAGATAAATGTTAAATGATGTTTGTTTGATATAATTTCCATCTGGAAATAATATCGTTGTTTGCACACTTGTTTTCTTTGATAGTTAACTCACAGACTATCGAAGTTTTGACCATTTTTAACGTTGTTAATATGGAGAGACCGGTTGGATTATTATCCAAAGAACCACTCTGTATTGGCATAAGCGTTGCGAATCATATATGCCAAAGATAATTGAAGACGGAGTAAAATGCAAGGGCTGTTGTATAAGTCTTAGATAACAGTGACTAAGATGGATATACTGAATAGTGCCTTCGGTTTGTCCAGTCCCAGGACAACTTGTATGGACGAAGGTCTGACAGAGTATATCCAATGGATCGCGTAAGTTGATCTGTTCAAACGTATTCACGTTTGGTGGCAGAGGAATTCGTTTCTCTAAGCTGTATACCCGTGTTATTTTTGGATAAATCAATTTGTGATTTGGCGGGTATGACGATGTGACATTCTAAGTGAATGAGGATGACTTGTGTTGATGAATGTCTGACAGAGTATTTCCAGAAAGGTCACGTACATTAATTTCTTCAACTATACCAAGAGTGGAAGCGGAGAAGGAAACTTCTTTAGCTAACACGTAACGTACTGTTGTAAACGCCAATTAGTGATTTTCGATGGATCTGACAATGTGGCATTCGAAGTGAATCTGATGTAATGATAAAGCGTAGCTTCTAGCCTCATCAACCGGTAAATGACAGAAATCGGGCAGGCAGCATGGCTAAGTCGGTCGCACCGAAGTAGGGTGTATTATCACCTATCTAGAGAATATTCATTTGTTTCTTAAATCTATCAATGTTGTCCCATATATATATATATACGGGAACGGTTGCTGATCCCAACCGTTGGTGATATACATTCGATACACTCAAGCAAAATGAGTGGTCGGTCATGTGTGGCTGAGTTACAAGATGTTCTTGTTGAACTCCAATGTATCATTCCTAGAGTACACTGATCGGAAGGTGGTTCCATACCTTGTCATAGTTGGAAATCCATTATCCAATACGAGCTTGCGATTTTAATTGTATACTATATATGTAGAACGTGAGATGAAAGCGTTTCTGCTAGTTGATATCTATTTATACATAGACATTATTATAATATCAAAAGGTTTTTGATATAGAGATATTTTGGATTCTCATAAGGGAAAAACCCGTTTCGTTCTGCGGCGTGGTCTTATGAGATATCGTTTACTTGTTCATATACATGTTTAAACTGTTTTACTCATACCAGTCCCATGACTGACCCGGAGTTTACTTTGTTGTTTTCCCTAAACTCTTGGGTGCCTAAATTTGTACGGGCAGTCAAGTAGTCGGGATTTTACAGATACACTTGGAGAGCTTGGAGCAGGAGGTTTCAAGATCATATAGCTATAGTTTTTTTCCGCTGTGTTGTAAGTTCTGTACTCAGATAAGTGCTATTGTATACATAACTGTTATATTTCAAAGTTATGTTATCTATTATATGTTATTCGTTCCGCTGTGAGGTTCGTGTTACTCTGATGTTGTGTTCCTCTTCTTCTTCTATTCTAAGTTTCTATCTTATCTATTCACACCCTCTAATTTCTTTCATTAATTACCGGGATTTTTCGATGTTTTGGTTATCGACATCGAGCTTATGTCGATAACCAAAGTCGCCGAAAATCCGGGTCGTTACAGTTGGTATCAGAGCTTAAGTTAAGAATTACCTTGGCTCTGTGGCGTGACTCGGTAGAGATAGGGTTAGCAATACCCTAGATTGAGTTTGAGTGTATATATACGAGTGCGTATTTGTATTTGATATAAAAATGGTTTTTTATTGTGGAGATTCATTGGCTGAGTTGTTTATGAGTTCTGGTCAATCAGTTTGATCCACTGTATCGGTAGGAATAAATAAACACTTGGATACGAAGGACCGACACAGTATGGATATGTGATATATTATCATATATAGGATGTGTTGGTAGTGATTATAATGAGATAAGATTATAAAATGTGAAAAGGTTATATATGACCAATCAGAATTGATATAAGTAAAATATATGAAATGGAAATAAATTTAATATGAATTTAAATCAGATTTGGAATTAAAATAAGGAAATTTTAAGTTCCTTGGAGATTTTGAGAAGTTTTCAAAATGGATGTATTTAGTAAGGGTTTTGAAATGATATAGTATTGAAATCACTTGGGTCGCTGGAAAATAATTCCGATGATGACTGCGCAGTATCATCGGTGTGATTTTTGAGTTCTAAGTGGTGGTGTAACAACCCACATCCGTTAGTGTCACTCACAAAGGGAATGCACTAAGTTCTGTGGAGCATTTAGGGTAAAAGATGCAGATAAATTACAAGACAGACAGAAATTAAACAGCGGAAAATAAAACTTTGCTTTATTGATAAATTAGTTTGTACAATGGTTTCTTTACAACATCAGAGTATCATCTGTTTTACAAAATAAAGAAGCATAAAAACAACATTTATATTCCTCGATTTTAGCAAGAGCCAGCCATAGCATCTGAAAAGAGAATCCAAGCAAACTTCGACAAATCTTCAAGCTGGGAAAGAGTGGCAGTCCAACTTAACCTGAGCAAAACTATTCCCTCCTTTACTACCTTGGGGGGGTGGAAACGGAAGAAAAGAAGACGAAAGAAAAACAGAGTCAGACATAAAGCCTGAGTAAGTTCATTAACTTCTAGCATGTGAACATGGAAAAACAAAACAACATGAATTAACTGAATACAAGATTACACCATGACGATAGGGTCAACAAGATTAGACAAGGTAGTCACAAGATATGCTAAGATAAACTGGATACGCTCTAATACTTTCGCTGCTTCGCTATTTCCTTGTTATACTGGTTTCTATATCTCTGCACCGCCTATCTAGTGTCAAAACTAGTAACGATAACGTGATCCCAATCCCTGTATTTTCCATTGCCTTCCGGCATACATTCATTATTTATTACCTAGATCAAATCTAGGGTTTTATATCAAGTGCTTTCTAGATTTAACTAGAGTTTTACGCTATCTGTTGAACGCTTCTCGAGTTCAGGGTTTATGCCACCTAGTCCAACTAGGGATTACGCTACCTGTCGAACGATGCCCCCAAGTCTAGGACACACCACCAAGAGTGGTATATGTTCCTATACTTCCCCACGCATGTATCGCGAATCGTTATCGCTTGTCTAGATGCACATGTCCTGTAATGTGCGGTCCGAGTCCTGTGATAGGGCAAATCAAGGAATACAGAACTCGGTCGGGAGCTTTCAGATATCTGCCGATGCAGATGCCAAGGTCTATTTTTATTCCAGTGGCTATGGTCCCACTTGACCCCTCCCTCAACTAATGAAAGGCACACCTTGTAAAATGAGAACTATACGCCGGCCCCTGGTGCCCCACTATCCTATGGCCATCCGCAACCATAACTAGATAGCAAGTATATGGTCTTTTGGAGTTCTCCTCCTTTCCGCTTCACGTATCTCGATTGACTCAAGATGGATGGTAGACGACGAGTTGCTATCACAGGGCTACCGTCTTCTCGCCGAATCACGCTGGTCCATCCTGGTCTTTAGGTTGCCATGTATTGCAACCAAGGCATACTCCTGGTTCTTCTACGCAGACCTTAACCTCTGTGAGCCCAGGAGAATCATCTGCAGCCTCACAGAGGGATACCAAGAGTACCCTCACGTCCCCTCGAAGCCTCGGGCTTCGTAACCCAATTCGTTGGAGCCTTCTTTTTACTCAGACGGACATTCGCTCCTTCCCGTGTTATACTAAGAATTACTACTTAGTTTTACTAACTAAGATTTACGACTTAGTTTCCAGAATCGTTGTTTTCTTAACTAAGGTTTGCTACTTAGTTCCCTTTCCCGTCAATTTGGATTGGTTAAGTGTCATTAGTCAATTCAAGCCGACTTAACCCTCTTCATTTATCCTGTCAAACTGGTTAAGTGTTATCAGTAATTCATGTTGACTTAACCCCACCACAAACCAAGTTATATTGGTTAAGTATTTCTTATTACTTAACCTTACCCATTCACCCTGTATTGGTTCAGTGTTCCTTTTTAACTTAACCTTGCCCGTCTGTTTTAACTAACCTGTTATTAACGGTTAAGTATTATCCCTTCATGTTTTAGACTTAACCCTATTCCTTTATCAAAAATCTGATGGTTAAGTGTTCAAGTTTACTTAACCCTACGGTCTAGCCTAGCTAACATATCAAATTGGCTAAGTGTATTAAATCTTACTTAACCCCAACCTCTAGTCTAGTTAACATGTTAATTTGGCTAAGTGTATTAACTTTACTTAACCCAACTTTCTAGACTAGTTAACATGTTAATTTGGCTAAGTGTTTTCTTAGTTACTTAACCTCTACAAATCTTGTCTTGTTACCATGTGTTTGGTTAAGTGTCCCTGTGGACTTAGCCCTCCGTTCTAGCTTAACTGTGCTTAAGTTGGTTAAGTGTTCCTATGGACTTAACCCTCCCATTCTAGCTTAACTGTATGAACCTAACCCCACCTACCAGTCTTGTTATCATGTTGAGTTGGTTAAGTGTCTTAGTTAACTTAACCCTAGCATTCTTGTTCTAGCTTTAACTAAATAAATTAAAGCCACAACCACTCACATTAGACAGATATTGTTGCGATTACTGGATGTGCCGGTTGGTTCCGGGCAGGTATACATCGCAACTCAGTCTAACCTCGGGTTAGGCCTATTCGTGTTTTCTAGTTTTAAAGGGTTTTGACTAATTTTCAAATCAGGTTTTGAAAGTAACCATCCCGTCCGTCGGATCAGTTAGGGATAGCCAGGGAGAGCAGGAAACTTGTATTTTCCAAACTCAAGCCTAAACAATATCCTCTATGTCACCCTTGAACTTTCTGGTGTATGTGTTATTAAAAGGGATGTCATCAAAATACCTTTCTTTTGTTTATAAATTGTTAACTATTTATTTTAAAAGCCCATTTCCCCTTTTAAACAAATTTGGCCTATATCATATTCATTTGTCACTAATAGACTTATATTCTAGGCCCAAATCTTGATTTGCCTAACCTACAGTTCATAGCAATTTAGATCTAACATCCTCATTTACAGTTCATGATAAAACTAGATTTTATATACTAGTTTATAGTTTATGCCAAACTAGATTTAATATTCTAGTTCGCCGTTTATGCCCAAAACTAGATTTATTTCTCTAGTTTACAATCTATGTACAAACTAGATTTATTATTCTAGTTTTCAGTTTACAAGCCAATACTAGATCTAAATTTCATAACCTATAATTCATGTCAAAATTACCCAATTTGCATGTCTTAACACATGTTCTAAATCATATAAATCAAAATCATGTTCGTTTTCCAAACTATGCCAATTTCCAAACTTACAACTATGTTCATGTTCATTTTCATGTTTTTCCCAAATCGTATTCCCACCATTCGTATGATCGTGATTCAACCTAGATTATAAATAAATCTAGGTTCGTAAATGAAAAAGGGAACGAACATGAAAGGATAGACATAACGACTGACATAAGATGATAGTTTCAAATTCACTTGTTTCAGATCTAACAAATTAAATTGATTAAAACGTCACATGCATATAGATCTGATAATACTATGAACATAAAAAGGGTTGAATAAATATCCTAGGTTCATGAACATGGGTAGACCTAACTTAATAGGTAAATTCCCAAGATCAAGATCCAAGGATGACCAAGAATAAACTGAATAGAAAGTTAGGCCTAGATCCAAAATAATGTCAGTTTGTTAAACAACATGGTTTTGTAACTACAATGTCATGGGCATAAATAATAATCTTATATCCATAGTCATAGGAAATAATCCTCACAGTTCAATGAATCACAGTCATAGGCGATGTTCATAGTCATAGGCAACGTTCATAGTCATAGGAAATGTTCATAGTCATAGGCAATGTTTTATGTCCCAAAATCAAAGGCTTATGTTCATAGTTCCAAGGCATATGGTTCCAAAGTCCATAGTTTCAAAGTCACAGTCTTATTGGTCATCGAATCACAACAGTTCTTATTTAGGTCCAAAGGTACAAGCACCGATTCAAGTAGAAAGATTAGGCATAGTCTTTTATCCCTTTAATTTCATGTCACGAATAAAAACAAAACGTTCAAATCTAAAAATAACTGACTTACAGAGATTTAGATTAGAAAAGAAAGATGGCGTTGCTATGATTCGTGTGACGTTGCTTGAAACCGTTGATGTTGTTTGAACCTCCTCTTGAATCCTAGCTTGACTTGAACCCCTTCTTGAAGCTTTTAATCTTGATTTGATTCTCCAATTAGAAGAAGAACTATAACTTGTTTTAGTGGAGAATTAGATTTATTTTAATGGTGGAGGCTAGAGTAGAGAGAAGCAGCATGTAAATGCCTTAGGGAATTTGTGTGGAGGAACCCTTAGGTCTAGGAATTCTTTTATAGGTGTAGAGAGTGTTTTAGGGCCCTTAGATCATCATAGAAGCCATCAGAATCGCACAGGTCGAATACACATCATCCAACCACTCAAAAAGAGACACGTCAGCACAGAACACTCCAGAATTCGGTGCTGGATTAGTATGGGCGCACTTGGCAGGTGCGCCAGTGCAGGCGCACTTCACAAGTGCGCCAGTGCATTCTGGTCTGTTTCTGGTTTCTCTGCCTAACTTCGTTCGTCCATATCTCCTTCATACGGAGTCCGATTTATGCAAACTCGGACTCTATCTCAAGTAGAATTTTGAGACGAACGCAATGGCATAACCCGTTTCCCTTAATTCTTCTTTTAAAAATTAATTATACCCTGATTTGTGAATCTTAGTGTTACAGGATTACGGGGTGTTACATTCTCCCCCACTTAAAAGGATTTCGTCCCCGAAATCTTCAAGTTAGGAAGAATGTGTCCTACCATCCAATCACCCGTCTACTCAACCATTCAATCACAGGCATCAATTGTCCTTAAAATTTTTTTAATGCTTTCATGTTCATATGCATAGTGTGCGTATATGTCTTTATCTAATGCAAAATCAGGCGGTCTACTGATTCTGTTGACCTCCTTAATGCAAATCATGTCAGTGCCATGCATCCAATCATGTATGCAAGCATCGTTAGTTATGTAAATACTACATGTGTGCATAGCCATTCATCCATATGCAACATCCGTATGATAACATATCAGGCTCAACTTACAAACAAATACATTCTTGTAAGTGCAATATGAAAGCGTCCGAACTGATCTAGTGCCTAATACGTATGCATATGCATTATCATGCAACCATTAGCAACCACTTGAAACCACCAACCATAACATGTTTCAAACACATGTTTACATCCATTGGCTTCTACCTAAAGATCGAAGATACGACCTAGGTGATATACTTCGGAAAGAGAGAAACAATTATGCGTAAAGCTCCAACACAAAGAAATCAAGGATGCACCCTTAAGAAAAAGGGTATGACGCTAGTATCTAGCCTTCTTGAGCTTTACTCCACTGTATCTTAACTAATTTAACCCCACGATTGTGAAGTTTCTGACCTCCAATTCAAAATAAACAGATGCCAATCACGGTACCAGGTATATGTACTAAGATGATTAGAGGCCTCCCTCTTATCCTCCATGCCATAACTATAGGGGTCGAAAGGTTACTACGTGCTTTTTAGAGTACCTGCCATAACTATTCATCCTTCGCGCAAACCATCCTAGTCGAACTTGACATTCCTCAAGTACAAGCCCCAAAGGCCTGAACCAATATCAGACAAGCACCCAAGGAATACCTCCTTCGAATTTAGACGATCTACGTGAGATGATATAAGCAAACTCGATAGCTATTCTCAAATCCCCTACTAACCAAAAATAAATTGGTTGGACCACCAATTGGATTTGAGACTCTAGTGGGATCCTTCTACTATACAAGTACTATGGTGCAGAGACTCAACTATGGAAGTAGATATGAACAAATGCGAAGCGCTAAAGCCAAAGGAAATAGTACGAATAGAAAAACTAGACTCTTCCATCAGAACTTTACTACCTTTCTTCTAGGTACGCTTGGTGGCGAAAGCATGTACTTGTCCTTCTGAAAATCTCGTCCTCGTTCTTGCCCTTGTCCTTAAGTATATGCCCTATCATACCCTAGTAAAGATACTTCCTCTTGTCTTAGGTTTTATAATTCCTTCCTCCTTTGTGAGCTAAATCTGCATCCATGAATTCCTCATCCTAGGGTTGTGCTCCCTAGCCAAACTCCTCATCCCCTTCCGTGTGTAGTCATGTTGACAAATCCCTTGAAAACTGCCTCCATCGTCCGGAAAACCCTATAAGCTTCGAAAGAAAACTGCTCGTAGATGAAACAACTACGGCTATGGATGGAAGTCGGGCACTATTTTGCCCTTCGATGAGGTTACCTCCCAGAAAGCCAGGAGCCCCAGAGACTCAAGAAAGAAGGAGACAAGAATTTAAACAGAGGAAGAGAAGATTGCGTATGGCTTTGGGGAATATGTCTTTAAAAAAAATCTTTTCTCTTGAAAATGCTTCTTTAAAAACCGTTTTGAAAATAATTTTTCAAATCCTTTATCTGATCTGGTAACCTTCAGCTCTGATACCACGTGTAACACCCCACATCCGTTAGTGTCACTCACAAAGGGAATGTACTAAGTTCTGTGGAGCATTTAGGGTAAAAGATGCAGATAAATTACAAGACAGACAGAAATTAAACAGCGGAAAATAAAACTTTGCTTTATCGATAAAATAGTTTATACAATGGTTTCTTTACAACATCAGAGTATCATCTGTCTTACAAAATAAAGAAGCATAAAAACAACATTTATATTCCCCGATTTTAGCAAGAGCCAGCCATAGCATCTGAAAAGAGAATCCAAGCAAACTTCGACAAATCTTCAAGTTGGGAAAGAGTGGCAGTCCAACTTAACCTGAGCTAAACTATTCCCTCCTTTACTACCTGGGGTGGAAACGGAAGAAAAGAAGACGAAAGAAAAATAGAGTCAGACATAAAGCCTGAGTAAGTTTAGTAACTTCTAGCATGTGAACATGGAAAAACAAAACGACATGAATTAACTGAATACAAGATTACACCATGACGATAGGGTCAACAAGATTAGACAAGGTAGTCACAAGATATGCTAAGATAAACTGGATACGCTCTAATACTTTCGCTGCTTCGCTATTTCCTTGTTATACTGGTTTCTATATCTCTGCACCGCCTATCTAGTGTCCCAACTAGTAACGATAACGTGATCCCAATCCCTGTATTTTCCATTGCCTTCCGGCATACATTCATTATTTATTACCTAGATCAAATCTAGGGTTTTCTATCAAGTGCTTTCTAGATTTAACTAGAGTTTTACGCTATCTGCTGAACGCTTCTCGAGTTAAGGGTTTATGCCACCTAGTCCAACTAGGGATTACGCTACCTGTCGAACGATGCCCCCAAGTCTAGAACACACCACCTAGAGTGGTATATGTTCCTATACTTCCCCACGCATGTATCGCGAATCGTTATCGCTTGTCTAGATGCACATGTCCTGTAATGTGCGGTCCGAGTCCTGTGACAGGGCAAATCAAGGAATACAGAACTCGGTCGGGAGCTTTCAGATATCTGCCGATGCAGATGCCAAGGTCTGTTTTTATTCCAGTGGCTATGGTCCCACTTGACCCCTCCCTCAACTAATGAAAGGCACACCTTGTAAAATGAGAACTATACGCCGGCCCCTGGTGCCCCACTATCCTATGGCCATCCGCAACCATAACTAGATAGCAAGTATATGGTCTTTTGGAGTTCTCCGCCTTTCCGCTTCACGTATCTCGATTGACTCAAGATGGATGGTAGACGACGAGTGGCTATCACAGGGCTACCGTCTTCTCGCCGAATCACGCTGGTCCATCCTGGTCTTTAGGTTGCCATGTATTGCAACCAAGGCATACTCCTGGTTCTTCTACGCAGACCTTAACCTCTGTGAGCCCAGGAGAATCATCTGCAGCCTCACAGAGGGATACCAAGAGTATCCTCACGTCCCCTCGAAGCCTCGGGCTTCGTAACCCAATTCGTTGGAGCCTTCTTTTTACTCAGACGGACATTCGCTCCTTCCCGTGTTATACTAAGAATTACTACTTAGTTTTACTAACTAAGATTTACGACTTAGTTTCCAGAATCGTTGTTTTCTTAACTAAGGTTTGCTACTTAGTTCCCTTTCCCGTCAATTTGGATTGGTTAAGTGTCATTAGTCAATTCAAGCCGACTTAACCCTCTTCATTTATCCTGTCAAACTGGTTAAGTGTTATCAGTAATTCATGTTGACTTAACCCCACCACAAACCAAGTTATATTGGTTAAGTATTTCTTATTACTTAACCTTACCCATTCACCCTGTATTGGTTCAGTGTTCCTTTTTAACTTAACCTTGCCCGTCTTTCTTAACTAACCTGTTATTAACGGTTAAGTATTATCCCTTCATGTTTTAGACTTAACCCTATTCCTTTATCAAAAATCTGATGGTTAAGTGTTCAAGTTTACTTAACCCTACGGTCTAGCCCAGCTAACATATCAAATTGGCTAAGTGTATTAAATCTTACTTAACCCCAACCTCTAGTCTAGTTAACATGTTAATTTGGCTAAGTGTATTAACTTACTTAACCCCGCTTTCTAGACTAGTTAACATGTTAATTTGGCTAAGTGTTTTCTTAGTTACTTAACCTCTACAAATCTTGTCTTGTTACCATGTGTTTGGTTAAGTGTCCCTGTGGACTTAGCCCTCCGTTCTAGCTTAATTATGCTTAAGATGGTTAAGTGTTCCTATGGACTTAACCCTCCCATTCTAGCTTAACTGTATGAACCTAACCCCACCTACCAGTCTTGTTATCATGTTGAGTTGGTTAAGTGTCTTAGTTAACTTAACCCTAGCATTCTTGTTCTAGCTTTAACTAAATAAATTAAAGCCACAACCACTCACATTAGACAGATATTGTTGCGATTACTGGATGTGCCGGTTGGTTCCGGGCAGGTTTACATCGCAACTCAGTCTAACCTCGGGTTAGGCCTATTCGTGTTTTCTAGTTTTAAAGGGTTTTGACTAATTTTCAAATCAGGTTTTGAAAGTAACCATCCCGTCCGTCAGATCAGTTAGGGATAGCTAGGGAGAGCAGGAAACTTGTATTTTCCAAACTCAAGCCTAGACAATATCCTCTCTGTCACCCTAGAACTTTCTGGTGTATGTGTTATTAAAAGGGATGTCATCAAAATACCTTACTTTTGTTTATAAATTGTTAACTATTTATTTTAAAAGCCCATTTCCCCTTTTAAACAAATTTGTCCTATATCATATTCATTTGTCACTAATAGACTTATATTCTAGGCCCAAATCTTGATTTGCCTAACCTACAGTTCATAGCAATTTAGATCTAACATCCTCATTTACAGTTCATGATAAAACTAGATTTTATATACTAGTTTATAGTTTATGCCAAACTAGATTTAATATTCTAGTTCGCCGTTTATGCCCAAAACTAGATTTATTTCTCTAGTTTACAATCTATGTACAAACTAGATTTATTATTCTAGTTTTCAGTTTACAAGCCAATACTAGATCTAAATTTCATAACCTATAATTCATATCAAAATTACCCAATTTGCATGTCTTAACACATGTTCTAAATCATATAAATCAAAATCATGTTCGTTTTCCAAACTATGCCAATTTCCAAACTTACAACTACGTTCATGTTCATTTTCATGTTTTTCCTAAATCGTATTCCCATCGTTCGTATGATCGTGATTCAACCTAGATTATAAATTGAGACGACCCCAAACCCCGTACTGACGGTGGCAAGGGTAATCCGTGGAATATAACACAGAAATAGATAATAGCAGAACAGAATTAAATAAATACACCAGATAATGAACAAAACAATATACTGGATAAAAGTAATCATCAAAGTTACACAGTATACAGGATCTTACTTAGTACAAATACAGTTCAGCTATACATAAATGTCTACAGCGGAAAACAAACAAAATATGTACAATAGGAGCTGAACAGCATAAAAAGAGATAAATGATAGAATCCATCTTCAGCTCCAGCTATCCAGAAAGAACCAGCTAAACCTGAATACAAGGCTGCCCGTGTAGAAAAAGGGGCACCCGAGTTTGAAAGTGAAATAAACTACGAGTCAGTCATGGGACTGGTATGAGGAATCTACTCAACACATATATAATATGGACAATCACAGGACCACGCCACTTTCGTGGAACGGGTTTACTCCATTGGATTGCCATTGCCTTAAAACAAATCTTTCTTTAAAACATCGCTATGCTTTTTATAAAAATGAAGCCATTATAAGACTCAGTTCCCATCGCACAATGCAACGCAAACCGGAGGATAGAGTTTTTACCTTATAACGGCCAAAATATGCTTGATACGAATAAAACAAAGGCATTTATATTATTGCTAGTGTTTATATGTTTTGAAAACAATTTCAAATCATAACTATCAATCATAGACGACATTAATGCCCCATACCACTATGTCGTCATATAAAGGTATACAATCAAAACCGCACGATGTCGTATTTGGAAATTGGATTTCCGTCCTGAACCAAGGCAAAAGATAGTCCTTACCGAATTCGAGACTGCCTAGCCCGAGTCTCAGGCAAGCGCGCAGGAAAGCCTTGGATCGTCAGGGCCGGTCCACCGATGTGGATTATTATGCCTGAACACTACGTCTCCCCGCCCTTTGGGGCGTAAACGAGCCAACGAATGACTCCATTGGACCCGGATCGTCCGATCAAACCGAGGCGCCTCGCAACAGCAACAACCACACAGGTGAAAAGTATATAAATGTCATGGCTGGTAGGTCACTGACACCACCCTAGCTAGGAAGAAACGCAGGCCCTCCCTGATGTCCTCTCCCGTTTCTGGTTCATACCGGGGTGTGAGGCTCGCGATTTTACGTTATACACAAAGCTACGCCACACCGGCGGTGCTTTGATCATCACCACAAGACTTTGCTTTTCAACAGAAGCCCTGATCACTGCATCTTAGCATGCCACACAGGAAATTCATGCCATGCGACTGATGTCCATCGATATACAACCTCTGAGCTCGTGCTTTTCAGAGAAGGGCGTTAAGCAAAATAATAAATTCTCCGCCGCCAAACAGATGTATATTTAATAGAGATCAATCAACACAGAATAAAATCCAACGTCAGACACACAGTCCATTTACAAGTCCGTTCTGGGTCTGAACGAAACCAGAGGCACTAAATACCTCGCAAACCCATCGATCACCACGTACGTCGGGACGATCACCACTCATTATCCATATTTCGGGATGCCTCCCAATCAGGACCTCGGTTACCATCCAAACGAGGTGAAGATCTCCGGTCTTCGACCATCGTCTTCATCTTCGACTTTCAATCGTCGGTCAATTATTTGAAATGAGAATTAACTCGGCCTTTTCAAATAACTCAAGTATTTTTTTAGAATTTCAAATCAATTTATTTCAATGGTTAAATCATTCAACAACACCAATTTTGTTCTTTAATGTAGTTTTCACACCAAACAAATTCAACCATCAAATACCACATAAATCGAGCAAATTCAGTTTATTTCCATTCCATATCGTTTATGATATCTTATAACGATTTATCGCTATTTTTATTTATTTTAAAATAGCCAATTTATTCAAAACGACGCTTCGGGCCATAACGCGGTCGTGGCGCTATTTTTCTTCAGATTTGATTTACACATATCTGAAAATCTAACCATTGGATCTTCACAAAATTTACATCATTAGAAAGGTCTTTTCAAAACGAATCCAACGGTTCCAGTTTCGGGAAAATCCGACGGTCGGATCTCCCAGTACAATCGTTTGAAGTTTCGATTTCAAAATACGAACTGCAGCGTCGTTATTCGATTAAATATAATTATATTTATATATATATAAATATAATCGTTTCTGGCGCTGTTTTTCTTCAGATTTGAATTAAACATTCCAGACAATCCAACCGTTGGATTTTTACAAAGTTGGTGCCGTTGGAAAGATTTCTCCAAAGCGAACCCAACGGTTGCGATTTCAGGAAAATCCGATGGTCGGATCTCCCGGTATAATCGTTTGAAATCACGGTTTCAAAATGCGAACTGCACGGCCACGTTTCGTTTTAATTTTATTTATATTTATATATTATATAAATATAGTTCATTCAAAAATTCCTATATCGTTTTCACTTCAAATATTTCACTAACGCCTTTAAATTTCGGAAAAATTCGCCATAACCTCCTTTGTACGGGAGGGGCTGGGAAAATTCCCAAATTGCCACATGGGCGTCTCATGTCGAAAAGAAAAAGAAAAAGCCAAGCGGCTAGCCAACAGGCTCATAAAATCATCACCTAAACAAAACAGTAAATATGTACCTATTTGTCGGCCACAAAATTTTATTCCTCTTCTCTAGCCCCTTTGCTATAACCTGTTCAATAAACATGCATGTACATATATACTGTTCTTATCACTTATCATTTTCCATTCAACTTCATATTTGATTCCATTTGGTTTAAAAACACCATTCATTCTAATGTTGCATGCATAGGCAAAAATCATATCATTAGCTAATTAATGAATATTTTAACTCAGGCATATTTATTTGAACGAGTGGCTATTTTTAACACTACACATTTCAACAATTCATGTAAATAATAAAAATGTGATTTTTATTGTAAAACAATTCTTTTCAAAACACTATTATTTCATATAGTCTATATAGATGATAAAAAGGTGATTTTTATTGTGAAACAATTTATTTTAAAACAAGGTCAATTTACATAGTTCATATAGATGATAAAAAGGTGATTTTTATTATAAAACAATTTATTTCAAAATATGAATACCATCCAACACATAAATTTCTAATCAATGAATGAATATCGATTCAACACATGAAGGTTTTCTATAGTTTCTATATATAGATAAAAATGTGATTTTTATATTTAAAACACGAATACCATTCAACACATGAATTTCTAATCAACGAATGAATATCGATTCAACACATGAAGGTTTTCTATTCAATGAATAAATATAGTTTCAGCAAATGAAAATAATTCAAACACATGAATATTATTCAAAATTTCGGCAGCATAATGGCAGGGTAGTTAAAACCGGGACCGTCCCTAGTACGGCTCCTCGCTCTACCTTAAAACCTCGCGGTTTTTGACAATGGGGATCATGCATCTAGTTCGCACGCAGGCGGCATGTATATATTTATTTCATTTCCACAAACTAATCCTATGTGGTTTCAACCAAATATTTCTCAACCACAAATGGGTATTTTTCAACCACAATCAATCAATATCAACCACAAACAATCCCAAACAACCATTCGCTATCAATCAATTTTCACACCAATCACAACCAATAAATATCGTCCATGGTGTGTGGACGAGGGGCGTATATATATATATATATATATATATATATATATATATATATATATATATATATATATATATATATATAGCAATTCACTTCTATTTCAACACATATATAATTTTTACAACGCATATACAGCTTATACATCGAACGTACGACTTATACAACGCTTATACAAGAGGTGTACAACACTTATATAACTCATACATCGACCATATATTTTATACATCGTCGTTTTCCATATCGTTTATAAATTAGAAATCTCACATTGGGTTCCACTCCACCAAAAATAGCAGAAGGCTCAGAAAAATATGCGGTCTCTTCTAAAATGTAGAAGGCGTCCACACGGTCACGAAGTTTCCTGTTTCATCGAATTTCGTTAACACAGCAAAAAGATATGATTTTTCAAAGTTTGCAACGGTTTTAAAGAGTTGAAATCAGTTTTAAATTAAACAGCCGATTACCTTTCAAAATCTTCAAAACTAGGTTTGAATTTTTCTCTCAATCCGAAGCACGATATGCCGATCATCCTATGCCACGTCAACGAGCTTGGAGAGGCGCGCCGGCACCCCTGACGGCGGCGAACTCGGCGGCGGCGAGGAGGGGGAAATCGGCTGCGAACGGCGCAACTTTGGGGGCTTGTATCTCGACGAACACGCGATGGTAAGGGACGAGGCTTATACGGATTTGAAGAGCTCAGGAAGATCTACAAAAAGCTCAACATCGGCCTTGAATTTTATTGAGTGGATTGGCCAGAAATCGAGAGGGAAGCGGGGTGTTCTTTTCCGCCGTGCGTCGATCAGGGAGAGAGAATGTCGGGGGAGAGAGAAATGATGTGGACCAATGATATTTTTTTTATTTTATAATTTAAAATCTCCAAAATACCCCTTTCGCCCACGACCCCCAATTCAAACCCAACGACTGTTGTCCCTAGCGTTTTACCCCCATTCCGAACACAATGGGATATGTTTCGAAGGCCCATTCGAATGTTTCAGTCGGTTTTCCTTCAAATTAAAGTATAAAACATTCAATATTTAATTTGAACGTACATTTCAATTTGCCAGGGCCACAAACTGATTCGAAAAATTCCAGAAAAATAATTCTGGCTATGTTTTGACGATACGGTCCCAACAAAACTAGTTTCGTCGAATTCTAAGACCGTTTGCAAAAAGGCCCATTTCTGGTCGATCCAATTTAACTATAATTGACCAAAACACATTTTCCTTTGCCACGCTCACATACTAGCTTCAAAAATTATGAAATTTGAAACCTAGCAATAACTTCACATCTCGGATCCAACAAAAGTGGTTTCGTCGAATTCCGAGGTCGTATGCAAAATGGCCAATTTCACGGGCCATATAAATTCCATAGCGACCTTTATGAAAATTCATTTGGCCATAACTTTTGCTTTCCGCTATGAAAATTCGATTTTTCAGATTCGTTAGAAAGGTATTCACTAAAAGATTTAAATATTTTTGGTTTCACTAAAATCCGTTTTGTTTTGCACCCGGTACAGTCCGACAAAGTTTGAATTCAATTTTTGAAACTGCAGCGCCATTTCAGGCCTTGTTTATAATTAAAATTAATTTTATTCGTTTTCAATTGTCGATTCAAACTCACTTTTCATTGCCATTATTTAAAATATTTATTTTAAATATTTAAAATCCATTATTTTAGCCAATTTAAAAAAATTAAATTGGTTCAGATTTTCTGGGTCGTTACAATCTCCCCCACTTAAAACTTTTCGTCCCCGAAAAGAAACAAAGTCGAAAGTGGTTTGAATAATCAACCCTACGTTCGATCTGGCTTCAATTCTCCAACTTTTCAGTTTCTGAGAAATTTCAAATTTGTCTAACACCCGGAATTTTCGAAAAATTTCGCCATAACCTCCTTTGTACGGAGAGAGGTTTGGAAATTTATTGGGCCGTATTAGGTACCCAATAAATCCTAATAAGCATACACATATTTATAGTGATATATTCTGGTGTTTACAGGGGAGCATGTATTGATAATAACTCCAGAAAATAAATTCTCATCACCCTGCCCCGTGTGGGAAATAAATAGTCCATGTGCCGTATCTAATAACTAGAGAGACGTGGTTATTGTCAACTCCAGACCCGTGTGGGGTTTTTATTAATCTGGCAATTTAATCGTTACAATTTAAATAGTCCATATCAGTCATCAGTTCAACCTGTAAAATATAGTCATCGCCATACAAGCCTCTCGCTCGTATGGTAAATCTTCCACCTCGTCACACAAGCTCCAAATGCTTATGTGGTATATGATGAAGTATGCATATCTTCTGAAGTATGCCATGCAATGTAGTTCAAAATTAATTGTTACTATCCTATGGCGACGTTTATTATTTCACACAGAAAAACCAGCACTCCGCATCCAATGGCATTCACAGGAGTTGATATAATAATATTTCGCATCCAACTCATTAAGGTTTACCTAATTGTCGGGCACGCAAATAAAATCTTTACTCAACAGCTAATCCCTTTACCTGTTCAAACATATATAATACACATGTATATATATTTCTATTTATTTTCTAATTAGTTCAATCTGTGATATAATCGAATAAATTCTAACATTATTCTATTGTTGATTAAATTAACTATCGTTTCAATAATTTTAATTAATCTAATCTACAATCACACAACACAACCAACAAGCAATTGTTTTTAACTTTTCAAAATCATACAAATCAATTTCTATATTCTTTTAAAATCATTCAGACTATAGAATTAAAAGTGCACATCCATGAAAAGAAAATAACAACAGAGTAGAGAATTAAATGGTAATGCAAAGTAGGGTAAATGTACCTTGCACCGGAGTCATTCAGAGATATCTACTCGGCATCTGGGATAGGCTTTCTGAATGCTCTCCTCAGTTTCCCAAGTACAATCTCGCGGATCTCCACTCCATTGCACTTTGACTAAGTGAACCTTCTTGTTCCTCAGTTCTTTGGTCTCTTTGCCGATAATCTTTAGCGGCTCTCTTCTCACAACTAATTCTGGGGTAATTTCAATGTCCTGTTGAGCTGCTTCTTCCACGATCAAGTCTGGATCATGAACGTGCTTTCGAAGTTGAGATATTTGAAATACATCATGAACTCCAGGCAACCAATCAGGCAATTTGACCCTATAAGCGAGAGTTCCGATCCGTTCCAGAATAGGAAACGGACCTATGAATTTGGGCGCCAACTTTCCAATTTTACCGAACCGGATTACTCCTCTCATCGGCGATACTTTCAAATATACATAGTTGCCAACAGCAAAGGATATATCTCTTCTTCTCCTATCGGCATAGCTCTTTTGTCGGCTTTGAGCGGCGAGTAATCGCTTCTTAATAAAATCGACTTTGTCGGCAGCTTCTCGAATCATATCAGGACCCAACACAAGTCTATTACCCGGTTCGACCCAACAAGCAGGAGATCGACACGGTCTACCATACAATGCTTCGAATGGCGACATTGTCAGGCTCGCCTGGTAACTGTTGTTATATGAGAATTTAGCCAAATGCAGATGGTCCACCCATGATCCACCGAAATCTATAACACAAGCCCGCAATAGATCTTTTAAAATACGATTCACCCTCTCAGTCTGACCGTCTGTCTGAGGATGATAAGCGGTGCTTAAGTTCAACTTCGTTCCCAGTTCGACTTGAAATGCCTCCCAGAATTTACTAGTAAATATTGTATCTCTATCACTGACTATACTGAGCGGCACTCCATGTAGTCTAACTATTTCCCTGAAGTAAATTTGTGCCAGACTCTGAGCGGTTCTATTTGATCTGACAGGTTTGAAATGGGCAATCTTCGTGAAGCGATCTACGATCACCCAAATACTGTCATTCCCTTTTCTGGTTCTGGGCAGACCATCAATGAAATCCATAGAAATATGTTCCCACTTCCAGCCTGGAACGTCTAGCGGTTGTAATAATCCAGCTAGTTTCTGTTGGTCGCTTTTGACTAGTTGGCAAGTAGGGCATCGGCTAACATATATTGAAACGTCTCTTTTCATAGCCTTCCACCAGAATTTTCGTTTGAGATCATTATACATTTTGGCCACACCAGGATGGATACTCAGCTTGGACTTGTGACACTCGTCTAACACTTCCCTTTTTAACTCTGGGATGTCAGGAACACAAATCCTTCCTTTCAACCTCAAGGTCTCGTCGTTATCGATTTGAAAACACGAGGGTTCGCCTTTCTGAATCCTTTTGATCATATCCTTAATAAAGTTATCCTCCTTCTGAAGAATAGATATTTTGTCAATCAAGGAAGTCGTAATAATAAAGCTGGCGATCATTACATTCTTTCGGCTCAGCGCATCGGCTACGACATTGGCTTTCCCTAGAGTATATATAATTTCAAATTCATATGCTGCAAGAAACTCCAGCCAACGTTGCTGCCTCAGATTCAGGTCCTTCTGAGTGAACAGGTACTTTAATGATTGGTGATCTGTAAACAGTTCAAATCTCTCACCCAGAAGATAGTGCCTCCAGATTTTTAAAGCGAACACAATAGCCAATAACTCAAGATCATGAGTTACGTAGTTCTTCTCGTGTGGCTTCAGTTGACGGCTAGCATAAGCAATCACTTGGCCCCTTTGCATTAACACTGCGCCAAGGCCTTCTCTAGAAGCATCAGTCCAGACCTTTAAATCCTGGTTGCCATCGATGATGGTTAGCACTGGAGCAGTCGTTAGTCTTAACTTTAGCTCTTCAAAAGCCTCCTCACTTTCTGGAGTCCATTTGAATTTAGAATGCTTCTTCGTAAGCTTTGTTAAATGACAAGATATCTTCAAAAAGTTTTTAACGAACTTCCGGTAATAGCTAGCCAATCCGAGAAAACTGCGGACTTCAGTGGGGGTGCTAGGCTGTTTCCAATTCTGAATAGTTGTGATTTTGCTTGGATCCACAACAATTCCTTCTTTCGATACAACGTGGCCTAGAAATTTTACTTCATCTTGCCAGAAGATACATTTGGAAAATTTGGCTTTTAATACATTCCGTCTCAGAATTTCTAGAACCTGATCCAGATGCTTTTCATGTTCGGCCTTTGATTTAGAGAAGATTAGAATATCGTCAATAAAAACCAGAACAAATTTATTCAATACTCCTCTGAATACTCTGTTCATCAGGTCGACGAAGTAAGCGGGAGCGTTACATAAGCCGAACAACATTACTAACCACTCGTAGAATAAGTCGGGGCCTCTGAACGCTGTCATTGGAACACACTCTTCGGCAATTCGAAGTTGATGGAAACCTGTAGCTAGGTCCATTCGTGAAAATACTTGTGTGCCATTTAATCGATCCAACAAATCATCAATCCGCAGCAATGGATATTTGTTCTTTATTGTCTGTTTGTTCAAATCCCGATAATCCACACATAGCCGTAGAGTACCGTCAGATTTTCGGACAAAAACCACTGCTGCTCCCCAATCAGAGAAACTAGGCCTGATCAGACCCTTCCATACTAGCTGTCGTGTTTGATTGTCTAATTCCTCCTTCTCTTTCAAGGACATTCTTCGAATAGCGTGAACTACCGGCCTTGCATTCGGAATTAAAGCAATTTTGAAATCTATTTCTCTCTGCAGAGGTAAGCGAACAACTTCCTCGAACACATCCGCATAGTTCTTGACGACAGGAATGTCTTTGATGAGTTCAGGAATATTTTCTGTAACCTCAGGGACATTTTCTATTTGGGCTGGAGAAACATTCAAAGCTACCCAGAAGTCTTTTCTATTAGCATTCTGACCTTCATAGGGAATAGTTATATAATCACCTTATTTAATCTTCGCCTTTACGACTCTGTCGGCGCATTTAACTTCAGCTTCATATTTGGTCAACCAGTCTAACCCCAAGATAAGATCAAACTCTTTAAAATTCATGACGACTGCGATGGTAGGAAACCGATATCGAGAGAAGGAAACCGGCACTCCACAAACCCAACTTAGATCAATGGAACCCCCAACCAGATTCTGGACAGTCATTGGTTCTTTGAGCTTTTTCAAATTCAAATCCAGTTTCTTAGCTGCATCTTTGGCAATGAAACTTCGTGACGCGCCTGTGTCAAATAGTACTTTGACTGGAATGTTTTTGACAGTAAGCGTTCCTTCTAAAACATCGGCCCTTTCTTGACTAGCTGAGGGCACAGAAGTTTCTGCTACTTCATTTACCTGAGCTTCTTTGGTTGTTTTTAACAGCCGGCACTCTTGTTTTACATGACCAAACCGATGACATTGATTGCACCTTTTCTTTCCTTGAAATTCCTTCTTGGATTTAGATCCACTCTTTCTTCGTTCGTTCCAAGATTTGCAACTTATCGCCAAATGTCCTTTTCTATTGCAGCTTGAGCACGTGGCGGTCGTTATTCGTTCGTTCCCAGATTCAGCCCTTTTCCTCTTGGCATTGGGCTTCTTATTGACCTCAGACCTCGTACTGGCTTCAGGAATATCAGTTTCCGACTCTTCTTTGTCACTACAACAAACTTCTTCTTCGTCGCGCAACATTCCTTTCTTATGAAGATCTTCATACTGATAAGCCATATAAATCATTTCAGAAAAAGGAAGCTTCACATTCCTCAGTACACTATTCTGATATCTCCTCTGCAAACCATGAATAAATCACAGATTTTTCCTCTTTGGATCTTGAATCAGATGAGGGGCAAAGTGAGAAAGTTCGTTGAATTTCTTATGATATTCTGGTATAGTCATACCACCTTGTATCAAATAAGAAAATTCATCACATAATCGCTCGGTTGCTTCGGGAGGAGTGAATCTTTCTAAGAAAATCACTTTGAATCTGTCCCAGGTGATATCACCTTCTGGATTATCTTTAATAACTGAATCCCACCAAAACAAAGCTTCTTCTTTGAGTGCCCAAGACGCTAGTAATCTTTTCTGATCTTCTCTCAGCTTTAAACCCTCAAAGATTTTCTCTGCAGAACGAATCCAAGCTTGTGTTTCCATAATGGATTCCTTGCCTAAGAATGGCGATCCACCCAGATTTCGAAATCTCTTGAATAGAACTTCTATATCGGATTCTGGCTGCGGGAGCACAATTGGCTCATTAGCTGGCCGAGCCATACGATTATTTCTTCTATTCCTGTCACTCATTTTCTAGTGCATCTGCAATTAGCAGACAAAGTGTCAGGTCAACAGAAAAGATATTTCAAAATATAGAGACAAATACTTCAATGTAAATGTGTCTACTGGGGTGTATTCCATTTTGCTTTACTTATACTAGGATATTACTGATCCTATCTGTATAGAGTTACCCGTCCTAGAACACTACTGGTTCTATTTCTGACGAGTTCGTTCAAATGTTATATTCCAGAACTAAGCTTAACCAAAGATCTGATACCAAATGAGACGACCCCAAACCCCGTATTGACGGTGGCAAGGGTAATCCGTGGAATATAACACAGAAACAGATAATAGCAGAATAGAATTAAATAAATACACCAGATAATGAACAAAACAATATACTGCATAAAAGTAATCATCAGAGTTACACAGTATATAGGATCTTACTTAGTACAAATACAGTTCAGCTATACATAAATGTCTACAGCGGAAAACAAACAAAATATGTACAATAGGAGCTGAACAGCATAAAAAGAGATAAATGATAGAATCCATCTTCAGCTCCAGCTATCCAGAAAGAACCAGCTAAACCTGAATACAATGCTGCCCATGTAGAAAAAGGGGCACCCGAATTTGAAAGTGAAACAAACTACGAGTCAGTCATGGGACTGGTATGAGGAATCTACTCAACACATATATAATATGGCCAATCACAGGACCACGCCACTTTCGTGGAACGGGTTTACTCCATTGGATTGCCATTGCCTTAAAACAAATCTTTCTTTTAAACATCGCTATGCTTTTTATAAAAATGAAGCCATTATAAGACTCAGTTCCCATCACATAATGCAACGCAAACCGGAGGATAGAGTTTTTACCTTATAACGGCCAAAATATGCTTGATACGAATAAAACAAAGGCATTTATATTATTGCTAGTGTTTATATGTTTTGAAAACAATTTCAAATCATAACTATCAATCATAGACGGCATTAATGCCCCCATACCACTATGTCGTCATATATAGGTATACAATCAAAACCGCACGATGTCGTATTTGGAAATTGGATTTCCGTCCTGAACCAAGGCAAAAGATAGTCCTTACCGAATTCGAGACTGCCTAGCCCGAGTCTCAGGCAAGCGCGCAGGCAAGCCTTGGATCGTCAGGGCCGGTCCATCGATGTGGATTATTATGCCTGAACACTACGTCTCCCCGCCCTTTGGGGCGTAAACGAGCCAACGAATGATTCCATCGGACCCGGATCGTCCGATCAAACCGAGGCGCCTCGCAACAGCAACAACCACACAGGTGAAAAGTATATAAATGTCAGGGCTGGTAGGTCACTGACACCACCCTAGCTAGGAAGAAACGCAGGCCCTCCCTGATGTCCTCTCCCGTTTCTGGTTCATACCGGGGTGTGAGGCTCGCCATTTTACGTTATACACAAAGCTACGCCACACCGGCGGTGCTTTGATCATCACCACAAGACTTTGCTTTTCAACAGAAGCCCTGATCACTGCATCTTAGCATGCCACACAGGCAATTCATGCCATGCGACTGATGTCCATCGATATACAACCTCTGAGCTCGTGCTTTTCAGAGAAGGGCGTTAAGCAAAAGAATAAATTCTCCGCCGCCAAACAGATGTATATTTAATAGAGATCAATCAACACATAATAAAATCCAACGTCAGACACACAGTCCATTTACAAGTCTGTTCTGGGTCTGAACGAAACCGGAGGCACTAAATACCTCGCAAACCCATCGATCACCACGTACGTCGGGACGATCACCACTCATTATCCATATTTCGGGATGCCTCCCAATCAGCACCTCGGTTACCATTCAAACGAGGTGAAGATCTTCGTTCTTCGACCATCGTCTTCATCTTCGACTTTCAATCGTCGATCAATTATTTGAAATGAGAATTAACTCGGCCTTTTCAAATAACTCACGTATTTTTTTAGAATTTCAAATCAATTTATTTCAATGGTTAAATCATTCGACAACACCAATTTTGTTCTTTAATGTAGTTTTCACACCAAACAAATTCAACCATCAAATACCACATAAATCGAGCAAATTCAGTTTATTTCCATTCCATATCGTTTATGATATCTTATAACGATTTATCGCTATTTTTATTTATTTTAAAATAGCCAATTTATTCAAAACGACGCTTCGGGCCATAACGCGGCCGTGGCGCTGTTTTTCTTCAGATTTGATTTACACATATCTGAAAATCTAACCGTTGGATCTTCACAAAATTTACATCATTAGAAAGGTCTTTTCAAAACGAATCCAACGGTTCCAGTTTCGGGAAAATCCGACGGTCGGATCTCCCGGTACAATCGTTTGAAGTTTCGATTTCAAAATACGAACTGCAGCGTCATTATTCGATTAAATATAATTATATTTTTATATATATATAAATATAATCGTTTCTGGCGCTGTTTTTCTTCAGATTTGAATTAAACATTCCAGACAATCCAACCGTTGGATTTTTACAAAGTTGGTGCCGTTGGAAAGATTTCTCCAAAGCGAACCCAACGGTTGCGATTTCAGGAAAATCCGATGGTCGGATCTCCCGGTAAAATCATTTGAAATCACGGTTTCAAAATGCGAACTGCACGGCCACGTTTCGTTTTAATTTTATTTATATTTATATATTATATAAATATAGTTCATTCAAAAATTCCTATATCGTTTTCACTTCAAATATTTCACTAACACCTTTAAATTTCGGAAAAATTCGCCATAACCTCCTTTGTACGGGAGGGGCTGGGAAAATTCCCAAATAGCCACACGGGCGTCTCATGTCGAAAAGAAAAAGCCAAGCGGTTAGCCAACAGGCTCATAAAATCATCACCCAAACAAAACAGTAAATGTGTACCTATTTGTTGGGCACAAAATTTTATTCCTCTTCTCTAGCCCCTTTGCTATAACCAGTTCAATAAATATGCATGTACATATATACTGTTCTTATCACTTATCATTTTCCATTCAACTTCATATTTGATTCCATTTGGTTTAAAAACACCATTTATTCTAATGTTGCATGCATAGGCAAAAATCATATCATTAGCTAATTAATGAATATTTTAACTCAGGCATATTTATTTGAACGAGTGGCTATTTTTAACACTACACATTTCAACAATTCATGTATATAATAAAAATGTTATTTTTATTGTAAAACAATTCTTTTCAAAACACTATTATTTCATATAGTCTATATAGATGATAAAAAGGTGATTTTTATTATGAAACAATTTATTTTAAAACAAGGTCAATTTACATAGTTCATATAGATGATAAAAAGGTGATTTTTACTATAAAACAATTTATTTCAAAATATGAATACCATCCAACACATGAATTTCTAATCAACGAATGAATATCGATTCAACACATGAAGGTTTTCTATAATTTCTATATATAGATAAAAATGTGATTTTTATATTTAAAACACGAATACCATTCAACACATGAATTTCTAATCAACGAATGAATATCGATTCAACACATGAAGGTTTTCTATTCAATGAATAAATATAGTTTCAGCGAATGAAAATAATTCAAACACATGAATATTATTCAAAATTTCAGCAGCATAACGGCAGGGTAGTTAAAACCGGGACCGTCCCTAGTACGGCTCCTCGCTCTACCTTAAAACCTCGCGGTTTTTGACAATGGGGATCATGCATCTAGTTCGCATGCAGGCGGCATGTATATATTTATTTCATTTCCACAAACTAACCCTATGTGGTTTCAACCAAATATTTCTTAACCACAAATGGGTATTTTTCAACCACAATCAATCAATATCAACCACAAACAATCCCAAACAACCATTCGCTATCAATCAATTTTCACACCAATCACAACCAATAAATATCGTCCATGGTTTGTGGACGAGGGGCGTATATATATATATATATATATATTTATATTTATGTATAGCAATTCACTTCTATTTCAACACATATATAATTTTTACAACGCATATACAACTTATACATCGAACGTACGACTTATACAACGCTTATACAAGAGGTGTACAACGCTTATATAACTCATACATCGACTATATAATTTATACATCGTCGTTTTCCATATTATTTATAAATTAGAAATCTCACATTGGGTTCCACTCCACCAAAAATAGCAGAAGGCTCAGAAAAATATGCGGTCTCTTCTAAAATGTAGAAGGCGTCCACACGGTCACGATGTTTCCTGTTTCATCGAATTTCGTTAACACAGCAAAAAGATATGATTTTTCAAAGTTTGCAACGGTTTTAAAGAGTTGAAATCAGTTTTAAATTAAACAGCCGATTACCTTTCAAAATCTTCAAAACTAGGTTTGAATTTTTCTCTCCATCCGAAGCACGATATGCCGATCAGCCTATGCCACGTCGACGAGCTTGGAGGGGCGCGCTTGCAGCCCTGACGGCGGCGAACTCGGCGGCGGCGAGGAGGGGGAAATCGGTTGCGAACGGCGCAACTTTGGGGGCTTGTATCTCGACGAACATGCGATGGTAAGGGACGAGGCTTATACGGATTTGAAGAGCTCGGGAAGATCTACAAAAAGCTCAACATCGGCCTTGAATTTTATTGAGTGGATTGGCCAGAAATCGAGAGGGAAGCGGGGTGTTCTTTTCCGCCGTGCGTCGATCGGGGAGAGAGAATGTCGGGGGAGAGAGAAATGATGTGGACCAATGATTTTTTATTTTATTTTATAATTTAAAATCTCCAAAATACCCCTTTCGCCCACGACCCCCAATTCAAACCCAACGACTGTTGTCCCTAGCGTTTTACCCCCATTCCGAACACAATGGGATATGTTTCGAAGGCCCATTCGAATGTTTCAGTCGGTTTTCCTTCAAATTAAAGTATAAAACATTCAATATTTAATTTGAACGTACATTTCAATTTGCCAGGGCCACAAACTGATTCGAAAAATTCCAGAAAAATAATTCTGGCTATGTTTTGACGATACGGTCCCAACAAAACTAGTTTCGTCGAATTCTGAGACCGTTTGCAAAAAGGCCCATTTCTGGTCGATCCAATTTAACTATAATTGACCAAAACACATTTTCCTTTGCCACGCTCACATACTAGCTTCAAAAATTATGAAATTTGAAACCTAGCAATAACTTCACATCCCGGATCCAACAAAAGTGGTTTCGTCGAATTCCGGGGTCGTATGCAAAATGGCCAATTTCACGGGCTATATAAATTCCATAGCGACCTTTCTGAAAATTCATTTGGCCATAACTTTTGCTTTCCGCTATGAAAATTCAATTTTTCAGATTCGTTAGAAAGGTATTCACTAACAGATTTAAATATTTTTGGTTTCACTAAAATCCGTTTTGTTTTGCACCCGGTACAGTCCGACAAAGTTTGAATTCAATTTTTGAAACTACAGCGCCATTTCAGGCCTTGTTTATAATTAAAATTAATTATATTCGTTTTCAATTGTCGATTCAAACTCACTTTTCATTGCCATTATTTAAAATATTTATTTTAAATATTTAAAATCCACTATTTTAGCCAATTTAAAAATTTTAAAGTGGTTCAGATTTTCTGGGTCGTTACATAAATAAATCTAGGTTCGTAAATGAAAAAGGGAACTAACATGAAAGGATAGACATAACGACTGACATAAGATGATAGTTTCAAATTCACTTGTTTCAGATCTAACAAATTAAATTGATTAAAACGTCACATGCATATAGATCAGATAATACTATGAACATAAAAAGGGTTGAATAAATATCCTAGGTTCATGAACATGGGTAGACCTAACTTAATAGGTAAATTCCCAAGATCAAGATCCAAGGATGACCAAGAATAAACTGAATAGAAAGTCAGGCCTAGATCCAAAATAATGTCAGTTTGTTAAACAACATGGTTTTGTAACTACAATGTCATGGGCATAAATAATAATCTTATATCCATAGTCATAGGCAATAATCCTCACAGTTCAATGAATCACAGTCATAGGCGATGTTCATAGTCATAGGCAACGTTCATAGTCATAGGAAATGTTCATAGTCATAGGCAATGTTTTATGTCCCAAAATCAAAGGCTTATGTTCATAGTTCCAAGGCATATGGTTCCAAAGTCCATATTTTCAAAGTCACAGTCTTATTGGTCATCGAATCACAACAGTTCTTAATTAGGTCCAAAGGTACAAGCACTGATTCAAGTAGAAAGATTAGGCATAGTCTTTTATCCCTTTAATTTCATGTCACGAATAAAAACAAAACGTTCAAATCTAAAAATAACTGACTTACAGAGATTTAGATTAGAAAAGAAAGATGGCGTTGCTATGATTCGTGTGACGTTGCTTGAAACCGTTGAAATTGTTTGAACCTCCTCTTGAATCCTAGCTTGACTTGAACCCCTTCTTGAAGCTTTTAATCTTGATTTGATTCTCCAATTAGAAGAAGAACTATAACTTGTTTTAGTGGAGAATTAGATTTATTTTAATGGTGGAGGCTAGAGTAGAGAGAAGCAGCATGTAAATGCCTTAGAGAATTTGTGTGGAGGAACCCTTAGGTCTAGGCATTCTTTTATAGGTGTAGAGAGTGTTTTAGGGCCCTTAGATCATCATAGAAGCCATCAGAATCGCACAGGTCGAATACACATCATCCAACCACTCAAAAAGAGACATGTCAGTACAGATCACTCCAGAATTCGGTGTTGGATTAGTATGGGCGCACTTGGCAGGTGCGCCAGTGCATTTTTGTACGGGCGCACTTCACAAGTGCGCCAGTGCATTCTGGTATGTTTCCGGTTTCTCTGCCTAACTTCGTTCGTCCATATCTCCTTCATACGGAGTCCGATTTATGCAAACTCGGACTCTATCTCAAGCAGAATTTCGAGACGAACGCAATGGCACAACCCGTTTCCCTTAATTCTTCTTTTAAAAATTAATTATACCCTGATTTGTGAATCTTAGTGTTACAGGATTACGGGGTGTTACAGGTGGATTACTACCAGAGATTTTGATTTGAATTGTTTTGAGAAAACAAGTTGTTTAGAAATTCAAAGGTTTTGAATTGGTATTATGATTTCAAATTTGATTTGAAATAAACCCAGAAATTTGAAATTTGAAATTTAACTTATGAAGTTAAATGGATTTAAATAGTGAAAGTGAATAATGAATTAAAATTTAACTTGAACTAAGTTAAATAAAGCTGGATTTGAATTATAAATAATCTGGAATTAACTTGGATAAATAGGTTAAGAGTTTGAAATCGAGGATGGAATTCGAGTGGAAACAGAATTCGGCTTAGGTATAAGCGAATGATTGATTCTGAGAATGAACTGATTGGAGATCAAGTTGGTAATGCATTGTTATATGCAGAAGTGGTAACGAATGGTAGGGACATAATGATATGCCCGACAAAATGGTACAAGTTTATATTTCATATGAGTTTGGTGATTTTATGAGCCGAATTGGCAAGCCGCTTGACGTTTTGATTTTCTTTTGGGTTGAAAAAGGCCCAGAAAGGCGAGTGGGAGTTTGAGTTATTGACCAGTACAAAGGAGTTTGAGTTATTGACCAGTACAAAGAAACGTGTGGAGCTGGTGAAGTATATTTTTCTATTGGAAGAGAAAAATCGGGATTTCGTCATGTAGATTTTGATTTATGTCTAAATCAAATTTTAGAAAAGTCGCTATGAAATTATTAATAATTTAATTTGATTTAAAAGGGGTTTTGACCATAACTAGAGCAGACGATCGAATTAAGCCACGAAACTAGTTCCGTTGAGTTCATATCGTCATTTAGAGTCAGAAAACATATATAGTTTGTTATTTTTGAGCATTGGAAAATTTGGTGTCTAAAGGAGCACTTACGGTGCGTAGAAAATAGCGTACCGGGAAATAGTCTCGGAAAGCGACGAAGTGTGTGCCATTGGGTTCGTATTAATTTATCGTTATAAGAAAGTCAAGTTCCGCGGCAAACAAATGATGTATGTGGCTCTGGTGGCCAAAAACGCCTTACTCTGAGTTAACCATTTATACGTTTTAAACAGGGGTAACTTTATTTGAATGGTTAACTGGTCAAACGAACTCGGAATTCAACGAAACAAGTTTCATACAAAACCTTAGGAAGAGGTCTAGTGAAACGTCAAGGCCTCATATTTTTAAGATTTTTTCTGTAATTTTAATGAATTAATGCTCGGTGTTTTTCATCAACATTTTCTAAGGGATTTTCGCAAATGGTATCGGATTTCGACGAAACCTGTTCCATTGGGTCCGAAATATTTTTCTATGCTAGCATTAGCTTAGTTTGTCAAAAACAGATATTGTATGATGTTATATTTACAAGAGACTTTGTGATGAAGATTTTATATAATAAAACAAGAAAAGGGTCCAAAATATCTTATCCCTTTCCTTTATAAATACCCTTCGTTCACCCTTAAGACCTAAAATCAATCCTGTGCAAACAAGATAATCACGCCGCCACTTCAAACAAATAACGAAAAGGAAAATCATTCTCCTAAAAATCAATTCCAACATCAATATGTTGAAGATCCCTAAACTGGGAGCATCACGGCAGGCAATTCGACGCTGCTACTCTCAAGCACGGAAATGCAACTCGACACGGATCATCTCGCTGGAAACCAAACAATGAAGGAGTGAGACTGAAGGAGTTTGTAGCGTGGGAGGGTCTGTCTAGTGGGTTTAAGTTTGTGAAGTAATGGAGTAGGGAAGAGTAACGTTAGTGAAATGATGTATCGAGAGTGGAAGGGGAGTGTAAGGTTTACGACACCGGTAGTAGCAGTGCGTGGCGGCATACCTGAAACCATGAGGACTGGAAGACGCAAAGCTGTGGAGGGGTGCGAGTTGAGTATAATATGGTGGAGGAGGATGTACTCATGAAGAGAGAATCATTGATGGCCTCGGTTTGGAACATAGTGGAGTGTGATGATGATGGTGGGAGGAAGAACCATATGTTTTGGCCATTATCGGGTTCGAACTGGAAGTTCAGGGAGAAGATACTATTGATAGTGGAGCGGGTCAAGGATTCAACGTGTGGTATGGGCTGAAGTTTAAATGGGTTTGGGCTTTATTAAATGGTGAGAGGCCCAAAGTAATTTACTAAGTTGTTAAATATAAATGTTAGAACTAAGAATGAAATTGGTTTAACTTGATATTAATTAGCTAATTAATTAGTTTAACTTAGGATTAACCTAGCATTAATTTGTTAAGTTTAATTAGGGTTAGTAATTAATTAATTAAGTTAATTAATATTATATGAGTTTAATTAAATCGTTTAACTAAATTATTTATAACTTGTATATCCGTGAACATAATTCAACATATCATATACCATTGGGATCGTATGGACGAGCACTACACGATGAAACCGACTGGAAGTGGATTCGAGCTAGTTTGAATTTATGGCGAAATAAATTGTTTGATTCAAATCAAATAACAGTTTATCGTTCTTTAACGATGAACTGCCAATGTGAGTAAAACTCACCAACTCTGAACAGTTATATTTTTATAATGTATTTTTAGAACTGTTAATCATCTGTTGATTGCTGTGTGTTGGTTGATTGATTGAACTGCTAGTCAGTTAGTGAAAAATTATATATATATATATATGTAATTATATATATAATCCGTTAAATATTTATATATTGATTCTGCTATCAGAATAATTTATATTGAACTGAAAGTGATGATAATCATATTGTGTAACATTTGTGGATGCAGGGAGACAGGTTGGAGGAATCCGATTGGATTCCTCAACAGTTATTTTATTGTTTCTCATATATTGTTATATGATGTGATATAAAATCTGTGGGCGATTATATGTACTTGGACGATATTGAACATCGTGATTTGATATGATTGAATACCATAACATAACGAAATGTTGATAAGGGGATTTTCAAAGTGATATTGAAAATAGAATATTTATAAAATGGGATATTTATAAATAAGAGATATTTATAAAGTGGAATATTTATAAATAAGAAATGTTTATAAATTGGAATATTTATAAATAGGAGATATTCAAAAAGGAAATAATTACAAACCATTTTCTTTTTGAATGGAAAGGCCTGTGTGGCGGGTTTGGGGATTTTCCCGATGCTCCCGTTACAAAGGAGGTTATGGCGAATTTTTTAGAGAATTTAAGGAGTTAGAATATTTCAAGAATAAATTTGAAAAGGAAATATTTGTAAACCATTTACAAATAGGATTGAAAAGGAAACGTTATAAAGAGGAAATCATTTTTAAAGTGTAGAACCTTTATTTAAAAGTAAATCTTTTCAAATGAATAAAACGTTGTTAAAAAGGAAATCTTTATAAAGTGAATAAAGTAAATCGAATATGGTATTCGAAAGGAGTTAAATCGAATATGGTATTCGAAAGGAGTTAAATCGAATATGGTATTCGATAGGAGTTAAATCGAATATGGTATTCGAAGGGAGTAAATCGAATATGGTATTCGAAAGTTAGTAAAACGAATATGCTATTCGAAAGGGGTTAGTCAAGTCGAGTTAGTTGAATAGAGTTAACTAGTTCAGTAGAGTTAACCAGTTCAGTAGAGTTAACCAGTTCAATAGAGTTAACCAGTTGGGTTATGTAAGTCAAGTTAACCAGTTGGGTTAAGTAAGTCAAGTTAACCAGTGAGTTAAGTAAGTCAAGTTAACCAGTGAGTTAAGTAAGTCAAGTTAACCAGTTGAGTTAAGTAAGTCGAGTTAATCAAGTCGAGTTGATCGAGTTAGAGTTACTCAGTTAGAGCTAATCGATTAGAGTTAAAACGAACTAGAGTTAATCAAATATAGTTATTTGAGACAGAGTTAGTCAAACATAGTATTCATGGTAAGTTTGCATCTCGTACGACTGCTAGCGTAATTCGCAGGGTTGTAAATAGCCTACGGCGGTCGGATGTTTCCTGAGGGAGTCAGGCGTAACCATTGTGATCGCTGCGATCTAGAGTCAAGCGAATGGAGTTAAATCGAATATTAGTTATTCGATAGGAGTTAATCAACTTGAGTTAGATTATCGAGATAAGTTAATCGAGTTAAGTTCTTGAGTTTGATTATCGAGATAAGTTAATCGAGTTAAGTTCTTGAGTTAGATTATCGAGATAAGTGAGTCGAGTTAAGTTCGTCGAGTTAAATTAATCGATGTTAGTTTCATCGAAAGGAGTTAATCGATGTTAGTTTCATCGAAAGGAGCATCGATGTTAGTTTCATCGAAGGGAGTTATTGATTATTAGTTAATCGAAGTGAGTTATAGAATATTAGTTAAATCGAAGGAGTTATCGAATATAGTTTATTCGATGGAGTTAATCGATTAGAGTTAAATCAAAGGAGTTAATCGAATATAGTTTATTCGAATATAGTAAAGGAGTTAATCGAATATAGTTTATTCGAATATAGTAAATGAGTTAATCGAATATAGTTTATTCGAATAAAGTTAGAGGAGTTATCGAATATAGATTATTCGACATGAGTTAAGTGAATGGGGTTAACCAAATAGAGTTAATCAAATGGAGTAAATCAAATGGAGTTAACCCAATAGGGTCAGTCCAATAGAGTTAATTGAAAAGAGTTAATCGAATATAGTTATTCGAAAGAAAGATTAAGTAAGGAAGTTATTTAAAGAAATATAAAGTGAACTTTGCCTATTTCAAGGTTAGAAGTGTTGTTCAGTTAAGGTCTGAGAGGTAGTTCTACCACAACTTGATTGGCTTCGTTTTTAACTGAGGAATGGTTAAGGTTCAGCAATAAAGGATGGTAAAGTGAATTTAGTAATTAAAGAAAATGGTTGAGTTGGCATAGCGATGTTTTATCTAAACAACTGTTTAATCCAAACGTAGGAGTTTGGAAATGTTTTCCAAACAAGAATCAGAAATGTTTTCTAAATACAAAAAACAAGGAATGGAAATGTTTCCAGTGTTAATAACGTATATTTTCTAAATATAGAAAATAGCAAATGTTGAATATAGGGAAACAGGAGATGTAAAATGAACTAAAGAGATAAATGTTAAATGATGTTTGTTTGATATAATTTCCATCTGGAAATTATATCGTTGTTTGCACACTTGTTTTCTTTGATAGTTAACTCACAGACTATCGAAGTTTTGACCATTTTTAACGTTGTTAATATGGAGAGACCGGTTGGATTATTATCCAAAGAACCACTCTGTATTGGCATAAGCGTTGCGAATCATATATGCCAAAGATAATTGAAGACGGAGTAAAATGCAAGGGCTGTTGTATAAGTCTTAGATAACAGTGACTAAGATGGATATACTGAATAGTGCCTTCGGTTTGTCCAGTCCCAGGACAACTTGTATGGACGAAGGTCTGACAGAGTATATCCAATGGATCGCGTAAGTTGATCTGTTCAAACGTATTCACGTTTGGTGGCAGGGGAATTCGTTTCTCTAAGCTGTATACCCGTGTTATTTTTGGATAAATCAATTTGTGATTTGGTCGGTATGACGATGTGGCATTCTAAGTGAATGAGGATGACTTGTGTTGATGAATGTCTGACAGAGTATTTCCAGAAAGGTCACGTACATTGATTTCTTCAACTATACCAAGAGTGGAAGCGGAGAAGGAAACTTCTTTGGCTAACACGTAACGTACTATTGTAGACGCCAATTAGTGATTTTCGATGGATCTGACAATGTGGCATTCGAAGTGAATCTGATGTAATGATAAAGCGTAGCTTCTAGCCTCATCAACCGGTAAATGACAGAAATCGGGTAGGCAGCATGGCTAAGTCGGTCGCACCGAAGTAGGGTGTATAATCACCTATCTAGAGAATATTCATTTGTTTCTTAAATCTATCAATGTTGTCCCATATATATATATACGGGAACAGTTGCTGATCCCAACCGTTGGTGATATACATTCGATACACTCAAGCAAAATGAGTGGTCGGTCATGTGTGGCTGAGTTACAAGATGTTCTTGTTGAACTCCAGTGTATCGTTCCTAGAGTACACTGATCGGAAGGTGGTTCCATACCTTGTCATAGTTGGAAATCCATTATCCAATACGAGCTTGCGATTTTGATTGTATACTATATATGTAGAACGTGAGATGAAAGCGTTTCTGCTAGTTGATATCTATTTGTACATAGACATTATTGTAATATCAAAAGGTTTCTGATATAAAGATATTTTGGATTCTCATAAGGGAAAAACCCGTTCCGTTCTGCGGCGTGGTCTTATGAGATATCGTTTACTTGTTCATATACCTGTTTAAACTGTTTTACTCATACCTGTCCCATGACTGACCTGGAGTTTACTTTATTGTTTTCCCTAAACTCTTGGGTGCCTAAATTTGTACGGGCAGTCAAGTAGTCGGGATTTTACAGATACACTTGGAGAGCTTGGAGCAGGAGGTTTCAAGATCATATAGCTATAGTTTATTTCCGCTGTGTTGTAAGTGCTGTACTCTGATAAGTGCTATTGTATACATAACTGTTATATTTCAAAGTTATGTTATCTATTATATGTTAATCGTTCCACTGTGAGGTTCATGTTACTCTGATGTTGTGTTCCTCTTCTTCTTCTATTCTAAGTTTCTATCTTATCTATTCTCACCCTCTAATTTCTTTCATTAATTACAGGGATTTTTCGATGTTTTGGTTATCGACATCGAGCTTATGTCGATAACCAAAGTCGCCAAAAATCCGGGTCGTTACATTGGGGGACTAGGGTTTCACAGTTGCTTTGGAGTAGAAGGAGAGAGGCGGTGGGGGAGGAGGAGGAGCGAAGGGGAGGTCGGAGTCAGGCACGGTGGGATGAGCATCGACGGCGGCGATCGGAAAAGGGGAGGGCGCGATCGAGTTTGTCCTCTCTTTTTTCTTTTTTTTATGGTTCACGATGAATGGGGAGGTGGGGGTTGACCAAAGGAAAAGGGAGAATATAATATATATTATTTATTTAATTAATTCCATAAAGTACCTTTTTATTTCGAACTCGAAATGGAACCCACCAACTGTCGCCCCTAGCTAATTACCCCCATTCCGAACACAATGGGATATGTATCGTAAGCTGATTCGATCGTTTCGATCAGTTTTCGTCGAAATCAACATATAACTCTATATATTGAATTTGAACGCGCATTTCAATTTACTGGGGTGACATACCGACTCTAAAAATTCCCAAAAAATATTTTCTAGCTTCGTATTAACGATATGGTCCTAACAAAACTAATTTCGTCGAATTCTGAGACCGTTTGAAAAATGGTCATTTTCCAGTCGATTAAAATCAACTGAAAGTGGTCAAATGCGTTTTCCTGTGCCACGCTCACATACTGATTCGAAAAATTACGAATTTTGGAATCTAGCAATAATTTAACATCACGGATCCAACAAAAGTGGTTTCGTCGAAAACCGAGGTCGTTTGCAAAATTTCCATTTTTAAGGGCCAGAATTCCATAATGACTATTTTGAAAATTCAACTGGACATAACTTTTGATTCCCGCTATGAAATCTTGATTCTTCGGATTCGTTGGAGTGATATTCACAAATAGATTCTAATATTTTTGGTTTCGATAAAATCCGGTTCATTTTGCACCCGGTACATTCATTTGAAGTTTCAAATCGAATTATCGCGCCATTTTCAATTCCTTTTATAATTATAAATAAATTTTTATATTCTAACGACGATCGATATAATATATACATTCGAATTCTATTCAAAATAAATTTCTCGTCGATATTATTTAAAATAATTCATTTTAAATAATCAAAATTCGCTAAAATTGCCAAAATAAAAATTTTAAATTGGCTCGAATTTCTGGGTTATTACAATCTACCCCACTTTAAACTTTTCGTCCCCGAAAAGGAACGAAGCCGAAAGTTGTTTAACTAATCAACTCAACTTTCCATATTTTCGTTACGGCTTAAGTTCTTCAACTTTTCAGTTTCTAAGAACTTTTCAAATTTTTCAAAAATTTGGCTAACACCCTAAATTTTCGAAAAATTTCGCCATAATTTCCCCTTCATTGGGAGCACCGGGAAAATCCCGAAATTGCCATACAGGCCCTCTGATCTCAAAAAGAAAAAGCCAATCGGCTCATAAAATCATCATCACCCAAACAAAACAGTAAATTATGGTAAACATGTGCCTATTTGTCGGGCAAACAATTTTATTCTTCTGCTCTAGCCTCCTTGCTATGACCTGTTCAATGTAAGTACATGTACATGCATGAAAATGCGACAAATTTCCAATACAATTCACTATTTGATTCAATTTGGCTATATGGTACAAATTTTAATTAATCAACCAATAATCAACAACACGACCATCAATCAATTAGTTGATTAGCTTTTGAAATTCAAAACTTTGATACATAGTCAAAAATTAGATTTTTGATGTCAAATCACAACAATATGCCCTATCTAGTTTCGGTTCTCACAACAGTCAATTGGAAATATATAGAAATCTCACTTTCGAAACTCGAAAATAAATACTGGTGATGGTGCCCCGCCACCAGAATTATCCCCGGCAACTAGAGTGTGATTCTATAACTATCCAATACATTAAAACTTCGAATACACGTTTGCAAGACATATATGCAAAATCTTTATATATTGGATTGTCCAAATTCAATATAAAATAAATAATCAAATACGAATAATAGATTAAAATTTCAAAACAATTCTTGTTTTCATTTTAAAAATATACTCTTCACACTCGTTCTGGGATACTACTGATCCTATCTCTAACGAGTCATTCTCATTGGATATTACTAATCCAATATCTGATGAATTCTTTCGTATGGTTCTAACGTGCCTTGTTCTCTGAGCTTTGTAAACCAAAGCTCTGATACCATGATGAAACGACCCGAACTTCCCCGGTAAGGGAAGCCCGGATTGAATTGAGGACAAAACACATCGGAACGCAAACAGAAGAACATTTCATTGTTTATTACAACAATTCCATCAGAATACAAGAATATACAGAGTATAAATCAATATTACACATTCACCAAATATCAGAGATTACAATAAATTACATAGCAGCTGAAAATAATACAGTACACAACTGAAGGAGATATACGGATACAAAGCTTTCCGGATATCCTTCCAGTTGTAAATCAGGATCCCGTGAATATAAATCTGCAAAACCAAAACTACTAGCTGCCCGTGTCAAAATAGGGGCACCCAGAATTTAGGTTAAGACAATAAACTCCAGGTCAGTCGTGTGACTGGTGTGAGAACTAAAACAGTTATTAATCTTTATTTTAAAGTTAGGTAAATCAAGGGTCCATGCCGTATAACATGGAACGGGTTTCCTCCCAAGAATACCAGTGCATAAAACAACAGCGCAATGCTAAATAAAGAACAACGAAGCTATTATAAGACCCAGTTCCCATCACATAATGCAACGCAAGCCGGAGGATAGGGTTTTTACCTTATAATAGCCAAGAATGCTTGATACGTTTAAAACAAATCATTTGATACTATTATAAGTGCATAGTGTATAAAACAACTTCAAATCATAAGTATCAATCATAGATGGCATGGTACCATATATCATGTCGCCATACTAGGCTCTACAATCAAAACCGCAAATGTCACGTATTTGGAAGTTGGATTTCCATCTGTGAACCGAGGCAAAAGATAGTCCTCTACTGGTTCGAGACAATCTAGCCCATGTCTCGGGCAAGTACTCAATCAAGCCTTTGGATCGTTAGGGCCGGTCCACCATGTGGATTAAAATGCCTGAACACTGCGTTTCCCCGCCCTTTAGGGCGTAAATGAGCCAACGAATGACTCCATCGGACCCGGATCGTCCGATTAAACCGAGGCGCCTCGCAACAGCAACAACCACATAAGTCAAACTCGTCAGGGCATGTAAAACCACTGACGCCACTTCTAACTAGAAAGAAACGCATGTCCTCCCTGAGGTCCTCTCCCGTTTTTGGTCCACCACCGGGGTGTGAGGCTCGCGAATCAACGTTACACAAAGCTACGCCACACAGGCCGTGCTTTGATCATCAACCACAAGACTTTGCTTATCAACAGAAGCCTTGATCCATTGCCACTTAGGCATGCCACACAGGAAATTCATTCCATGCGATGGATATCCATCAATATATAACCCGTGAGGTCGTATGTCTCAGAGAAGGGCTTAAGCAAGAGAATAAATTCGTCAGGGCCGGTCCATTTACAAGTTCGTTCTGGGTCTGAACGAAACCGGAGGCACCTAATACCCCGCATATCCATCGATTTCCAAGTACGTCTGGACGATCACCAATTGATTCTCTCCTCCTGGGTGTACGGCCCAATCAAGATCATCAGTAATTATCCAAACGATGTGAAGACCTCCGGTCTTCAACCACCGTCTTCATCTTCGACACCACGTCGAATCAGTTATTCAGAATCGGATAAACTCGGTCTTTCCGAATAACTCGCGTATATAATAAACAAGTGTTACACAAACACAACATATGCCTCATTCCAATTCATCAGTCACTAACCGTAAATTAACAAGAGAATAATTCCCCAAATACTAACACCGATAGCCGAAACCAACATCAGATCAATACCCAGAAAACCATTCTGCTTAGCTAACCGACAGTTAGTTTCTAAATATCACATTCTTAGGGAAAGGTTCCCATAAATTTTATCAAAGATAAATTCCTTTAAATTTATTCTTTAATCCTCCTTTGAATATCACTTCAAACCAGTCGGGATTAACGAACCACACTGAAGTAATCATTTGTTTTAATTTCCCAACCCCAACCTATCCATCCCATGAAGTAAAACTGGTCATACTTCGTATCTAACACCACGGTGTTATCGATAAATTCAATTAACATTTCACGTTCAAATCTAATTAAAGATTTAACTATCGCTTGGAGCAAAACTGGTGATACTCCATTCTCGATCTCTTCAATCTAATTAAAGATTCATTAAAACTCCACTTAATTTTAATCTGTAACTGGGTTAAAGAATCATTGTCATTTAAAACACGGTTCACGATAAACCCAAAATCACATCACATTTCAATCAGTCCCTAACCGTAAATTAGCAAGTGAGCAATTCCCTAAGTATTAACCCCGAATGCCGAAACCAACATCAGATCAATACCCCAGAAACCATTCAACTTAACTAATCTCCAGTTAGTTTTCTGATTTTCTTAACTCCTTGGGGTCTAAGAACGGTATTATTGAAGATACCATTCACAACAACCCAAAATCACATTCCATTAATTATCGGGTTAAAGAACAAGTGTTATTTAAAACATTGTTCACGATAAACCCAATTATCAATACGAATTCAATTCCAATTAAATATTATTTAATTGGTACACTTCATTAAATCCAAATAAAAAGATTTAATCTTTTTCTCAACTGGGCTTAAGAATAGTGTTAATGAAGACACCATTCACGACAAACCCAAATCACATTTGATATTAAATACAAGGCTCTGAATAGAAAATATACCGGCTTATATTCAATATCAAATTCTACGACCAACAAATATCGTATTGGAAATAACGATATATATATATATATATCTTTCACATTTCCATAACGCTATCTGTATAATCACGAAATCCAAGATCAAAATATTCCAAAGACAATTTCGATTCAAATCCATTCCAATTCAATTAATGGAAATTCTGGTTACTTTTAAAACCCTTTTCAAATTCAATTTATTTATTTAAAAATAAATAGAATTATAATTCTAGTTCAAAACTAGTTCGTTTCGATAAAAATCTATTTTTATCTTTTCAAATATGGAGTTTTTCATCCCAATTCTTCACAAATCATTTCTTATGATTTTACACAAATTATTACTATTTTTAATGATTTTATCAAGGCCCGTACAGTCGATTTCCATCAACGGCCATTGAACTGCACTTAGAGCGACCTTTCCTAAATTTGATTTGGACATAATTCCAAATACAACCGTTAGATTTCTAATTTCTAATATTTGTTAGAAAGCTCCTTTCGATACGAACCAAACGGTTCCGGTTTTAGGAGAATCCGACGGTCGGATCTCCCGCAATATCCATTCGAAGTCAATGGTCGAAATTCACGAACTACCGCAGCGCGACGCGTTCTATTCAGGCCATTATATTATATATATAATATATATAATATATACTTCGTCGATTTCCTTTTAAAACGTATTTTATAAATCGATTTTAAATTCGTTTTCGAAACGATTTCAACTTCATTTCAAATTCAAATCAAAATTGAATTTTTCCTTATAAATTCATTTTAAATTCATTTCAAATTGATTTCAATTCAAATCGATTTTCAGTTCAATTTCAATACGTTTCAAATTTAATTCAAAACAATTTCAATTATATTTCAATCTAATTCGAATTTCAATTCTATTCAGTTTAATTCGAATTTTGATTCTTTTCAATATAATTCGAATTTCGAAATAACTTTCAATATTCATTGAAAAATGAATAAAATCGATATAAATATCGTTCGCGTCAAAATGGCGTCAATCTAATCAACGCGGCTTCATATATTTCTATTTTCAAATATTCTATTTCAAATATTTCTTTTTCAATCTATTTCAAATATGTCTTTTTCAAATATTTCTATTTCAAATATTTCTTTTTCAAATATTTCTATTTCAAATATTTCTTTTTCAAATATTTTTATTTCAAATATTTCTTTTTCAAAACTGGAATGAGGTCCAATCAATTACCATATATTTTATTTCTATGGATCTCCATACAACGCATGTATATACCAACAATGACAAATAATCAACCATCATCCAAAGTGCATTCTACACTGTATAAGCATCAAATATAAATATTTAACGCTCATAACAGTCTGTCAATCAATCGATCGACATACAACTAAGTATTAGGATTAGTGTATGTCATATATCATCCCAATACCCCTGTGGGGTTTCAAACAATCAAACACAGATTTTATTTGTGTAGTTGGGCGATGTGTAAAATTTATCATCCCAATCAATATCAGTCAAATGTGTGTATATAAACAAATCGTCCGATTTGTTTATATTTATTTCATTTTAAATACACGTTAAAAATTCTATTTTCAACTATAAAATATTTTTAACTATATAAATATTTTATTTCATTTCACATCACATCACACAATCTACTACACATCAAAATCAAACAAACATGCATACAAGCCATCCATGTTCTTTGGACGACGGGTGTCGGGTGCTACTAAAACACCGTCTGCATCCTAGTATATAATTTAACTAGAAAATTAAATTAAAAGTGAGAAGTTCTCACAGAGGGTTCCACTCCGCCGTGCTTTGCTGTTGAACTGCTGAACCATCTGGATCGGCTTGAAATTCCAATGCAGTCCTTTTCACGCTGTTCATATAAAAATTATATTTTTATTGCTTCATTCAATAAATAAAAAATCATATTTTTATTTCTACTTCATCTATATTTACAACGCTTCTTTCTACATAAAAATTATATTTTTATATTTCTATTTCCAATATAAAGATCGAATTTTTACTAGTTATATAATATAAAAATCGTATTTTTACTTTACTAAAATCATATTTTTATTTCGCTACATATATAAAGATAATATTTTTATATACTCTATTATATAAAAATCATATTTTTAATACTTCTACTTTATAAAAACCTTACCTTTTAAATAAAAAATCGAACCTTTAAATTATAAAAATCAAATCTTTTCATAATTAAAAATCCGATCTTTATCTATATTAAAAATCTAACCTTTCCTTTATAAAAATCCGATTTTTATCTATTTAAAAATCACACTTTTATACGAATAAAAATCTTAGCTTTCTTCACTATTCAGACGAATAAAAACCATATTTTTTCAAAGCTAAAAATCAATTTTCCTAAGCCATCAAAATCAAACTTTTTTATAGCTATTCATTTATTAAAAATCAAATTTATATATAGTGTTTTATAAAATAAAAATCAAATTTTTACCGTTTTAAAAATCTAATCTTTATCGTATAAAAATTAAATCATTACCATATAAAGGATCTCATCTTTATCAATGCATATTACTTTAAATAAAATTAGAAAAGAAAGAAAAATAAAATAAAATAACTCACGGTTTTATTTGTTCTTGACGTCGGAGGGGGTATCACTGCGGTTAAGGAGGGAGGGGGGCTGGTCCGTCGTAGGTGGTGGGGAGGGCTGCTACGGTTGTTGGCGGCAAGGCAAGGGGACCCGCGGTGGCTGGAGTAGCGATTTAGGGGACTAGGGTTTCACAGTTGCTTCAGAGGAGAAGGAGAGAGGCGGTGGGGGAGGAGGAGGAGCGAAGGGGAGGTCGGAGTCAGGCGTGGTGGGCTGAGCATCGACGGCGGCGATCTGAAAAGGGGAGGGCGCGATCGAGTTTGTCTTCTTTTTTTTTCTTTTTTTTATGTTTCACGATGAATGGGGAGCTAGGGGGTTGACCAAAGGAAAAGGGAGAATATAATATACATTATTTATTTAATTAATTCCATAAAGTACCTTTTTATTTCGAACTCAAAATCGAACCCACTGACTGTCGCCCCTAGCTAATTACCCTCGTTCCAAACACAATGGGATATGTATCGTAAGCTGATTCGATCATTTCGATCAATTTTCATCGAAATCAACATATAACTCTATATATTGAATTTGAACGTGCATTTCAATTTACTGGGGCCACATACTGACTATAAAAATTCCCGAAAAATATTTTCTAGCTTCGTATTAACGATATGGTCCTAACAAAACTAATTTCGTCGAATTCTGAGACCGTTTGAAAAATGGTCATTTTCCAGCCGATTAAAATCAACTGAAACTGGTCAAACGCGTTTTCCTTTGGCACGCTCACATACTACAACAACAACAAAGCCATATATCCCAAACAAGTTGGGGTTGGCTAGATATGGAACCCAAAATTAAGGTAAAATAACTAATAATAATATATAAAAAGAGTTTAAAATAACCAAACAGATTAAAGTAAAAAGGTTCAATAAAAGTGAAATAAAGTCCTAAAAAAATTAAAATTAAAATAATTAAACAGATCTAAAAATAATAATAATTAACATATATATATATATATTTAAAAAAAAAATCCTAAGGTTCTGGTACATGAATTGCCAACTTCCATGCACTTCTATCTACCACAAGCTCTTCAGATATACTCCAATTTCTTAGATCTCTCTTTATTATCTCTTCCCATGTCATTTTAGGTCGACCTCTACCTCTCTTTGGGCCTTCGGCACGACCTATAACTCCAACGTGCACAGGAGCATCGCATGGTCTACGTTGGATATGTCCAAACCATCTCAAGCGGTGTTGGACTAACTTCTCTTCAATAGGTGCAACTCCAAGTTTTTCCCAAATATCCTCATTTCTAATCCGATCTCGTCTGGTATGCCCACAGCTCCAACGCAGCATCCGCATCTCTGCTACACTTATCTTCTGCACGTTCACATACTAATTCGAAAAATTACAAATTTTGGAATCTAGCAATAATTTAACATCACGGATACAACAAAAGTGGTTTCGTCGAAAACGAGGTCGTTTGCAAAATTTCCATTTTTAAGGGCCAGAATTCCATAACGATTATTCTGAAAATTCAACTGGACATAACTTTTGATTCCCGCTATGAAATCTCGATTCTTCGGATTCGTTGGAGAGATATTCACAAATAGATTCTAATATTTCTGATTTCGCTAAAATCCGGTTCATTTTGCACCCGGTACATTCATTTGAAGTTTGAGATCGAATTATCGAACTACCGCGCCATTTTCAATTCCTTTTATAATTATAAATAAAATTTTATATTCTAACGACGATCGATATAATATATACGTTCGAATTCTATTCAAAATAAATTTCCCGTCGATATTATTTAAAATAATTCATTTTAAATAATCAAAATTCGCTAAAATTGCCAAAATAAATTTTTTAAATTGGCTCGGATTTCCGGGGTATTACAATAATTTTGAATATTGAATGAATGGACACTTCAACTACTATAACTCCAAAAGTCATATCTCTTTATAAACTCTTATTTTTTTAATTGATGAATAATCATCTTAGTGTCATTTGGCTAATCAGTCTTCAGAATTAACTTCCTTCCTACAAAACAACATACCTTTTCAAAGAATCAAGTGACTTTTCAAAGTAACTAATTATAATTTGAAATAATAATATCATGATGATTCAGTGATATATCAATTTAAAATTTTTAAGAAATCATATCATGATAACTTGAATTTTCAATCATATTGAATGCAGACTCATCTAATACTGATGCAAGACACAAATTTAAACTAGTGTTCAAATTTTTCCATTTAAAATTTTCAAAATGTGATTATGAACTTTTTGAAAAACCTTGCTCTGATACCAATTATTAGGGAATACGGAATGGATCGTTAAGGCAAAACAAACACGAAAGGGGGAGGGGTGAATAGTGTTTGTTAGAATTTAAACAAAATTTAAAACTTATGTGAACTACGGGATGAATCAGACACCACAAACATAATCATATACACGGATTCAAACACAAATACAAATAAACAGAAATAAAGATGTAGAAAAGGAAAGAACACACCAGATTTTATACTGGTTCGAATTGCTCCTACGTCCAGTCCCATGCAACACTGGATTGCGCAGAGTTTTATTACTATATCCAAATTCAATTACAAGCTCCTTGATTTCACAGCTACAAGGGATACCATCGATTCCAACCTCCTTCATTTAACGGCTATAAGGAATACCACCGATTCTACCCTCCTTGATTTAACGGCTACAAAGGATACCATTGATTCTAACCTTTACTCAACCCAAACAATTACAAACAACCCTAGAAATCTTCAATAGCACTTGATTCAGACAGTAGAGAGTGTAGAGGGAAGAAGTTTGATCAAAACGGAATTGAATTCGGCAGAGTATAAGTGTAGAAATCGTAAGAATGATTAAGAATAATGATGTAGAGAAAGAGGATGAAGTTAGAGAAGAAGAGATGATTAAAAATTCGAATTCAAGCCTTTATATAGTGTGTGAAAGGTTGCAACATTTCTGGAGTGTTACAAATTGTGAAAAGACACTTCCTTTCAAATTTAAATTCCCGACAGTTATATGTCGACATACCTTTTTTACAAGTCGACATACTTATTATTTTTATGATTTTTAAAGTATTTAAATCAATGTTTAAATTCTGGAAATGCTTGAAACGAAACTAGTTGCTAAAACATTATTTTTCAAGTATAAAAACATAAGAAAATATTAATTAAACATATGATTAAAAACTTAATTTATATGTGATATAAAAACTATATATAATATAATTATAAACATATATATAATATAATCATAAACATATATATAGGAATTTATAAAGAAACATTGATAAACTATATATAAACAGAAGGTTATATGAAAACTTATAGTTTAAATAATCAAACATAAATTTAGTAAAACATATTTAGTAAAACTATAAAAATAAGAATACTTATAAATTAGGAAATATATTTGAAATTCTCGGAAGATTAAAAATTATTTTGATAGAATTTTGAAATCAATTTGAAAACAGTTTTGAGTTTGAAAACGGATAATTTGAAAAACGGAATTTGAACCTGGAGTGCTATTCAGATTCTTACATAAACTAGACTCTATTACTATATTTATCTTGAACTCTTGGACTCTTGAAATCTTGATTACTCTTGGGTCTTGAATATACTCTGAATTCGGAATCTCTAAAAGATCATAAATTGTACAGTCTTTAGTATTAATTCCTATATACAAATCCTGCATATGTGTGTATATATATATATTCTAGATAAAGATGTTAGTATATATTTTATAATCAATGATAATTGAAATAAGGTTGTTGTCATCAAAACTCCATTCTCTAACAAAAGATGCTTTCCCAGTTTGAGGATTTCTCAATTCACCAAGTCCCCAGTGGGGAGAATACCCAAGTAGATTCACTAACCAAATTAGCTAGCTCCCGAGGAGCACCCAAAACTCGAGTAATCCTTGTAAGATACCAAGAAAGACCCAGTATCGAGCATGAAGAGCCCAAAAAAAGAAAAGCACTGTTGGTCCTAACAGATATCAAGCTTCGAAAAGGTGGAATAAAATGGATAAGGGGGTTGCTTCTAATAAAGGACATTTTTCAACAGAAATGGATCACCATCATAAAAATTCTTGGATGACTCCTATTGCAGATTACCTTCTAAACGAAACTCTACCCCTTAGCAAGAAAGACGCGAGGAAGATAGGACACCAATCCCCTACATTTGTATTACAAATACGATACTCTATAAGAAAGGGCAACCACTTCCCTACTTGAGACGTGTAAGCCTCGAGAATGGGTTTAATTTATTAAAAGAAGCATATGATGGTTTGTGCGAGGACCATTCCAATGGGATTAAGCTTGCCAAGAAGGTCATGCGACAAGGTTATTATTGGAGACAAATGATTAACCAAGCAATTGAATATGTCAAAAAGTGCGAGAAATGTCAAATGTATTCCAAAATACCTCGACTACCTCCTAGTGAGGTAACCACCAACTAAAACCCTTGGCCATTCGATGTATGGGTTATAGATTTGATCGGACCCCTACCAATCTCCAAGAGTGGAGCTAAGTATGTCGTAGTAGACATTGATTACTTTATCAAATGGGTGGAAGTAGAACCCCTTCCGACAATCAGATCTAAGAAGGTGATGGGATTTGTGATAAAGAATATTGTTACTCGCTTTGGGATTCCTTACAAAATCATATCAGACAATGGAACACAATTCGAAAGCGAGGAATTCACTCGATTTTTTTTGATAAGAATGGAATTATCAAAAGCTTTCCTCAATTCCAACGGCAAACGGAGCCGTCGAAGCTGCAAAAAAACATAAAGACAATTCCCAAGAAACATCTAAATCAGGCCAAAGGAAATTGGGGTGAAGAATTAGCCTTAGTGCTTTGGGCATATAGAACTTCCGCCAAAACAATAACATGACATACTCCGTTTTCTTTGACATATGGGTGCGAAGCCATGCTTCCGATTGAGGTTGAAATCCCTTCACACAAAAGGATAGCCTACGCATTTGATCCTAATCAAGAGTTAAAGAAGGAATCCTTAGACTTAATACAAGGATTAAGAGACAAAGCTACAATTAGAACAACTGAATACCAAAGGAGAATCACGAAGTATTACAATACAAGGGTTAAAGCCAAGACCTTCGCAAAAGGAGATTTGGTCTTACAAAGGGTAATGGCTGTAACACCCCATAATTTTAATACCACTAAAGTGGACAAATTAAAGAATAATTAATTTAACATTCGGAATTAAGGGAGACGGACTACACCCTTGCGTCTGTCTCGAAATTCTGCTCAAGATAGACATTTGGTTTGCGTAAAATGGACACCGTATGAAGAATTTATGAAGGTTTGAATTTTGTATACGCGCAAAAGAATATATATATATGGTCCAGAAATTCAAAATGTGGGATAGAAAATTCAAAATCGTGCAGATTGGGGTGAGCGGGAAAAATCCAGCACAGGGTTGTCGACCCCTTAAGGGGTTGCCGACCCCTGGGTCGACCACTCAAGGGGGGTGTCGATCAATGGGTCAACCCCATAAGGGAGGTCGACCTCCTTAGGGCATACGTGTCAGTTAGGGTTTGGGCGTTGGCGGCTATAAATATGGATCCATTTCTCTTGTTTTCTACACCGAAAAATAATGGAGGACTAGATGCTATCGGTGCCCATAATGAATCAAACCTTTTCCTTCTTCTGCAATCAAGTTAATCAAGTTATTCAAGTATAGATCCATGATTCAACCTCTGCTATTCTCCTTTTATCTTTCTAGTTCCAAACACTGTGAGTTTAAGTTACTTTTAGATTTGAATCATTAAAAGTAAAACCTGATATGCCATTCACTTGGATCTATTCCTATGACCATTTGAATCAAATCAGATCTACTATAACCTGTGTTCCTATGATGTTGTGACATGATTATGATTTAGATCTAAACCTTCACCTATTTATCATGTCAGATCTGCCATTGCTTCGCTGTTTATATCACCTTATACCTGTTCTATCATGCTTGTGGTTAAATTGGATCTGTTAGTAGCTGGATATCTAAACCATTTTTTAGATCTTATCATGCCTATTATGACATCCCTATTGTATTAGAATCAGTTCTATTATCATATGTTCATCAGATCTATTCCTATGTGCCTATCTTGGCATTATGCCACTATATGTTTATGCCATTATATGTCAATCTAGTTAGTATGATCATTTCTATCATCTTCCCTTCATATTTCCCTTTTTATTTTATAGAGCCTGGGTCCTTTAAAGCCTAGGCATGCCGCTGAAATATGTGAACGCGTTAAATGGGGAACGAGGGGAAAAACATTAAAACTGGGCATAACTTATAAATGGGGAATTTGACATAACTTGAATAATGTTTATGAATATGAATTCAGGGCATATAATTCATTATGAGCATAACTGGGGAAAAAGGGCATGAAAACCTATAATGACATAGGTAAAATTGACTAATAATGAAATGCCTAAGATTACAGTAATTAGAAACTGCAACTGCGCCTAGACACGAGGTTAGATTACACTTGTGGTGGAAGTTTTCCCGTAACCGCCCGACATATCCAGCGACCACAAGTGTTGAATCTAATGTGAGGTATCTAGGTGCACATACAAGATGTGCTAAGACACGAGGTTAAGCCTAACTTGTGGAAGAAGCCTGCCAAGAACCGATTGGCATATCCAGCATCCACAAGTGGTAGGCTTAATGTGAGGGGTCTAGCACATTATAACCATAAATGGACATGATAATGAATCAGAATACTTTACCTAGTTGAATCCATAGGGATTGTATGAACACGAACTTGAATAGGTGAAACGACCCAAACTTCCCCGTAAAGGAAAGCCTGGATTGCTTTGAGAACAATACACAGCAGAACACAAACTGAAGAACATTTTATTGCTGATTACAACAATTACATCAGAGTACAAGAATATAACAGAGTATGAACACTTATTACATAATAGAGATAAAATAATATCAGAGATTTAAATTACACTTAAATAGCAGCGGAAAATAATACAAATATACAACTGAAAGGAATATACGGATACAGAGCTTTCCGAATACCGCTTCAGCTGTAAACCAGGATCCTGTAAATATATCTGCAAAAGCTACTCGACTGCCCATGTGGAAAATATGGGCACCCGAGTTTGCCAGTGAAACAAACTACAGGTCAGTTATGGGACTCGTATGAGAAATCTTAACTTAACTTATCTAATAATAAGGCTAATCACGGGACCACGCTGCTAACCGAAACGATTTTACTTCATTGGATTGTCAGTGCATAAAATAAAGTAAATCGTTAAACAACGCAATGCTTTTTAGAAAAATGAAACCATTATAAGACCCAAGTCCCATCACACAATGCAACGCAAACTGGAGGATAGGGTTTTACCTTATAATGGTTAAAAGATGCTTGATACGATAAAAACGGATTTGATATTAGTGTGTATATGTTCTAATAAATAACATTTCAATCATAATGTATCAATCATAGATGGCATGGGTACCATATATCATGTCGCCATACTAGTTCTACATTCAAAACCGCAAGGCCTATTGGAAATTGGATTTCCATCATGAGTCGAGGCTAGGGGCAAGCTCCTCTCCGATTCGAGACACTCTAGCAAATGCCTCAGGATTCCCCGCAGTGAACCCTTAGAGCGGTAGGGCCGGTCCCCGCCTATCGGAAGTGGATTAGTTATGCCTGAACACATGCTTCCTGTTCCCTTTGGACCTATAGTATGACCACTAACGGCCTATAAAAATCCGAGGCGCCTCAAAATCCATCATCGACATAAGTAAAATGCCAGCCGGTTTAAGCACTGACACCACTTCTAGCTAGAAAGAAACGTGTGCACTCCCTACGGTCCATACCCCGTTTTTGACTCATACCATGGTGTGAGGCTCGCGAAGTCACGCTATACACAAAGCTATGCCGTAATAGGCTATGCTTTGATCATCCCACAAGGCCCTGCTTTTCAACAAAAGCCTTGATCATTTGCATCTTGGCGTGCCACATTGACAATTCACGCCATGCGATCAATCACTATTAATATATACCAGGGTGTTAAGTAGAGAATAAATTCCCCACCACCAAACAGACATACATTAATAGAAATCGATTTAATTCACATAGAACAAAATCCAATGTCAGACAGGCATCCATTTACAAGCTTATGCTCTGGGTCTGAGCGAAAACCAAATCCGAACAATCAACAATAGTTCGGACGGCTACCACTGAAGCCCCTTTAAGGTAGCTACTCCCATCATGGGTCTCAGTAGCAACACATCCATTCGATGTGAAGATCGTCGGTCTTCAACCACCATCTTCATCTTCGATTCTTCATTGTCGTAGGAATTATTCGGAATGGGTTAAACCCGGTCTTTCCGAACAACTCGCGTATTTTTTTAAAATAAAAATCAAGTACTATAAAAGCACATCCAACGCCTCATTCCAATTCAGAATATTCTTCTAATAAAATATTCGTATTATTCTATCAAAGATAAATCCTTTAAGTTTATTCTTAAATCTTTTTTTTAAATATTTATTAAAAAACCAATTTGGTTTTAAATATCAAAAATCATTATTCAATGATTATTTAAATTTAAGAAATAAACCTTATCTTTAACTGGGTTAAAGAACTAATGTCATTTTAAAACACCGTTCACGATAAACCCAAAATCGACTTCCATTAAATATGGAATCTTCACAGACATCAAATCAATATATATCCGACCAATAATATAAATGGAATAGCGGCAAAGCCTCTTAAATTTCATATCCAGTATCGATCTTCTTTTACAGAAACTTATCTCGGTTATTATTAATTCGAATCCCATTCAACTCCAATTTAATATATTAAATTGGAAAACTTTACTTTTGGAAAATTTCCATTTTAAATCTTAATAAAAGATTTACAAATTCCAAATTTTATTCTTAATGTAAATTGAGTTAAAGAACAAATGTCGCTAAAAACACCGTTCACAATAAACCCAACTCACATTTCATCTTATTTCAATCACTAAATATAATTGAAAACTTTAATAATCTAAATTAAAAGATTATTCTCTTCATATAGGGTTTAAGAACAGTGTTATTTAAGACACTATTCACGACAAACCCAAAATCCAATTTATTTAATTTAATTTCAATTAAATATTCACTAATTGGAAAACTTCATTAAATCTTAATTTAATGATTTATTCTAGTTAATAACTAGTTCATTTGATAAAAATATATTTTTATCTCTTCAAATATGAATTTTTTTTTCCAAAAATCTTTCTAAATCATTAATTTTGATTTTGATTTTACATAATTTTATCCTATTTTTAATAATTTTATTAAGGCCCGTACAGTCGGTTCCCAATAATGGCCACCGAACTGCATCCATAGCGACCTTTTTCAAATTTGATTCGGACATAATTCCAAATCCAACCGTTAGATTTCAAAACTCTTATATTCATTGAATAGCTCTTTTCGATACGAACCCAATGGTTCCGGTTTTAGGAGAATCCGACGGTCAGATCTCCCGTTACGTCAATTTAAAGTTAATGGTCAAAATTCGCGAACAGTCGCTGCGCAGCACGTTCTATTCAGGCCATTATATAAACATATAATGTATATGTCATCGATTTCTATTTAAAACATATTTTATAAAACATTTTCAAATTCGTTAAAAATGATTTTAACTTCATTTTCAATTTTAAAGCCAAACTGAATATTCTATATCTTTATTATATTAAAATAATAATATTTCAAAATACTATATTTTTGAAATCACTTCTTTTTAATATTATATAAAATGAACAAAAAACCAATCAATAACCCATTCGGGTTAAATTAGCGTTACTACATAATCCGGCTTCATATTTTTATATTTTGTCCTTCAATGAATCTTATTTTAAAATATTAGTTATTTTAAAATATCCTTTGTTTTAAGCGATTCTTTGTTTTAAAATATTCCTTATTCTAAACATGGTTTTATTAAAGATATTCTGAACCGGAACGCGACTCAATCAATTACCATATAAATTCGATCATATGGATTTCATACACTGCATACGTATATAAGAGTAATGATAAATAACCACTAAACAATCCATTCACATCCAGAGTGAAATTTATAACTGTGCGAGTAATAAAATAAATAAATAACGCTCATCACAGACTGTCAATCCGTCGATTGACATACAGCTAAATATTGGGACTAGTGTATGACAAGTATCATCCCAACACCCGTGTAGGGTTTTCACACAACAACAATTTACATACACAAATCATTGGTTAATAAATTTAACCGATTATAATTTGGTTCGAATTATCTCTACATGACTAACATGTCAATGACCTTATTTCTTAGTCTAACAAAGCATATTAACAAATGGTCATTTTTATATTAACATTGATCAAATGTAAATATCATGATTTTAATGAATTGATACCTACTTTACAAATGAACACTTTTCTATTTCACTATATAAATGATAATGTTTTGAATAAACAAAACATATAATGATTACTTTCCTACTACATGTAAATGGTAATGTTTTGAATAAACAAAACATATAATGACAAAGGATTATTTTTCTACTAACAGGTAAATGATAATGTTTTAATTAATCAAAACATAAAATGATTCTTTTTCTAAGTTCCTAATATTAACATTAAAAATATGTTTTTAATGTGAAACATATTTCATAATGAAATATGTAAATTTTTCTACTCTTTATAATATTAACATTAAAAATGGGTTTTTAATGTGAAACATATTTCATAATGAAATATGTATCTTTTTCATTACATGATTTATTTCCAACAAGGGAATACAAATAAAAACATAACTTTTTATTTCATGCTTTATTTGCAACAAGGAATGCAGATAAAGATTTAACTTTTTATTTCTAGTTTTATTTACATCAAGGAATGTAAATAAAAGAAAAATGTAACTTTTTAATTTCAATGTATATTTGAGTGAATGTAAAGAGGAACAAACTTATTTTCAATGAATATTTACATTAGTGAATACAAATAAAAGAATAAAACTTATTTTCAATGAATATTTACATTAGTGAATACAAATAAAAGAACAAATTTTACTTTCAATGTATATTTGCATTTATGAATGCAAATACAAGAACAAATTTATTTCCAATGTATATTTGCATTTACGAATGCAAATAAAAGAACAAACTTTATTTTGAATATATATTTGCATTTGTGAATGCAAATAAAAGAACAAATTTTATTTTGAATATATATTTGCACCTCTAATCAAGTTTGACCAAAAATGTATATTTATTTCACTAATCCAAGTTTTGATAAAAATGTGAATTTTCTATTCACTAATCAAGTTTTGATAAAAGTGATATTTTCAATTCAATAATCAAGTTTTGATAAAAGTGATATTTTCAATTCAATAATCAAGTTTTGATAAAAGTGATATTTTAAATCCAATAATCAAATTTTACAAAAATACGATATTCTTGTTTGCTAATCAAGTTTTACAAAAATATGTTATTCTTGTTCACTAATCAAGTTTTACAAAAATATGTTATTCTTGTTCGCTAATCAAGTTTAACAAAAATATGTTATTCTTGTTCGCTAATCAAGTTTTACAAAAATATGTTATTCTTGTTCGCTAATCAAGTTTTACAAAAATTTGTTATTCTTGTTCGCTAATCAAGTTTTACAAAAATATGTAATTTCTATTCATTTATCAAATTTTGACAAAATATGTTAATTCTATTTTTAATGCAACATTCTTAACAAAAATGATAACTTTTATTCTAATATGACATTATAACCAAAAATGTGATTTTATTCTAATATGATAATTATAACCAAAAATGTAATTCTATTTCTACTGCAACATTTTTAGAATAAAATATTAATTTATTCTAACTTGACAATTTTAACTAAAATGACATTTTGTTCTAATATACATTTTTAACTAAAATGTCAATTCTATTCTAATGCAACATTTTTAACAAAATGTTCTTTTTATTTAATTTAACATTTCTAACACAAAAGATGTTTTAACATTTCTAACATGACTGATGTTTTTATCTACAATAACATTTTATCTAACTAGACATCTTATACAAAATGACATTTTTTTTATATCCTTACAAAAATACAATTCGACGAATCAACATCAACACAGTAAATCAATCAAACTAATTTTTCTACCGTACATACATTACAATCAAAATCAAGATCAACCAAAATTAGTTTACATACATATATAAATTTTTATTTTTAAAACGAGAAATTTCACAGTGCTTCAAATTCTGACTTGCTCTGTTTTGATTCTGGTCAGATCCATCACGAAGTGTTCGCTTCTACGATTCAAATGCTTTCAGTTTCGCTGAATTCTGATAAGATCTGAAGAAGTTATAACCTTTTAAAGTTTGAACAATTTTAAGTGTAATTAGTTAAAATAATTAATTAATTATTACTTAGCCTAATTCACTGTTAAGAAAATCTGGCCGTTCTCCTTCTTTCTTCATTTTTCTTTTCTGAAACCGGAAATCCAAACCATCGTCTTCTAGGGTTCGAGCTCGCACGGTCTTCAACGCACCAGGAGACGATCTGTCGCCACCCCCTAGAAGCCCTCACCGCCGCCTTTCACCGTCCCCCATCGTTGTCCAACTCGCAGGTCCCACGCCATCAGAAAATTAGCCCAAAGGCGGCGACTTTGAGTCAGTATTCTGCCTCGTACACCACACTAGGATCGATCTCCACCGTCTACATCGTATTGCTCACATTCCTCTTCGATTTTTCTTTATATGTTTGGAGTAATTCAGAGCAGATTTGAAGGGATTAAGGAATTTCTTTAGAACGATATCGGCCATTGATTGCGTTAGGAGGCGGTTGTAGAACTAAACTAGGTTTTGGCGTATACTACTGTATTTATACTAGTATATATAGCGTATTTATTTTATTTTAATTTATTTATTTTCTAAAATTATCTGTATGTTGATACAAACTCCAAATCAAACCCAACGAGTGTCGCCCCTAGCTAATAACCCCCGTCCCGGACACAATGGAATATTATTCGTAACCCAGTTTGGCTGTTCCGATATGTTTTTCTTTAAATTAAATTATAAATCATTTAATTATTAAATTCAAATGTACATTTTAAATTACCGGGGCCACATACCGACTCTAAAAATTATAGAAAAATTATTTCTAGTTATGTTTTGACGATACGGTTCTAACGAGACTAATTTCGTCGAATTCTGAGACTGTTTGAAAAATGGCCTTTTTCTAGTCGATTAAATTTGACTAAAACAGTCAAAACACATTTTCTTTCACCACGCTCACATATTAATTCAAAAAATTATAAAAATTGAAACTTAGCAATAATTTGACATTCCGGTTCCAACAAAAGTGGTTTCGTCGAAAACCGAGGTCGTTTGCCAAATGGCTATTTTCAAGGCCAATATATTTAATTAAAATATATATAAATTCCACAGTGACTTTTATAGATTTTAAACTAGTCATAACTTTCTATTTTCAAAGTGAAATTTCAATTTTTCAGATTCGTTAGAAATATATTATTAAGCAGATTCAAATAATTCTTGTTTCGTTCAATTCTGATTTAAAATGAATCCTGTACACTCAATCAAAGTTCAAATTTTCAAACTGCAGCGCTGTTTCAAACTCCTTTTATAATTAAATTAAATTTATTCATTTTAAAGTAAATTTTTAGTCGTTCTTATTTAAAATAGATTATTTTAAACATTAAAATCCACTAAAATTTCTAAAATAAAATTTTTAAATTGGCCCCATATTCTGGGTCGTTACAATCGCCCCCACTTAAAATCTTTTCGTCCTCGAAAAGGAACGTAGCTAATAGTTGTTTTAATCAATTAACTTAAATATATATATATATTTATATTTATATTTTTTTACTTATTGGTTTCAATAATTTCATTAGTTAAATTAATTATCATTTCTACACTTTTATTAGTTAAACTAAAAATCAAACATCACAACCAGCAATCAATTAGGTGATTAACTTTTCAGATATATATATAACTTTTATATATAGTCAAAAATCATATTTTAGTGCAAATCACAGCAATGTGTACCAACTAAGTTTTTGGTTATCATACCAGTCAATGGAAATATATAGAAATACCACTTTCGAAACTCGAACATAAATACTGATGATGGAGCTCCATCATCAGAATTATCTCCGAGCGACTAGAGTGTGATTCTATATCTATCCAGTATATTAAAAATTCGAATATCCGTTAATTACTTGTATACTCGAAATCTTTATATACTCGATTGTCCACATTCAAATAATAATATACTCAAATACGTATTTTAAGATAAAATTTTCAAAACTAAATTTGTTTTCATTTTTATTTTAAAGAAAATAATACTCTTCATACTCGTTCTAGGATACTACTGATCCCATCTCTAATGAGTTATTCTCATTGGATATTACTAATCCAATCTCTGAGGAATTCTTTCGTTCGGTTCTAATGTGCCTTGTTCTCGAGCTCTGTAAACCAAAGCTCTGATACCAAATGAAACGACCCAAACTTTCCCGTAAAGGAAAGCCTGGATTGCTTTGAGAACAATACACATCAGAACACAAACTGAAGAACATTTTATTGCTGATTACAACAATTACATCAGAGTACAAGAATATAACAGAGTATGAACACTTATTACATAATAGAGATACAATAATATCATAGATTTAAATTACACTTAAATAGCAGTGGAAACTAATACAAATATACAACCGAAAGGAATACACGGATACAGAGCTTTCCGAATACCGCTTCAGCTGTAAACCACGATCCTGTATATATATTTGCAAAAGCTACTCGACTGCTCGTGTGGAAAATATGGGCACCGGAGTTTGCCAGTGAAACAAACTACAGGTCACTCATGGGACTGGTATGAGAAATCTTAACTTAACTTATCTAATAATAAGGCTAATCACGGGACCACGCTGCTAACCGAAACGGGTTTACTTCATTGGATTGCCAGTGCATAAAATAAAGTAAATCGTTAAACAACGCAATGCTTTTTAGAAAAATGAAACCATTATAAGACCCAAGTCCCATCACACAATGCAACGCAAACTGGAGGATAGGGTTTTACCTTATAATGGTTAAAAGATGCTTGATACGATAAAAACGGATTTGATATTAGTGTTTATATGTTCTAATAAAAAAACATTTCAATCATAATGTATCAATCATAGACGGCATGGGTGCCATATATCATGTCGCCATACTAGTTCTACATTCAAAACCGCAAGGTCGTTTTGGAAATTGGATTTCCATCATGAGTCGAGGCTAGGGGCAAGCTCCTCTCCGATTCGAGACACTCTAGCAAATGCCTCAGGATTCCCCGCAGTGAACCCTTGGAGCGGTAGGGCCTGTCCCCGCCTATCGGCAGTGGATTGGTTATGCCTGAACACACGCTTCCCGGTCCCTTTGGAGCTATAGTATGACAACTAACGGCCAATAAAAATCCGAGGCGCCTCAAAATCCATCATCCACATAAGTAAACTGCCAGCCGGTTTAAGCACTGACACCACTTCTATCTAGAAAGAAACGTGTGCACTCCCTACGGTCCATATTCCGTTTTTAACTCATACCGGGGTGTGAGGCTCGCGAAGTCATTCTATACACAAAGCTATGCCATAATAGGCTTTGATCATCCCACAAGGCCCTGCTTTTCAACAAAAGCCTTGATCATTGGCATCTTGGCGTGCCACATTGAAAATTCACGCCATGCGTTCAATCACAATTAATATATACCAGGGGGTTAAGTAGAGAATAAATTCCCCACCACCAAACAGACATACATTAATAGAAATCAATTTAATTCACATGGAACAAAATCCAATGTAAAACACGCATCCATTTACAAGCTTATGCTCTGGGTCTGAGCGAAAACCAAATCCGAACAATCAACAATAGTCCGGACGGCTACCACTGAAGCCCCTTCAAGGTAGCTACTCCCATCATGGGTCTCAGTAGCAACACATCCATTCGATGTGAAGATCGTCGGTCTTCAACCACCATCTACATCTTTGACTCTTCATTGTCGTAGGAATTATTCGGAATGGGTTAAACCCGGTCTTTCCGAATAACTCGTGTATTTTTTTAAATAAAATTCAAGTACTATAAAAGCACATCCAACGCCTCATTCCAATTCAGAATATTCTTCTAATAAAATATTTGTATTATTCTATCAAAGATAAATCTTTTAAGTTTATTCTTAAATCTTTTTTTTAAAGATTTATTAAAAAACCAATTTGGTTTTAAATATCAAAAATCATTATTCAATGATTATTTAAATTTAAGAAATAAACCTTATCTTTAACTGGGTTAAAGAACTAATGTCATTTTAAAACACCGTTCACGATAAACCAAAAATCGACTTCCATTAAATATGGAATCTTCACAGACATCAAATCAATATATAATCGTTATAAATTTCTGTATCCGACCAATAATATAAATGGAATAACGGCAAAGCCTCTTAAATTCCATATATAGTATCGATCTTCTTTTACAGAAACTTATCTCGGTTATTATTAATTCGAATCCCATTCAACTCCAATTTAATATATTAAATTGGAAAACTTTACTTTTGGAAAATTTCCATTTTAAATCTTAATAAAAGATTTACAAATTCCAAATTTTATTCTTAATGTAAATTGAGTTAAAGAACAAATGTCGCTAAAAACATCGTTCACAATAAACCCAACTCACATTTCATCTTATTTCAATCACTAAATATAATTGAAAACTTTAATAATCTAAATTAAAAGATTATTCTCTTCATACGGGGTTTAAGAACAGTTTTATTTAAGACACTATTCACAACAATCCCAAAATCCAATTTATTTAATTTAATTTCAATTAAATATTCACTAACTGGAAAACTTCATTAAATCTTAATTTAATGATTTATTCTAGTTAATAACTAGTTCATTTGATAAAAATATATTTTTATCTCTTCAATATGAATTTTTTTTATCCAAAAATCTTTCCAAATCATTAATTTTGATTTTACATAATTTTATCCTATTTTTAATAATTTTATTAAGGCCCGTACAGTCGGTTCCCAATAACGGCCACCAAACTACATCCATAGCGACCTTTTTCAAATTTGATTCGGACATAATTCCAAATCCAACCATTAGATTTCAAAACTCTTATATTCATTGAATAGCTCTTTTTGATACGAACCCAATGGTTCCGGTTTTATGAGAATCCGACGGTCAGATCTCCTGTTACGTCAATTTAAAGTTAATGGTCGAAATTCGCGAACGGTCGCTGCCCGGCGCGTTCTATTCAGGCTATTATATAAACATATAATGTATATATCGTCGATTTCTATTTAAAACATATTTTATAAAACATTTGCAAATTCATTAAAAATGATTTTAACTTCATTTTCAATTTTAAAGCCAAATTGAATATTCTATATCTTTATTATATTAAAATAATAATATTTCAAAATACCATATTTTTGAAATCACTTCTTTTTAATATTATATAAAATGAATAAAAAACCAATCGATAACCCATTCGGGTTAAATTAGCGTTACTACATAATACGGCTTCATATTTTTATATTTTGTCCTTCAATGAATCTTATTTTAAAATATTAGTTATTTTAAAATATCCTTTGTTTTAAGCGATTCTTTGTTTTAAAATATTCCTTATTCTAAACCATGGTTTTATTAAAGATATTCTGAACCGGAACGCGACTCAATCAATTACCATATAAATTCGGTCATATGGATTTCATACACTGCATACGTATATTACAGTAGTGATAAATAACCACTAAACAATCCATTCACATCCGGAGTGAAATTTATAACTGTGCTAGCATTAAAATAAATAAATAACGCTCATCACAGACTGTCAATCCATCGATTGACATACAGCTAAATATTGGGACTAGTGTATGAAAAGTATCATCCCAACACCCGTGTGGAGTTTTCACACAACAACAATTTAAATACACAAATCATTGGTTAATAAATTTAACCGATTATAATTTGGTTCGAATTATCTCTACATGACTAACATGTCAATGACCTTATTTCTTAGTCTAACAAAGCATATTAACAAATGGTCATTTTTATATTAACATCGATCAAATGTAAATATCATGATTTTAATGAATCGATACCTACTTTACAAATGAACATTTTTCTAATTCACTATATAAATGATAATGTTTTGAATAAACAAAACATATAATGATTACTTTCCTACTACATGTAAGTGGTAATGTTTTGAATAAACAAAACATATAATGACAAAGGATTATTTTTCTACTAACAGGTAAATGATAATGTTTTGATTAATCAAAACATAAAATGATTCTTTTTCTAAGTTCCTAATATTAACATTAAAAATGTGTTTTTAATGTGAAACATATTTCATAATGAAATATGTAAAATTTTCTACTCTTTATAATATTAACATTAAAAATGGGTTTTTAATGTGAAACATATTTCATAATGAAATATGTGTCTTTTTCATTACTTGATTTATTTCCAACAAGGGAATACAAATAAAAACATAACTTTTTATTTCATGCTTTATTTGCAACAAGGAATGCAGATAAAGATTTAACTTTTTATTTCTAGTTTTATTTACATCAAGGAATGTAAATAAAAGAAAAATGTAACTTTTTAATTTCAATGCATATTTGAGTGAATGTAAAGAGGAACAAACTTATTTTCAATGAATATTTACATTAGTGAATACAAATAAAAGAATAAAACTTATTTTCAATGAATATTTACATTAGTGAATACAAATAAAAGAACAAATTTTACGTTCAATGTATATTTGCATTTATGAATGCAAATACAAGAACAAATTTATTTCCAATGTGTATTTGCATTTATGAATGCAAATAAAAGAACAAACTTTATTTTGAATATATATTTGCATTTGTGAATGCAAATAAAAGAACATGAATATATATTTGCACCTCTAATCAAGTTTGACCAAAAATGTATATTTATTTCACTAATTCAAGTTTTGATAAAAATGTGAATTTTCTATTCACAAATCAAGTTTTGATAAAAGTGATATTTTCAATTCAATAATCAAGTTTTGATAAAAGTGATATTTTCAATTCAATAATCAAGTTTTGATAAAAGTAATATTTTCAATCCAATAATCAAGTTTTACAAAAATATGTTATTCTTGTTCGCTAATCAAGTTTTACAAAAATATGTTATTCTTGTTCGCTAATCAAGTTTTACAAAATTATGTTATTCTTGTTCGCTAATCAAGTTTTACAAAAATATGTTATTTCTATTCATTTATCAAATTTTGACAAAATATGTTAATTCTATTTTTAATGCAACATTCTTAACAAAAATGATAACTTTTATTCTAATATGACATTATAACCAAAAATGTGATTTTATTCTAATATGACAATTATAACCAAAAATGTAATTCTATTTCTACTACAACATTTTTAGACTAAAATATTAATTTATTCTAACTTGACAATTTTAACTAAAATGATATTTTATTCTAATGTACATTTTTAACTAAAATGTCAATTCTATTCTAATGCAACATTTTTAACAAAATGTTCTTTTTATTTAATTTGACATTTCTAACACAAATGATGTTTTAACATTTCTAACATAAATGATGTTTTTATCTACTATAACATTTTATCTAACTAGACATCTTATACAAGATAACATTTTTTTTATATCCTTACAAAAATACAATTCGACGAATCAACATCAACACAGTAAATCAATCAAACTAGTTTTTCTACGGCACATACATTACAATCAAAATCTAGATCAACCAAAATTAGTTTACATACATATATAAATTTTTATTTTTAAATTTAAAACAAGAAATCTCACAGTGCTTCAAATTCTGACTTGCTCTGTTTTGATTCTGGTCAGATCTATCACGAAGTGTTCGCTTCTACGATTCAAATGCTTTCAGTTTCGCTGAATTCTGATAAGATCTGAAGAAGTTATAACCTTTTAAAGTTTGAACAATTTTAAGTGTAATTAGTTAAAATAATTAATTAATTATTACTTAGCCTAATTCACTGTTAAGAAAATCTAGCTGCTCTCCTTCTTTCTTCATCGTTCTTTTCTGAAACCGGAAACCCAAACCATCGTCTTCTAGGGTTCGAGCTTGCACGGTCTTCAACGCACCAGGAGATGATCTGCCGCCACCCCCTAGAAGCCATCACCGCCGCCTTTCACCGTCCCCCATCGTTGTCCAACTCGCAGGTCCTACGCTGTCAGAAAATTAGCCCAAAGGCAGCGACTTTGAGTCAGTATTCCGCCTCGTACACCACACTAGGATCGATCTCCACCGTCTACATCGTATAGCTCACATTCCTCTTCGATTTTGTTTTATATGTTTGGAGTAATTCAGAGTAGATTTGAAGGGATTAAGGAATTTCTTTAGAACGATGTCGGCCATTGATTGCGTTAGGAGGCGGCTGTAGAACTAAACTAGGGTTTGGCGTATACTACTGTATTTATACTAGTATATATAGCGTATTTATTTTATTTTAATTTATTTATTTTCTAAAATTATCTGTATGTTGATACAAACTCCAAACCAAGCCCAACGAGTGTCGCCCCCAGCTAATAACCCCCATCCCGGACACAATGGAATATGTTTCATAACCCAGTTTGGCTGTTCCGATATGTTTTTCTTTAAATTAAATTATAAATCATTTAATTATTAAATTCAAACGTACATTTTAAATTACCGGGGCCACATACTGACTCTAAAAATTATAGAATTTTTTTTTCTAGTTATGTTTTGACGATACGGTTCTAATGAGACTAATTTCGTCGAATTCGGAGACTGTTAGAAAAATGGCCTTTTTCTAGTCGATTAATTTGACTGAAACAGTCAAAACACATTTTCTTTCACCACGATCACATATTAATTCGAAAAATTATGAAAATTGAAACTTAGCAATAATTTGACATTCCGGTTCCAAGAAAAGTGGTTTCGCCGAAAACCGAGGTCGTTTGCAAAATGGCTATTTTCAAGGCCAATATATTTAACTAAAATATATATAAATTCCACAGCGACTTTTCTAGATTTTAAACTAGTCATAACTTTCTATTTTCAAAGTGAAATTTCAATTTTTCAGATTCGTTAGAAATATATTATTAAGCAGATTCAAATATTTCTTGTTTCATTCAATTCTGATTTAAAATGAATCCTATACACTCAATCAAAGTTCAAATTCAAATTTTCAAACTACAGCGCTGTTTCAAACTCTTTTTATAATTAAATTAAATTTATTCGTTTTAAAGTAAATTTTTAGTCGTTCTTATTTAAAATAGATTATTTTAAACATTAAAATCCACTAAAATTTCAAAAATAAAAATTTTAAATTGGCCCCATATTCTGGGTCGTTACAATAGGGTTAAGTAAACTTGGTTGAAAAAGTGGGGAGGTTAAGTATATCTGGGTGGGGTGGGTAGTATTTATATATAGGCTCACCAACTTAACCTATTGGGATTATGTAATTAAAGATAGCATTAGGTAAGCATAACCTGTGGAAATCCTAGTGGGTATACAAGACAAGGGGGAGAGCTTGTATCATCTTATGTGGGGGACCCATTTCAGTTAGTGACCCATAGAACGGTACCAAACGAGTACTCCTCCCTAGGTCGGAGTTGGGACACGCTTGCTCGGCTGATTGTAAAAGATCCAAACGTGGAGGACGGTGTGGGCGGCGTAAACTGACCGAGGCCATGTGCGTGCATGATCCAAGCAGAGGGGGATAAGTCAACCGTGACACCATTAGATATGGTTGTGCACATCAATGAAGGGTTGCCACTTTAGGAAATGATACCTCCTACTGTGGGGTTGTCATAGGGTATCTACGGTGTAGGGAGCCGTTCGATTAGGGTAGTAGTTATGGTACATCTGGGCTTTGGTAAAGTTTAGGAGCCTGTTAGGATTGGGCTGTTTGTGGATTGTATGGGGTTAAATCCTCTCATCAGAAGTATGCCTAAGTCTACCATCTTATAGTTGTTGGGATCATCTCATTCTGGTTATACTAGTATCGGTGTAGAGAATCAGAGTAATCATTAGAGAAGTGTATACACTCTATCAAGTTTACCTTGTCATACTTACCTTTGGTGATATTACTTTCTTATCCACTCAATATGCCTGTCATGATACTTTTACTTATTTATTTGCTAAAGGTAACTAGACTCGCCAGACTTTATGTCTGACCCTTTTGTTTCCTCTTCTTTCTTCTGTTTCCCCCAAGTTCTCAGGGAGGGAATACTCAAGCTTGACCAGATTCTGCTATCATTTGCTAGAGCTGCTTAGACGTACTGCTCAAGCTCTTATCCTTACTACTATGGCTTTGTTTTTTTGGCGATTATGCTTTTTTTATTTCGTACTCTGATGTTTTAAGTACAAGATAGAAGTTTTTATGATGTACTGGTTTTTACGTAATTTAGACGTATGATGTTTTGAACCACGATGCTTTATGATTAATAAAGTTTATTTTTATTCCGCTGCTATTTTATATCTATTTGTAATATTTATGTTTCTGTTTACCTATAATGCTTCACGAAACTTAATACATTCTCTAAATGAGTGACATTAACGTACATAGGGTGTCACACTTGGTATTAGAGCTGATGGTTACCAGATTAGATAAAAGTTTTTGAAAACTATTTTCAAAAAGGTTTTAAAAGAAATCATTTTCCAAAAAAAAAGTCTATTTTGAAAAACATATTCCCCAAAGTCGTATGTACTATCTTTCGATCCTTTGTCCGAATCTTTTTCCTTTTCTTTTCAGCATATCTGGGGAACCTAGTATTCCAGAAGGCGTTACGATACCAGGCTGGTTCCATAGGTATCTAAAGGCCATAGAGCCTGCCAGTGGTCAAGCAGACGTTCCACCCCTAGCTGCACCCGTCGTTCCTCCTCCTCTGCCTGTAGACAACTTGTCTAAGATCTGCAAAGATTTTCGTGCTATGGGAGAAAAGTCAATCCGTGGAACCGAGATGTTCGTAGAGGTAAGGAATTGGCTCAAGGAGACAAGGACTTGTTTGGAATTTTCGATGTGGATGATCGTAGGAAGATTCAGCTACCCGCCTGGCTACTGAAAGATGAAGCTTCGTTCTAGTGGGAAGTAACCCATGTGGGGCGTCCAGTGGAGACATGGGATGATTTTAATAAAGGTTTGAAATGAAGTTTCTTTCTCAAGCTGAGAAAAGCGTGCAAATGGAGAGGTTCTTGGTGCTCAAACAAGGAAACATGACTGCTAAAGAATATGTGAACAAATTCAAACAGTTAGCAAGGTTTGGATTGGAACTGGTGGATACTCCACATAAGAAAGCATTGCGGTTTGCTAAAGGGCTAAATGAACCCCTTCATGGGTTAGCTATGTCGCATATTCCAATGGAAGCAACTTTTGAAAGGCTTATTGATATGGCCTTGATGCAAGAGGAAGACAAAGGAGAAAAGAAGGAAGTTAAGGCTGAGGAAACAACACTGTAACACCCCATAATTCTGTTAATATTAATATTCACAAATTAAAGAATAACTAATCTCAGACGTGAGAATTGTGGGAAACGGGTTGCGCCATTGTGTTCGTCTCGGAATTCTGGTTGAAATAGAGACCGAGTTTGCGTGATTTGGACTTCATATGAAGAAGTTATGGCCATCGGAAGTTTCAGAAAATTCAAAACAGATTTCAGAAAATTTAAATTTCAAATTCGAAGTCAAACAGGCCAGGCGGGAAATTTCCCGCCCAGCAACCAGGTCGACTGGGGAGTCGACTGGGCAGTCGACACCCCAGGGACCAGGTCGACTGCGCAGTCGACCTGGGTGTCGACCTGGTCCAGTCGGCCAGGTTTTGGCAGAGCCCAATCTTGAGCTGCTGATGTGACTTTAGGGCTGAGTTGGCTAATTTAACGGTTCAGGTTAGTTTTGAGTTGATCTGACGGTCTAAATAAATCCTAAACTCTATATATACCTAGGTAGTCTCTCACTCTAAATTCACATGAAAAATAGAATAGCCGCCGTCATGCCATCGCCATGGAACTCAGTGTTGCCACCGCCAACTAAGAAGGAAGAAAGCTAATCAAAACTCTAATTCTACTCAACTCTAAAGCAAATCAGGACTCTCTTTCTTTTCTAATTGTGAGTATGATGATCTTAACAAGATTATTAGCAAACTAATTAGATTAAGATGTATTATGGATCATAAGAAAATTATGTGAATTGTCATATATGTTGTTGTAAATCTTATTCTATCATGTATGTTGTAAATCCTATGTTATGTGATGATGATATCCTATATGTTGTAAATCATGCTATGATGATATTATATATGTTGAAAGTTTCTATTCTAAGTTGCGATGTTACAAAGTCATGATGTTATTATTTATGTTATAGTTAGCTTATGCTTGATCAAATCATGATGTTGATTATATATATGTTTGGGCTATGATGATTCACATGATAAATCACATGTACCTATGCAAGTTTAGATTGATTAGTATGCATAATCTCACATATCCTATGACATCTATTTAGATCTAAAATTAGGTTATAACATGTGTGAGTTCTATGGGTTAGATGCTAGTTTACACCATCATTATGTTGCATAAACCACATATCCAAGTTTATACATGAACTTGGGTTATGATCATATTATGTAAGTTATGACATTTAACCAAACAAGTTGACACCTTTAGATCCATGACATGTGTAGTTTTATGCAAGTTTCACCCCTATTATGATTATATCTATTTTATTTGTCTATATGTTGTGATAATATATCTTTGTGCTATGAGTTAGACTATTCGAGTTTAACGTATATTTGCGTTGAATAAGCGAACGTATAACGTGGGGTAGGGGTAATATTAAGGATTTAATATTAAGAAATTGGGGTGCAATTGATATGCTTTTACATACCGTAAGTGGATGGCCATAATTGAGTCAATTATGGACATCATTAAAATTGGAATTAATTAATGATTTAAATAGGGATATATTTAAAACTGGGGTAAAAAGATTATAAGTAATAATCAATGCTAAGGACACGAGGTTGGACTCGTTTGTGACGTAAACCTGCCCGGACCCGACCGGCAAATCCAGTAGTCACAAATGTCAGCCCAATGTGAGAGGTCCTAGGCCCAAATTAAAGCATAAAAGTAGTAAAGACACGAGGTTAGACTCTTTTATGGTGTAAGACTGCACGGACCCGCCCGGCAAATCCAGCTGCCATAAATGCCAGTCTAATGTGAGAGGTCTTTATAAGGTTATGGCCTTAATGAATTAAGAAATACTTAACCAGATAAACATGTAAGGTGGGACATGGGGGTTAAGTAGGTGCCTTGGGTGGCATGAGAAATCTAGTGAGTGCCTTTAGTGGCATTTGAAATACGATTAGTAAGACTTAACCAAACACACATGTAAATGAACATGACTAAGAAGAGGGTTAAGTGGGATATACTAGTGGGGACAAGCTTAGGTGGATAGCTTGTGGGGGCCCATTTCAACTAGTAACCCAAACGTATCTTTGTGGGCTCGACCCAAGTCGAGGACGGGACACGCATACTGGGCTTGACTATAAGAGGCCAAACGGGTTAGCGGTGGCAACGCAAGTCCAACGGGTTTCATATGCGTGTGTGGACCCGGGCTGGTAGGTAAGACGTTGTTGCATCGTGTAGGTATAAGCCGTGCATCCTCAAGTTGTATCGGGTTGCCACTTTAGGGTAGTGATACACCCCACTGTGGGGCCAGCACGGGTATCTACGAGTAGGGAGCCGATCGAAAGTGGTTAGTGGGGTACACCTAGCGGAGATAGGGGCAGGCGGCACCTATGTAGTCAGCTAGGGGTACACAAAGCTATTTATATAATTTCTAAGTTCGGTGAGTGGGATCAACCTTTAGGGTGACTTGTGTGGTGCAGTGTAGTAATTATTCGTTAGTATTAGGTGTGCCTTTAACGTTATCTTTATCTGCTCTTCCATACCCAATAGTTCATAGACATTTCCTTGTGTTCCAGCTTATGCCTTAGTCTAGTTATTTTGATAATAGTATTGTTAGAATTATCATACTCGCCAGACTTTATGTCTAACCCCTCTATTTCTATCTTTTTCCCCCTCCAGGTCCGCAGGGTGGGCCCAGCTCTAGTGGAGCTTGATTGGATTGCTTTATCTCTCTTTTGGAAAGCTTGGACTGTTGAAGTAAAGTCCAGCTTGTTATCTTCTTTAATGGCTATTTATGTAATGGGATTATGTTTTTTGTTTTATCAAGATGGATATTGTACTTGACTCTGATTTATGGTTTTATGATGTAACAGACATGTTTAGTTTCCGCTGCAATAAAATAAAGTTTTAGATTTCCAAGTACTACTTATTATCTGTCTTATTGTAATTTTTCTGTTCTATATTCACTTAAAACCTCCATGGAAGTTAATGCATTCCCTTTGTGAGTGACATTAATGGATGTGGGTTGTTACACGTGGTATCAGAGCTTAAGGTTACCAGAACAGATAATTTTTTTAGAAAAAACTATTTTTCTAAAGTATTTTTGGAAGAAGTGTTTTCAAAAACATGTCTTGATGAGTAATTTAAAGAGGAAAGTTTTTATGAAAAACATAATCCCCAATAGCAATATATCCTTATCTTTCGAATTCTCCATTTTGAATCTTTCCTTTTTCGTTTCAGCATGGCTGAAGATCTTAACCTTCCGGATGGTGTAACGATACCAGGATGGTATAGGAGGTTATTAGAGGCTAGGGCCAGTGCAGGTCCAGCCAATGTTCCTCCACCACCAGTTGCACCCGCTCCTCCTCCCCCTCCTCGCGCTGATACTTTTGCAAAGACATGCAAGGAATTTAAGGCTATGGGTGGAAAACCTTTTCAAGGGTCAGAAACGTTTGTGGAAGCTAGAGACTGGCTTAAGGAGGTGGAAGAATTGCTAGAAATCTTTGAAGTAGAAGAAGGGAGGAAACTCAAATTAGCAGCTTGGTTAATGAAGGGAGAGGCCTCGTTTTGGTGGGAGGTCACTAATGGGGAGCGTCCTGTTGATTCTTGGGCGGATTTCAGACGTAGGTTTGAGGCAAAGTTTCTCTCAAGGGCATAAGAGAATCTATACATGGAAAGGTTCTTGACATTGAAGCAGGGAAATCTATCAGTGAAAGAGTACGTCAACAAATTTAATCAGTTAGCAAGGTTTGGCTTGGACTTAGTTAACACACCGGAGAAGAAGGCTCTGAGGTTCGTTAATGGCTTGAATGAGCCGTTGCAAGGGTTGGCTATGACCCACATCCCTATGGGGGCCACCTTTGAGAAGCTAGTAGACATGACACTCATGCACGAGGAGAAAGGCGCTAATGCTAATAAGGCACCCGAGAAGAAAGGGGATTAGAAGAAACCACAACAGCAAAACAAGAAGGGTGGTAAAGACAATAATGGCAAAGGAAAGAAAAGATGCTTTAACTGTGGGGCACCAGGCCATCTCAGCAAAGATTGCAGAAAGAAAAAGAAGACTGGTTGTTTTCACTATGGTGAAGCGGGACATCTAGTGAAGGACTGTCCAAAGAAGGGGCAGTCCGCAGGGTCTACCTCGGGAGGACAGGTGCAGGCTCTTATGGCACCAGGGCAGGCAAGGGGACAAGTTCAGGCTCTCGCGGTCCCACCGCTGCAAGAACGAGGTAGAACCATTTCTGTTGAAATTTAGTTTTTCTGTTTGATCATCCTGTCCGTACCTTATTCGATTCGGGTGCATCGCATTCGTTTATCTCTACATCATTAGTTGAATCACTGCACTTAAACACCAGTTTAGTAGAGGATCCCTTAGTTGTTTCGAATCCAATTGGGGGCTCAGCTTATTTGTCCATGATATGTTTGGATTTGAAAATTTCTATACTTAGCATTGAGTTTAGATGTGATGCTTATGTTTTGGGCTTCATGAGTTATGGGCTAATTTTAGGAATGAATTGGTTATCCAGAAATGGGGCCATTCTTGAGTGTGAAAGGAGAGCATTTAGGCTCATGACTTGCCTTGGTAACGCTCTCGAAATCTTTTGTAATCCCATAAATTCCGTTATGCTAAGTTATCTAGAATCGCTTGACGTGTCGGTGGAAAATCTACGATCTGTTAGAGTGGTCCGAGAATACTCGGATGTGTTTGAGGAGATGAAGGGCTTGCCTCCGAAGCGGGAGATAGATTTTCGAATATATCTTGTGGATAATGCAAAACCAGTATCTTTGCCAGTACGCCACATGGCTCCTCGTGAAAGGAGGGAACTCAATAAGCAAGTGAAGGAGTTGCTTGAGAAGGGGTTCATAAGACGAAGTATATCGGAGTGGGGTGCTCTAGTAGTATTTGCCACGAAGGCGGATGGGTCCCTTAGACTTTGTGTGGACTATAGAGAACTTAATAAGCTTACTAAGAAGAACAGACACCCACTGCCGAGGATTGACGATCTCTTCGATCAGTTAGTTGGCGCCTCAGTGTTTTCGTAGTTGGACTTAGCCACTGGTTTCCATCAGTTGAGAGTGATGCCCTTCGGTTTGACAAACGCCCCCGCATACTTTGTTGATTTGATGATTAGGGTGTTTAGGGAGTACCTTAATAAATTCGTGGTGGTCTTTGTAGACGACATCTTGATATTTTCTAAGAATGAAGAAGAGCATGCCCTACATATTAGGGAAGTGTTGGAGACTCTACGAGCGCATAACCTTAAAGCTAAATTTTCTAAGTGTCACTTCTGGAGAGAGGAAGTGCGATTCTTAGGGCACGTGGTTTCCAAAGAAGGGATAGATGTGGATCCCGCGAAGGTAGTGGCCATCCAAGATTGGAAGGTCCCTAAAAATGCTACCGAAGTAAGGAGTTTCTTGGGGTTGGCTGGCTACTATAGGAAGTTTATCAAAGACTTCGCAAAAATATCAGCTCCATTGACACGCTTGACGAAGAAGAACCTAGTCTTCGCGTGGGACGTAGATTGTGATGATGCGTTCCAACGTTTAAAGAGAGCTTTGACCACAGCCCCAGTCTTAGTGTTGCCTGATGGGAGTAAGCCATTTACTGTTTATACTGATGCTTGTGGGACAGGTCTAGGCACAGTCTTAATGCAGGAGGGAAGGGTAATAGCCTATGGGGGAAGACAGTTGAGAGCGCATGAGAAAAATTACCCTACACATGACCTAGAGTTGGCCGCTATTGTTTTCGCGCTTAAGTCTTGGCGCCATTATCTTCTTGGGGAGAAATTCGAATTGTTCACTGACCACAAATCTTTAAAATACTTGTTCTCTCAGAAGGACTTGAACTTAAGGCAGCAAATGTGGATGGAGTTCTTAGCGTCCTACAATTTCGAAATAGCATATACCCCTGGCAAGGGTAACGTGGTGGAAGATGCCTTAAGTAGAAAAAGGTTGTCCTTGAGTCCGTTGTTTGTTGAGCGGCGAAGCTTAGAATTCATTTCGATGTTTGACTTTAGACCTTCCGTTGACTTTATACCCGGTTTTCTATCATCCTTAGAGGTCAGACCTACGCTTTTGGGACGGATTGGTGAGGCACAGCGAGACGACCCACAGTTGGTTGAGTTAGTGGAGAAGCTAAAAAGAGGGGAGTCATCAAGCCATCTCCATAGGTATACCCTAGATGATAAGGGTTGGTTACGTAGGGATAGTAGACTTTGTGTACCACGAGACGAGGACTTGAGGAAGACTACTCTTGATGATGCACATCGTTCGAAGATGACCATTCATCCCGGCGGGGACAAGATGTATAAAGACATGAAGCGAGTTTTCTTTTGGGCCGGTATGAATAGGGATGTGGCCGAGTATGTCGCTAGATGCTTGGTGTGCCAACAAGTAAAAGCGGAGCAAAAGAAACCCGGTGGATTGCTTCACCCATTGGAGGTTCCACTATGGAAGTGGGAAAGTGTCTCGATGGACTTTGTGGATGGATTACCATGATCAAGGAAGGGTAATACGGGGATTTGGGTTATAGTAGATAGACTTACTAAAAGCGCACATTTTATTCCCGTGAAGAGTAAGAGGACTGCTCCATGGTTAGCTTCTGTATACGTCCGAGAGATAGTTCGTTTGCATGGTGTTCCTTCTAGCATAGTAAGCGACCGCGATCCTATCTTCACTAGCGAATTTTGAAAGAGATTACAAGAAGCGGTAGGGACTTAGTTATGTTTGAGCATCGCATATCATCCTCAGACGGACGGCCAAACCGAGAGGGTGAATCGTATTCTAGAGGACCTTTTGAGGCTATGTATCCTAGACTTTGGGTGTACGTGGGAAGAGCATCTTCCATTGGTAGAGTTCGCATATAATAACAGCTTTCAATCTAGCATTGGCATGGCACCTTTCGAAGCTCTTTATGGACGACCTTGTCGTTCACCTACATGTTGGTGGGAATCTACCGATAAGATCTTACTTGGGCCCGATATGATTATAGAGACTTCGAAAAAGATTGATTTGATTCGAAGAAGGATGAAAGCAGCACAAGATAGGCAGAAATCTTATGCGGATAAGAGGAGGACAGATCTTGAGTTTGATGTTGGGGTCATGGTCTTTATCAAAGTGTCTCCATTACGGAACGTTGTTCGCTTTGGGTCCATTGGGATATTAGCACCAAGGTTTGTAGGGCCGTTTCCTATTAAGGAGAAGATTGGACAGATGGCGTATAGAGTGGAGTTGCCTGATAGACTTAGTGGTGTACACGACGTATTCCATGTGTCACATTTGAGGAAGTGCTTGCACGAGACCGCGGAAGTGGTAGAGCCGAGCTTGCTTAGAGAGGTGGAGATAGAGCGTGATGCGACGATTCGACGAGCTCCTACATGCATTCTTGGGTCGGAGATCAAGAAGTTGAGGAATCGAGAGCTCAGACTAGTCAAAGTGCAATGGGGAGATGATGAGAGCAACGCTACTTGGGAGACAGAAGCGAAGATGCATTTGTTGTACCCTTTTCTTTTTGAGGGTATGTCTTTTAATTTCTCCATTATCGCTTGGCCTGTACTTATCTTATCTTTAGTATGTCCTCTCGCTAGTATCTTTGACCTTTAGTTAGGATAATCCTATGGTTGAAACATGTGATTGAGACATGTTATGTATGATGGATGCAAAGTGGATGCAAGTGTTTGCTAGTGGTTGCTCGTGGACGCATATACACACACTATTAGGCACTAGATCGGCTCAGTCACTTCATATTGCATATATATGGATGTATTTAGTAAAATGGATGTATGAGGATTTTTTTATCATATGGATGCTGCATTCAGATGATGATTGTGCACGCATACAGAGATAATATGTAGCATTAAGGAACTTTTGCATACATAATGGATGCATGGCACTATCATGATTTGCATTAAGGAGGTCAACTGAATCAGTGGACCGCCTGATTTTGCATTAGATATGGACATATACACACACTGTGCATTTGAACATGAAAGCATTAGAAGTCTATAAGGACAATGGATGCCTGTGTTTGATAGTTGAGTAGATGGACGATTGGATGTTAGGATATACATTCTTCTTGACTTGAAGATTTCGGGGTCGAAATCCTTTAAGGAGGGGAGAATGTAACACCCTGTAATTCTGTTAATATTAATATTCACAAATTAAAGAATAACTAATCTCAGACGTGAGAATTGTGGGAAACGGGTTGCGCCATTGTGTTCGTCTCGGAATTCTGGTTGAAATAGAGTCCGAGTTTGCGTGATTTGGACTTCGTATGAAGAAGTTATGGCCATCGGAAGTTTCAGAAAATTCAAAATAGATTTCAGAAAATTTAAATTTCAAATTCGAAGTCAAACAGGCCAGGCGGGAAATTTCCCGCCCAGCACCCAGGTCGACTGGGGAGTCGACTGGGCAGTCGACACCCCAGGGACCAGGTCAACTGCGCAGTCGACCTGGGTGTCGACCTGGTCCAGTCGGTCAGTTTTGGCAGAGCCCAATCTTGAGCTGCTGATGTGTCTTTAGGGCTGAGTTGGCTAATTTAACGGTTCAGGTTAGTTCTGAGTTGATCTGACGGTCTAAATAAATCCTAAACTCTATATATACCTAGGTAGTCTCTCACTCTAAATTCACATGAAAAATAGAATAGCCGTCGTCATGCCATCGCCATGGAACTCAGTGTAGCCACCGCCAACTAAGAAGGAAGAAAGCTAATCAAAACTCTAATTCTACTCAACTCTAAAGCAAATCAAAACTCTCTTTCTTTTCTAATTGTGAGTATGATGATCTTAACAAGATTATTAGCAAACTAATTAGATTAAGATTTAATATGGATCATAAGAAAATGATGTGAATTGTCATATATATTGTTGTAAATCTTATTCTATCATGTATGTTGTAAATCCTATGTTATGTGATGATGATATCCTATATGTTGTAAATCATGCTATGATGATATTATATATGTTGAAAGTTTCTATGCTAAGTTGCGATGTTACAAAGTCATGATGTTATTATTTATGTTATAGTTAGCTTATGCTTGATCAAATCACGATGTTGATTATATATATGTTTGGGCTATGATGATTCACATGATAAATCACATGTACCTATGCAAGTTTAGATTGATTAGTATCCATAATCTCACATATCCTATGACATCTATTTAGATCTAAAATTAGGTTATAACATGTGTGTATATTTTTCTTCTTTTAATGGATGGAAATGGAAGTATCATCATACGGATGTTGCATTTGGACGGATGATTGTGCACCCATATAGAACTTACATGTTATATTAGGATTACGGCATACATGTTGGATTCACAGCACTAGCATATATTGCATTAAGGAGGTCGACTAAATCAGTAGACCGCCTGATTTATGCATTAGTATTGGGACTTACACACACACTTTGCATATATTCATATAAGCATTATAAATCTTTTAAGTACAATGGATGCCTATGATTGATGGATGAGTAGATGGGTGATGGATGGTAGGATATACATTCTTCTTAACTTAGAGATTTCGGGGAAGAAATCCTTTGAGTAGGGGAGAATGTAACACCCCGTAATTTTAACAACACAAAAGAGGAAAAATTAAAGAATAATTAATTTAATATTCATAATTAAGGGAAACTGACTACGCCTTCAAAATTATGGTCAAGATAGACATTTGGTTTGCGTAAAACGGACATCGTATGAAGAAGTTATAAAGGTTTGAAGTTATGGTCAAGTTATGAAGGTTTGAAATTTGTGACCTTGGTAATCGACATAAACTCAATGTCAACTATTCAAGCATCGAAAATACTGGAGAGTTAATGAAAGAAGCTAGAGGGTGAGAATAAATAAGATAGAAAATTAGAATAGAAGAAGAAGAACATAACAACAAAATCAGAGTAAAACGAATCTCACAGCGGAATGAATAAAATATATTGTATAACATAACTTTGGGGTAAAACAGTATCGGTATACAATACTATTACCAGAGTACAACACTTACAACACATCGGAAATAACAATAGCTATATAATCCTGAAGCCTCCTGCTCCAGCTCTCCAAGTATCTGTAAAATCCCGACTACTTGACTGCCCGTACAAAATTGGGCACCCAAGAGTTTAGGGAAAACAAAATAAAATAAACTTTGGGTCAGTCATGTGACTGGTGTGAGTAAACTCCAAACACTTGGTTTAACTTTTCCAAATCCTTTTCAAAAGCAATGATAATTGTAAGACCGATCCATACATAAATACGGATGGTTTTTACCTTACGATAACCAAAAATATTTCTTAAGAACAATATTTTCTGATATTATAATAATGTCTAAATCAAGTAGATAGCAATCTAGCAGAACGCTTTCATCTCATGCTCTACATATATAATATAGAATCAAAAACCACGGGCTCTTATTGGGTAATGGATTCCAACTATGACAAGGTATGGAACCACCTTCCGATCAGTGTACTCTATTAGCGATACACTGGAGTTCAACAAGAACGCCTTGTGACTCAGCCACACATAACCAGCCATTCATTTCGCTTAAATGTTCCAAATATATTGTATGGTATACCAATGTAACCGTTCCCGGGAGATACATAATTAAAAGAAGTAACAAATATGAATATTCTCTAGATGGTGACAATATACCCTAATTTGGTGCGACCCACTTAGCCATGTTGCCTGCCCGATTTCTATCATTTCCTAGTTGATGAGGATTGAGGTCATAACGTATCTTTTAACAGATCACCCCTTTATTTACTTTGAATGCCACATTGTCATACCCGTCAAATCACAAATTGATTTTCCGAAAAATACAACGGGTATAAGCTAAGAGAAACGAATTCCTCCGCCACCAACGTAAATACGTTTGAAATGATCAACTTACGCGATCCACTAGATATACTCTGTCAGACACTCGTCCACTCAAGTTGTCCGGGGAATGGACAATCTGAAGGAATTATTCAGTAAATCCATATTAGGAAATTTCTACCTAGGATCGCTAGAATAAACCTTGCATAAACTCCGTCTTCAATTGTCTTCAATATATTTGATTCGAAACGATAATGCCTATACGGAGTGGTTTTTAGATAATAAATCTGATCCCGGCCTCTCCGTATTTGCAACTGAAATGGTCAAAACTTTGATAGTCGGTTATTTAACTATCAAAGGAAAACTTGTGTACAAACAACAGTCATATTCCCAAATGGAAATCTTACCAATCAATCATCATTTCATTTCCCATTTATCGTTTCCATATATTCATAAATTCCTTATTTTCTAAAATTAGAAAATATACGATATTAAATTTGGAAAATGTTTCCATTTCTGATTCACGCATCAATATATTCCCACCTCTATCAGTCTCTAACTGTAAACTAGCAAGAGAACAACTTCCCAAGTATAAACCCCAAAGGCCGAAACTAGCATATGATCGATACCCAGAAAGCCATTCAACTCAACTAATTTCCAGTCAGTTTCTAATTTCAGTAATTCCATTTAAATTCCTAATTCAAACACCAAATTCTTTTATAATATTTTATTTGCAAAATATTTACTTTAATCTAATTTTTCACATAGAGTGTGAATAATATTTCTTTATATAATAAAAACAGTTTGATTTCGTATTTAAAAGCAATATCTCAAACCCAAATTCTATTTATATTTTTATTTGCAGAATTATTCATACAAATCTTATTTCATTTCCAACATTTATAATGTCATTGCAAATTTCCTTTATAACTACTACGTTCACATTCCATTTCAATTATCGGTGTCAAAACCGATTTTACTTCTCTATATAAATTCAGATTTATATATTCAATCTATCAAATGATAAATATTTCCTTAATTTATAAACATCGTTTATAAATTATTCTCCTCAATTTATCTGTTAAAACAGATTTCTATTAAATATTTACTTCAAACAATCTTCTCATAATTCTTTTATTTCTCATCAATTTCCTTTTATAATCCTATTTATTTTCCAAATATTTCCTTTTAAAATCCTATTTATTTCCCAAATATTTCCTTTTGTAATTCTATTTATTTTCTAAATAAATATTCCTTTTAATTATATTTATTTTCTAAATAATTATTCCTTTTATAATTCTATTTATTTTCTAAAGTTCTTTATTTACTTCTTATTATTTCCATTAAGTATTTTAACGAAAATCGGTCTTTTAAACTTCCATATAACTGTTGTTAACTTTATACAAATGTTTATTTTCAAATATCTCCTTTTATAAAATCCATTTGATTTTATAAAATTCTAAAATTCAATATCCACTTCACCAATTCCTTTTTATAAAATCCTTTGATTTAATATAAATATTTTTATTTCAATATACATTTTGAAATTTCCCTTTTTACAATCCAGTATTTCTTATGGTATTTAAAATACCAAATAACCATGATCAATATCATCCAAATACACATAATCAACAACAAATTATATACCACATCATATATCACGAAATATGAAAAAAATTGTAAATATTGAGGGATCCAGTTGGATCCGACCAACCTGTTTCCCTACATTCACAGATGTTAAACAACATAAATAACATTGATTTCATTTCAATATGAAATATTCTGATAAACAGAATCAATTTTGGATTAACGATATATACAAACATACATACTTATATATATATATATATATATATATCGTTATCTATATTCCCAACCAATTAATTAGCAGTTCATCCAAACAGTCAACACATAGAAATCAACCAACATTTATCAGTTCTAAAAATAGGTTATAACAATATGAACTGGCAGAGTTAAGTGAGTTTTACTCACATTGGATGGTAATCGTTAAATAACGAATATCGATTGATTTGATTCACATCTAACAATTTATTTCTCTATACATTGTAATGAGCTCCATTTCACTCCCAGTCAGTTCCATTGAGTAGCCACCGTCCATACGAACCCAACGTGACAAACCGTTCGCAAAACTGAGTACATACGAATGAATTATAACTTATACAATTTATATGATTACTTAAATTAAATTAAAACCTAAATTTTAAATATTAATTGGGCTCACCATTTACTTCAAGCCCAAACCCGTTTTCACTAACACAGACCCGCTCTTCTTCTCCTCCAAAACGATAATCGATCCCACCTTCTTACAGTAATTTCCTCAAACCATTGCCACCATTCCCAACTCGTTTCTCCATCATTAAACTCAAACCAAATCCATTATACTCCTCATTCATTTCTCTACGTCCTTATATCTATTACACATAACTCGCACAAATCCTCCAAATCACGTCGTTCAGGTCTTCCGCACAAGTACGGTTTTTCGAGCGACATTCTTAATCACCATTTCTTCCAAAAGCTTGCTACACTGTGATACTTGACCTCATGAATCCAAAACCAACCGCCAAAATAAACGTAAATGTTAAAATCTCCAAAGAACGGTAACCCTAGCTTTCGCTGGAAATTTTTCAACGCACGAGGATGAAGTCAAACTGAGAAAAACAATACAGGAATGAAGCGCTTTCGTTGTTGATTCCATATATACACACCTTGTAATTTATATATTTTTATTATGATTTCTAGAAATTTTTGAAGATGGGTTTCCACGTTTTGAATAAGAGAAACCGATGGCGGAAAAATGTTTGACTAATAAAAAAAGAAATTAGGTTTTGTTAGGGGTATTTATAAGGGGAAGATAGCTTAGAAGGTAAGCCACTTATTTTATACTAATTTATATTTGACTATTAGCTTAATTTGTCACTTTAAAAATTCCTATTTTCACATACAACATCCAAATTCAACGAAAATGGACATATACCTACACTTCGACATTATGGACCTAGCGAAACTTATTTCATCGAACACCGACTCCGTTTGCTCACACAGCTTATTTTTAAAGTTAAATTATCGACTAATTTTCACATTGAAATCCCAAACGGCCACATACTGACTCCAAAAATTCCGAAAATTGAAATCAAACAATAATCTAATATTTCGGATTCAACAAAATTAGTTTCGTCAAAAAGGGGGCTTTTTTGCAAAAGTGGCTATTTTTAAAGCTCTAAATAAACCAATGTAAATATGAATATATTTGAAAAATAATTAAATTAAATATTTATAAATAAATATTATCGTATATATTCACAATAGAATACCATACAGCTCCAAAATATTCCAATATGAATTTATAATTCGATATTTCAAATCCAATGTTAAATCGATACCCAATTTATATTAAAAATCCTTTTATAATATAAATAAATCATTATAAATTATAAAGGAATTCCATAGGGACGTTTTGAAAATTTGGTTTGGACATAACTCAAAATCTACATGACGAAATCCCGATTTTTCTCTTCCATTAGAAAAATATCGTTAAACAGATTCGAACGTTTCTTGTTCCACAGAAAGCCGGCTTAAAACGGATTATGTATTATCAATTAAAGTTCGAATCGCCAAATTACGAACTGCCTCGCCATTTCGAGCTCAATTATAATTATAATATATTTATTGCGTTTAACTGACATTTATAAATAAATTTGTTAATATAATTCAAATTCTAAACTGAATTATATATGTTCTAAATTATCCAATTCACACAATATTGTCAATTGACTATTTCCGACTATTTTGGAATTAAATATATTATTCTATTATTTATAATAACTAAATATTCACTATTATTTAATTCAACGACCATTTAAATATCTAAATCACTATTTATATCATTAAATAAATTAATTATTTTATTGCTAAAAATACGGGTCGTTACAATGCCCATTCCACAGTCGACAGTAGAGCGTGGTGTTCCTGTGCAAGTACCTAAGGAAGATTCCACTAAGCGACAGAGGGATTATTCTCCTAGGATGAAGCAGATGAGTTATGAAGAAGTATAGCATTTGAGCAACTTCGACGCCAAGTTAAGGAGCGAGAAGGAAGGACCAGTGTTGGTTGGAACGAGGCTTTCAGAAGCAGGCATGAGCCTCAAGAAGAAACTTTTATTGGCCCTTGTGCTTAAAAGAAGCTGAATAAGAATATGAAAAAGCAACAGAAAGGGAATGATGGCCAAAATAAGAAACCTAGAAAGGATTCCATCTGCTTTAACTATCAGCTGAAGGGTTATTATTCCATGGATTGTAAGAAGCCGAAAGCCGAGAGGAGGTGTTTTAACTGCAGCAGGCCTGGGCATGAGAAATAGATTGTCCAGGTTTTATGAAGTATAAGCAACCGGAGGAAGCATGTTTTCTGGAAGCTATTCTGAATTCCTTTTGCATTCCATATGAGAATTAGGTGAAGCTGTTATTAGTTTAGATGTTTTTTCAACCAAAGGAGTATGTTTAAGTTATGTTTGTTACCAGAGAATCACCTTCGTTTACCTATATAAGATTGCATACTGAATGAGTTCAGGACCTGAGATTGTAATAGACCTTTGATTGTAACTAATTCAGTATGGGGTTCATCTATCATTGTATGACTTGTTGTTGTCTAGTTTATTTATTCATTGTTGCTCTTTTATGAATGATTGTTTTGTTGTGACTTTCACTGGGTTTGGGATTGTCTTGGGTATGGACTGGCTCAAGAAGTATGCGGCAAAAGTAGATTACAAGAAGCTGGAGGTGACAGTCGGGCATGTGGAAGAGTGATTGGTTGTGATTCGATGTAAGCCCGACGATGGTGTCTTCATAAGCTTTATATATTCGCTTGTGATTCCACGAGAAGACTTGTCATCGGTGCAGATTGCTAGTTAGTTCGATGATGCCTTTGACGAGGTCAAATGGTTGCCGCCGAATCATGAGATCGAGTTCAGGATCGATCTGGTCGAAGGTGCTAGACCTATCGTTATGCCTCTTAGGAGGATGGTACCTAATAAACAGCAAGAGTTAGAGGTTCTAGTACATGACCTTTTGGGAAAAAGATTCATTCGGAGAGGCGTGTCCGAATGGGGTGCACCAGTTGTTTTTGCAACCAAGGCTGATGGATCTTTGAGATTGTATGTGGATTATCGTGAGTTGAACAAGGCAACCAAGAAAACCAAGTATATGTTGCCGAGGATAGATGACTTGTTCGATCAGCTTCACGAGGCCAAAATGTTTTCTTAGATGGATTTGGCAACAGGATTCCACCAGTTGAGAGTGGGAAGGGATAGTGTGCCAAAGACTAGTTTTAAGACACCATCCAGTATCTTCTAATGGTTAGTGATGCCATTTGGGTTGACTAACGCGCCAGCGTATCTTTTGGATCTTATGAATAGAGTTTTCAGAGATCAGTTGAACAAGTTCGTGCTTGTATTCATGGATGATATTCTGATTTACTCCCGGAATGAGGAAGAGCATGAGACGCGCTTGCTAGTTGTTTTGGAAATTGTGAAAGCACTAGCTGAGAGCTAAAATTTTGAAATGTCACTTCTGGAAGAACGAAATGAGGTTCTTAGGCCATGATGTTTCTAGAAATGAAATAGCAGATGATCCCGCTAAGGTGGCAATAATCCAGGACTCAGATAAACCTAAGAATGCGACGAATATAAGAGTTTCCTTAGATTGGCAGGTTATTATCATCGTTTTATCGAAGATTTCTCCAAAATAGATGCACCATTAACTGGATTGATAAAGAAGAATCAATTGTTGACATGATGCGAAGTGTGAACAGGCTTTTGGAACTCTGAAAGAGGGACTGATGATTGTTCCTATTTTGACCATTCCAAGTGGAAATGAAGAGATGGTAGTATACACCGATGCATGCTCGAAGCAGTACTAATGCAGAGGGATAGAGTTGTGGCCTACGTGAGTCGACGGCTGAAGCCATACAAAAAGAATTATCTGACTTATGATTCATAGTTATTAGCGATCACGTTTGCTCTGAATATGTGGAGATATTACCTGTTGGGAGTTCGATTCAAGCTGTTTATGGATCACAAGTCGAATACACGCAAGTTTAAGAGCGATGTTTTCAGAGTGAAAGCACCTCGAGTACTTGGTAGGATTTGATTTCAGGCCATGGTGTGAGTTAGAACCTAAAACGTTGGCAAGCTTATCGATAAGACCTACTCTCATCGAAAGGATTAGCGAGAGGAAGAAGCGTGATGCAATGCTTGTCGAGATTATCCAAAAGTTAGAACTAGAGGACAAGGAATTCGAGGTCGATCGAGAGGGTTGGCTTCAGATGTATCAAGACATGAAGCGATCTTACTACTGGGAAGGTATGAAGAGGGATGTTGGAAAGTTTATTTCCAAGTGCATGAACTGTCAGTTGGTGAAAGCTGAACAGAAAAATCCAAGTGGATTTGTTCAGCCGTTGAAAGTTCCTACGTGGCAGTGGAGCAAACATCAATAGATTTTATCAATGGACTACCTATAACCATGGCAGGAAACGAAGGAATTTGTGTCATAGTGGACCGCTTCACCAAAAGTGCAAGATTTATTCCTGTCAAATCGATTAGTGCAACATCAAAATTGACTGAGCTTTATATTACATGGATAGTTCGATTCCATGGTATCCATAAGAGCATAGTGAGTGATCGTGATCCATTATTCATGAGTGGATTTTGGAAGAGTTTGCAAGAGACTTTGGGAACCGAGTTGTGTTTGAGTACGGCTTATCATCCCCAAACTGATAGTCAAACCGAGAGGGTTAATCGAGTTTTGGAAGATCTACTAAGAGCTTATGTATTGGACTACGGAAGATCGTGGGAAGACCATCTACATTTTTTTGAGTTTTCATACAACAACAGTTACCAGTCGAGCATTGGGATTACACCATACGAGGCGCTGTATGGTAGACTGTGTATTTCTCTAGCATGTTGGCTAGAGACTGGAGATAAGTTAATACTTGGGCATGAGATGATAAGAGAAACATCAAATTATATTGAGATCGTTCAGCAAAGAATGAAGGCAACCCAAGATCGTCAGAAGATTTATGTCGATAAGCATCGAAAGGATTTGGAATTCGACGTTGGTGACACGGTTTTCGTGAAGATTTCTCCGTTGAAACAAGTTGTTTAGTTCGGAAGTAAATGAAAGTTAGCTCCGAGATTTGTTGGACCGTTTCTGATAGTCGAGTAGATTAGGAAGCTCACATATATATGGGATTTACTCGAGAAGATGTCGAGTGTGCACAATGTTTTCCAGTGTTATTTCTATGGAAGTGTGTGCATGATTCAAATGTAGTGGTACCTCCGGAATAGTATGATGACCTAGGAGTCGAATCCTTAGTTACGAAACCTCGTAAGCAGTTTCGCGTTGTGGGGAGTGACAAAACTTAGGAGGAAGACAGTTAAGCTAGTCAAGGTGCAATGGAGTAAGGATGACGATGGTTGTACGTAGGAGACGAAAGAGTATGAAGACGATCCATCCAGGACTCTTCATCGGTATGACCCATTATTGTCATGCCACCTTACAACATTGTAGCTTGTACTATTATTTGTTAGAATTCCGCGTGCTAGGCTAAGGCTATGGATGAATTACTTAATGGGTGATAGACACGCATAATTTTTTTGATTCTTTGTGTTAGCTTGGAATTTCGGGGGAGAAATTCCTTACGAGGGGAGAATGTAAAGACCCGCATTTTACGTATAAGAGGATCGTAAAATATTTTTATTTTATTCCCTGAGGGTCGGATCATTCTCATCTTTTGATATGTTGGTTATGGGGATGTGCAAGTCCATAATTTTTATCAATTTTATTTGTGACCATTTTGCCCATGTTAGTTTTGTATAAGGAATAACTTTTGACTGGGATCGAATCAAGTGCTTAGATCAATTTCATTGGAAAGGAAATGATATTTTCAATTCCGTGACTGGTCACATTAAAGATTTGGTTCAATGGTTTGGAAGAAATCGATGTTTTAGTGCTACACAATTTCTAAGTAGGTTAACTAGTCATTAATGGTTTGATTTGGCGTTGCCCATTAGTGGACTAGTTAGTGGCTATAAATAGGGGGTTATAGGCATGGATAATGGTTCTCTCATTTGGTTAAGCTCGTGATCCTCCTTGCCTAATCAAATACATCTTTCCTCTATTAAAATCTTAGATCTACACTGGAAGATTGAATATCTACATCAAAGAAGGCTAGATCTACATCAAGAGAAGGAAGATCACATCAAATTGAGGGATTTGAAGATCGTTCTTCATTGTCTGGATTAGAGTTAGTTGATTTCAAGCTTGTTTGAAGATTTGATGGGTGATAAGCATATCTCACACGAATTCAACCAAGTATATGGGTTTTTTGGTCTTATTTTCATCTTTTCAAGTTGTTTTCACCTAGATTTACATCATGGTAAGTATGTTTTCATTCTAATCATCATAAGATCAAATCTAGAAACTTAAAACAACAAATTCATATGTTAATTCGTGTGTTTATGCAAGTGTAGATCCATTTGTTAATTCATTCATTGTTTTATCATGATTCGGTGAATTCATATGGTTATATGATGATTTATTATTGTGCTAATGTGTGTTCATGATTGTTATAGATTTTGGGTTGAAATTGATCGATTCGAATGAGTCGGTTGCATCAATGTTGTCATTTGGTGATGGATCGGTTGAGATTGGAGATAGATCGGTCAAGTCTGGAGACGGGTCATTTGGAGTCGGGTCATTTGACTTATTGCCCAAGAGATGTTGGATCGGCCAAGTCTTCAAGTCGTTAGTGCCAGATGGATCGGTTGGAGTCGGGTCGTTGAATATCGGGATGTTGAAGTCTCTGGGTCATTGGAATTTCATGGAGTGGAAGGGAAAGATCGGGTCATTTATGACCTGAAAAGTCGGGTTGTTCAGAGGCCTGATGAGTCAGGTCCTTTTTTATGGATTAGGCAGAAGTCACTACAGCTTTTAACAAACACTGCGGATGGGAATTCAAGCACTATGGTATGTTTTTCATAGGGAAAAGGCCAAGTGCTATGGATTGAATGTCGACCAAATGTGATGATTATTTTGGTTCAAGAATGGACGTGGCTTCGAAGTGAATTCAGGGTGAAATATTCGAAGTGATATGAAGTGTCCGTTGATTGGCGAAATGCAATGAATATGCATACGACTCAGGTGTGTTTTGAGCTCGTGGATAATGGCTGCTCAAGGATGTTCGAGCTTATGGATAGTCACCAGTGATGATGACTAGAGTTATGAAGGAAGGGGAATTACCATTTTCATAGGTTCTAACGGACTCAAAGCAGGGGTATAACAGGGATGCCTAAAAACCGGTCGAATGGCCGAGTACCCTGGGCAGTCATGATGGGCTTAGAGATATGAGTCACGATGGCATATGGAGTTTTGCTAAAACCAGGGTTACCATTATCCCTTGACAAATGCAATATCGTAGCCGTCATACGATTAACAGTGGTTTCATAGCAGGATAGGCAGTGATAGCCGGAGTCATGGATGTTGATTGCTTTGCTTGTATCGTCTTGTGTGGATTGTTCGACATCGAAGGAGAAATCTCTTGGGTGTTTGTCTGATGTTGATTTAGGCCTTTCTGGCTTGTGCTTGGGGGATGTTAGTCTCAATTAGGATGGTCTACACTGGATAATTAATTGCTATGTCTGCTATATTTTTCTATATGGTTGTTTATAAAGGCTACAACTGTCAGATGTAGGGGAGACAATTTGGGTTTCTTCTCTGTTGTTGAGTTGGTAGATTAGTTGATTGATCAACCTGTTTCTCATATACTTTATTAATGATGTTAGATAGTTGTTTATCGCTCATTAAGACTATTGACTCAAGGTTTTATGTTTCCCTCTTATTATCTTGGTTTGTTCATCAATATTTTGATAGGTAGACTGAGTATCAGGTAGCAGGTTGTAGATCTTGATGAGGACAATGCTGCAGAGCGATGACGAGTAGGAGGCTGACATATTATTTCCTACATATTATTATATGTTTCCATTGTTATGGTTGTTATGACACTCTGAGTGATTGTAGTGAGGCTTTTGTTACAGAATTTGATGATGTATCCTTGTGGTACTATGGATATCCTTTTGATGATACAAAAGTTTAAAATTCTGTGCAATTATGCTTCGCTACTACTGCCTACTGTTATATTATGTTTTATCTTTGCGTTGTGAGATATACGATAGGTTTCACTTGTACTTATCTTAACTTGATGATTTTTCTAGTTGCCTGGCACACCTATCAACGCATTATTCCTCTTGATAAGTGCGAGAGTTATGGGCGGTCGTCACACTGGATGTAACAGCCCGCCTCGGTTCACACAAGGTATTGTCCCCAACATAGCCACCGTGTAGGTGTCGGGTTTTGTACCTCAAAAGGCCTCAGCGTTAGTAGGGGATGGGCTCTACTATATGAGTCTGCACTTTCACATAGGCTTTTACGATGTAGGACTTATATTTCACTAGAAGTAGGGGTGTTACATTCTCCCCCTACATAACCCAGCGTCCACGTTGGCTCACGAACACCTCACCCAGGTGCTATGGTCCATATAGAAGCCACAATACCGGTTGGGTATTGGCTCTGATACCAGTGTAACAGCCCGCTTCAGTTCACGCAAGATACTGTCCCCAACTTAGCCATTATATAGGTGTGATGTTTTGTTCCTCAAAAGGCTTCGGTGTTGGTAGGAGATGGGCTCTGCTATATAAATCTGCACTTTAACATAGGATTTCACGATGTGGGACTTATATTTCAATAGAAGTAGGAGTATTACACTAGATGTCCTCGGCCTCCCAAATCTGAGATTAAATCTGGGCCAACAATGTCACTGGACCAATCAGGAAGAGCCACGTCAGACTTTAGCTCAAAATTAAACCAATAAAACAAAGCACATCAGGCAAAATAACATTCAAACAAAATAAGTTACGTGCGCACTAAGTCGCGCACCTACAAGCGAGATAGGTCTACCCACCATGCCATGGCTCGACACAGGGTTGACCCAAGGACCTTTGGATTAACATTAAGTCAACCCAGGTGTGAAACAAATCGTCCCGCTCATCCTGTTACTTAATATATATTATATACATTTTGATTTTCTTGTTAAATTCTTTCATTCATAACTAATTCATTTTAACTCTAATTTCAGCAAACCATGTGTCCATTTTAATCAGAAAATTACAACAGATCCAATGGTGCTAATCCCATTGTCTAATTCTAAAGTTTGTTCTTATTAATATTCAATTTGTTACCTTTTTTATTTAAGTAATATTTATTAAAAATTGGGGTGTTACATTCTTCCTCCTTAAAGGATTTCATCCTCGAAATCTCTATGGCTAGAAGAATGATATATATATAAGTGTTATAAACCATTATCTACACCCATCTACTCAGTCGTCATCCACTGACATCCATTGTCCTTAGATTTTCTAATGATTTTCATGAACATATGCAAAAGTTGTAGTGTATATGTCCCTAAACTAATGCACTGATTTAGTTGACCTCCTTAATGCAATTTCATGTTTGTGCTGTGCATCTAATATGTACGCAAAGGAATCTTAATAATACGTGTAATTCTGTATGCATGCAACAACCATTCACCAAAATGCGATGTTCGAGTGATGATTCTACCATTTTTAATCCATATTCAAAATAAATTAAAAATGCACATACATCCATATGCAATTATGTAAGTATTTTAGTTTGTAAATCTCTAGCTAGTGTCTAGTGTGTGTGTGTGTATATGCATCCACTAGCAAATACTTGCATCCATGTGAATCGATTCAACCATATCACGTCATATTAACAAGTTTTAAACAATTCCCTAACATTCATAAGATTTTACCTAAGACTTATGATCCAAATGATAGGAAAAATTGATTCAGATTGGAAACTTAGAAAAGGTTTAAGAGCACAGTATCAAAGAGAAACAGAAAAGAAGCGTGAATCCTGTCCTCTGGCTTCCAAGTCGCAACATCGCCATCCTCTTCCCACTGAGTCTTAACAAGCTTGATCTCTTTATTTCCAAACTTCTTTACCTCAGATCCTAATATCTGTGTAGGAACTCTCCTGACTGGTGCCTCCCTCTCTACCTCGATCACCTCTAGAGTACTCGGCTCTACGACTACCGCAGAATCATGTAAGCACTTTCACAAGTGTGAAACATGGAATACATCATAAACTCCAACCAACCTATCTAGTAGTTTAACCCTGTAGGTCATCTGACCGGTCATCTCTACTATAGGGAATGTCCCTACGAACTTTGGTGCCAATTTCCCTACTTATTCGAACCGCATAACGTTCCTCAAAGTTGACACTTTAATGAAAACCAAGTCTCCTACCTCGAATTCTAGGTCCGTCCTCCATTGATCGGCATATGACTTCTGCCTATCCTGAGCAGCCTTCATCCGCCTCCGAATCAGATATATCTTCTCTGAGGTCTCCCTAACCATCTCAGTCCTAAGTAGAAGTTTATTTGTAGACTCCCACCAATAAGTAGGTGATCTGCAGAGCCTTCCATACAATGCCTCGAAGGGAGGCATACCTATACTCATCTTGTAGCTGTAATTATACGTGAAATCTACCAACAGAAGATGCTCCTCCCAAGTCCCTCCGAAATCTTGGATACACATCCATAATAAATCCTCGAGAATCCTATTAACTCGCTCTGTCTATCCATCTGTTTGAGAGTCGTAGGTAGAGCTAAGTCATAGTTGTGTCCCCAGCGTCTTTTGTAGGCTCCTCCAAAACTCGCTCGCAAAGATGGGATCTCTATCACTAACAATACTAAAGGGAACTCTATGAAGTCAGACGATCTCTCTAAGATACACTGATGTCAACCTAGCTACTGTCCGCTTACTCTTAACAGGATATAGTGAGCTCTCTTTGTCAACTTATCAACTATAACCATAATACGGGTGTTTCCCTTCCTCGACCTAAGAAACTAATCTATGAAGTCCATCGAGACGCTCTCCCACTTCCATTGTGGCACATTTAGAGGTTGAAGTAATCCACCAGGCTTCTTCTTCTCACCCTTCACACTCTGACAAGTCATATTTATAACCACATACTCTGCTATGTCCTTCTTCATCCTAATCCAATGAAAAACCCTCCTCATATCTCTATACATCTTATCACCTCCCGGATGGATGGTCATCCAAGAATGATGAGCCTCCTCTAAAACCAATCTCAACAAGTCATCAACTTGAGGAACACATAATTTTCCATCTCGATGTAGCAACCCTCTCTCATCCACAGAGTACCTAGCATGGTGACTAAAGGCCTCTTATCTACTGAGTCAGTCCATGATATCTTCTAACTGCTGATCCTCGTGCTGACTGGATCTAATGCACTCTAAGAGAGTGGGTTATACTTCTAGAGATGCCAACAGTCCTGGTAGATAACCTGTAGATGGTCTAAAATTTAACAACGAGATGAATTCCAAACTCTGCCACACTACGAACAATGGACTCAAAGTCGTCCTCTCTCCATTCAATGCATTTTATACTACATCCCCTTTCCCTAGGGAATATGCTATCTCAAAGTCATTTGATGCAAGAAACTCAATCCAGCGCCAATGTCGCAAATTAAGATCCCTTTGCGAGAACAAGTACTTGAGAGACTCATGGTCTGTGTATAGCTCAAACCTGTCACCTAATAATAATGTCTCCAAGACATAAGCGCAAACACTATCGCGGCTACAACCAAATAATGGGTGGGATAAATCTTCTTATGTACCCTCAACTGCCTACTCCGGTAGCAAACAACCCTACACTCCTGCACAAGCACCGCATCGAAATCCATGTCACAAGCATCCGTATATATGGGGAACATCTTTGTACCATCAGAAAGAGTCAATACTAGAGATATTGTGAGACAGTGAGAGCCTTCTTCAATCTCAAGAATGCATCTTTTCAATCAACATCCCAAGAAAATACAAGGTTTTCTTTGTAAAGCGGGTAAGCAAAGCTGAGATCCGTGAAAAATCCTTAATGAACTTCCGATAGTAACCTGCTAAACCTAGAAAGCTGCTCACCTTTGTCGCATTCATGGGGGCTTTATAATCCTGAACTGCGACAACTTAGCGAGATACACCGCTATACCATCACTATAGATAACATGCCCCAAGAACCTTAGCTCCTTTTGCTAAAAGTTGCACTTAGAAAACTTTGCCTTCAACTGATGTGCACGGAGAACCTATCCCAAGAACAAGGCATGCTCATCCTCACTCCTTGAGAATACCAAGATGTCATCAACAAAGACCACTACGAACTTGTTTAGGAACTCCTTAAATACGCGGCTCAACAAATCCACAAAATACGTTCGTGCATTGGTTATCCTAAAAGGCATAACCAGCCACTCAAATAATCCATCTGGAATCCTAAAAGAAGCCTGAATTATGCTATCATCCGCCACTCGATGTTGACGAAAACCTACAACCAAATCCGGCTGCGAGAAAACTGAAGTGCCCACCAACTTGTCAAACAAGTCATCTATCAGTGGGAATGGGTGTCTATTTCTCTTCGTGAGCTTGTTTAATTTTCTGTAACCATACATAAACGGAGAGAGTGGTCTACCTTAGTTGTGAAGATGAATGGTGCTCCCCACTCAGAAATACTCCATCTAATAAACCCTTTCTCTAACAACTCACCCACTTTCTTACTAAGCTACTTCCTCTCCCTCAGAGCCATGTGGTGCATTGGCAATGCAACATGCCTAGCATTCCCCACCATGTACATCGATAAATCAATCTTGTGCCTCAGAGGCAACCCTCTCACCTCCTCAAATGTAATAACCCAGAAAATGTGAACCAGTTTAAAATTTTTAAATTAGGTTATTACCAGGAAATTTGAATAATTGAAACAGCCTATTTCAATAAGATATAGAATTTGGTATGGTATGGCAGTTTGAAATTTTGAATACAAACTTTGTCTGACTGTAACGGGTGGAAAATATAACGGATTTTAGCGAAACTGAAAATATTTAAATCTGTTTATCAATACCTTTCTAACGAATCTGAAAAATCGAAATTTCATAGCGGAAATCAAAAGTTATGGCCAAATGAATTTTCAGAAAGGTCGCTATATAGTATATATAACCCTTGAAAATTGAGATTTTGCATACGACCTCGGAATTCGACGAAACCACTTTTGTTGGGTCCGGGATGTCAAATTATTGCTAAGTTTCAAATTTCGTAATTTTTGAAGCTAGTATGTGAGCGGGGCAAAAGATAATGTGTTTGGTCAAATTCTGTTAAAATGGGTCGACCTAAAAATGGCCGTTTTTCAAACGAGCTCAGAATTTGACGAAACTGGTTTTGTTAGGACCGTATCGTCAAAGCAAAGCTAGATTTATTTTTCTACAATTTTTCGATTCAGTTTGTGGCCCTGGCAAATTGAAATGTACGTTTAAATTAAATATCGAATGTTTTATATTTTAAATTGAAAAATAACTGACTGTAATAGTCGAAATGGCCAACGAAACATATCCCATTGTGTCCGGAATGGGGGTATTTAGCTAGGGGCGACAGTCGTTGGGTTTAAAAAGGAGTCCGTTTGCAAAAACACTATTTAAAATTTCCTATAAAGCATGAACCAATAGGAATTTTTCATTAAAAAAAAATCCGAAACCCTAGCCGCCAGAGAACGATTCGACGACGCACAGTGCTCCAACCTTCACGTCCATTTAGCCGCCGCCTCAGGCGATTTCACCGCCCCGCCAGTTAAGACTTCTGACCGCCTTCGCCTCCTCTCCACATCCGACCAACCCACGACCCCTGACATCAACCATCTACGTCGGAATTCGACGAGAAAGGAGCGACCTTCAGAGCGCCGCCGTGACGAGCACAGGTCGCCGAATCCTTCGCCACCACCGCCGATCTGGAGGTGGTTCGTAGCCCTTTGACGCAGCAAGGTCTGATCGAAGCATCGAGGTACGGATCGACTGAAAATTTGTGACCTAGTTTCGAAGTTTTTAAAATCTTTACTGATGTAAATTATGAAATGAAAATAACACTTTTAAGTGTTGCAAAACTTTGAAAAATAATATCTTTTTCGTTCTTTAACGAAATTCGTTGAAACAGGAGACACCGTGACCGCAAGGAGGCTCTCTACATTCTAGAAGAAGCCGCAGATTTTTCTGACCTTCCTACGATTTTTAGCACCGCAATAACCAATGTGAGGAATCTAAACTATTTGTATGAATGAAACCGTGTTGTATAAATTATATAAGCGAAGTGTAAATTATATACGCATTGTATACCTCATGTACATGTGTTGTATAAGTTATATTAGCGATGTATAAATTATACAAGCGTTGAATGAAACATATATGCTTTGAATTGTGATGAAATGCAAGTGAATTATTATATTATATATATATATATATATATATATACTCCCCTCGTCCACAGACCATGGACGATATTTATTGCTTGTGATTGACGTGATATTATATGGTATGACGAATGGTTGGGAATAATTGTTTGTGGTTGATATTTTGGTTGAAAAATACCCTCTTGTGGTTGAAACAAAATAGAATAGAATTGTGGAATTGAAAATAAAACATGCCGCATGCGTGCGAACTAGATGCATGATCCCCATTGTCAAAAACCGCGAGGTTTTAAGGTAGAGCGAGGAGCCGTACTAGGGACGGTCCCGGTTTTAACTACCCTGCCGTTATGCTGCCGAAATTTTCTGAAATATTTATGTGTTAGAATAATTTTCATTCGTTGAAATAAATTACATAAACTATATCGAATATTCATGTGTTGAGTTGCAATTCATTCGTTGAGTTGAAATTCATGTGTTGAGTATTATTTGAATTTAAACAAATGGCTTTAGCGATAAAATCACATTTTTATATATAAACTATATCGAATATTCATGTGTTGAGTTGCAATTCATTCGTTGAGTTGAAATTCATGTGTTGAATATTATTTGAATTTAAACAAATGGCTTTAGCGATAAAATCACATTTTTATATATAAACTATATCGAATATTCATGTGTTGAGTTGCAATTCATTCGTTGAGTTGAAATTCATGTGTTGAATATTATTTGAATTTAAACAAATGGCTTTAGCGATAAAATCACATTTTTATATATAAACTATATCGAATATTCATGTGTTGAGTTGCAATTCATTCGTTGAGTTGACATTCATGTGTTGAATATTATTTGAATTTAAACAAATGGCTTAGCAATAAAAATCACATTTTTATATATATACAAACTATATAGAATGTTCATGTGTTGAATTGCAATTCATTCGTTGAGTTGAAGTTCATGTGTTGAATGTTATCATCTTTTAAAAATAAAATGAATCGACAATGAAAACTATATTTTATAGTGAATATGAAGTGTTAAAAATACACATGTGTCGAATAAATATTTTTGATGATAAAAATATTCCTTTTATCATGTATACGCTTAGTTAAAAATACACATGTGTCGAATAAATATTTTTGATGATAAAAATATTTCTTTTATCATGTATACGCTTAGTTAAAAATACACACGTGTTGAAATAAATAATAGTTAGCTAGAAATATTATTATTAGCTTTGTTCTGCATATATATACATGTGTTGAACAGGAAAAATGGATTAGTTGTAGAGTAAAGAAATTATTTGCGTGCCCGACAAATAGGTAAACCTTGATGAGTTGGCTGCGCAATTTTATTTGTATATCAACTCCTGTGAATGCCATTGGATGCAGAGTGCTGGTTTTTCTGTGTGAAATAATAAATAACGCCATAGGATAGTAACAATTAATTTTGAACTACACTACATGGCATACTTCTTGATGATAGGCATACTTCATCATATTCCACATAAGCAATTGGAGCTTATGTGACGAGGTGGAAGATTTACCATACAAGCAAGAGGCTTGTATGGCGATGACTATGTACTACAGGTTGAACTAATGACTGATATGGACTATATAAATTATAACGATAAATTGCCAGATTAATAAAAACCCCACACGGGTCTGGAGTTGACAATAATCACGTCGCTCTAGTTATTAGATACGGCACATGGACTATTTATTTCCACACGGAAACGGGGTGACGGGAATTTATTCTCTGGAGTGATTATCAGTACATGCTCCGCCGTAAACACCAAAATATATCACTATAAATATGTGAATGCTTTTTAGGATTTATTGGGTACCTAATACGACCCAATAAATTTCCAAACCCCTCCCCGTACAAAGGAGGTTATGGCGAAATTTTTCGAAATATTAAGGCGTTAGTGAAATATTTGAAGTGAAAACGAAGTTGAAAATATAGTATGAACTATAGTTGAAATTATAGAATGAACTATATTTATATATATAAATATAAATATAATTAAAGGGAATAGAGGCCGTGCAGTTCGTGTTTCGGAATCGTAATTTGAAACGATTAGTACGAGAAATCCGACCATCGGATTTTCCCGAAACCGCAACCGCTGGGTTCGCCTTGGAAATATCTTTCCAATGGCACCAACCTTGTAAAAATCCAACGGTTGGATTGTCCGGAATGTTTAATTCAAATCTGAAGAAATACAACGCCAGAATCGTTTATATTTATATATAAATATAAATATAATTAAATTAAATCGAATAACGACGCTGCAGTTCGAATTTCGAAAATGTAACTTCAAACGACTAGTGTGGAAGATCCAACCGTCGGATTCTCACAAAACTGGAACCGTTGGGTTCGCTTTGGGAATATCTTCCCACTGATATAAACTTTGTAGAAATCCAACGGTTATATTTTCCGATATGTGTAAAACAAATTAAGGGAAAAACAGCGCCAGTGCCACGGCACGACCTGAAACGTCGTTTAATTTAATATGGCCATTTTTAAATAAATAAAAATGGCGAATAATCGTTATAAAATATTATAAGCAACATTGATTGAAAATAAGCCAATTGGGCTTGAATTGCTTGATATTTATTGGTTGTATGTGTTTGACGCGAAAATAACACTAAATAACTGAAAGATGGATGTCGAATAATATAACCATAAAAAGAATCGATGTAAATTCTAATGACGTGAATTATTTGAAAAGGCAGAGCTAACCCTCATTTCAAATAATTTATCGAGCGATTCGAATTGGAAAATGCAAAGACGATTCAAGACCGACGATCTTCGTATCGGTTGGATGGGCGCTACTGAGGTTCCTGACCGGAGTAGCTACCGGAAGGGGACGGAAGTAGTAGCCGTCTGAACGTATGTGTTGATTGGACGGATATACGAGGAATTTGACGCCTCCGGTTTCGTTCAGACCCAGGACGGACTTGTAAATGGACTGTGTGTCTGACATTGGATTTTGTTCTATACTGATTGATCTCTGTTAAATATATATCTGTTTGGCGGCGGAGAATTTATTCTTTTGCTTAACGCCCTTCTCTGAGACGTACGAGCTCAGAGGTTATATATCGATGGAAATCAATCGTATGGAGTGGACTACCTATGTGGCATGTCAAGATGCTGTGATCAAGGCTTCTGTTGCAAAGCAAAGTCTTGTGGATGATGATCAAAGCAAGGTCTACGTGGCCTAGCTTTGTGTATTTCGTAGATTCGCGAGCCTCACACCCCGGTATGAGTTGAAAACGGGATACGGGCTGCAGGGAGAGCACGACGTTTCTTTCTAGCTATGGTGGTGTCAGTGACTTACCAGCCCTGACATATATATCTACTTTTCACCTTTGTGGTTGTTGGAATGCGAGGCGCCTCGATTATAGGTCTGTAAGGACCGGGAAACGTGTGTTCAGGAATACTAATCCTCTAACGTAAGTGAGGACCGTCCCTGAAGCATCCAGGGGTTACCCAGAGTGTGTAGTCCCGAGGCATTTGCTAGAGTGTCTCGAAGCGGAGAGGAGCTTGCCCCTTGCCTCGACTCATGATGGAAATCCAATTTCCAATACGAAATAACGGACTTGATTGTAGAACTAGTATGGCGACATAGTATATGGTAGCTATGCCGTCTATGATTGATATTTATGATGCTATTCGTTTTTGAAACATATATGCACTAGTAATAATATCAAATGATTTTGCTTTATACGTATCAAGCATATTTGGCCCTTATAAGGTAAAACTCGGACCTCCGGCTTGCGTTGCATTGTGTGATGGGACCTGAGTCTTATAATGGCTTCATTCTTTCTAAAAACATTGCGTTGTTTTAAAAGAACTTACTTGTTTTAAATGCACTAGCAATCACTGGAGTAAACCCGTTCCGCGAAAGTGGCGTGGTCCTATGATTTTCTATTACTGTTGTTTAACTGTTAAATAGATTCCTCATACCAGTCCCCATGACTGACTCGTTGTTTGTTTCACTTTGCAAACGCGGGTGCCCTTATTTTCACACGGGCAGCCTAGTACACAGGTGACAGGTTGTTTTTGGCTCTGCACTGCTGCATAGGGTGCATTTTTGGCTCATGGCGAGGCTGACTTCACAGAGACGACTTTGACATTCTCCGCCATTACTGTTCTTATATTATGATTCCGCCGCTGGCGATGCAGACTGATTTACTTTCCGTATTTCTTACTATATGTATATGTATTCCGCCTCTGGCGATGATGACTGATCACTTTCCTTTTTATTTACTAAGTTATATCCCACGCTATGTTATTCTGATGTTATTACATGTTGTGATTCCGCTGTCATATCCATGTAAAAATTATTCTATTTATTGTTTCTGCTATTATCTGTACTCTGCTATGATGATTAATGTGTTATTTCCCAATGATTATCCTTAATACCGCCCCTCGGATTTTGGGATCGTCACAGTTGGTATCAGAGCTTAGGTTAACCTTAGTTCCGGGATCTAACACATTAAACACCTCGTCAGAATAGAATCAGTAGTATTCTAATGCGAGTAGCTCATTAGAGATAGGATTAGCAATGTCCTAGAATGAGCTAAGCAGATTAGCAAAACAATTTGATCAGTACATCATCATTATCTTTCCTTGTATTCCCTTGCTTTATCATTTATGAAAATTATCAAATCTGTGAGCTTGACTCTTTTCTTGCTTATACAGTATTCTCTTAGATGGCTACACGAGTAGCAGCAGCTAGAGGAGGCCGTGGAGGCCGAGGAGTGGCAGCAGGAGGACGGGGGAATATCCCCGTAGTAGTGGAAGACCCTATTGTTCAGCCACCAGCACTTGAGGACTTTGAGCTAGATAAAGTAGCGAAGAGGTACATAAATCTTGGGGGAAAACCTTTTACTGGCATAGGAACAGTGACTATGGGAACTAACAACAAAGCCCGACTTGGTATTTGGCTCCTTCAAGAAGAAGCAGAGCTGTGGTGGGATGCCATTACCTCGGAAGATGCAGCAGGTACTGTCAGGACCTGGGAACAATTCAGAACTATGTTCAATGAGAAGTTTGTACCTGAACAGGATCTAGAGAGGATGCGAGAGCAATTTGCTAATCTCCAGCAAGGAGATCTCTCTATTCAGGATTACCTAAATAAGTTCACCCAGTTATCGCGCTATGCTCCAGAGCTGATTATGACCAACAAAGCAAAGAACAAGAGATTCATATTTGGGCTGAAGCGCAAGTACCACGATAGAGCTATGAGCAACATCAAACTCTCCTTTTCAGAACTAGTAGAGATGGCTTGCAATTACAAAGACATGGATGAGAGGCATGCTAGCCAAGACCGCGCCAAAAGCCAAGCTGGAAATAAGCGCAAGGCTTCAACCGATCAACCCGAATCTAGCATTACCGCGGCCGCTACTCAGAAACCTGCAAAGATCCCAAAAGGAAATTGTTACAACTGCGGGAAGCCAGGTCACTTTTCTAATGTGTGCAAAGCCCCGAGGAAGCCAAAGGCAAATGACTCAGCCGAATGCTACAACTGCCATAAGAAAGGGCACTACAGTAGGAATTGTCCTCTGAACCAGAATGCACATGTGGCTCATGTCTACGACGGGAAGACCCCGCCAGCTATCACCGATGGATCAGGTAAACCCGACGTCTTGGGAGGTACCCTTACCATTAAAAATATTCCTGTTTCTGTACTTTTTGATACTGGTGCATCACGTAGCTTCATTTCTGGTAACATTGTTCACAAGTTAAAATTGAATCCAAGGAAGCTTAAAGAACCAATTAAAGTTCAAAATCCGATAGGAGGGTCTACTATTCTCGGCTCATATTGTAATGTACCCGCCTCATATTCTTGTTATCGATTTCCTTTTAAAGTAATTGTCATGGACCTTTCCGAATTAGATGTTATACTGGGGCTGGACTGGTTGACAAAATATAAGGCCGAAGTTAGATGTGCCGAAAGAATCGTTAAAGTCGAAACGAAGCTTGGACCTATATATATACCATGTCATGGCTCAGAAATCAATAGAACAGAATTTTGGTCTTCTTTAGAAGTTATTCCCCCTTCATTAGAAAAGATTCCGGTCGTTAAAAACTACGCGGATGTGTTTGAAGAAGTAGAAAACTTACCGCCGCAAAGAGAGATTGAATTTAGAATAGATTTAATTCCTAACGCCCAACCAGTAGTACATCCAATAAGAAGAATGGCCCCGAAAGAAAAAGAAGAGTTAAGTAGTCAAACCCGAGAATTGCTTTGGAAAGGCCTGATCAGACCGAGCTTTTTAGCTTGGGGAGCAGCAGTAGTATTTGTCCCGAAATCAGACGGTACTCTAAGACTTTGTGTTGATTACCGAGATCTCAATAAACAAACACTGAAGAACAAATATCCCTTTCCCCGTATAGATGATCTATTAGATCAATTAAATGGAGCAACAGTATTCTCCAGAATGGACCTAGCTACAGGTTTCCACCAATTACGTATAGCCGAAGACTGTGTTCCTTTGACAGCCTTCAGGGGTCCCGATTTATTCTACGAATGGTTAGTAATGCCGTTCGGTTTGTGTAACGCTCCGGCATACTTCGTTGATCTCATGAACAGAGTGTTCCGTGGTGTATTGAATAAATTTGTTCTAGTCTTCATCGATGACATTTTGATCTACTCTAAGTCGGAAGACGAGCATGCAAAACATTTAGAACAAGTGTTGAAAATTCTCAGGAGAAATGTCTTGAAAGCTAAATTTTCTAAATGTGTCTTCTGGCAGAATGAAGTTAAATTCCTAGGCCATGTCGTATCAAAAGAAGGAATTGCTGTAGATCCAAGCAAAATTACAGCGATTCAGAACTGGAAACAACCTACTACGCCCACCGAAGTTCGAAGTTTCCTTGGATTGGCTAGTTACTATCGGAAATTCATTCAGGATTTTTCAAAGATATCAGGAGTTTTGACAAAGCTTACAAAGATGCATGAGAAATTCAAATGGACTCCCGAATGTGAAGAAGCTTTCCAGGAGCTGAAACTGAAGTTGACAACTGCTCCAGTATTGACAATAATAGAAGGCAACCAAGACTTGACTGTATGGACACATGCTTCTATCAGAGGGCTAGGCGCAGTATTAATGCAAAAAGGCCAAGTGATCGCTTATGCCAGCCGTCAACTAAAGCCGCATGAAAGAAACTATGCAACTCATGATCTTGAGTTATTAGCTATCGTGTTCGCTTTAAGAATCTGGAGGCATTATTTATTGGGCGAGAAGTTTGAACTATACACTGATCATCAATCCTTGAAATATCTGTTCACTCAGAAAGATTTAAACCTGAGTCAACAGCGTTGGTTAGAATTCCTTGCAGCATACGATTTTGAAATTCTATACACTCCAGGGAAAGCCAATGTTGTAGCGGATGCGCTCAGCAGAAAGAATGAAATCATCGCCAGTTTTGTCATCACGTCTTCATTAATAGACAGGATCTCGACCCTTCAGAAAGACGATGAATTTATTCAAAGAATCAGTCAGAGAGTCAAAGGAGGTGAATCCACAAGTTTCCGACTCAATGACAAAGGAGTTTTAAGATTAAAGGGCAGAATTTGCATCCTAAACCTTCCAGAGCTTAGAAGAGAAATACTTGATGAATGCCACAAGTCCAAACTAAGTATCCACCCCGGTGTGAGCAAAATGTATAACGATATCAAACACACATTCTGGTGGAGGTCAATGAAAAGAGATATCTCATTATATGTTAGCAGATGCCCCACTTGTCAGCTAGTTAAGAGTGATCAGCAGAAATTGGCTGGATTATTACAACCATTGAAAATTCCAGGATGGAAGTGGGAACAAATCTCGATGGATTTCATCGATGGCTTGCCACGAACTAGAAAAGGAAACGACAGTATATGGGTAATCGTAGATCGCTTCACGAAGACTGCCCATTTCATACCTGTCCGATCCAACAGAACGGCTCAAAGTCTAGCACAGATTTACTTCAAAGAAATAGTTAAACTTCATGGAGTGCCGCTCAATATAGTCAGTGATAGAGATCCCCTATTTACTAGCAAATTCTGGGAAGCATTCCAGGAAGAATTGGGAACCAAATTAAATCTAAGCACCGCTTATCACCCTCAGACAGATGGCCAAACTGAGCGGGTGAATAGAATTTTAGAAGATCTATTGCGGGCTTGCGTTATAGATTTTGGAGGCTCATGGGAAGATCATTTACATTTAGCCGAATTCTCTTACAACAATAGCTATCAAGCAAGTTTGGGAATGTCTCCATTTGAAGCATTATACGGTAGACCGCGCAGATCTCCCGCATGTTGGGTAGAACCTGGCAACAGACTTGTGTTAGGGCCCGATATGATTCAAGAAGCATCGGATAAAGTCGATTTCATTAAGAAGAGATTGAAAACAGCGCAAAGCCGGCAGAAAAGTTATGCTGATGCGAGAAGAAGGGATATATCGTTTGCCGTTGGCGATTATGTTTATTTAAGAGTTTCTCCAATGCGAGGGGTAATCAGATTTGGCAAGACTGGGAAGTTGGCACCGAGATTTATTGGTCCCTTTCCTATACTTGAACGGATTGGAACTCTTGCATATAGGGTTTCATTACCTAATTGGTTGCCTGGTGTACATGATGTGTTCCAGGTATCTCAACTCAGAAAACATGTTCATGATCCCGATCTTGTTGTAGAAGAAGAAGCGCAACATGATATTGACATAACTCCAGAATTAGCACTCAGAAGAGAGCCATTAAAGATAGTTGGCAAAGAAACAAGAGAGCTAAGGAGGAAAAAGATTCATTTAGTCAAAGTGCAGTGGAGTAGTGATCCTAGAGACTGTACTTGGGAGACTGAGGAAAGCATTAAACAAGCTTATCCCAAATGCAGAGTGGACATCTCTGACTAACTCCGGTGCAAGGTACCTTTACAAGGCTTTGCATTTACATTTTATTTCCTGCTTAACTGTTATTTCCTTTTCGAGGACGAAAAGTTTTAAGTGGGGGAAATTGTAATAACCCGGAAAATGTGAACCAGTTTAAAATTTTTAAATTAGGTTATTACCAGGAAATTTGAATAATTGAAACAGCCTATTTCAATAAGATATAGAATTTGGTATGGTATGGCAGTTTGAAATTTTGAATACAAACTTTGTCTGACTGTACCGGGTGGAAAATATAACGGATTTTAGCGAAACTGAAAATATTTAAATCTGATTATCAATACCTTTCTAACGAATCTGAAAAATCGAAATTTCATAGCGGAAATCAAAAGTTATGGCCAAATGAATTTTCAGAAAGGTCGCTATATAGTATATATAGCCCTTGAAAATTGAGATTTTGCATACGACCTCGGAATTCGACGAAACCACTTTTGTTGGGTCCGGGATGTCAAATTATTGCTAAGTTTCAAATTTCGTAATTTTTGAAGCTAGTATGTGAGCGGGGCAAAAGATAATGTGTTTGGTCAAATTCTGTTAAAATGGGTCGACCTAAAAATGGCCATTTTTCAAACGAGCTCAGAATTTGACGAAACTGGTTTTGTTAGGACCGTATCGTCAAAGCAAAGCTAGATTTATTTTTCTACAATTTTTCGATTCAGTTTGTAGCCCTGGCAAATTGAAATGTACGTTTAAATTAAATATCGAATGTTTTATATTTTAAATTGAAAAATAACTGACTGTAACAGTCGAAATGGCCAACGAAACATATCCCATTGTGTCCGGAATGGGGGTATTTAGCTAGGGGCGACATTCGTTGGGTTTAAAAAGGAGTCTGTTTGCAAAAACACTATTTAAAATTTCCTATAAAGCATGGACCAATAGGAATTTTTCATTAAAAAATAAAATAAAATCTGAAACCCTAGCCGCCAGAGAACGATTGGACGACGCACAGTGCTCCAACCTTCACGTCCATTTAGCCGCCGCCTCAGGCGATTTCACCGCCCCGCCAGTTAAGACTTCTGACCGCCTTCGCCTCCTCTCCACATCCGACCAACCCACGACCCCTGACATCAACCATCTACGTCGGAATTCGACGAGAAAGGAGCGACCTTCAGAGCGCCGCCGTGACGAGCACAGGTCGCCGAATCCTTCGCCACCACCGCCGATCTGGAGGTGGTTCGTAGCCCTTTGACGCAGCAAGGTCTGATCGAAGCATCGAGGTACGGATCGACTGAAAATTTGTGACCTAGTTTCGAAGTTTTTAAAAACTTTACTGATGTAAATTCTAAAATGAAAATAACACTTTTAAGTGTTGCAAAACTTTGAAAAATAATATCTTTTTCGTTCTTTAACGAAATTCGATGAAACAGGAGACACCGTGACCGCAAGGAGGCTCTCTACATTCTAGAAGAAGCCGCGGATTTTTCTGACCTTCCTACGATTTTTAGCACCGCAATAACCAATGTGAGGAATCTAAACTATTTGTGTGAATGAAACCGTGTTGTATAAATTATATAAGCGAAGTGTAAATTATATACGCATTGTATACCTCATGTACATGTGTTGTATAAGTTATATTAGCGATGTATAAATTATACAAGCGTTGAATGAAACATATATGCTTTGAATTGTGATGAAACGCAAGTGAATTATTATATTATATATATATATACTCCCCTCGTCCACAGACCATGGACGATATTTATTGCTTGAGATTGACGTGATATTATATGGTATGACGAATGGTTGGGAATAATTGTTTGTGGTTGATATTTTGGTTGAAAAATACCCTCTTGTGGTTGAAACAAAATAGAATAGAATTGTGGAATTGAAAATAAAACATGTCGCCTGCGTGCGAACTAGATGCATGATCCCCATTGTCAAAAACCGCGAGGTTTTAAGGTAGAGCGAGGAGCCGTACTAGGGACGGTCCCGGTTTTAACTACCCTGCCGTTATGCTGCCGAAATTTTCTGAAATATTTATGTGTTAGAATAATTTTCATTCGTTGAAATAAATTACATAAACTATATTGAATATTCATGTGTTGAGTTGCAATTCATTCGTTGAGTTGAAATTCATGTGTTGAATATTATTTGAATTTAAACAAATGGCTTTAGCGATAAAATCACATTTTTATATATAAACTATATCGAATATTCATGTGTTGAGTTGCAATTCATTCGTTGAGTTGAAATTCATGTGTTGAATATTATTTGAATTTAAACAAATGGCTTTAGCGATAAAATCACATTTTTATATATAAACTATATCGAATATTCATGTGTTGAGTTGCAATTCATTCGTTGAGTTGAAATTCATGTGTTGAATATTATTTGAATTTAAACAAATGGCTTTAGCGATAAAATCACATTTTTATATATAAACTATATCGAATATTCATGTGTTGAGTTGCAATTCATTCGTTGAGTTGAAATTCATGTGTTGAATATTATTTGAATTTAAACAAATGGCTTAGCAATAAAAATCACATTTTTATATATATACAAACTATATAGAATGTTCATGTGTTGAATTGCAATTCATTCGTTGAGTTGAAGTTCATGTGTTGAATGTTATCATCTTTTAAAAATAAAATGAATCGACAATGAAAACTATATTTTATAGTGAATATGAAGTGTTAAAAATACACATGTGTCGAATAAATATTTTTGATGATAAAAATATTCCTTTTATCATGTATACGCTTAGTTAAAAATACACACGTGTCGAATAAATATTTTTGATGATAAAAATATTTCTTTTATCATGTATACGCTTAGTTAAAAATACACACGTGTTGAAATAAATAATAGTTAGCTAGAAATATTATTATTAGCTTTGTTCTGCATATATATACATGTGTTGAACAGGAAAAATGGATTAGCTGTAGAGTAAAGAAATTATTTGCGTGCCCGACAAATAGGTAAACCTTGATGAGTTGGCTGCGCAATTTTATTTATATATCAACTCCTGTGAATGGCATTGGATGCGGAGTGCTGGTTTTTCTGTGTGAAATAATAAATAACGCCATAGGATAGTAACAATTAATTTTGAACTACACTACATGGCATACTTCTTGATGATAGCCATACTTCATCATATTCCACATAAGCAATTGGAGCTTATGTGACGAGGTGGAAGATTTACCATACAAGCAAGAGGCTTGTATGGCGATGACTATGTACTACAGGTTGAACTGATGACTGATATGGACTATATAAATTATAACGATAAATTGCCAGATTAATAAAAACCCCACACGGGTCTGGAGTTGACAATAATCACGTCGCTCTAGTTATTAGATACGACACATGGACTATTTATTTCCACACGGAAACGGGGTGACGGGAATTTATTCTCTGGAGTGATTATCAGTACATGCTCCCCCGTAAACACCAAAATATATCACTATAAATATGTGAATGCTTTTTAGGATTTATTGGGTACCTAATACGGCCCAATAAATTTCCAAACCCCTCCCCGTACAAAGGAGGTTATGGCGAAATTTTTCGAAATATTAAGGCGTTAGTGAAATATTTGAAGTGAAAACGAAGTTGAAAATATAGTATGAACTATAGTTGAAATTATAGAATGAACTATATTTATATATATATATAAATATAATTAAAGGGAATAGAGGCCGTGCAGTTCGTGTTTCGGAATCGTAATTTGAAACGATTAGTACGAGAAATCCGACCATCGGATTTTCCCGAAACCGCAACCGTTGGGTTCGCCTTGGAAATATCTTTCCAATGGCACCAACCTTGTAAAAATCCAACGGTTGGATTGTCCGGAATGTTTAATTCAAATCTGAAGAAAAACAGCGCCAGAATCGTTTATATTTATATATAAATATAAATATAATTAAATTAAATCGAATAACGACGCTGCAGTTCGAATTTCGAAAACGTAACTTCAAACGACTAGTGTGGAAGATCCAACCGTCGGATTCTCACAAAACTGGAATCGTTGGGTTCGCTTTGGGAATATCTTCCCACTGATATAGACTTTGTAGAAATCCAACGGTTAGATTTTCCGATATGTGTAAAACAAATTAAGGGAAAAACAGCGCCAGTGCCACGGCACGACCTGAAACGTCGTTTAATTAAATATGGCCATTTTTAAATAAATAAAAATGGCGAATAATCGTTATAAAATATTAAAAGCAACATTGATTGAAAATAAGCCAATTGGGCTTGAATTGCTTGATATTTATTGGTTGTATGTGTTTGACGCGAAAATAACACTAAATAACTGAAAGATGGATGTCGAATAATATAAGCATAAAAAGAATCGATTTAAATTCTAATGACATGAATTATTTGAAAAGGCCGAGCTAACCCTCATTTCAAATAATTTATCGAGCGATTCGAATTGGAAAATGCAAAGACGATTCAAGACCGATGATCTTCGTATCGGTTGGATGGGCGCTACTGAGGTTCCTGACCGGAGTAGCTACCGGAAGGGGACGGAAGTAGTAGCCGTCTGAACGTATGTGTTGATTGGACGGATATACGAGGAATTTGACGCCTCCGGTTTCGTTCAGACCCAGGACGGACTTGTAAATGGACTGTGTGTCTTACATTGGATTTTGTTCTATACTGATTGATCTCTGTTAAATATATATCTGTTTGGCGGCGGAGAATTTATTCTTTTGCTTAACGCCCTTCTCTGAGACGTACGAGCTCAGAGGTTATATATCGATGGAAATCAATCGTATGGAGTGGACTGCCTATGTGGCATGCCAAGATGCTGTGATCAAGGCTTCTGTTGCAAAGCAAAGTCTTGTGGATGATGATCAAAGCAAGGTCTACGTGGCCTAGCTTTGTGTATTTCGTAGATTCGCGAGCCTCACACCCCGGTATGAGTTGAAAACGGGATACGGACTGCAGGGAGAGCACGACGTTTCTTTCTAGCTATGGTGGTGTCAGTGACTTACCAGCCCTGACATATATATCTACTTTTCACCTTTGTGGTTGTTGGAATGCGAGGCGCCTCGATTATAGGTCTGTAAGGACCGGGAAACGTGTGTTCAGGAATACTAATCCTCTAACGTAAGTGAGGACCGGCCCTGAAGCATCCAGGGGTTACCCAGAGTGTGTAGTCCCGAGGCATTTGCTAGAGTGTCTCGAAGCGGAGAGGAGCTTGCCCCTTGCCTCGACTGATGACGGAAATCCAATTTCCAATACGAAATAACGGACTTGATTGTAGAACTAGTATGGCGACATAGTATATGGTAGCTATGCCGTCTATGATTGATATTTATGATGCTATTCGTTTTTGAAACATATATGCACTAGTAATAATATCAAATGATTTTGCTTTATACGTATCAAGCATATTTGGCCCTTATAAGATAAACTCTATCCTCCAGCTTGCGTTGCATTGTGTGATGGGACCTGAGTCTTATAATGGCTTCATTCTTTCTAAAAACATTGCGTTGTTTTAAAAGAACTTACTTGTTTTAAATGCACTAGCAATCACTGGAGTAAACCCGTTCCGCGAAAGTGGCGTGGTCCAATGATTTGCTATTACTGTTGTTTAACTGTTAAATAGATTCCTCATACCAGTCCCCATGACTGACTCGTTGTTTGTTTCACTTTGCAAATGCGGGTGCCCTTATTTTCACACGGGCAGCCTAGTACACAGGTGACAGGTTGTTTTTGGCTCTGCACTGCTGCATAGGGTGCATTTTTGGCTCATGGCGAGGCTGACTTCACAGAGACGACTTTGACATTCTCCGCCATTACTGTTCTTATATTATGATTCCGCCGCTGGCGATGCAGACTGATTTACTTTCCGTATTTCTTACTATATGTATATGTATTCCGCCTCTGGCGATGATGATTGATCACTTTCCTTTTTATTTACTAAGTTATATCCCACGCTATGCTATTCTGATGTTATTACATGTTGTGATTCCGCTGTCATATCCATGTAAAAATTATTCTATTTATTGTTTCTGCTATTATCTGTACTTTGCTATGATGATTAATGTGTTATTTCCCAATGATTATCCTTAATACCGCCCCTCGGATTTTGGGATCGTCACATCAAACATGTCCAAAAAGTCTTTAACTACAGGCACTAAACTGGGATCATCTAGAAAAGCATCTAGGAAATCTAAGAAACTAAGGATGATTGGCCCCGCGAGTCACAAGAATTCTCGAGAGTCCCACCATGGCATCCAAAAGCCTCACTACTCTCCTCTCGCAGTCAAGGATGGTGTTACTACAAAAATTTCTACCGAGATAGGCTGAAGGTGAAGGGGTATCGGACCGCCTAAAAGAAGTATCTGGAAGGGACAACAAGGGGCACCATCAATAAAGGAGGAACCTTAAATTCGGTACGAAAAGAGTCTACCGGTAGGGTAATTTATCAGTCTTGTTCTCTTTCTCTTAGGAGCAAACCCTAATTTCCAAATCGAATTAGGGATTTTTTCAACTCTTGTAGTACATCCATAATTAATAAGGAGACGCCCGAGACTTAAGCATTTCTTGATTTGATAATCATATTGTGTTTATAATGATAAGACATAGAGTTAAAGTTAACCTTTCTTATGATAGAGTTAAATCATGGTTCTTTCATAGAAGGGAAGGTCCTGGGTAAAACCAAAGCTTTTCCCCTTCCGGATGGCCCCTATGTGACTTAACTCTCGCATAGTAAGCCTAATGCAACCTAACCTCGGAAGGGAGCTTGCTATAAGCTTGTGGCTTGATAACTGACGTAGCCAAGGCCTTTCTGAGCTGGTTCGATGCAGAAGTTTCATATAAGTCAATAAGTGCTATGTCAACATAAACAACCTGAGTGTTAAGAGGCACTAGCCTACTTCCTCTTAGCACAATGTATATTATTTTATCTAGGGTCTAATGGTGGCCCAGAGTTTCAGTCTTATTTCACTTATAAAACCTTCCTCCAAGGTGTCCGTATATACTTTTTTAAAATAAAATAAAATCTTAAAAGAACTTCATTTTTGAAACTTTATATCACTTGAAATTTTAAAATCAATTTATTTCAAAACATTTCGAAATCAACCACGGTGTCCGTATATAGTTTTCTACCTAGGGTAAAGTGATCAATTCAGTCTTAGTTAATTCAATATTTACGGGTATGTATCATTTCAACCCAGGGTGATTTCCTAAAACTAAAGGAACTTGCAGTGTGAGAGTAACATAAATAAACATCGATGCAGCATCACATAACATACATATCATCACATTACAATCACATATCACTTGTGCATAAATTTTGTGTCATATAAATGTCGTGACATAACGTGTCATATGTGAGCAACTCATACATCAATAATGTGATTTTCTACAAACAAGTCCTACGCATTTCAATCAACATTTCAATAAAGTTAAATTTACGGTCATGAATAATGTGAGTCAGGTGTGAGATAAACTCACCTTCCGTGGTACGGAAAAGATAACGGTACGGACGAAACAAGAGATGACGACGAAATCCGAGCGCACTCGAAACCGAATCAAAGCAACTACGAGCGGACCGAATCTGTTTACGCAACAAGAAACGAAAGAAAAAAAAAGAAAAGAATTAATCCCTTTTTTTTTACATTAGCTATATGGTGGAAAAAAAAAGGAATAAAATAACTTAACAAAAAAAAAACATGGAACAAAATGCATGGGACAACATGCACCATTTGTTTCAACGCATGGGCATGCATTTTGTTCCAACTATGCATGCAACGCATATCCCCATTTTTTTTATTCATTTGTTTTGTTTTTTTTGTTTTTTTTTATCGGACAAAGGCATGCTACTGGAACCAAGAAAAAAAAACAAACGCATGCTACTTGTATAAGATGGACCAATATCAACATGTACAAACAGGTTTGCATGGAACTCATGCATGCTACAGGGGCTTTAAAAATGGAACACAAATGTGCATGTTCAAATGCACGGTTCCAAATGAATGCTACAGGAAAAGCCAAAAAAGATTTTTTTTTTTTTTTGACAACAAAACAAAAAAAAATTCCAAACTATTAAATGTAACAAGGGAAGGCAAAATGAAACGTATGACACATTCATTTGTTCAAATTGCATGCTGCATGCGTGAAAGGCATGTACGGTGAACAATTGTGTTTTTGTGTTTTTTTTTTTTTTGACATATGGTGCTACAGGAAGCATGCTCGTTAAAACTAAAGCATTTTTTTTATAAAAGGAAGAAAAGAAAGTTAAAAAAAATAAAAAAATAAAAATTCTACAAACAAAACTCCTCGGTCTCGTTTTACATATATAGCCGATGATGCTTCTCAGCAAAGACAAGACCTTACCGAGCAAAAGAAATCAAATGGCAAGTGGGTTTTTCTCCGCTAACATATATGATTTATATAGGTAAGGGACACTATGATTTTCAACAAAACAAATTTCCATTCCACCCACCAACGCATGCAACTAACTCTTGCTAACATTGACAGGAGTACAAACCATATATATGAATATTTTTATAATAACAAAGGAAAATGGGATGTACCCTCTTCAAAATGGAAGAACTTGGGCGCAACAAAGGCTTGTATAAAATTGCTCACGGCATAGCAAAAGATGGCGAAGTTTATTTTTCTTGGATATGCTGCAGTGAAGTGAAGAGGTGGTGGAGATAGGGGAGTTGCGGTTTGCTTGGAGATGGGGAGTTTTTTTGAAAGATGAGCGAGAGGTTTTTTTTGCTTGGAAATGGAAATCTTCAGATCTGAATGGGCAAGAAAAAAATGGGAAGTGGAGGAAATGAAGCAGAGGCGTGGGAGGTGTGTTAGTTAAAAAGGAAAAGAAGGTGCAGCTAGTCACGTGAAACGCACACAAGTTGAACACACGCGAATTGTGTGATTCTTATTTCTTGGACAAGAAGAAAACACGGTTAGAGGATAGATTCCTAAATAACAAAATAACGCATGAACGTTACGGATACGAACGGTATCCGACCGAAAAAAAAATTCAATGATGTTTCAACACGCGGTTATACGAAACAAATTTAAATTTATAACGCGTCAATGGAAAAATATTATTTAATCGACGCTTATGCGCTACGCACTGAAACTTGCAATTTCTTTCCGAACGACGAAAAATTTGATTTAAACAAATCGAACAACGGAAACCGTCGAATTATCACGCGCAGAAAAATAAACAAACGGCGTTCTCCAAACAAAACGAATTTTTAAGTTTCAGTTTTTTTTTAATTAAGATAATCGGTTAAATTTCAATGCAAAAATTTTACGAGTCGTTACACTCTCCCCCACTCAGAACTTTTCATCCTCGAAAAGAACGAGATATGGGAATCAAAGAACGAATCAATGAATAGAGAGATAAACAAGATTCAAATGAATAATACCTGAGACAAACAACTCCGGATTCGAAGCATGCATGCTTTCCTCCGTCTCCCAAGTGCAATCTCGATCGTCGGTACTCCATTGTACCTTGACCAAGCTAACAGACATTCTTCTCAGTTGCTTCGTACCTCTATCAACGATACAAAGTGGTTTCCTTTCAACAGTCAGGTTTGGCTCCAACTCTAAATTGTCAATCAAAGCTGGTTGGACGATCAAGGAAGGATCGTGGAGATACTTACGGAGATGTGAAACGTGGAATACGTTATGCACCACCGAGAGTTTCTCAGGCAACTCAACACGATAAGCAAGCGGACCAACTCTCTCCAATATCCGGAAAGGACCAATGTACCTAGGCGCAAGCTTCCCTTTCCGACCAAAACGAATAACGTTCTTCAATGGAGAAATCTTCAGAAAGACCTGATCTCCAACATCAAACACTAAAGCCCTTCGTCGTCTATCGGCATACTTCTTCTGTCGATCCTGAGCAATCCTCATCTTCTTCCTAATATCCTCAACTTTCTCGGAAGCTTCTAATATCATATCCGGTCCAAGTACTAACCGATCTCCAGACTCAATCCAACACGACGGAGAATTGCACGAAAGTCCGTACAAAGCAGCAAATGGTGACATTTTAATACTAGCCTGAAATCAACAATGGATTCAAAAGATAGAATTTTAAAATGAAAGACTAAATTCGAAGATAGATCGATACCTGATAACTATTATTATAGGTGAATTCGACAAGATGGAGATGATCTTCCCAAGACCCACCATAATCAAGAACACAAGCACGAAGAAGGTCTTCTAAAATTTGGTTCACCCTTTCCGTTTGACCATCGGTCTGCGGATGGTAAGCAGTGCTGAGATTTAGACGAGTTCCTAAAGCATCCTGAAAAGCTCTCCAAAAGTTGCTGGTAAAGATAGGATCTCGGTCACACACAATACTCTTCGGAACTCCGTGCAATCTGACAATCTCTCGCATATAAATCTGAGCCAAACTCGAAGCAGTACGATTAGCTCTAACTGGAATGAAATGAGCAGACTTGGTTAACCTGTCAACTATTACCCATATGCTCTCATTTCCTTTTCTCGTCCTGAGAAGACCGTCGATAAAATCCATAGAAACTTGTTCCCACTTCCAATTGGGAATCTCAAGCGGTTGTAACAATCCTGCGGTCTTTTGATGGTCAGCCTTAACCTGCTGGCAAGTGGCACACCTACTCACATAAATAGAAACATCCCTCTTCATACCATTCCACCAATACACCTTCTTCATGTTCTGGTACATCTTTGTCACACCTGGATGAATAGAGAGTCTAGACCGATGGTTCTCCTTAAGTACCTCCTATCTCAGTCCATCGACATTAGGAACACAAATAATACCATTAATCCTCAAAATCCCTTTTTCATCAATCTGAGCATCCATATCGCCTTGGTTACCTCCTTCTCGCCTTTGAACATTTTCCTTCATAATCCTAAGCACATCATCCTCATCTTGCTTAGCTGCTATGAGATCCATAAGAGGCGAAGAAACAACAATCTGATACAACATTGCCTTCTTCCGACTCAAAGCATCGGCTACCACATTAGCTTTTCCAGGTGTATAATTAATATCCAAGTCATAAGCAGCTAGGAACTCCAACCATCGAACCTGCCTCTGGTTAAGATCCTTCTGGCTGAATATACACTTCAATGACTGGTGGTCGGTGAATAAGACAAATTTGGTACCCAAAAGATGGTGTCTCCACAGCTTCAAAGCAAAAAACCACAGCGAGCAATTCCAAATCATGAGCTGCATAGTTGGCTTCATGAGTTTTCAGCTGACGACTGGCATATGCAATGACTTTTCTATCTTGCATCAGAACAGCTCCCAAACCCTCTCGACTAGCATCAGTATACACTGTCAATCCATCAGTTCCATTCGGGACGGTAAGAACAGGAGCGGAAGTAAGCTTCCGCTTTAACTCAATGAAGGCTGCTTCACAATTTGGATTCCAAACAAACATAGTATTCTTGCGAGTTAAAGCAGTGAGAGGTGCGGCAATAGTGGCTGCTATGCGTCACCACCGGTCCGGGAGTGCAATTGGTAGATCCTACCCTGGGTATTTCCTCGAGTGCCTTGTCATATTACCTTGATCGCGCCTATTACGAATTTGTTTTGCATTGTACCTATGGAGTGCTCCCTGATAGCCCACCGGTTTTGGTGGAGTTTACAGTACTATATAGAATACGACGTTTATAAACGGTGTAAGGGTAATAATGGTAATTCCGCTTACGCTATTTTCAATATTATATTTCCCGTAGACATTATTATAATAGCGTAGTGTATTATATGATATAGTTTATCGGATCCTTAGAGGATGGAAATCCCAAACATCTTCTAAGTTTATCTATGCATTTCAGTTGAATATTTCAATTGAGTTGAATTTTCTGTTATGAGAATGTTAGTCCTGATCCGAGTGTTTTGTCTTTGCATTTTGCTCGGGTCAGCCTGAGTAGCACAGCATTGGAGTCTTGTTTTGGAGCTAGAGACCTTTTGGAGCTGTGGCTGTTATCTATCTTTTCCTTCAGTTATTTTGATTCTAGTTGATTTGGCATCGGTATGTACTGATGTATCATTTATCCGTCTGAGACTTGATGTTTTTGCGATGTCTATGTCACTTATGTACTTCTTTGAGACTATTTTATGTAGTAGCTTCATGAACTACTATGGTCTTATTTTCCGCTGCGAGTTATTCTGTGTCTGTGATCTGTTTGTGATTCTGTGATTAGTTTTATTTTACGCCGAATTTTATTAACAATCTATTGTTTTGGATGATTCAAGTCTGACATGTGAGGTTTATTGTCGATTTGAATGGTTCAAAATAGTGGGTCGTTACAGTTAAGAGGCACTAGCCTACTTCCTCTTAGCACAATGTATATTATTTTATCTAGGGTCTAATGGTGGCCCAGAGTTTCAGTCTTATTTCACTTATAAAACCTTCCTCCAAGGTTGTTATTGACTTTGTAGTCTCGTAAGCGTAATACTCACCCCTCGAAGGAAGAGTAGCTAATCTTCAGACTTAAGTTCTTGATGTCTAGGAAAGGGTGGAACTCGTTAAAGAGCACTAATTCAGGGACGTATACCAATAACCTTTAGATAACCCTTACATCAAACTTCTAAGCATATGCATTGTTCATCCTAGTTCGGGTGTTGACGAAAAATGCCATTAACATTTTGGTGCTAGAAGGAGGGCTTAAACCTCCGACTTCATACTTATCCAATCAGAAATTAATTTGGTAAACTTATTTCTCCATGGCAGGGGAAGATGAAATCAAAAAGATTGGAGGATCGAAATATGGAGCCAGCTCCTAATGCAACCCTTAAAAGGAACGTGGAGCTAACGCTCAATCTAAACAACAATGAAGAGGGAACGACCTCCAACCCTATGCAGCCACTAAACCCAAATGACATGGAGGAAAATGCCGCTAAAATCATGGCTCTAGAGAAGCAAGTCCAAGAAATGCAAGCTCAAATAAACGCTATCCAAGTGTAGAAATTTTCAAGGCTCATCAATTCCAACCAAAGAAAGGTGAATGAGTCTCCAAAGAGAAAGACTCCCATTCAACACTCTAAAGAAAAAGAAAGGCTCAAAGCAGCCTCCTCTAAGAAGAAAAGATCCCTTTTAATAGGGTTAGATCATCAAGGAAATCAATGAGAACAAGAGCAATCCGGGAGCTCCACTTCTAAAGGTTATGATCCTAAAAGCGCGAATTATGGCGACTCAGAGGCTTACCTCGAATACATTGCTAGAAAAACCGTCAAGACTTATTGCAAGCAAAGGGAAGAGAACCCAGGATGATATGGTTATTGCTAATGAAAGAGTAGTTCCTTTTGCCGACGAGATCATGAGCATTATAATACCATCTAGGGTGAAGGTTCCAACCATAAAATATATCGGAACAACTGACCTTGATGATCATCTAATGCCCTTCGACAACCAAATGGATCTCTATAACGCTTCAAGGGCCGTCAAATGTCACCTTTTCCTAGTGACCATCCGGGGACCAGTAGCCAAATGGTATCGTCAATACATAGAGAATACCATCTATTCATGGAAACGGTTCACCTATGAATTTTCCGCATAATTTGCATCTACAAGGATCCAACAGTTGATTACACAGTTATTGCTAACATCAAGCAGAGGCAAGGGGAGTCCCTAGGAGATTACTTGAAAAGGATCAACATAAAAGCATTAAAGGCCAAAGATATAAAAGATCGTGACAAGTTAATTGTTGTGCATTCCGGGTTGATTGAGGATACCCCCTTCTGGAAGGAACTATACATTCACGGCTGTAAAGACTTACAAGACTTCCACTTTCAAGCTAATAAGTTCATCTGTATGGATGAATTGTACTTCACGAAGAAGAAGTTTGGCCCACGAGGGGAAGGAGGAAAGCCGAACTTTGGTAGAAAGCCTCAAAGTGGAAGGTTCGGCTTGGATGGAAATCAGAAAAGGTCAAACTAGGAGGATTCTAATTCCAACAGGTCGCCTTAAACAAGCCCATTTTCTTTGTGTATGATATGGCAAAAGAAAGTGTCAATAACTTCCCCGTCACGTTCAAAGCCAAGAATTTTCCGAAACCTCATGCCGGAGGAAAATATTGTGAGTATCAAAAAACAATCGGACATAAGACTGACGAGTGCAAGGTCTTGGACGAGATTATTCAGAAGCTTATACAAAAGGGACATCTGAAAAAGTTTGTTTTGAACAAGTTAACGTCTGGCCAACATACGAATGGACAACGGAAAGTTCAGAAAACGCAATAGAAGCCACTGCAGAGGAAGGTCATCTAGACTTAGACCCACCAATAAACCAAATTAATGTGATCCATAGCGGACCACATCCTGATGGAAACTGCCCGATAACAAGGAATCGATACCTAATAGAGGCTTACGAAGGGATATTCTCTATACGGTAGGAACCATTTTTGAAAAATGCCCGTTACACTCTCAAAATGCACAACCTGGTGATTTCTCTGAAGGAACTGAAGAAAGGGTCTGTCATCCACATAATGACCCTCTTATGATAATAGCTCAGATAGGGCTCTCTGTGGTAGCCAAGATACTTGTTGATACTAAAAGTGCGGTCAATGTCATCTTTAAACACACCTTTGATCAGATAAGGATTCCTGAGGAAAAGTTAGAATCAAGAAACAAATCAATCTTCAGCTTTAACAACAAAGGATCTACTCTAGTGGGACAAATCAACCTCTTGGTGCAAGTTGGGTTGTCTTCGCTCCACAGGACCTTTGAAACTCTTTTTATTGTTATCCATCAACCATCCTACTACAATGCCTTCTTTGGTCGACCTGCTCTGAAAGAAATGGATGCCTTTGTCTCTTCTAAATATCCAATGGTAAAGTTCTTGACAAAACAAGGGTGGGGAACTATCATGAGGGAACAATTAAGTTCCTATAAGTCGTACTTCGCAACGGTTGAAAAATACAAAAGGGAGTATTCTTCGTACTTTGACTCTTCTACTATTTTTCGACCTTTAGATGATGGATTATTACATCCAGCATTCGAAGCTAGAGGAAAAATCAATAAAGATAACAAACATACAAATGATAAGTACACTTATTTGAGACGAAAAAGGAAGAGAGTCAATAATATAAACTTAGTAGAGGAAGAAGAAATTGTCACAGATTTGGATTCCAAAGGGGACACTGAAAGGATAAAACATATAGAGGATTTGGAAGAAGTAAACGTTGACCTAAAGGATAAAGCCAAAGTTATCAATAAAGGGAAGAGGCTGACAGAACCCTTGAGGAGTGACCTAGTTCAGTTCTTGCAACTCAACAAGGATGTTTTCGCTTGGACTCATTCAGACATGGTTGGAATCAATCCTTCTATCATGAGTCATGCCTAAACCTCAACCCTTCCATAATCCCAATTCGATAAAAGAAAAGGCAATACAATAGAGACTGGCCAGAGGCTTTAAAGGAGGAAGTCAAAAGGCTAGAAACAAACGGGTTCATTCGAGAAGGTTTTTTTTACCCCAAATGGATAGCCAATCTCGTGCTAGTAAATAAGTCCAATGGAAAGTGGAGGACATGCATTGATTATACGTACTTAAACAAAGCCTATCCTAAGGATTTCTATCCCCTTCTATGGATAGACCAGTTGGTCGATGCAATAAGTTGACATAAGATATTATCCCTTATGGATGCTTACTCAGGGTATAATCATATTCCAATGCATAAACCTGACAAGGAGCATACAAGCTTTATCATCGACTGGGGACATTTTTCTATAAAGTAATGCCCTTCGGATTGAAAAATGCGGGGGCAACATACAAAAGTTAGTAAACAGAATGTTCCCAAAGAAAATAGGGCGTAACATGGAAGTATATGTAGATGATATGCTAGTAAAATATATTAAATCAGAGAGCTACATAAAGGACCTAGAGGAGAAGTTCAACATCTTAAGAAGTTACTAAATGAAGTTAAACCCACAAAAGTGTTCTTTCGGTGTCAATCCGGAAGGTTCCTAGGATATGTGGTAAGTGAACATGGCATTGAGGCTAGTCCTGACCAAATTCAAGACATAAAGGATATGGAAGAACCCAAAACAAGCAAAGAAGTCATGAGCTTAAATAGAAAGGTAACAGCCCTCAGTAGGTTCATTTTAAAAGTCACTGACAAATGCATCCATTTCTTTGATGTTATAAAGAGAAGAACTTCGAATGGAAAGAAGAATGTAGAAAGGCCTTTCACGAATTGAAAGACAACATAGGGCAACCTCCGATTTTGTCTAACCCCGAGAAGGAGAAGATTTATATCCCTATATGGTTGTTTCAGAATATGTTTAAGCTCGGTCCTTATAAGAGATAGTGATGGAACTCAACACCTAATTTATTACATTAGAAGAAGGTTAAAGGATGCAAAAACCCGATACCCATGACAGAAAAATTAGCATATTGCCTAATACTTATAGCACAGAAGCTTAGGGGCTGCTTCCAAGAACATCCTATTAAGGTCTTGACTAACTTTCCGCTTAAGCAAGTTTTCAGCAAGCCAGAAACCTTGGGAAGGTTAGTGAAATGGGGGATTTAACTTAGCCAATATGATATTGAGTTTCAACAACGGGTAGCAATCAAAGGACAAACTCTTGTAGATTTTGTGAACGAGTGCACGAGCTTCATTACAGAACATTCAACCAAAGAGAATGACTTAAAGGCGGAATGGAAATTGTTTGTAGATGGGGCTTCAAACGAAAAAGGAGCAGGGGAAGGTTACATCATAATTACCCCTAATGAACATCGCTTGCACTATGTAATGAAGTTAGGGTTCTTAGCTATTAACAATGTGGCAGAATATGAGTAAATGATGGCAGGATTGAATTAAGCACTACAGTTAAAGATACCTCGAATAGAGATCTTTAGTGATTCAAAAATAATGGAAAATTAGACAAAGAAAACCTATCAAACCAAATATGCATGGTTGGCCCTATATGTAAAAAGGATAGTAAAGATGTTAGGGATGCGGAATTGATCGTTAAGGCAAAACAAACACTAGAGGGGGTGAATAATGTTTGTTAGAATTTAAACAAAATTTAAAACTTATGTGAACTACGGGATGAATCAAGCGCCATAAACAAAATCATAGACACAGACTCAAACACGAATAAAAAATAAATAGAAATAAAGATGCAAAAAAGGAAAAATCACACCAGATTTTATACTGGTTCGGATTGCTCCTACGTCCAGTCCTACACAACGCTGGATTGCACAGAGTTTTGTTATTATTTCCAAATTCAGTTACAAACTCCTTGATTTCATAACTACAAGGGATACCACCGATTCCAACCTCCTTGATTTAACGGCTACAAGGGATACCACCGATTATATCCTCCTTGATTTAACGGCTACAAGGGATACCACTGATTCTAACCTTTACTCAACCCAAACAATTACAAACAGCCCTAAAACTCTTCAATAGCACTTGATCCAGAGAGTAGAGCGAAGAAGTTTGATCAAAACGGAATTGAATTCGGTAGAGTATAAGTATAGAAACCATAGAAATGATTAATAATAATGATGTAGAGAAAGAGAATGAAGTTAGAGAAGAAGATATGATTAAAAATTCGAATTCAAGCCGTTTTATAGTGTGTGAAAGGTTGCAACGTTTCTGGAGCGTTACAAATGGTGAAAAGACACTTCCTTTAAAATTTAAATTTCTGACAGTTATATGTCGACATAACCTTTTTTACATGTCGACATACTTATTATTTTTATGATTTTTAAAGTATTTAAATCAATATTTAAATTCTGGAAATGCTTGAAACGAAACTAGTTGCTAAAACATTATTTTTCAAGTATAAAAACATAAGAAAATATTAATTAAACATATGATTAAAAACTTAATATATACATGATATAAAAACTATATATAATATAATTATAAACATATATATAATATAATTATAAACAGATATATAGGAATTTATAAAGAAATATTTATAAACTATATATAAACAAAAAGGTTATATGAAAACTTAGAGTTTAAATAATCAAACATAAACTTAGTAAAACATATTTAATAAAACTATAAAAATAAGAATACTTATAAATTAGGAAATATATTTGAAATCATAAGTTCGAAATTCTTGGAAGATTAAAAATTATTTTGAGAGAAGTTTGAAACCAATTCTAAAATAATTTGGAATTTGAAAACAGATAATTTGAAAAACAGAATTTGAACATGGAGTGCTATTCGGAGTCTTACATAAACTAGACTCTACTACTATATTTATCTTGAACTCTTGATTACTTATGAGTCTTCAATCTACTCTAAATTCTTAATCTCCAAAAGCTCTTAAACTGTACAGTCTTGTAATAACCCGGAAATCCGAGCCAATTTAAATATTTTTTATTTTGGCAATTTTAGCGAATTTTGATTATTTAAAATGAATTATTTTAAATAATAACGACGAGAAAGTTATTTTGAATAGAATTCAAACGTATATATTTATATAGATCATCGTTAGAATATAAATATTTATTTTAAATTATAAAAGGAATTGAAAACAGCGCGGTAGTTCGATAATTCGATTTTAAATTTCAAATGAATGTACCGGGTGCAAACTAAACTAGATTTTAGTGAAACCAAAAATATTAATATCTATTTGAGAATATCTTTCCAACGAATCCGAAAAATTGAAATTTCGTAGCGGGAATCAAAAGATATGTCCAGTTGAAAATTTTGAATAGTCGCTATGAAATTCAGGCCCTTAAAAATGGAAATTTTGCAAACGACCTCGGATTTCGACGAAACCACTTTTGTTGGATCCGTGATGTCAAGTTATTGCTAGGTTTCAAATTTCATAATTTTTCGAATCAATATGTGAGTGTGGCAAAGGAAAATACGTTTGACCAGTTTCATTTGATTTTAATCGACTGGAAAATGGCCATTTTTTAAACGGTCTCGGAATTCGATGAAACTAGTTTTGTTAGGACCGTATCGTTAATACGAAGCTAGAAAATATTTTTCTGGAATTTTTCGAGCTAGTATGTGACCCCAGTAAATTGAAATGCGCGTTCAAATTCAATATATAGAGTTATATGTTGATTTTGATGAAAACTGTTCGAAACGATCGAATCAGCCTACGATATATATCCCATTGTGTTCGGGATGGGGGTAATTGGCTATGGACGACAGGCGGTGGGCCTCGTTTCGAGTTCGAATGAAAAAGTTACTTTTTAGTCAAAAATAAAATAATTAAATATACATTATATTATATGGCTCCCTTCTTTATTCTCTCTCCCTCTCCCCTCATTTTCCAAATCGATTTTCAGAGAAAAAAAAGAAAAAATCCGCTCAGCAAATCAAACCTGCCGCCGTTGCGCCGCCACCGATCAACGCGAACCCCCCCTCCAGTGACGTGCACCGCTCCAGCCTAACCCCCACCTCCTTCGCCATTCAGCCTCTCTTGAGCCCCCCCCAGTCGTTCTAATCCACCGCTCCGGCCATCTAACCCCGCGCCGCCCTTGCTGCTCCGAAACCCCACCACCGATGATGCCAGACACCACCCCTCTCCTCTTCACACTGTAAGTTCTCTTTTTATTTTTTTTTCTCTTTTCTTTTTCGTTGCTGTGATTTTTATGTAAAAAGTAGGTCATTAGTTTATTAGAAATAAAAAATGGGGTTTTATTTTATCTTTAAATAAAGGATTATATTTTTATAGATAGAAAAGATAAGGTTTTAAAAATATAAAGAAGTGAATAGGAGGAATAAAAATATAATTTTTATAATATAGAAAGAGTAAAAATATAATTTTTATTGAATGTAAAGGTTAAAAATAGAATTTTTATCGTATGTAAGGAATAAAAATATAATTTTTATATAGCAGAGATTATAAAAATATAATTTTAATAAGATAGAGGATATAAAAATACATTTTTTATATATGTTGTAGCGAAAAGATTTGATCTTTATAAATACAGCGGAGTGATAAAAATTAGATTTTTATATATTGAATAGCAAAGTAAAAATTCGATTTTTATATATTGAATAGCAAAGTGAAAATTCGGTTTTTATATATGTAGTGGCTACGGACAATGAAATTGACAAAAGGCGAGCAACGGTGAAAATTTCTACATAGGAAGAGTCGTGGCGTTTGGATTAGCTAGTCAGTGAGAACTTCTCACCTTTAATTTATTTTTCTAGTTGAAATATATACTAGGATGCAGATGGTGTTTAGTAGCATCCGACACCCGTCGTCCACAGACCATGGACGGCTTGTATGCTTGTTTGTTTGATTTTGAAGTGTAGTTGATTGTGTGATGTGATGTGAAATAAAATAAAATATTTATATAGTCAATAATATTTTATAGTTGAAAATAGAATTTTTAACGTGTATATGAAATGAAATAAAAATAAACAAATCGGACGATTTGTTTATATGCACACATTTGACTGATATAGATTGGGACGATAAATTTTACACATCGCCCAACTGCACAAATAAAATCTGTGTTTAATTGTTTGAAAACCCCACACGGGTATTGGGGTGATATATGACATACACTTATCCCAATAATTAGTTGTATATCGATCAATTGATTGACAGACTGTCATAAGCGTTAAATATTTATATTTGATGCTTATACAGTGTAGAATACACTTTGGATGATGGTTGATTATTCATCGTTGTTATTGTATACATGTGTTGTAGAAAATCCATATAATTAACATTATATGGTAATTGATTGGGCCGCATTCTAGTTTTGAAAAAAAAGAAATATTTGAAAAGAAATATTTGAATAGAAATATTTGAATAGAAATATTTGAAAAAGAAATATTTGAATAGAAATATTTGAAAAGGAAATGTTTGAAATAGAATATTTGAAAATAGAATATATGAAGCCGTGTTGATTAGATTGACGCCATTTTGACGCGAACGATATTTATATCGATTATATTCGTTTTTATAATGAATATTGAAAAGTGATTTCAAAATCAAATATTTTGATATGAAATTCGAATTATATTGAAAAGAATAGAAATTCGAATTATATTGAAAAGAATAGAAATTCGAATTATATTGAAAAGAATAGAAATTCGAATTAAATTGAAAAGAATTGACATTCGAATTAAACTGAATAGAATTGAAATTCGAATTAGATTGAAATAGAATTGAAATCGTTTAGAATTGAGTTTAAAATGTATTGAAATTGAATCGAAAATCAATTTGAATTGAAATCAATTTCAAATGAATTTAAAACGAATTTGTAAGGGAAAATTCAATTTTGATTTGAATTTGAAAAAGAAGTTGAAATCGTTTTGAAAACGAATTTAAGACGATTTATTAAATATGTTTTAAAAATGGAATCGACGAAGTATATATTATATATATAATATAATGGCCTGAATAGAACGCGCCGAGCCGCGACAGTTCGCGAATTTCGACCATTCACTTCGAACGGATATTACGGGAGATCCGACCGTCGGATTCTCCTGAAACTGGAACCGTTGGGTTCGTATCGAAAAGAGCTTTCTAACGAATATTAGAAATTAGAAATCTAACGGTTGGATTTGGAATTATGTTAAAATCAAATTTGGAAAAGGTCGTTGTAAGTGCAGTTCGATGGCCGTTGATGGAAATCGACTGTACGGGCCTTTATAAAATTATTAAAAATAGTAATAATTTGTGTAAAATCATAAAAAATGGTTTGTGAAGAATTGGGATGAAAAGCTCCATATTTGAAAAGATAAAAGTAGATTTTTATTGAAATGAACTAGTTTTGAACTAGAATAATAATTTATTTATTTTTAAAATAAATAAATTGGATTTGAAATGGTTTTGAAAATAACCAGAATTTCCAATAATTGAATTGGAATGGATTTGAATCGAAATCATCTTCGGAATAGTTCGATGTTGGATTCCGTGATTATACAGATGTTGTTATGGAGTTTAAAAGATATATATATATATCGTTATTTCCAATACGATATTTGTTGGTCGTAGAATTTGATATCGAATATAAGCCAATATATTTTCTATTCAGAGCCTTGTATTTAATATCAAATGTGATTTGGGTTTGTCGTGAATGGTGTCTTCATTAACACTGTTCTTAAGCCCAATTAAGTAAAAGATTAAATCTTTTATTTTGATTTAATGAAGTATACCAATTAAATAATATTTAATTGGAATTTAATTGATATTGATTTTTGGGCTTATCGTGAACAGTGTTTTAAATAACACTTGTTCTTTAACCCGATAATTAATGGAAAGTGATTTTGGGTTGTCGTGAACGGTATCTTCAATAATACTGTTCTTAGACCCAAAGGAATTAAGAAAATCAGAAACTAACCAGAGATTAGTTAAGTTGGATGGTTTCTGAGGTATTGATCTGATGTTGGTTTCGGCCTTCGGGGTTAATACTTAGGGAATTGCTCACTTGCTAATTTACGGTTAGGAACCGATTAAAATGTGATGTGATTTTGCGTTTATCGTGGACCGTGCTTTAAATGACACTGATTCTTTAACCCAGTTAAAGATTAAAACTAAGTGTAGTTTTAATGAATCTTTAATTAGATTGAAAAGATCGAGATTGGAGTATCACCGGTTTTACTCCAGGCGGTAGTTAAATCTTTAATTAGATTTGAACGTGAAATGGTAATTGAATTTACCGATAACACCGTGGTGTTAGATATAAAGTATGGCCAGTTTTACTTCATGGGATGAATAGGTTGGGGTTGGGAAATTAAAACAAATGATTACTTCGGTAAGGTTCGTTAATCCCGTCTAGTTTGAAGAGATATTCAAAGGGAGATTAAAGAATAAATTTAAAGGAATTTATCTTTGATAAAATTAATGGGAACCTTTCCCTAAGAATGTGAAATTTAGACACTAACTGTACGTTGACTAAGATGAATGGTTTCCTGGATATTGATCTGATGTTGGTTTCGGCCTTCGGGGTTAATGTTTGGGGAATTATTCTCTTGCTAATTTGTTGTTAGTGACTGATGAATTGGAATGAGGCGTATGTTGTGTTTGTGTAACACTTGTTTATTATATACGCGAGTTATTCAGAAAGGTCGGGTTTATCCCATTCTGAATAACTGATACGACGATAAGTCGAAGACGAAGACGGTGGTTGAAGACCGGAGGTCTTCACGTCGTTTGGGTGATTACTGATGATCTTGATTGGGCTGTACACCCAAGAAGATGGAAACAGTTGGTGATCGTCCAGACGTACTTGGAGATCGATGATATGCGGGGTACTAGGTGCCTCCGGTTTCGTTCAGACCCAGAACGAACTTGTAAATGGACTGTGTGTCTGACATTGGATTTCAGTCTGTGTGATTGATTTCTATTAAATATATATCTGTTTGGCGGCGGAGAATTTATTCTCTTGCTTAACGCCCTTCTCTGAGATGTATGAGCTCAGGTGTTATATACTGATAGATATCCAACGCATAGAGTGAATTTCCTGTGTGGCATGCCTAAGTGGCAAATGATCAAGGCTTCTGTTGAAAAGCAAAGTCTTGTGGTTGATGATCAAAGCATGGCCTGTGTGGCGTAGCTTTGTGTAACATTGATTCGCGAGCCTCACACCTCGGTTGTGAACCAAAAACGGGAGAAGGACCTCAGGGAGGGCATGTGTTTCCTTCTAGTTAGAAGTGGCATCAGTGGTTTTACACGCCCTGACGAGTTTGACTTATGTGGTTGTTGCTGTTGCAAGGCGCCTCGGTTTGATCGGACGATCCGGGTCCGATGGAGTCATTTGTTGGCTCATTGACAACCCAAAGGGTGGGGAAACGCAGTGTTCAGGCATTTTAATCCACATCGGTGGTCCGGCCCTGACGATCCAAAGGTCACTCGAGCTCTGACCTGAGACACGGACTAGAGCGTCTCGAATTGGTTGAGGACTATCTTTTGCCTCGGTTCACAGATGGAAATCCAACTTCCAATACGTGACGTTTCAATTTTAGTTGTAAACCTATATATGGCGACATAGTGGCATGGGACGCTCATGTCGCCCATGATTGATACTTATGATTTGAAGTTGTTTTATACACTATGCACTTATAATAGTATCAAATGATTTGTTTTAAACGTATCAAGCATTCTTGGCTATTATAAGGTAAAAACCCTATCCCCCGGCTTGCGTTGCATTGTGTGATAGGACCTGGGTCTTATAATAGCTTCATTTTTCTTTATTTAGCATTGCGCTGTTTGTTTTATGCACTGGTATTCTTGGGAGGAAACCCGTTCCGTGTTATACGGCGTGGTTCCTTGGTTTACCTAACTTTAAAAATAAAGATTAATAACTCTTTTAGTTCTCACACCAGTCACATGAATGACCTGGAGTATATTGTTTTAACCTAAACTCTGGGTGCCCTTATTTTGACACGGGCAGCTAGTAGTTTTGGTTTTGCAGATTTATATTCACAGGATCCTGGTTTACAGCTGGAACGATATCCGGAAAGCTTTGTATCCATATATCTCTTCTAGTTGTGTATTGTATTATTTTCCGCTGCTATGTAATTTATTGTAATCTCTGATATTTCTGTGTAATATTTATTTGTTTATACTCTGTATATTATTGTATTCTGATGGAATTGTTGTAATAAACAATGAAATGTTCTTCTGTCTACGTTCCTTTGTGTGTTGTTCTCAAGGTATCCGCTCTTTCCTTCACGGGGAAGTTACGGGTCTTTACAAGTCTTCAGTATTAATTCCTATATACCAATCCTGCATATGCGTATGTGTGTGTATATATATTCTAGATAAAGATGTTAGTATATATTTTATAATCAATGATAATTGAAATAAGGTTGTTGTTATCAAAACTCCATTCTCCAATAATCTCCCCCTTCTTGATGATGTCAACCTTGGTTTATAAAATATCATATGCTTCTAATATTCCCCTTGACTATATTTATCCTATAAGCTATGTCTACATTTTATAATTTCTCCCCCTTTGGCATTATCAAAAATAAATTCTAAAACTACTCCCCCTGAATCCTATAACTACAATTCCTATACTACAGTAAAGTACTCCCCTGAATCTGAAATCTATCTATACCTTATAAAATACTATCCCTAAATTTATAATATCCAAATTCGATATAACTTTTCCTAAATCCATGCTATAAATGATCCCAAATATAACTTGTGACGGCCCGCCCCGCACCAGCCTGCATTTCCTCCGAAAGTGCGCTGTACACATGCCCGACTAGCACGGGACGGTCGTCAGAAGAAAGGAAAGAAGGAAACGAACTAATCAAGAACCTGTAGAATGTCTCATAGCGCATGGAGTAAAATATAATAATAACATACTTGACATAAAACAGGTGAGACAGTGCATAAGCTGATAACTAAAATCAACATCAATCATCAGAGCAGCGGAAATCCAAATACAGCTTATTACAACTTTTCAAATTTACTGTCTCTAACAAAAGAAAGCTAAAGTAGAAGATGCACCACCAATGCCCAAGCAGTGATCTTCAACAACACAGGGAGAATACTATATATATATTACGTGGAAGCCTCCTGCTCGTCTCCGGATCATCTACCCGTGCATCACCAGCTAACATGTCTCTAGTCTGCTCGTGTGAGCACCCAGAGTAATAAGAGGAGACATAAAACTCTGGGTCAGACATAAAGCCTGGTATGAGCGATAAGCATCTAAACAGAATAATAACAGGTATACTAAACCATACCTGAACCTGGACCTGCAACCAAAGAGTCAGTACCACATACCGTACAATACTCTAAGGTGCCATAATAAAGAGTGTAAGAATACGGGGGTGGGGTGTGCATGTCATAATGATAGCAAACAAATCAACCATAGCAACCATCCTCACATCTCTCACTTAGTGCGTAAAGCATACGATATCTACCACTTTGGAACACTAGAAAAATTGAGGTAACGACAAATCCCGACTTGTAGAAACCCTGCTATGACCAAGCTAAACACATGGAGTCATGACCAAACATTTCAATGACCCACCACATTCGTCGTAGCCCTTGGTCCTACCAATGCCATAATGGCCCTGAATCCGCCTTCGTACCTCCTACCATAGTGGTCCAAAGCTATAGACATCGATAACCCCTTAACACGCGTCCCGCAGCAAAGCCCAATCATGAAGCGAACTCGTTGATTCCCATCTAGATCTTGAGCTCTAGCTTCTCATTTGGACTTCCTTTGCATCTCGGGTTTGGTCGAATTGGAGTGGGTCTTCAGAAGAGTTGCCGTGCAGTAGCAGCCCTAGAATTGGGTTTGGTTCGGTAGTCATTACCCTCGTCGGTTCGGTTCGGTCCTCCTTCCTTGTCATCTTTTCATTCGGTTCGGATCGGGTACTTCACTTCGGGTCGGGTCGGTGTCCTCCTCCGGGTCGGGTCGGGTTGCTGTCTTCATTCCAGTTCATGCTCCTTCTCTGATCAGCTCCCTCGTTTTCCATCTACTCCGATCCGATCCCTTCGCCTTACTCCAGTCGTAGCCTTTCATTCTTGAGTCGATCTGAACTGGCCTCCATTATTCTTCCGATCCGATCCCCTTGTCCACTCCAACTCTAAGTAAACGGCCTTCCTTTTTGCCAAGTCTCTTATGTGCCAAACTCCAGTTCGGGTCGGGTTTTCTTGCCCAGTTCACATATCCGATCCGAGCCCTCATCCGATCCGATCCGAAGCCCTGCACAACTTTCTACAACTTTTTCCAGCAACTCGTTTACGCCGTTCGACGACGTTTTTGACAAATCTAACTATTCTAATCAATCAAAAATCATGTCAAATAGTCATAACAACATAGCAAACTAACCACAAACACCACAACAATGAATTTACATGTCAAAATGGATCAAATGTGCCCAAAATCCCCTTATTTTCCCCTAAGCATGATTAAATAAAACTAATCATAGAATTAATAAAACTCAATCAAATTAAACCAAATTCCTACTAGAGGCATAAAATATTATTTAAGAATTTCTAAACATTTTTCCAGAATTTATTAGTGTATAAATCCGCTAATCCTCACTAATTACCCTTAATTACCGTAATTAGTGCAAAAACTATGCAAATCACTCACCTTGGCCACAAATGAAACACCAAATCTGAAATACTCTCTGTTTGGGTCGAATTCCTATGTATAGCAGCAGCTCCAACCTTGCTCTGTTGCTATTTGGCCTTGTTTTGATGTAGTTTAGGCTTAATCTTCACTAAAAATGTGTTTTGGAGTGGTTTTAGAGGATGGAAGCCATTACTAAGGTCTCAAGAAGGTTTGTGGCGGCTCAAAACTGAAATGAAAGTGATTTCCTAACCCTAGTCAGTCCTCCTATACCTCTAAACCCGAAATTCCCCTCTGGGCCTAGCTGCTAATCACCCGGTTAAGCCCAATTAAGCTGTTTTTCACCATCTGAAACTTGTTTCAGCCATATCTCCCAAACGATGAGTCCGTTTGGCTAATGTGACCACTCTACGGAAAGAGAAACCATCATCTGGAGCCAATGGAAGTAGTTTCAGGTCAAAATTCCTTCCCAGTCAAAAGTTATGGCCAAAACAGTGCCAACTAGGGGTAAAATGGTCATTTAAAAATCGGGAAAAATCATGAACATGGGAAATGACCCCAATAGTCGTATCCCAAAGTTACATGACCATACGACTTCATATGTGAAAGAAATAAATATTCTACGATCCTATGATGTGTAGAATACGGGTCGTTACACTCTCCCCCCTTAAGAAATTTCGTCCCCGAAATTCTTTAACCCAAAACATACAAAGGATCCCGCATGCCTAACAACCACATACATCAATCAAACATGCAAAACAAGCAAAACAAACCTATCCTAGCATGCGGAAAACTAAATCGAAGTCAAAATCTTACCAGGCTAAGAGTTCTGGGTATGTCTTCCTAATGTTCTCCTCTGTCTCCCAAGTACAATCATTCTCGTCCTCGCTCCACTGAACCTTGACCAACTTCACCGCCTTCCTTCGAAGTTGTTTCATGTCGTGCTCGACAATACGGGCCGGCTTGCGGTTCCCAACCGCCTCGGGTTCTACTTCGAAGTCCTCTAACTGATCAGGTGAAATAGTCATATCTGAGTCGTGAACGAACTTCCTTAGTTGCGAAACATGAAATACGTTGTGAACTCCCGCCATCTTCTCTGGTAAGTCAATTCTATATGCCAAATTCCCGACTAGTTCAAGAACAGGGAATGGGCCAACAAATCTTGGTGCCAACTTGCCTCTCCTGCCAAATCGTATCACGCTCTTCAACGGAGAGATCTTGACAAACACCAAGTCACCAACGGAGAATTTCAAGTCTCTTCTCCTCTTATCAGCATAACTCTTCTGCCTATCTTAGGCAGCTTTCATTCGTTGCTGAATGATCTTGATCTTATCGGAAGTTTCTCTCACCACATCTGGTCCAAGTACAAACTTCTCGCCAGTCTCTATCCAACATGATGGTGAGTTTCACGGTCTTCCGTACAAAGCTTCATATGGAGCCATACCGATACTGGATTGGTAGCTATTGTTATATGCAAACTCTACTAGATGCAAATGGTCATCCCATGATCCACCAAAATCCAATATACAAGCTCTCAAGAGGTCTTCCAATATACGATTCACTCTCTCCGTCTGACCGTCGGTCTGAGGATGATATGCGGTACTGAGATGTAATCCTGACCCTAGAGCCTCTTGTAAGCTCTTCCAAAACCCACTAGTGAACAATGGGTCTCGGTCACTCACAATGCTTTTAGGTACTCCATGAAATCTCACTACCCACTTCATATACAATTCTGCCAACTTGGCTGCCGTTCTGGTCGATTTGACCGGTATAAATCTTGCACTTTTAGTCAATCGATCCACAATTACCCAAATGCTATCATATCCCGATCTAGTCCTTGGTAAACCATCGATGAAATCCATCGAGACTTGTTCCCATTTCCATTCGGGAATCTCTAATGGTTGCAACAATCCACTAGGCTTCTTTTGCTCGACTTTAACTAGCTGGCAATTCATGCATTTGGATATAAACTTCCCAACGTCTCTTTTCATCCCTTCCCAGTAGTAAGTCCGTCTCATGTCTTGATACATCTTATTACCACCGGGATGTATAGTCAGTTTTGAGTGATGACATTCTTTAAGCACTTCATCTCTCAAACCATTCACGTTGGGCACAACTAGTCTTCCATTCTTTCGAAGCCATCCATCTCGATCAAGCCCATACACATTCATCTCCTCACCGCCGATGTTCATCTCTAACTTGGAGATGATCTCTAATAGATTAGGATCATCCCTCTGGCTAGAACCAATCCGCTCTATCAAAGTGGGTCTGATCGTCAAACTAGCTAGCATGACTGGATCCAATTCGCACCTTGGTCTGAAATCAAACCCCGCGATATACTCCAGTTGCTTCCATTCAAGAAACATTGCCCCTAAACTGGCATGTCTCCTACTCAAGGCATCGGCTACCACATTACCTTTCCCAGGTGTGTATGCGATATCAAAATCATATGAAGCCAAGAACTCTAACCATCTCTGCTGACGGAGATTCAGATCTTTCTGAGAGAAGAGATATTTCAACGATTTATGATCGGTAAACAACTCAAATCTTTCTCCCAAGAGATAGTGTCTCCACATCTTCAGCGCAAATACAATCGCTGCCAATTCCAAATCATGGGTAGGATACTTCTTCTCATGCGGCTTTAGCTGTCGACTAGCATAAGCTACAACCCTACCTCCTTGCATCAATACTGCACCCAGTCCGGTACCACAAGCATCCGTGTATACCGTCATCTCTTCATTCCCTTTAGGAATGACTAACACTGGCGCACACGTCAACTTCTCCTTTAGACTCTTGAAGGCATCCTCACACACTTCGTCCCAGACGAAGGACTGATTCTTCTTAGTCAACTGAGTCAACGGTGCTGCTATCTTGGAGAAGTCCTGGACAAACTTACGATAATATCCAGCTAATCCCAAGAAACTTCTTACATCTGTTGCATTCTTGGGCGTAGGCCAATCCTATACTGTAGCTACCTTCGCAGGGTCCACGGCAATACCACTCTCGGAAACAACATGACCCAAGAATCTTACTTCCCTTCTCCAAAAATGACACTTAGAGAATTTCGCTTTCAATTGGTGTTTCCTCAACACCTCCATCACTATCCTCAAGTGTCCCTTGTGTTCCTCCTCTGTCCTTGAGTAAACAAGGATATCATCCACGAACACAAGAACAAACTTATTCAACTGATCTCTGAATACTCGATTCATAAGATCCACAAAGTAGGCTGGTGCATTGGTCAGCCCGAATGGCATGACCAACCATTCATTAAATCCAGACGGCGTTCGAAATGTCGTTTTAGCTATACTCTCAGCTTCCACTCTAAGCTGATGAAAACCTGTCGCGAGATCCAACTGAGAAAATACTCTCGCGCCACTCAACTGATCGAACAAATCATCTATCCGCGGTAGAGGATACTTGTTCTTCCTCGTCACTTTATTCAACTCGCGGTAGTCTACACACAAACGAAGGGAACCATCCGCCTTGGTAGCAAACACAACTGGTGCTCCCCATTCAGAAACACTCCTTCTGATAAATCCCTTCTTCAAAAGATCGCTGACTTGCACCTCGAGCTCTCGCTGCTCTCTTGGTGCCATACGACAAAGTGGCATCACTATAGGTCTGGCATCTTTTACCAAATCAATACGGAACTCAATCTATCGGTGTAGTGGAAGTCCGGTCACTTCTTCGAAAACATCCGGATACTGGCCAACCACGGGCAAACCTGACAACTCACTATGCGGAATGTCGAGGGAGTTTGGAAAACTAGCCAATACCCCCTTACTGGTTAGACCACCAAACACTATCCTCCGCCCATCATCCGCTCTAGCTGTCACTAAAAAGCCCTCACAGTCTACCACCACCCCGTATCTTTGGAGCCAATCTACTCCCAAAATAATGCCAAACCCAGTAAAGCCCAAAACAAAGCAATCACAAACAAACATGCATCCATGACTCGATAGGACCACATTACGACAAATCATGCTAAGGCTAGTCGAACCACCAATCGGGTTCGTCACTACTAAAGGTATATCGACAATCTCGGGCCCCAATCCCAACCTATCTACCAGGTCACTAGATATGAAAGAACTGGAAGCTCCGGTATCAAATAAAACTCTAACAGGAACATCATAAACAGAAAGCATACCTTGAATGACGACATTCTTTCCCTTCTCCGCCGCTGTTGGGGCATTCGACGAAGAAGGAATAACATTAAGGGCGTAGGCTTTCACTATTTGTTTTTCTTTAGGGGGTTGCGGACACTTGTCCTTGTGATATCCCATTTGGCCACTATTGAAGCACTTCCTATCCGCTGGCTTGGCCCGACAATTACTAGCATAATGGCCCTTCTTACCACAGCTGAAGCACTCAACATCTTGCTTATTCTTTTTCTTCTGGCCATCCTTAGTCTGACTCTGCTTTCTCTTATTCTGGGAACCACCCTCGCCTCCACCACTTTCTTGTGGCTTTGGCTCATCTGCTGATGCAACCTCAGTCTTCGGCTTAGGTAGAGACTTTCTGATCTTAATGCTTTCCCCACAATCGATTCAAACGTCTCATCGATGTGGTTAATAAGTCTTTCCCCCAAGTACTGATCCAAACCAGTTATGAATTTCTCATTCTTTTTCTCGGCAGTATCAATAAGAGATAACCCATATTTTGACAAAGTGTCAAATTCAGCAATATACTCCAAGACAGCTCTGCCATTCTGCTTGAGCTCTAAGAATTTCTTAAACATCACTGACTTCTGAGCCGCTGGAATGAACTTCTCGCTAAAGCGAGCCTTAAACTGCTCCCAAGTAATCTGATCTTCGGGAGTAGCTGCCTTTATAGCATTCCACCAATTCATTGCCCGCCCTTGTAGCTGACGGGACGCTAGCTTTCTCTTCATCGCATCCTCGATACCCAAATTCTCGAAGATACGTTCGCAACTATCCAACCAATCCTGAACATCCGTGGCCGACTCCGTTCCGTGGAACGGCTTCCCACCAAGGCTAGTATAATCCTTATTCAGCTTGGCGAAGTCGACTCTTGGTGCCTGCACTATTGGACCACCACCATTTCCACCATTGGGAGCTGCCCTCTGTACTTCTCTAAGCATCTATCTCATGAGGTCAGTAAACATCGTCCTCATGTCAGCAGCATTCCCATTATTGGCTCCCCTACCGGCACCTCTAGTATATCAGCTCATCGTCAATCTGAAAAAGGAAACGATTAACGACTCCATAGTGGTGCTAGTGCAGTACGACTTCATCCTTATACTAGTAATAGTATATATATATATATATATATATATATATATATATATATATATAGCTTTTTAAAAACCAAAGAAATCACAAATACGCTCTCTCGTATACGTATATTATCTCTCCCTGATAACTTCCCTAGGTTAACTACGCAACCTAGAGCTCTGATACCAAGTGTGACGGCCCGCCCCGCACCAGCCTGCATTTCCTCCGAAAGTGCGCTGTACACATGCCCGACTAGCACGGGACGGTCATCAGAAGAAAGGAAAGAAGGAAATGAACTAATCAAGAACCTGTAGAATGTCTCACAGCGCATGGAGTAAAATATAATAATAACATACTTGACATAAAACAGGTGAGACAGTGCATAAGCTGATAACTAAAATCAACATCAATCATCAGAGCAGCGGAAATCCAAATACAGCTTATTACAACTTTTCAAATTTACACTCTCTAACAAAAGAAAGCTAAAGTAGAAGATGCACCACCAATGCCCAAGCAGTGATCTTCAACAACACAGGGAGAATACTATATATATATTACGTGGAAGCCTCCTGCTCGTCTCCGGATCATCTACCCGTGCATCACCAGCTAACCTGTCTCTAGTCTGCTCGTGTGAGCACCCAGAGTAATAAGAGGAGACATAAAACTCTGGGTCAGACATAAAGCCTGGTATGAGCGATAAGCATCTAAACAGAATAATAACAGGTATACTAAACCATACCTGAACCTGGACCTGCAACCAAAGAGTCAGTACCACATACCGTACAATACTCTAAGGTGCCATAATAAAGAGTGTAAGAATACGGGGGTGGGGTGTGCATGTCTTAATGATAGCAAACAAATCAACCATAGCAACCATCCTCACATCTCTCACTTAGTGCGTAAAGCATAGGATATCTACCACTTTGGAACACTAGACAAATAGAGGTAACGACGAATCCCGACTTGTAGAAACCTTGCTATGACCAAGCTAAACACATGGAGTCATGACCAAACATTTCAATGACCCACCACATTGGTCGTAGCCCTTAGTCCTACCAATGCCATAATGGCCCTGAATCCGCCTTCGTACCTCCTACCATAGTGGTCCAAAGCTATAAACATCGATAACCCCTTAACACGCGTCCCGCAGCAAAGCCCAATCATGAAGCGAACTCGTTGATTCCCATCTCGATCTTGAGCTCTAGCTTCTCATTTGGACTTCCTTTGCATCTCGGGTTTGGTCGAATTGGAGTGGGTCTTCAGAAGAGTTGTCGTGCAGTAGCAGCCCTAGAATTGGGTTCGGTTCGGTAGTCATTACCCTCGTCGGTTCGGTTCGGTCCTCCTTCCTTGTCTTCTTTTCATTCGGTTCAAATCGGGTACTTCACTTCGGGTCGGGTCGGTGTCCTCCTCCGGGTCGGGTCGGGTTGCTGTCTTCATTCCAGTTCATGCTCCTTCTCCGATCAGCTCCCTCGTTTTCCATCTACTCCGATCCGATCCGATCCCTTCGCCTTACTCCAGTCGTAGCCTTCCATTCTTGAGTCGATCCGATCTGGCCTCCATTATTCTTCCGATCCGATCCCCTTGTCCACTCCAACTCTAAGTAAACGGCCTTCCTTTTTGTCAAGTCTCTTATGTGCCAAACTCCAATTCGGGTCGGGTTTTCTTGCCCAGTTCACATATCCGATCCGAGCCCTCATCCGATCCGATCCGAAGCCCTGCACAACTTTCTGCAACTTTTTCCAGCAACTCGTTTACGCCGTTCGAAGACGTTTTTGACAAATCTAACTATTCTAATCAAACACAAATCATGTCAAATAGTCATAACAACATAGCAAACTAACCACAAACACCACAACAATGAATTTACATGTCAAAATGGATCAAATGTGCCCAAAATCATCTTATTTTTCCCCAAGCATGATTAAATAAAACTAATCATAGATTTAACAAAACTCAATCAAATTAAACCAAATTCCTACCAGAGGCATAAAATATTATTTAAGAATTTCTAAACATTTTTCCAGAATTTATTAGTGTATAAATCCGCTAATCCTCACTAATTACCCTTAATTACCGTAATTAGTGCAAAAACTATGCAAATCACTCACCTTGGCCACAAATGAAACACCAAATCCGAAATACTCTCTGTTTGGGTCGAATTCCTATGTATAGCAGCAGATCCAACCTTGCTCTGTTGCTATTTGGCCTTGTTTTGATGTAGTTTAGGCTTAATCTTCACTAAAAATGTGTTTTGGAGTGGTTTTAGAGGATGGAAGCCATTACTAAGGTCTCAAGAAGGTTTGTGGCGGCTCAAAACTGAAATGAAAGTGATTTCCTAACCCTAGTCAGTCCTCCTATACCTCTAAACCCGAAATTCCCCTCTGGGCCTAGCTGCTAATCACCCGGTTAAGCCCAATTAAGCTGCTTTTCACCATCTGAAACTTGTTTCAGCCATATCTCCCAAACGGTGAGTCCGTTTGGCTAATGTGTCACTCTACGGAAAGAGAAACCATCATCTGGATCCAATGGAAGTGGTTTCAGGTCAAAATTCCTTTCCAGTCAAAAGTTATGGCCAAAACAGTGCCAACTAGGGGTAAAATGGTCATTTAAAAATCGGGAAAAATCATGAACATGGGAAATGACCCCAATAGTCGTCTCCCAAAGTTACATGACCATACGACTTCATATGTGAAAGAAATAAATATTCTACGATCCTATGATGCGTAGAATACAGGTCGTTACATAACTATAACTGATTTGGATTCTAATCTAAAAGATTATAACTCCCCCTAAATTTATGACTATACTATTCTAATAAACTAAATAGAATGATAACATTCTAAGCAAACCAAATTATAATCAGTTCTAACAAGTAAGTCATTCCAAATAAAGAATTAAAGCAATCAACTCAAGGAATCAATTCAAGCAATCAATTCAAGCAATCAACAAAATTAAAAAATATGTGTTAATAAACTCTTCTTGAACCTTTAATTAATCTTAGAAACTATATAAAACTCCCCCTTAATCTAATACTAGACTTAACCTAGCCTATTCTCTAATTCCCTTAAAACTATAATAAGATTTTAATCTAGACTAAGAAATAACTCTGATAAGATATCCTTAAAATTATGATATAAGTTAAATAAAGTAGTTTAATCCAAACAATCAATCAAATTAAGTTTTGTTGTCACAAAACATTAAAAATTTCTTGTAACTTCTATTTATCCTAAAACCTATAAAGCTCTTATCAACTATAAATGCATAAGTATATTTCTAACAAACCTATCAAATACTAATGAAATTTAATCATGTCAAGTATCAATCAAGTTATTTAAGTCAAACAAATCAAACAACCAAATAAGTCAATCAATTTAATCAATTCAATCAATTCAACCAAGCCAAAAAAATCAATCAAGTTAATCAAGACAAAGTAAATACGTTATGTATTTAATTAATAATCCTATATTTCTACTTAGATAAAAACTTTTCATACTATATACTTGTTATATGTGGAGTTAAAGTTAACATGTAATGTAGTGTGTTGATTATAATGCAGTATGTCATATGCAAATCTACATGAAGTGATATATTTAATGAAATGCAACTTGTGAATGATTTTAATTTGAGATGTACAATAATTTATAATATGAAATAAGATGTGTAATGATAGTATGCAGAATGATTTGGTAATTATATCTATTTAGGTCATATATACAAAGTACTATCGAACTATTACGCATATACATATATATTATAAATTATTTGAATTTAACAAGGATAATATATATTAATTTCTCGACTTAGGTTAATGATACATATTTGAAAGAGATTTGAAGGATAGTAAAGATGAAAGCTTTATGGTATATATAATAAAAAATTTAAAATAATTCTATGAGAAATGTGGAGTTAAATAATCTTAGTAGGGCGTTTCTTTAACATAGTAAAAATTGAAGATCTATTTAAAAAGAATATAAAAATTGTATCACATAAAGAAAAACAATAAACATATATTCATAAAACTATATATAAAAATTGATTTTTAAAAAGAACCTAAAATTCAATTTATTATGAGATATATATATATTAATCTTTTTGATGTAGATTAATATTAAATTTAAACTTTAGAAATCAAAATATATTAATTTGCTAAAGAATCATTTATATGTTAAATTATTAAAAAGAAATCTATAATCACAACAAAATTATGAAATTTGGATATAAATAAAACTATTAAACTATAATTTCTTATTTTTAAGACATAAAATTATATATATATTATTTCTATACCAAAATATTAGGTTAATTATTTAAGCTTTTATAAATCGTAATAAGAAATCAAAATAAGTATTTAAGTTACAAATAATATTTGTGATAATATGACCCAAAATTGTTATAAAATCATATGAATAATATATAAGTTAAACTATTCATGTTTAAACTATATGAAAGATGAATAAAATTATATTTTATAACAATATCAAAAAGTTGTATTAACTTTGTATATCATATTAACATGTTTATATAATTTTATTAATTTATATATTTTTAATATATTTATATATATATATATATATATTTAGAAATAAGGTATAAGAAAATAAGTAGATAGATAAAGTTAATAATCAGAATTTGAATTGGCATTTTCTAATTGAAAGGATTGGAGGGAAGTTGTAAAAACCCGTAACTTCCCCGGTGAGGAAAGTGCGGATAGTTCGAGAACAAGCCACATCAGAATGCAGACGGAAGAACATTTCATTGTATATTACAACAATGCATCAGATTACAAGAATATACAGAGTATAAATGAATATTACACAGAAATATCAGAGATTTAAATTACATTTAAATACATAGCAGCGGAAAATAATACAATGCACAACTGAAGGAGATATACAGATATAAAGCTTTCCGGATATCGTTTCAGCTGTTAACCAGGATCCTATGAATATAAATCTGCAAAACCAAAACTACTAGCTGCCCGTGTCAAAATAGGGGCACCCAGAGTTTAGGTCAAAACAATAAACTCCAGGTCAGTCATGTGACTGGTGTGAGAACTAAAACAGTTATTTATCTTTATTTTCAAAGTAAGGTAAATCAAGGGACCACGCCGTATAACACGGAACGGGTTTCCTCACAAGAACACCAGTGCATAAAACAACAGCGCAATGCTAAATAACGAAAAATGAAGCTATTATAAGACCCAGGTCCCATCACACAATGCAACGCAAGACGGAGGATAGGGTTTTTACCTTATAATAGCCAAGAATGCTTGATACGTTTAAAACAAATCCTTTGATACCATCATAAATGCATAGTGTATAAAACAATCTTCAAATCATAAGTATCAATCATAGACGGCATAAGCGCCCCATCCCACTATGTCGCCATACTGGGCTCTATAAATAAAACCGCAAATGTCACGTATTTGGAAGTTGGATTTCCATCTATGAACCGAGGCAAAAGATAGTCCTCAACCGATTCGAGACTCTCTAACCCGAGCCTCAGGATCAGAGCTCGAGTGACCCTTGGATCGTCAGGGCCGGTCCACCGATGTGGATTAAAATGCTTGAACACTGCGTTTCCTCGCCCTTTGGGGCGTAAATGAGCCAACGAATGGCTCCATCGGACCCGGATCGTCCGATCTAACCGAGGCGCCTCGCAACAGCAACAACCACACAGGTGAAAAGTATATAAATGTCAGGGCTGGTAGGTCACTGACACCACCCTAGCTAGAAAGAAACGCATGCCCTCCCTGAGGTCCTCTCCCGTTTTTGGTTCACAACCGGGGTGAGTGGCTCACGAATTCACGTTACACAAAGCTGTGCCACACAGGCTGTGCTTTGATCATCACCACAAGACTTTGCTTTTCAACAGAAGCCTCGATCAATTGCCACATAGGCATGCCACACAGGCAATTTACTCCATGCGTTTGATATCCATCAATATATAACCCCTGAGCTCATACGTGTCAGAGAAGGGCGTTAAGCAAGAGAATAAATTCTCCGCCACCAAACAGATATATATTTAATAGAAATCAATCACATAGACTAAAATCCAATGTCAGACACACATTCCATTTACAAGTCCGTTCTGGGTCTGAACGAAACCGGAGGCACCTAGTACCCCGCATATCCATCGATCTCCAAATACGTCTGGACGATCACCAACTGATTCCCTCCTCTTGGGTGTACAGCCCAATCAAGACCATCAGTAATCACCCAAACGACGTGAAGACCTCCGGTCTTCGACCACCGTCTTCATCTTCGACACCACGTCGAATCAGTTATTCAGAATGGGATAAACCCGGTCTTTCTGAATAACTCGCGTATATATTATAAAAGTGTTGCACAAATACAACATACGCCTCATTCCACTTCAGAATATTCTTTTTATTCAAATATTCTTATATTTTGGAAAAGGTTCCCATTAATTTTATCAAAGATAAATTCTTTAAATTTATTCTTTAATCTCCTTTGAATATCAATTCAAACTAGTTGGGGTTAGCGAACCCCACCGGAGTAATCATTTATTTTATTTCCCAATCCCAACCTATTTATCCCATGAAGTAAAATTGGTAATACTTCATATCTAACACCACGGTGTTATCGGTAAATTCAATTACCATTTCACGTTCAAATCTAATTAAAGATTTAACTATCGCCAGGAGCAAAACTGGCGATACTCCATTCTAGCACCTTTTCAATCTAATTAAAGATTCATTAAAACTCAACTTAGTTTTAATCGTTAACTGGGTTAAAGAATCAGTGTCATTTAAAACACGGTTCACGATAAACCCAAAATCACATTCCACTAATTATCGGGTTAAAGAACGAGTGTTATTTAAAACACTGTCCACGATAAACCCAAAAATCAATATCAATTCAATTCCAATTAAATATTATTTAATTGGTACACTTCATTAAACCTAAATAAAAAAGATTTAATCTTTTCTCAACTGGGTTCAAGAACAGTGTTAGTCAAGACACCATTCACGACAAACCCAAATCGCATTTGATATTAAATACAAGGCTCTGAATAGAAAATATATCGGCTTATATTCAATATCAAATTCTACGATCAACAAATATCGTATTGGAAATAACGATATATATATCTATATCTTTCAAATTTCCATAACAATATCTGTATAATCACGAAATCCCACATCGAAATATCCCGAAGACAATTTCGATTCAAATCCATTCCAATGCAATCATTGGAAATTCTGGTTATTTTCAAAACCATTTCAAATTCAATTTATTTATTTAAAAATAAATAGAATTATAATTCTAGTTCAAAACTAGTTCATTTCGATAAAAATCTATTTTTATCTTTTCAAATATGGAGATTTTCATCCCAATTCTTCCCAAATCATTTCTTATGATTTTACACAAATTATTGATATTTTTAATAATTTTATCAAGGCCCGTACAGTCGATTTCCATCAACGGCCATCGAACTGCACTTACATCGACCTTTTCCAAATTTGATTTGGACGTAACTCCAAATCCAACCGTTAGATTTCAAATTTCAAATATTCATCAGAAAGCTCTTTTCGATACGAACCCAACGGTTCCAGTTTTAGGAGAATCCGACGGTCGGATCTCCCGCAATATCCGTTCGAAGTCAATGGTCGAAATTCGGAAACTGCCGCGGCGCGGCGCGTTCTATTCAGGCCATTTTATTATATATATAATATATATAATATATACTTCGTCGATTTCCTTTTAAAACGTGCTTTATAAATCATTTTAAATTCATTTTCAAAACGATTTCAACTTCTATTCTAATTCAAATCAAAATTGAATTTTTCCTTATAAATTCGTTTTTGATTCATTTCAAATTGATTTCAATTCAAATTGATTTCTAATTCAATTTCAGTTCGTTTTCAATTCAATTGAATTTCAATTCGAATTCAATTTCAATTCGAATTCATCTATATTCAATTTCAATTCGAATTCATCTATTTTTAATTTCAATTCGAATTCATTTATATTCAATTTAAATTCGAATTCAATTTTAATTCTTTTCAAAATGTCAAATTTTGAAATCACTTTCGATATTCATTAAAAAATGAATAAAATCGATATAAATATCGTTTACGTCAAAATGGCATCAATCTAATCAACACGGCTTCATATATTTCTATCTTCAAATATTTTATTTCAAATATTTCCTTTTCAAATATTTCTATTTTCAAATATTCTATTTCAAATATTCTATTTCAAATATTCTATTTCAAATATTTCCTTTTCAAATATTTCCTTTTCAAATATTTCTATTTCAAATATTCTATTTCAAATATTTCCTATTTCAAAACTGGAATGAGGCCCAATCAAATACCATATAATGTTAATTATATGGATTTTCTATAACACATGTATACAATAACAACGTTGAATAATCAACCATCATCCAAAGTGCATTTTACACTGTATAAGCATCAAATATAAATATTCAACGCTTATAACAGTCTGTCAATCAATCGATCGACATACAACTAAACAATCGGGATTAGTGTACGTCAAATATCATCCCAATACCCGTGTGGGGTTTCAAACAATCAAACATAGATTTTATTTGTGCAGTTGGGCGATGTGTAAAATTTATCGTCCCAATCAATATCAGTCAAATGTGTGTATATAAACAAATCGTCCGATTTGTTTATTTTTATTTCCTTTCATATACGCGTTAAAAATTCTATTTTTAACTATAAAATATTTTATTTCATTTCACATCACATCACACAATTAACTATACATCAAAATCAAATAAACAAGCATACAAGCCGTCCATGGTCTGTGGACGACGGGTGTCGGGTGCTACTAAACACCGTCTGCATCCTAGCATATATTTCAACTAGAAAAAGAGATTGAAGAGTGAGAAATTCTCACCGAAAGCTAAATCCAACGCCACGACTCTTCTTATGTAGAAATCTTCGCCGTTCTTGCCTCTTGTCATTTTCTTTGCCCGTATTCTCTACATATGAAAAAAATCGAATTTTTACTTCGCTATTCAATATAAAAAATCGAATTTTTACTTTTCTATTCAATATATAAAAATCGAATTTTTACTTCGCTATTCAATATATAAAAATCGAATTTTTACTTCGCTATTCAATATATAAAAATCGAATTTTTACTTCGCTATTCAATATATAAAAATCGGATTTTTACTTCGCTATTCAATATATAAAAATCAGATTTTTACTTCGCTATTCAATATATAAAAATCAGATTTTTACTTCGCTATTCAATATATAAAAATCGGATTTTTACTTCGCTATTCAATATATAAAAATCGGATTTTTTACTTCGCTATTCAATATATAAAAATCGGATTTTTACTTCGTTGCTATATGGATAAAAATCGAATTTTTTACTTCGTTACTATACAGATAAAAATCGAATTTTTACTTCCTTATTCTATACATAAAGATTTCGCCTTTTCTCTTTCATCACTATAAAAATCATATTTTTACATTGCTACTACCATAAAGATCACATCTTTAACATTTCCACTATATAAAAATTACATCTTTAATCTTTCTATAGTATAAAAATTATATTTCAGTGCTATATATATAATTTCAGAATTATCAAACATTAACATATATATTATTTCAAAATTTTAACAATATTTATATTTATTTTAAAACCGATTTAAAGTAAATTAAAACAAACAGTAAAATCTTACAGCGCGTAAGCAAAAGAGGTGGCGGCGCTTCGTCTTCGCTGACCGGCGATGGTCGGAGTTCATCAGCGCGAGGCGGAGATGGCCAGGGGGGAAGAGCACTCGCAGGTGGTCGGCTCGGGGTTTGGGGCTGAGGGGGTGCGGTCGAATTAGGGTTCGGGGTTTGGGGCTGAGGGGGTGCAGTCGGTTGCGTTCCAGGTGGAGGAGGGAGTTGGGGGTCGCGGTGGAGGGGATCGGTAGGGGAGAAGGGAAAGAGGAAGAAGGAGGGGGGGAGAAGGCGGCGCACCTCCTGGGGGGGGGGGCGCGATGGCGTCGGCGGTGGGTCCCCCCCCCCACCGCGTCGCCCCTCTCTGAATTTTTTTTTCGATCTGTATAATGAAAGAGGGGGGGTATATGCATATAATTATTTATATTTTATTCTATTTTTATTCTCTAAAAAGTTACTTTACCATTCGATCTCAAAACGGGACCCACCGCCTGTCGCCCCTAGCTAATCACCCCCATTCCAAACACAATGGGATATGTATCGTAAGCTGATTCGACTGTTTCGATCAGTTTTCGTTAAAATCAACATATAACTCTATATATTGTATTTGAACGCGCATTTAAATTTACTGGGACTACATACGAACTCTAAAAATTCCAGAAAAATATTTTCTAGCTTCGTATTGATGATACGGTCCTAACAAAACTAATTTCGTCGAATTCTGAGACCGTTTGAAAAATGGCCATTTTCCAGTCGATTAAAATCAACTGAAACTGGTCAAACGCGTTTTCCTTTGCCACGCTCACATATTGATTCGAAAAATTATGAAATCTGAAACCTAGCAATAACTTGACATCACGGATCCAACAAAATTGGTTTCGTCAAAATCCGAGGTCGTTTGCAAAATTTCCATTTTTAAGGGCCTGAATTCCATAGCGACTATTCAGAATTTTCAACTGGACATATCTTTTGATCCCCGCTATGAAATTTTGATTTTTCGGATTCGTTGGAAAGATATTTTCAATTAGATCCTATTATTTTTGGTTTCACTAAAATCCGGTTTATTTTGCACCCGATACATTCATTTGAACTTTGAAATCGAATTATCGAACTACCACGCCATTTTCAATTCCTTTTATAAATATAAATAAATATTTATATTCTAATGACGATTCAAACGAATATATACGTTCAAATTATATTCAAAATAAATTTCTCGTTGATATTATTTAAAATAGCTCATTTTAAATAGTCAAAATTCGCTAAAATTACCAAAATAAAAATTTTAAACTGGCCCAGATTTCCGGGTTATTACAATCTCCCACACTTAAAACTTTTCGTCCCCGAAAAGGAACAAAGTCGAAAGTGGTTTGATCAATCAACTCTACGTTCGATCTGGCTTCCATTCTCCAACTTTTCAGTTTCTGAGAATTTTCAAATTTTCAAAAATTTGGCTAACACCCTAAATTTTCGAAAAATATCGCCATAACCTCCTCCCCTGCACCGGGAGCCACGGGAAAATCCCGAAATTGCCATACAGGCCTTCTGATCTCAAAAAGAAAAAGAAAAAGCCAAGCGGCTAGCCAATCGGCTCATAAAATCATCATCACCCAAACAAAACAGTAAATTATGGTAAACATGTACCTATTTGTCGGGCAAACAATTTTATTCTTCTGCTCTAGCCTCTTTGCTATGACCTGTTCAATGTAAGTACATGTATATGCAAGCAAATGCAATCATTTTCAATACAACTCAATATTTGATCCAATTAGGCTAAATGGTTCAACATTTTAATTAATCAAACAACACAACCATCAATCAATTAGTTGATTAGCATTTCAAATTTATAACTTTGATATATAGTCAAAAAATCAGATTTTTGATGCAAAATCACAACAATAAGCCCTATCTAATTTTGGTTCTCACACCAGTCAATAGGAGGTATATAGATATCACACATTCATCACTCGAATATGAATTCTGATGATGATATATCAATCATCAGAATCACCTCCGGGCGACTAGAATGTGATTCTATATCTACCCAATATATCAAAACTTCAAATACATGCGGATCAGACGTATATGCAAAGTCTATATATACTGGATAGTCCAAATTCAACCTAAATAAATAATCAAATACGCATAATTGATTTAAATTTTCAAAACAAAAATTCGTTTTCATTTCAAAAATATACTCTTCACACTCGTTCTAGGATACTACTGATCCCATCTCTAACGAGTCATTCTCGTTGGATATAACTAATCCAATTCTGATGAATTCTTTCGTATGGTTCTATCGTGTCTTATTCTCTGAGCTTTGTAAACCAAAGCTCTGATACCAACTGTAAAAACCCGTAACTTCTCCGGTGAGGAAAGCGCGGATAGTTCGAGAACAAGCCACATCAGAACGCAGACGGAAGAACATTTCATTGTATATTACAACAATGCATCAGATTACAAGAATATACAGAGTATAAATGAATATTACACAGAAATATCAGAGATTTAAATTACATTTAAATACATAGCAGCGGAAAATAATACAATGCACAACTGAAGGAGATATACGGATATAAAGCTTTCCGGATATCGTTCCAGCTGTTAACCAGGATCCTATGAATATAAATCTGCAAAACCAAAAGTACTAGCTGCCCTTGTCAAAATAGGGGCACCCAGAGTTTAGGTCAAAACAATAAACTCCAGGTCAGTCATTTGACTGGTGTGAGAACTAAAACAGTTATTTATCTTTATTTTCAAAGTAAGGTAAATCAAGGGACCACGCCGTATAACACGGAACGAGTTTCCTCCCAAGAACACCAGTGCATAAAACAACAGCGCAATGCTAAATAACGAAAAATGAAGCTATTATAAGACCCAGGTCCCATCACACAATGCAACGCAAGACGGAGGATAGGGTTTTTACCTTATAATAGCCAAGAATGCTTGATACGTTTAAAACAAATCCTTTGATACTACCATAAGTGCATAGTGTAAAAAACAATCTTCAAATCATAAGTATCAATCATAGACGGCATAAGCGCCCCATCCCACTATGTCGCCATACTAGGCTCTACAAATAAAACCACAAATGTCACGTATTTGGAAGTTGGATTTCCATCTATGAACCGAGGCAAAAGATAGTCCTCAACCGATTCGAGACTCTCTAGCCCGAGCCTCAGGATCAGAGCTCGAGTGACCCTTGGATCGTCAGGGCCGGTCCACCGATGTGGATTAAAATGCCTGAACACTGCGTTTCCCCGCCCTTTGGGGCGTAAATGAGCCAACGAATGGCTCCATCGGACCCGGATCGTCCGATCTAACCGGGGTGCCTCGCAACAGCAACAACCACACAGGTGAAAAGTATATAAATGTCGGGGCTGGTAGGTCACTGACACCACCCTAGCTAGAAAGAAACGCATGCCCTCCCTGAGGTCCTCTCCCGTTTTTGGTTCACAACCGGGGTGCGAGGCTCACGAATTCTCGTTACACAAAGCTGTGCCACACAGGCTGTGCTTTGATCATCACCACAAGACTTTGCTTTTCAACAGAAGCCTCGATCAATTGCCACTTAGGCATGCCACACAGGCAATTTACTCCATGCGTTTGATATCCATCAATATATAACCCCTAAGCTCATACGTCTCAGAGAAGGGCGTTAAGCAAGAGAATAAATTCTCCGCCGCCAAACAGATATATATTTAATAGAAATCAATCACGCAGACTAAAATCCAATGTCAGACACACAGTCCATTTACAAGTCCGTTCTGGGTCTGAATGAAACCGGAGGCACCTAGTACCCCGCATATCCATCGATCTCCAAATACGTCTGGACGATCACCAACTAATTCCCTCCTCTTGGGTGTACAGCCCAATCAAGACCATCAGTAATCACCAAAACGACGTGAAGACCTCAGGTCTTCGACCACCGTCTTCATCTTCGACACCACGTCGAATCAGTTATTCAGAATGGGATAAACCCGGTCTTTCTGAATAACTCGCGTATATATTATAAAAGTGTTACACAAACACAACATACGCCTCATTCCACTTCAGAATATTCTTTTTATTCAAATATTCTTATATTTTGGAAAAGGTTCCCATTAATTTTATCAAAGATAAATTCTTTAAATTTATTCTTTAATCTCCTTTGAATATCAATTCAAACTAGTCGGGATTAGCGAACCACACTGGAGTAATCATTTATTTTATTTCCCAATCCCAACCTATTTATCCCATGAAGTAAAACTGGTAATACTTCATATCTAACACCACAGTGTTATCGGTAAATTCAATTACCATTTCACGTTCAAATCTAATTAAAGATTTAACTATCGCCAGGAGCAAAACTGGTGATACTCCATTCTAACACCTTTTCAATCTAATTAAAGATTCATTAAAACTCCACTTAGTTTTAATCGTTAACTGGGTTAAAGAATCAGTGTCATTTAAAACACGGTTCACGATAAACCCAAAATCACATTCCACTAATTATCGGGTTAAAGAACGAGTGTTATTTAAAACACTGTCCACGATAAACCCAAAAATCAATATCAATTCAATTCCAATTAAATATTATTTAATTGGTACACTTCATTAAACCTAAATAAAAAAGATTTAATCTTTTCTCAACTGGGTTTAAGAACAGTGTTAGTCAAGACACCATTCACGACAAACCCAAATCACATTTGATATTAAATACAAGGCTCTGAATAGAAAATATATCGGCTTATATTCAATATCAAATTCTACGACCAACAGATATCGTATTGGAAATAACGATATATATATCTATATCTTTCAAATTTCCATAACAACATCTGTATAATCACGAAATCCCACATCGAAATATCCCGAAGACAATTTCGATTCAAATCCATTCCAATGCAATCATTGGAAATTCTGGTTATTTTCAAAACCATTTCAAATTCAATTTATTTATTTAAAAATAAATAGAATTATAATTCTAGTTCAAAACTAGTTCATTTCGATAAAAATCTATTTTTATCTTTTCAAATATGGAGTTTTTCATCCCAATTCTTCCCAAATCATTTCTTATGATTTTACACAAATTATTGATATTTTTAATAATTTTATCAAGGCCCGTACAGTCGATTTCCATCAACGGCCATCGAACTGCACTTACAGCGACCTTTTCCAAATTTGATTTGGACGTAACTCCAAATCCAACCGTTAGATTTCAAATTTCTAATATTCATCAGAAAGCTCTTTTCGATACGAACCCAACGGTTCCATTTTAAGGAGAATCCGACGGTCGGATCTCCCGCAATATCCGTTCGAAGTCAATGGTCGAAATTCGCTAACTGCCGCGGTGCGGCGCGTTTTATTCAGGCCATTATATTATATATATAATATATATAATATATACTTCGTCGATTTCCTTTTAAAACGTGCTTTATAAATCGTTTTATATTCATTTTCAAAATGATTTCAACTTCTATTCTAATTCAAATCAAAATTGAATTTTTCCTTATAAATTCGTTTTTGATTCATTTCAAATTGATTTCAATTCAAATTGATTTCTAATTCAATTTCAGTTCGTTTTCAATTCAATTCAATTTCAATTCGAATTCATCTATATTCAATTTCAATTCGAATTCATCTATTTTTAATTTCAATTCGAATTCATTTATATTCAATTTAAATTCGAATTCAATTTTAATTCTTTTCAAAATGTCAAATTTTGAAATCACTTTCGATATTCATTAAAAAATGAATAAAATCGATATAAATATCGTTTACGTCAAAATGGCATCAATCTAATCAACACGGCTTCATATATTTCTATCTTCAAATATTTTATTTCAAATATTTCCTTTTCAAATATTTCTATTTTCAAATATTCTATTTCAAATATTCTATTTCAAATATTTCCTTTTCAAATATTTCCTTTTCAAATATTTCTATTTCAAATATTCTATTTCAAATATTTCCTATTTCAAAACTAGAATGAGGCCCAATCAATTACCATATAATGTTAATTATATGGATTTTCTACTACACATGTATACAATAACAACGATGAATAATCAACCATCATCCAAAGTGCATTCTACACTGTATAAGCATCAAATATAAATATTCAATGCTTATAACAGTCTGTCAATCAATCGATCGACATACAACTAAACAATCGGGATTAGTGTACGTCAAATATCATCTCAATACCCGTATGGGGTTTCAAACAATCAAACACAGATTTTATTTGTGCAGTTGGGCGATGTGTAAAATTTATCGTCCCAATCAATATCAGTCAAATGTGTGTATATAAACAAATCGTCCGATTTGTTTATTTTTATTTCCTTTCATATACGCGTTAAAAATTCTATTTTTAACTATAAAATATTTTCCACTATAAAATATTTTATTTCATTTCACATCACATCACACAATCAACTACACATCAAAATCAAACAAACAAGCATACAAGCCGTCCATGGTCTGTGGACGACGGTTGTCGGGTGCTACTAAACACCGTCTGCATCCTAGTGTATATTTCAACTAGAAAAAGAGATTGAAGAGTGAGAAATTCTCACCGAAAGCTAAATCCAACGCCACGACTCTTCTTATGTAGAAATCTTTGCCATTCTTGCCTCTTGTCACTTTCTTTGCCCGTATTCTCTACATATGAAAAAAATCGAATTTTTACTTCGCTATTCAATATATAAAAATCGAATTTTTACTTTGCTATTCAATATATAAAAACGAATTTTTACTTCGCTATTCAATATATAAAAATCGAATTTTTACTTCGCTATTCAATATATAAAAATCGAATTTTTACTTCGCTATTCAATATATAAAAATCGGATTTTTACATCGCTATTCAATATATAAAAATCGGATTTTTACATCGCTATTCAATATATAAAAATCGGATTTTTACTTCGCTATTCAATATATAAAAATCGGATTTTTACTTCGCTATTCAATATATAAAAATCGGATTTTTACTTCGTTGCTATATAGATAAAAATCGAATTTTTACTTCGTTGCTATACAGATAAAAATCGAATTTTTACTTCCTTATTCTATACATAAAGATTTCGCCTTTTCTCTTTCATCACTATAAAAATCATATCTTTACATTGCTACTACCATAAAGATCACATCTTTAACATTTCCACTATATAAAAATTACATCTTCAATCTTTCAATAGTATAAAAATTATATTTCAGTGCTATATATATAATTTCAGAATTATCAAACATTAACATATATATTATTTCAAAATTTTAACAATATTTATATTTATTTTAAAATCGATTTAAAGTAAATTAAAACAAACAGTAAAAACTTACAGCGTGTAAGCAAAAGAGGTGGCGGCGCTTCGTCTTCGCTGACCGGCGATGGTCGGAGTTCATCGGCGCGAGGTGGAGATGGCCAGGGGGGAAGAGCACTCGCAGGTAGTCGGCTCGGGGTTTGGGGCTGAGAGGGTGCGGTCGAATTAGGGTTCGGGGTTTGGGGCTGAGGGGTGCAGTCGGTTGCGTTCCAGGCGGAGGAGGGAGCTGGGGGTCGCGGTGGAGGGGATCGGTAGGGGAGAAGGGAAAGAGGAAGAAGAAGGAGGGGGGAGAAGGCGGCGCACCTCCTGGGGGGACGCAATGGCGTCGGCGGTGGGTTCCCCCCCTCCCCGTCGCCCCTCTCTGAATCTTTTTTTTTCGATCTCTATAATGAAAGAGGGGGGTATATGCATATAATTATTTATATTTTATTTTTATTCTCTAAAAAGTTACTTTACCATTCGATCTCAAAACGGGACCCACCGCCTGTCGTCCCTAGCTAATCACCCCCATTCCGAACATAATGGGATATGTATCATAAGCTGATTCGACTGTTTCGATCAGTTTTCATTAAAATCAACATATAACTCTATATATTGAATTTGAACGCGCATTTAAATTTACCGGGACCACATACGAACTCTAAAAATTCCAGAAAAATATTTTCTAGCATCGTATTGACGATACGGTCCTAACAAAACTAATTTCGTCGAATTCTGAGACCGTTTGAAAAATGGCCATTTTCCAGTCGATTAAAATCAACTGAAACTGGTCAAACGCGTTTTCCTTTGCCACGCTCACATATTGATTCGAAAAATTATGAAATTTGAAACCTAGCAATAACTTGACATCACGGATCCAACAAAAGTGGTTTCGTCAAAATCCGAGGTCGTTTGCAAAATTTCCATTTTTAAGGGCCTGAATTCCATAGCGACTATTCAAAATTTTCAACTGGACATATCTTTTGATCCCCATTATGAAATTTTTATTTTTCGGATTCGTTGGAAAGATATTTTCAATTAGATCCTATTATTTTTGGTTTCACTAAAATCCGGTTTATTTTGCACCCGGTACATTCATTTGAACTTTGAAATCGAATTATCGAACTACCGCGCCATTTTCAATTCCTTTTATAAATATAAATAAATATTTATATTCTAACGACGATTCAAACGAGTATATACGTTCAAATTATATTCAAAATAAATTTCTCGCCGATATTATTTAAAATAACTCATTTTAAATAGTCAAAATTCGCTAAAATTACCAAAATAAAAATTTTAAACTGGCCCAGATTTCCGGGTTATTACAGAAGTTTGAAAATTCAAAATTTGAATTTATTGGAACATATGTCGAAATGCTTATTTATGTTTGTCGATATACATATATTATTGAAAGGGTAGATGGTTTTGTGACTCTTGGTTTAAAATTTATCGTTTTATATTTCAGGTTTAACTAATTGCTGAAATAATACTAATCCTATCAAACATTCAAAATATATATTTTTATTTTATTTTATAAATGATTATTTAATTATTATTGAATTTAAAAATTCAAAATTTCAAATTTGAATTTTAAATTTCAAGTTTGAATTTTAAAGTTTAATTTTCAAATTCAAAACAAGGCAACCAAGAAATAAAAAATTAATTAAGGCATACCCGGTTTTTATATCCATTTCTTCGATATTTTCTGAATTCTGAATTGTTTTGAAACACGTATTTGAATCTTCGGTTTCCGGCTTTCCGTTGCTTGATGACGAATCTGAATCATATTTATACCTTCCAGAATTTGATGATGACATCGATGGTTTAGTAGTTTAAACAACTTGGCACAAAAAAATTTGAATATTGAATGAACGGACACTTCAACTACTATAACTCCAAAAGTCATATCTCTTTCTAAAATCTTCTTTTTCTTAATTGATGAATAATCATCTTGGTGTCATTTGGCTAATCAGTCATCAGAATTAACTTCTTTCCTGCAAAATAGCATACCTTTTCAAAGAATCAAGTGACTTTTCAAAGTAACTAATTATAATTTGAAATAATAACATCATGATGATTCAGTGATATATCAATTTAAAATTTTCAAGAAATCATATCATGATAACTTGAATTTTCAATCATATTGAATGTAGACTCATCTAATACTGATGCAAGACACGAATTTAAACTAGTGTTCAAATTTTTCCATTTAAAATTTTCAAAAATGTAATTATGAACTTTTTGAAAAACCTTTATCTAATACCAATTGTTAGGGAATACAGAATGGATCGTTAAGGAAAAACAAACACTAGAGGGGGGAGGGGGTGAATAGTGTTCGTCAGAATTTAAACAAAATTTAAAACTTATGTGAACGACGGGGTGAATCAGACACCACAAACATAATCATAAACACAGATTCAAACACAAATACGAATAAACAGAAATAATGATGCAGAAAAGGAAAGAACACACCGGATTTTATACTGGTTCGGATTGCTCCAACGTCCAGTCCCATGCAACGCTGGATTGCGCAGAGTTTTATTACTATATCCAAATTCAATTACAACCTCCTTGATTTCACGGCTATAAGGGATACCATCGATTCCAACCTCCTTGATTTAACGGCTATAAGGAATACCACCGATTCTATCCTCCTTGATTTAATGTCTACAAAGGATACCACTGATTCTAATCTTTACTCAACCCAAACAATTTCAAACAGCCCTAGAAATCTTCAACAGCGCTTGATTTAGAGAGTAGAGTGTGTAGAGGGAAGAAGTTTGATCAAAACGGAATTGAATTCGGTAGAGTATAAGTGTAGAAATCATAAAAATGATTAAGAATAACGATGTAGAGAAAGAGGATGAAGTTAGAGAAGAAGAGATGATTAAAAATTCGAATTCAAGCCCTTTTTATCGCGTGTGAAAGGTTGCAACATTTCTGCAGCGTTACAAATAGTGAAAAGACACTTCCTTTCAAATTTAAATTTCTGACAGTTATATGTCGACATACCCTTTTTTACATGTCGACATACTTATTATTTTTATGATTTTTAAAGTATTTAAATATAATAACCTGGAAATTCTGAGCCAATTTAAAATTTTTATTTTGGTAATTATAATGAATTCTAAATATTTAAAATGAATTATTTTAAATAATTGTGACGAGAAATTTAATTCGAATAGAATTAGAACGTATATATTTATTTGAATCGTCGTTAGAATATAAATATTTTATTTTAAATATAAAAGGAATTGAAAATGGCGCGGTAGTTTGAAAATTCGATTTCTAAGTTTAAATTAATGTACCGGGTGCAAAATAGACTGGATTTTAGCAAAACCAAAAGTATTTGAATCTAATTGAGAATATCTTTCCAACGAATCCGAAAATTTGAAATTTCATAGCGGGAATGAAAAGATACGTCCAGTTGAAGATTCTGAATAGTCGCTATGGAATTCTGGCCCTTAAAAAGGGGAATTTTGCAAAAGACCTCGATTTTCGGCGAAACCACTTTTGTTGGATCCGTGATGTCAAGTTATTGCAAGATTTCAAAATTCATAATTTTTCGAATCAATATGTGAGCGTGGCAAAGGAAAACGCGTTTGACCAGTTTTAGTTGATTTTAATCGACTGGAAAATGGCCATTTTTCAAATTGTCTCAGAATTTGATGAAATTAGTTTTGTTAGGACCGTATCGTCAATGCGATGCTAGGAAATATTTTTTGGGAATTTTTCTAGTTAGTATGTGGCCCCAGTAAAATGAAATGCACGTTCAAATTTAATATATAGATTTATATTTTGATTTTGACGAAAACTGATCGAAACGAGTGAATCGGCCTACGATACATATCCCATTGTGTTTGGAATGGGGGTAATTAGCTAGGGACGACAGTAGGTGGGTTTGATTTCGTGTTCAAAATAAAAAGGTACTTTTTGAAATTCAAAATAATAAAATATATATATATATATATATATATAATTATATAGCCTTTCCCTCCTCTCTCTCCTCTTTCATTAGTCAACGGAGAAAAAAAAAAAGAAATCGCGATCGCCCTTCCCCCACAGCCGTTACACCACGTCGCCCCCTCCGATGGTCAGCGCCGCCCCTCCCTAGATCGCGCCGCACCCTCCCCTCAGGCCACCACTCCTCCAGCTCCGCCCCGTCCGCTCTCTCTCCCTCTCTCTCCCCTCAGCCGCCGCAAACCCCAACTACGCCCTCCCCCCTCTTCTTAATCCGCCGCCTAGCTGCCACTGCCTAACCACGACCCCTACGCCACCACAGCAAACGCCCCTTCCTCCGAGCCTCTTCCTCCTTCTCCAAAGCTTGTAAGTGTTTTTTTTAATTTATTTATTTAATTTAATTAGTTAATTTAAGTAAAAAGCATTGTTGTTAAAGGGAAGAAAAAAATCAGTTTTTTTCATGATATACATTGTTTATTTTCTGATTTTGATTTATTTTTATTATAAAGTTAGAGGTGTAAAAATATGATTTTTTTTCCTATGTAAAGATTTGATTTTTTTTTACATTGTAAAGAAATGATTTTGGTTTATGAAATATAGAGTAGTGATTTTTAGCAACATAAAGTTTTGATTTTGAATGCGATAAAAATTAGATCTTTGAAAATGAAAAAATTCGATTTTTAATTACATATGAAGTGAAGATAAAAATTCGATTTTTATACATATGAAGTGAAGACAAAAATATGATCTTTATAGAAGTAACAGTGTAAAAATATGTTTAAAAAGATCTGATTTTTAATGAGGAAAAAGGTTTGATTTTTATTAGAAAGATATGATTTTTATCATATATGAAAGGTTGGATTTTTAATTTGAAATGTTTGATTTTGAAACAAGAAAAGAATTGAATCTTTAAAGTATGAAAATTGAATTTTTATATTAGAAAATTTTGAATCTTTATATAGTTGAAATGGTGAAGTAAAAATGAGATTTTTATATATGAAGACATAGAGAATAAAAATATAATTTTTGTATAGTGATAAGGATAAAAATAGAATTTTTATCTATATAGTAGCGGTGTAAAAATAGATTTTTTTTATCTATATAGTAGCGGTATAAAAATAGAATTTTTATCTATATAGTAGCTGTATAAAAATGTGATTTTTATCCATATAGAGTAATTATAAAAATGCGATTTTTATATACATAGCAACAATATAAAAATATGATTTCTATATATGTAGTGGCTGCAGACAATGAAATTGACAAAAGGCGAGCACGGCGAAGATTTCTACAAATGAAGAGTCGCGGTGTATTGGTTTAGCTAGTCAGTGAGAACTTCTCACTTAAAATCTTGTTTTCTAGTTAAAATATATACTAGGATGCAAATGGTGCTTAGCAGCACCCGACACCCGTCGTCCACAGACCATAGACGGCTTGTATGCTTGTTTGATGTGTTGTGAAGTTTGTTTGTGATGTTGATGTGAAATATGTTAAAATAAATTAATTATCGTTAAAAATATAATTTTTAACGTGAATGTGAATAAATAAATATTCATTTACAAACCAGACGGTTTGTTTATGTACACCTATTTGAAGGACATTGATTGGGACGATAAATTTCACATATCGCCCAACTCCACAAATAATATTTAGTGTTTGTGGGTCGAAACCCCACACGGGTGTTGGGATGATATTTGGCGTACACTAATCCCAATTATTTAGTTGTATGTCGATCGATTGGTCGACAGACTGTGTAAGTGTTAATTATTTATATTTAATGCTTATGCAGTTGTGTGGTGCACTTTGGATGATGGTTGATTATTTATCGTTGCTATTATATACATGTGTTGTATGGAATCCATATAATTAACATTATATGGTAATTGATTGGGTCTCATTCCAATTGGGAAAATAAATAATATTATAAAATAAAGATTCATGTGTTGAAGAGAATAAATAGTCAAGTGTTGACGATACTCATGTGTTGAGAATATTCATGTGTTCAAAATATTCATATGTTGAAAGAAATATAGATTCATGTGTTGAATAGAGAAAATATTCATTTGTTGAATAGAATAACGAAGTTATTGAAATATATAAAGCCGTGTTGATTAGATTTGCGCCATTTTGACGCGAACGATATTTATATCGATTATATTCGTTTTTATAATGAATATAGAAAAAGAAGTGATTTCAAAATATAACGTTTTGAAAATATTATCATTTTTATATCAATGATGTGGAATATTCAATTTTGGTTCGAAATTGAATATGAAGTTGAAATCGTTTCGAAAACGAATTTAAAACGATTTGTAAAATACGTTTTGAATTGAAATCGATGAAATATATAGAATATATATTATATATATTAAATGGCATGAATAGAACGCGCCGCGCCGCGGTAGTTCGCGAATTTCGACCATTGACTTCGAATTGACATTGCGGGAGATCCAACTGTTGGATTCTCCTGAAACTGGAACCGTTGGGTTCGTATCAAAAAGATCTTCCCAATGAATATTAGAAATTTGAAATCTAACGGTTGGATTTGGAATTATGTCCAAATCAAATTTGGAAAAGGTCGCTGTAAGTGCAGTTCGGTGGCAGTTATTGAAAACCAACTGTACGGGCCTTGATAAAATTATTAAAAATATTAGTAATTTGTGTAAAATCATAATATATGAATTGGAAAGAATTAGGATGAAAAATTCCATATTTGAAAAGATAAAAATATATTTTTATCGAAATAAACTAGTTTTGAACTAGAATTGTAATTCTATTTATTTTTAAAATTAATAAAGTGGATTTAAAATGGTTTTGAAAATAATCAGAATTTCCAATATGTGAATTGGAATGGATTTGAATCGAAATTATCTTCAGAATATTTCGATGTTGGATTTCGTGATTATACAGATATTGTGACGGCAAGGAATTTCGCTCGATCCAAATCAGTCGTTAAACCGATCTAGACCGTTCGAAACCCCGGATCGTTTGAGAACATGACAAATCAAAACACATACAAAAGAACATTTCATTGCTATTACAACAATTCCATCAGAATACAAGAATATACAGAGTATAAATGAATATATTACATTCGACAAATATCAGAGATTACAATAAATTACATAGCAGCGGAAAATAATACAAAGCACAACTGAAGATGATATACGGATACAGAGCTTTCCGAATATTGTTCCAGCTGTAAATCAGGATCCTGTGAATATAAATCTGCAAAACCAAAACTACTAGCTGCCCGTGTCGAAAATAAGGGCACCCAGAGTTTAGGTTAAAACAATAAACTCCAGGTCAGTCATGTGACTGGTGTGAGAACTAAAACAGTTATTTAAAGCTTTACTTTAAAAGAGAGTAATTCAAGGGACCACGCCGTATAACACGGAACGGGTTTCCCCCCAAGAATACCAGTGCATATAATAAACAGCGCAATGCTTTTTCGAAAAATGAAGCTATTATAAGACCCAGGTCCCATCACATAATGCAACGCAAGCCGGAGGATAGGGTTTTCCCTTATAATAGCCAAACATGCTTGGTACGTTTAAAACAAATCATTTGACACTATAATAAGTGTATAGTGTCAAAACATTTCAATCATAAATATCAATCCTAGGCGGCATGGGTACCATCTATCATGTCGCCATATAGGCTCTACAAATAAAACCGAGATACACGTATTGGAAATTGGATTTCCGTCATGAGTCGAGGCAAGGGGCAAGCTCCTCTCCGCTTCGAGACACTCTAGCAAATGCCTCGGGACTACACACTCTGGGTAACCCCTGGATGCTTCAGGGCCGGTCCTCTCTTACGTTTGAGGATTAATTATGCCTGAACACACGTTTCCCGGTCCTTACAGACCTAAAATCGAGGCACCTCATCCAACAACCACATAGGTGAAAAGTACATAAATGTCAGGGCTGGTAAGTCACTGACACCACCAAAGCTAGAAAGAAACGTCGTGCTCTCCGTGCAGTCCTTATCCCGTTTTTAACTCATACCGAGGTGTGAGGATCGCGAATTCACGTTATACACAAAGCTACGCCACGAAGGCCGTGCTTTGATCATCAACCACAAGACTTTGCTTTTCAACAGAAGCTTTTATCCATGCAACTCAGCGTGCCACACAGGCAATTCATGCCATGCGATTGATATCTATCGATATATAACCTCTAAGCTCGTACGTCTCAGAGAAGGGCGTTAAGCAAGAGAATAAATTCTCCGCCGCCAAACAGATATATATTTAACAGAAATCAATCAACACAGAATAAAATCCAATGTCAGACACACAATCCATTTACAAGTTCGTTCTGGGTCTGAACGAAACCGGAGGCACTTTCCTCGCATATCCATCCATCTCCAAGTACGTCTGGACGACAACCAACTGATTCCCTCATCCTGGGTATACAGCCCAATCAAGATCATCAGTAATCACCCAAACGATGTGAAGACTTCCGGTCTTCAACCACCGTCTTCATCTTCGACATATCGTCGAATCGGTTATTCGGAATGGGTATAAACCTGGACTTTCCGAACAACCCGCGTATATTAAAAACAAATGTTACACAAACACAACATACGCCTCATTCCAATTCAGCAGCCACTAACCGCAAATTTCATATTCTTAGGGAAAGGTTCCCATTAATTTTATCCAAGATAAATTCTTTAAAATTTATCCTTTAATCTTCCTTTGGATGTCATTTCAAACCAAATTATGGTTTTCCAAACTAGTCGAGATTAGCGAACCACACCGTAGTAATTATTTATTTTATTTCCCAATACCAACCTATTCATCCCATGAAGCAAAACTGGTAATACTCCATATCTAACACCACAGTGTTGTCGGTAAAATTAATTAACATTTCACGTTCAAATCTAATTAAAGATTTAACTATCGCTCTGGAGCAAAACTGGTGATACTCCATTCTCGCTCATTTGCCAAATTTGATAATTTAGATTATCCATTCACATTTCAATTTAATTACAGATTCATTAAAACTCCTTTTACTGGGTTAAAGAACTAGTGTTATTTAAAACACAGTTCACGACAAACCCAAATCATATTCTATTTATCACCGGGTTAAAGAACAAGTGTCATTTAAAACACAGTTCACGATAAACCCATGAATCAATTCTATTTAAACCCATTTCAATATACGTGGGTGTTCGAAAGAGGGGAAGAGGAGCAGGCGAAGAAGGGGAGGTTCGTGGTGCTCGTCGGAGCTGGCGGAGGTGGTCAGGGGGTACGGTGGTTCAGGCGGCGGCTGCTACTCGCGGTGGAGGGTTCGGGCGTTGAAATCGAGAGGGAGAGAGAAGCGCGAGAGGGGGAAGAGGAAGGGAGATGGCGGCGGCAGTCGAGGAGGTGGGTGGCGCGTTAGAAGGGGGGAGCGACGGTGGCCAGAACGCGGGTGGCGGCTGGGTTCCTCCGCGATTTCCTTTTTCTATTTTTTTTTGTTTTGTGTTGAATGAGGGGGAGAGAGAGTCAGAGAGGTTTTATATATTTAATTATTTTAACTTCAAAAAGTTGACTTTTACATACGACCTCTAAACGAGGCCCACCGCCTGTCGTCCATAGCTAATTACCCCCATTCCGAACACAATGGGATAAGTATCGCAAGCTGATTCGATCGTTTCGATCTGTTTCCGTTAAAATCAACATATAACTCTATATATTGAATTTGAACGCGCATTTCAATTTACCGGGATCACATACTAACTTGAAAAATTCCAGAAAAATATTTTCTAGCTTCGTATTGACGATACGGTCCTAATAAAACTAATTTCGTCGAATTCTGAGACCGTTAGAAAAATGGCCATTTTCCAGTCGATTAAAATCAACTAAAACTGGTCAAACGCGTTTTCCTTTGCCACGCTCACATATTGATTCGAAAAATTATGAAATTTGGAATCTAGCAATAATTTGACACTGCGGATCCAACAAAAGTGGTTTCGTCGAAATCCGAGGTCGTTTGCAAAATGTCCATTTTTAAGGGCTTGAATTCCATAGCGACTATTCAGAATTTTCAACTGGACATATCTTTTGATTCCCGCTATGAAATCTTGATTTGTCGGATTCGTTGGAAAGATATTCACAATTAGATCCCATTATTTTTGGTTTCGCTAAAATCCGGATTGTTTTGCACCCGGTACATTCATTTGAAGTTTGAAATCGAATTATCGAACTACCGCGCCATTTTCAATTCTATTTATAATTTAAAATAAATATTTATATTCTAACGACGACGTATATAATATATACATTCGAATTATATTCAAAATAAATTTCTCGTTGATATTATTTAAAATAATTTATTTTAAATATTCAAAATTCGCTAAAATTGCCAAAATAAAAATTTTTAACTGGCCCAGATTTTCCGGGTTATTACAGATATGGTTGTGGAAATTTGAAAGATATATTTTATATCGTTATTTCCAATATGATATTTGTTGGTTTCAGAATTTGATATTGAGTATAAGCCGGTATATTTTCTATTCAGAGCCTTGTATTTAATATCAAATGGGATTTTGGGTTCGTTGTGAATGGTGTCTTCAATAACACTGTTCTTGAACCTAGTTTAGGAAAGAATAAATTTTTAATTAAGAGTAAGTGAAATTATCCAGTTAATTATTATTTAATTGGAATTGGATTTGAATTGGTTTTTTTGGGGTTTATCGTGAACGGTGTTTTGGATAACACCTGTTCTTTAACCCGATTAACAATAAAAAGTGATTTTGGGTTTATTGTGAATCGTGTTTTAGGTGACATTGGTTCTTTAATGCAGTTAAAGATAGGATATTGATTTTTGAGAAGATTAAAGCGAAGTGGAGTTTTAATGAATCTTTAATTAGATTAAAGTGATCGAGAATGGAGTATCACCAGTTTTGCTCCAAGCGATAGTTAAATCTTTAATTAGATTTGAACGCGAAATGGCAATTAATTTTATCAATAACACCGTGGTGTTAGTTATGGAGTATTACCAGTTTTTCTCCATGGGATGAATAGGTTGGGATTGGGAAATAAAATAAATAATTACTTCGGTGTGGTTCGCTAATCCCGACTAGTTTGGAAAACCATAATATAGTTTGAAGTGATATCCAAAGGATGATTGAAGAATAAATTTAGAAGAATTTATCTTTGATAAAATTAATGGGAGCCTTTCTCTAAGATGTGAAAATTTGAATAAAGGAATATTCTGAATTGGAATGAGGCGTATGTTGTGTTAGTGTAACATGTGTTTATTATATACGCGGGTTATTAGGAAAGGTCGGGTTTATACCCATTCTGAAAAACTAATTCGACGATATGTCGAAGATGAAGACGGTGGTTGAAGACCGGAAGTCTTCACATCGTTTGGATGATTATTGATGATCTTGATTGGGCTGTACACCCAAGAGGAGGGAATCAGTTGGTGATCGTCCAGACGTACTTGGAGATCGATGGATATGCGAGGAAAGTGCCTCCGGTTTCATTCAGACCCAGAACGAACCTGTAAATGGACTCTGTGTCTGACATTGGATTTTATTCTGTGTTGATTGATCTTTATTAAATATACATCTGTTTGGCGGCGGAGAATTTATTCTCTTGCTTAACGCCCTTCTCTGAGACGTACGAGCTCAGAGGTTGTATATCGATGGACAACAGTCGCATGGAGTGAATTGCCTGTGTGGCACGCCTAAGTGGCAAATGATCAAGGCTTCTGTTGAAAAGCAAAGTCTTGTGGTTGATGATCAAAGCACGGCCTGTGTGGCACAGCTTTGTGTATAGCGTGAATTCGCGAGCCTCACACCTCGGTATGAGTCAAAAATGGGATACAGACCGTTGGGAGAACACGACGTTTCTTTCTAGCTATGGGTGATGTCAGTGACCTACCAGCCCTGACAATTATATACTTTTTTACCTGTGTGGTTATTGGAATGCGAGGCGCCTCGAATATATGGTCGATAACTGGCACTATGTGAGCCGACGTACAGACCATTATATAGGTCCGATAGGACCGGGAAACGTGTGTTCAGGAATTGCCAATCCTCAAAAGTAAGAGAGGACCGGCCCAACCGATTCCTAGCATCGCTGTGTGTGGTCCTGAGACATTTGCTAGAATGTCTCGAACGGATAGGAGCTTGCCCCTTGCCTCGACTCATGATGGAATCCAATTTCCAATACGTGATTTTTTGGTTTTATTTGTAGAGCCTAGTACGGCGACATAGTGGTATGGGTCACTTACGCCGTCTATGATTTATACATTATGATTGAAGTTGTTTTCTTCACTTATAGTAATAATAAAATATGAAATTTCACGTACCAAGCATTTTTGGCTATTATAAGGTAAAAACCCTATCCTCCGGCTTGCGTTGCATTGTGTGATGGGACCTGGGTCTTATAATAGCTTCATTCTTCTTTATTTAGCATTGCGCTGTTGTTTTGTGCACTGGTATTCTTGGGGTAAAAACCCGTTCCATGTTATACGGCGTGGTCCCTCGATTTACCTAACTTTAAAATAAAGATTAATAACTGTTTTAGTTCTCACACCAGTCACATGACTGACCTAGAGTTTATTGTTTTAACCTAAACTCTCGGTGCCCTTATTTTCCGCACGGGCAGCTAGTAGTTTTGGTTTTGTAGATTTATATTCACAGGATCCTGGTTTACAGCTGGAACTATACTCGGAAAGCTTTGTATCCGTGTATTACTTTCAGTTGTGTGTTGTATTATTTTTCCGTTGCTATGTATTCAAATGTAATTTATTGTAATCTCTGATATTTATCGAATGTGTGATATTTGTTCATACTCTGTAATATCCTTGTATTCTAATGGAATTGTTGTAATAAACAATGAAATGTTCTTCTGCTTGTGTTCTGATTGGTCTTGTCTTCAAAGAAATCCGCGCTTCCTTCACGGGGAAGTTCGGGTCGTTAAAGAGTGGTATCGGAGCTTTGGTTTACAGAGCTCGAGAACAAGACACATTAGAACCAAACGAAAGAATTCATCAGATATTGGATTAGTAATATCCAATTAGGATGACTCGTTAGAGATAGGATCAGTAGTATCCTAGAACGAGTCGAAAGAGTAAAATTTTTGAATTAAAAAATTGAAAACAAGTTTTGTTTTGAAAATTAAATTCAAGTATATGTATTTGAATATTTTATTTACATTGATTTTGGACAATCGAGTATATAAAGATTTTGCATATACGCGTCATGAACGTATATTCGAAGTTTTAATATACTGGATAGATATAGAATCACACTCTAGTCGCCCGAAGATGATTCTGATGATTGATGCATCGTCATCAGAGTTGATGTTCGAGTGCCGAAGGTGTGATATCTATATATTTCCATTAGATTGGTGTGAGAACAAAAACTAGATAGGGTCTATTATTGTGATTTGGCATCAAAAACATGATTTTCTGTATATGTATCAAAATTATGAATTTGAAAAGTTAATTCACTAATTGATTGATGGTTGTGTTGTTTGATTATTGGTTAATTAATTAGAATTTTGAACCCTTTTAGCCTAATTGAACCGAATATTGAACTGTATTGACAAATGATTACATTTGCATGTATATACATGTACGTACATTGAACAGGTCATAGCAAGGAGGCTAGAGCGGAAGAATAAAATTGTTTGCCCGACAAATAGGTACATGTTTATTGTATTTCTTTGGGTTTGGATGATTTCATGAGCCGATTGGCTAGCCGCTTGGCTTTTTCTTTTTCTTTTGGATAGAAGAAGGCCATGGGAGGCAATATGAAATAACCCGAAGTCCCCGTTGCAGGGGAGGTTATGGCGAAATTTTTCGGAAATTTAGGGTTTTAGCCAAATTTTTGAAAAATTTGAAAAGTCCTTAGAAACTGAAAAGTTGAAGAACTTAAGTCGTAATGAAAATAATGGAATTTGAGTTGGTTTGTAAAACAACTTTCGGCTTCATTCCTTTTTGGGGACGAAAAGTTTTAAGTGGGGGAGATTGTAATAACCCGGAAATTCTGAGCCAATTTAAATTTTTTATTTTGGTAATTTTAATGAATTCTGAATATTTAAAATGAATTATTTAAAATAATAGCAACGAGAAATTTAATTCGAATAGAATTAGAATGTATATATTTATTTGAATCGTCGTTAGAATATAAATATTTTATTTTAAATATAAAAGGAATTGAAAATGGCGTGGTAGTTTGAAAATTTGATTTCTAAGTTTAAATGAATGTACCGGGTGCAAAATAAACCGGATTTTAGCAAAACAAAAAATATTTGAATCTAATTGAGAATATCTTTCCAACGAATCCGAAAATTTGAAATTTCACAGCGGGAATGAAAAGATACGTCCAGTTGAAGATTCAGAATAGTCGCTATGAAATTCTGGCCCGTAAAAATGAGAATTTTGCAAACGACCTCGGTTTTCGATGAAACTACTTTTGTTGGATCCGTGATGTCAAGTTATTGCTAGATTTCAAAATTCGTAATTTTTCGAATTAATATGTGAGCGTGGCAAAGGAAAACGCGTTTGACCAGTTTCAGTTGATTTTAATCGACTGGAAAATGGCCATTTTTCAAATGGTCTCAGAATTTGACAAAATTAGTTTTGTTAGGACCGTATCGTCAATGCAATGCTAGAAAATATTTTTCAGGAATTTTTCTAGTTAGTATGTGACCCCAGTAAAATGAAATGCGCGTTTAAATTCAATATATAGATTTATATTTTGATTTTGACGAAAACTGGTCGAAATGAGTGAATCAGCCTACGATACATATCCCATTGTGTTCAGAATGGGGGTAATTATCTAGGGACGACAGTCGGTGGTTTTGATTTCGAGTTCAAAATAAAAAGGTACTTTTTGAAATTCAAAATAATAAAATATATATATATATATAATTATATAGCCTTTCCCTCCTCTCTCTCCTCTTTCATAGTCAACGAAGAAAAAAAAAGAAATCGCGATCGCCCCTTCCCCACAGCCGCTACCCCACGTCGCCCCCTCCGGTGGTCAGCGCCTCCGCTCCCTAGATCGCGCCGCACCCTCCCCTATGGCCACCACTCCTCCAGCTCCGCCCCGTCCGCTCTCTCTCCCTCTCTCTACCCCTAGCCGCCACCAACCCCAACTGCGCCCCTCCTCTTCTTAATCCGCCGCCTAGCCGCCACTTCCACTGCCTGACCACGACCCCTGCGCCACCGCAGCAAACGCCCCTTCCTCCGAGCCTCTTTGTAATGACCCGCATTTCTGACCGTTGAATAATTAACTAATTTAATTATTTAAATATCGTTTTGGCGATATCGATAACTGGAATTAAAATAATATTGAATATTTAATTGATAATTATAATATAATAATATATTATAATGTCGAAATAGTCAAAATAGCTGAATTCACAATACAGTGTGAATTGGATTATATATAAGGTATAATTCAGTTTGGAATTGAATTTGAATAACGAATATATTTTATAAACAGCAGTTTGAACGTGGGATTTATAATATAATTAATCGAGCTCGAAATGGCGCTGCAGTTCGTAAATGGGCGGTTCGAACTTCGACTGAATGTACAGGATTCGTTTTAAGCCGGATTTCTGTGAAACAAGAAACGTCAGGAGCTGGTGGAGTATATCTTTCTAGTGGAAGAGAAAAATTGGGATTTCGTCGTATAGATTGTGGGATATGTCCAAATCAAATTTTAAATAGTCGCTATAGAATCGTTCATCGACCGTAATGGTTGATTCGATATAACTAGAGATCGGGTTTGAATTTAGACGTGGTTCTTTTGGGACATAGTGATAATTTAATTTTTAGAATTTTATGGAAATATTTAATTAATTTAATAAGCAACTTTTTATTTGAAGTATTTCGTACCCTGAAATCAACATTTTGAAGTTTCAAAATATGAGTCCACCTACCGGTATTATTATATTTTTGAGATCGTGGTACCTTACTGGTCAAAATGGCATCTTTATATCTGTCGGTTGCAGTTCGTACTTGAATGGAATTTACGAAAATGGATACAGAAAACATCTATGTACTATATATTACTTTAACAAGAGTTATAACACTAAACAAAGGACCACGTTTTCATTCATTTCAACCGACCATTTCCTTTGGTTCAAAACAAGAGAATGAAAGGTAAAACAAGGGACATGTAGCGTTGGAAAATGTTGTAGGCGTGGCCTCCTTTTCTTCTACAAACAGTTCGAGTGATAGCTCACTGTCCGCATCCTTTTTTAACACCTAAGTTTTTTTTAAAAACATTATGAATACCCCATACAAAACCTTATAACCTAATTTTCCTCTTCCTAAGTTAACAGATTTTATCCGCCGCCATTTCTATCTCTTCCTCTCTTTAAATCTCTGTTAAATCCATTTACAAAAATCTTCAACCTCAAAAGCCGGCAACTAAATGAAATATACGACCTGTACAGTTGTGATTAAATATGGTTTCACCGACACAGACTTCGAGCTAGTTTCTGGAGAGAGGAGCATCTCGAATCGAATGGGATTTGAGGCATTTGAGGATGGTGGGTTCAGGCTTCGGAAGCCGGTCGTAGATCAGACTCCGATGGTCTAGATTCCGAACGACGGCGTCATCAGCATGGGTTATTTTGTGCTGAAACGAAGGAGAACGGGGAGATGTAGTGCTTGGGTAGAAGTGAGGTTCGATGGCCTCTAATGATTGGCATACGAAGAGAGTAAGTTGCGGGAAATGGTAACTGAAGGAGGAAGAACAGTGGGCTAACGGTTGTGTGGCAAGCTGGTGATAACGAGAGGCATGGAGGGACCGTGACGTGAGTATTTGGAGTTTTATAGTGCGGTTTGTTTATATGAAGGGTGCACTGGTTTTGTTAAATATTGATACGGGTTCAAAGGTTGGGGGATCAAGATTGATAATTGTGTGTTTTAAGGGAGCAGCTCCACGCATGGGACATCTGGTAGCTATTGTGGCTTGAGGCATTTCATGGGGTAAGGGTGTGAGAAGGTGAGTCATCTGCTGAGTGGAAGACACCGTCGACGTCGCCTTTTGATGGGAGCAGTGAGTTTAGCGTGAAGGTTTGTGGAGGAAGTGATGAGTCAAAATATGGAGTAAGATATGCAGGAAGCAACATAAGAAATATGGTCGGGTTCGAATCCGTGAAGCGGTATGGGAGGACTCCATGGAAGTGCGGTGGATGTTTGTGACCTTCGAACCATACTGGAGCAGCAGGAGAAGCGGTTGAGGGAGATGGACACGCGGGTTGTGGGGGTGTACAGTATATGCGTGATGTTTTGTGTAAAAGAGGATGAGGAGCGAGCGTGTAAAAATCTCTGGAGTGGGAAAGTAAGCTTCAGAAGCTTCGAATGTATGGCATGAAGAAATGTACTAGGAGCAGTCATATTATTGGGGAAGAAGGTCCACTGACACGCGGGTTTAGCAGCTTGGGCCTGTTTCAGTCTGGTAAAGCCCAATAAAATAAAAGAAAGAAAATAAAATAAAAACATGAAGAACTGGTCATCAAAAAGGGAACGAAAGGGCTTTCAAAATGTCAGGAGGCCGGCTTTTCTTTTGGATCTGAAAGGATAGCATCACGTGAGTAATAAGAGAGATGGGCTGAATTCAGAAGTTAGAATTTCGAACCGTCTGATCCGATGAGATCGTATGGACGGGAGCAACACAATGGAGCTGACTGGGAGTGATTCCGAGCTCGTTACAATTTATGGCGAAATAAATTGTCTGTCGCAGTCAAATAAACGCAAACCGTTATTTATCGGTTAACGCGCAATGTGAGTAAATCTCACTAACTCTAAACAGTTTATAATTTCATGTTGTATTTTTAGAACTGTTAGATATTGGTTGATTTACTGTATGTTGACTGTTTGATTGAACTGCTAGTCAGTTAGTTGAATTTTCTATATCGATTCTGTTTAACAGAATATATCATATAGAACTGAAAAGTGATGTTATCTATATTGTTTAACATCTATGATGCAGGGAGACAGGTTGGAGGAATCCAACTGGATTCCTCAACATTTATTTTACTGTTTGCATATATTGTGATATATGGTGGGTTATATAATCTGTTATGGATTATGGGCGTTGGAATGATGTTGATCATTGTTATTCGATATTTTGAATATCATAAGAAACCCTGGGATGTAAAAAGGAATATTTCAATGTATATTGAAATAAAGGAATTTTATAAAATCACAGGATTTTATAAAAAAGGAAATTATTTATAAAACGAACACGGTTTTATAAAAGGAAAGTATTTATAAAACGAATAGAGTTTTATAAAAGGAAAAAAAATGTTGATAAAACAAATAGAGTTTTATAAAAAGGGTATTTATTTAGAAAATAAATAGAATTGAAAAGGAGAATATTTATTTAGAAAATAAATAGGAATAAGGAATATTTATTTAGAAGAAAATAAACGTTATAAATAGGAAATATTTGTAACGGTAAATAGAAGTTGTAAATAGGAAATATTTGTAACGGTAAATAGAAGTTATAAATAGGAAATATTTGTAACGGTAAATAGAAGTTGTAAATAGGAAATATTTGTAACGGTAAATAGAAGTTGTAAATAGGAAATATTTGTAACGGTAAATAGAAGTGTAAATAAGGAAATAGTTGTAACGGAAAATAAACGTTATAAAAAGGAAATTGATGAGATATAAAAGAGATAATCGAAGTAGAGTAATTGAATATTAGTCATTCAATTAGAAATAACCTGAATTGAGTTAGTCTAATATTAGCTAATCGAATTTAGTAACCGAATACAAGTTAATCAAAAGAAGTTTATCGAATTTAGTTATTCGATAGAGTTAAATCACTAGAGTTAATCGACTATAGTATTCGAATAAGAGTAAATCAAATAGAATTAAACAATATTAGAAACTGACTAGAGATTAGTAAGTTGAATAGTTTTCTGAGTGTTGATCTGATGTTGGTTTCGGCCTTCGGGGTTTATACTTAGAGAATTGTTCTCTTACTAGTTTACAGTTAGGGACTAATAGTTGTGGAATGATAGTGATGCGTAAATGAGAATTGGAAATGTTTTTCAAATGTTGAAAATGTATATTTTCTAGTTTTAGAAAATAAGGAAATATGAGTATATATATATATGATTGATGATTGGATCGATAATTCCATTTGGAATTAAGATCGTTGTTTGTACACCCGACATATTTTCATTTGATAGTTAAATCACAGACTATCGAAGATTTGACCATTTTACGTTGTTAATATGGAGAGACCGGTTGGATTATTATCCGAAGAACCACTCCGTATCGACATAAGCGTTGTGATCAAATACGATGAAGAGATTGAAGACGGAGTAAAGTGCAAGGGCTGTCCTGTTTACAGAATAGTGCCTTCGGTTTCGTTCAGTCCCAGAACGAACGTATATGGACGAATGTCTGACAGAATAGTTCCAATGATCGAAAGAGTTGGACTGTACAAATATATATGGTGGCCAACGGATTTATTCCCTTCGCATAATATCCATAATCTATTTGTGCAGATCCAACTAATGATTAGCGGATCTGATAATGTGGCATTCAAAGTGATCGTGTTATCAATGAATGGAAAGTAAGCGTAGCTTCTAGCCTCACATCTGGTAAATGACAAAAATCGGGCAGGCAGCATGGCTAAGTCGGTCGCACCGAAGTAGGGTGTATAATCACCTATCTAGAGAATATTCATTTGCTTCTTTAATCTATCAATGCTGTCCCATATATATACGGGAAACGGTTGCTGATCCCGACCGTTGGTGATGTACATTCGATACACTCAAGCGAAATGAGTGGTCGGTCATGTGTGGCTGAGTTGCAAGATGTTCTTGTTGAACTCCAGTGTATCATTCCTAGAGTACACTGATCGAAAGGTGCCTCCATACCTTGTCATAGTTGGAAACCCAATCATCCAATACGCACCTGCGGTTTTGATTGTATACTATATATGTAGAACGTGAGATGCAAGCGTTTCTACTAGACTGATATCTATTTGTATTTAGACATTATCATAATATCAGAATGATATTGCTTTTCAAAGATGTTTGGATTCTCATAAGGGAAAAACCCGTTCCGTATTCACGGCGTGGTCTTATGAGATATCATATACCTGTTTAAATGATTTGAGTTTACTCACACCAGTCACATGACTGACCCGGAGTTTATTTGTTTTGTCTTCCCTAAACTCTTGGGTGCCTAAATTTGTATGGGCAGTCAAGTAGTCGGGATTTACAGATGCATTTGGAGAGCTTGGAGCAGGAGGCTTCAGCAGTCGATAGCTATTATTTATTCCGCTGTGATGTTATATGTTGTACTCTGAAAATGGTATGTATAAACAGTTATAACTTTGTATTTCAAAAGTTATGTTATATTTTATTCGTTCCGCTGTGAGATTCGTGTTACTCTGATGTTGTTGTTGTTGTCTTCTTCTTCTTCTATTCTAAGTTTCTATCTTATCTATCCTCACCCTCTAATTTCTTTCACTAATTACCAGGATTTTTCGATGTTTTGGTTATCGACATCGTGTTTATGTCGATAACCGAAGACGCCGAAAATCCGGGTCGTTACAGTTGGTATCAGAGCTTAAGTTAAGAATTACTTGGCTCTGTGGCGTGACTCGGTATAGATAGGGTTAGTAACACCCTAGACTGAGATTGAGTGTATATATACGAGTGGACGTATTTGTTATTGATATAAAAAAATTGTTTTATATTGTGGAGATTCATTGGTTGAGTCGTTTATGAGTTCTGGTCGATCAGTTTGATCCACTGTATCGGTAGGAGTTACTAAACACTTGAATACGATGAACCGTCATGGTATGTTTTGAAAAGAGGGTAAATTAAAATAAGTTACCCAAGGTATATCTTGATATAGAGAAGATATATATACCAAAATTATAATATAGTGGATATATTGGTTGTTACTATAATCGAGTAAGATTATAAATTAAATGGTTATGTAAATAACCAATCAGAGTTCACCTAAGTGAAATACGTAAAATCAAATGAATTAAATCTGAATTTAAACCAGAAATTGAGTTAAAAATCTGGAAATCTGGATAAGTGTTTGTAAATGATTTGGATTTAGAATAAGGAAAATTTAAGATCCTGGGAGATTTTAAATTGTTTTACAAGCAGTGTGAATTATATTTTGAAATGAATTTCAAAGTGGAGATGTTTAGAAATGGTTTTATAGTATTGAACTCACTTCGATCGCTGGAAAATAGATTCTGATGATGACAGCTGCATCATCAGTATTCATTTTCGAGTTGTAAGTGACGAATTACTACCAGAGATACTGTTTTGAATTTGATTTAGGAAATAAAGGTAGGCGATATTCGGAAATGTTTTCCAAATAACATAAAAGGCCAATATGGTTATTGAAAATATTTGGTTAACAAATATTGATAAAGAAATAGAGAAGTGATTTAACTAATGGAATATTGATTATGGGCTCAGTTGAATTTCAAAAAGGAAAATTTTGATTTTTGAAAAGTGTAAACTATTTGAAAACTCCCTGGGAAAGACTGTTTGAATTAAAAACAAATTTAATAGAAATTTGTGAAAGAAAATTTGAAGTAAAGTAAAGCCAGTAAAGTGGTAACTAAGATTGAATTAGAACGATATCAAGACAAATTGGATTGTGATATTCAATTTTGAAATGTAATGGGATAATCAAGTTAAGAGTTGGAAATCGAGAAGAAACTCGAGTTGAGATGATATTTGGCTCGGATATAAGCGAATGGTTGGTGTTGTGGATAAAAGCAGATTGGAATTTGATTGGGATGACCCTTGTATCCTCTAAATTGATAATAGGTGGAAATGATATAATGGTAGGCCCAACAAAAAGGTACAAGTTTATATTTCATATGAGTTTGAGATTTTGATGAGCCGAATTGGCAAGCCGCTTGGCTGTTTGATTTTCTTTTGGGTTGGAGAAGGCCTAGAGAGGCGAGTTGGAGTTTTACCGATAGGGCTGTACAAAGGAGGTTATGGCGAAATTTTCTGAAAATTTAAGGTGTTAGAAAATTTTCAGAATTTTTGAAAATTTAGCTAGTCGGAATGAATTAATATTTTAGTCGATATTAATTGGTTCAATTGAAACCGAATGTAAGAGGTAAACAGATATATTTTTACCCAGTAGATAGGGTCGTCCACTACCTTAGCAATTTCGAGGACGAAATTATTTTAAGGGGGAAAGATTGTAATGACCCGCATTTCTGACCGTTGAATAATTAACTAATTTAATTATTTAAATATCGTTTTGGCGACATCGATAACTGGAATTAAAATAATATTGAATATTTAATTGATAATTATAATATAATAATATATTATAATGTCGAAATAGTCAAAATAGCTGAATTCACAATACAGTGTGATAAGGTATAATTCAGTTTGGAATTGAATTTGAATAACGAATATATTTTATAAACAGCAGTTTGAACGTGGGATTTATAATATAATTAATCGAGCTCGAAATGGCGCTGCAGTTCGTAAATGGGCGGTTCGAACTTCGACTGAATGTACAGGATTCGTTTTAAGCCGGATTTTTGTGAAACAAGAAACGTCAGGAGCTGGTGGAGTATATCTTTCTAGTGGAAGAGAAAAATCGGGATTTCGTCGTATAGATTGTGGGATATGTCCAAATCAAATTTTAAAATAGTCGCTATAGAATCGTTCATCGACCGTAACGGTTGATTCGATATAACTAGAGATCGGGTTTGAATTTAGATGTGGTTCTTTTGGGACATAGTGATAATTTGATTTTTAGAATTTTATGGAAATTTTTAATTAATTTAATAAGCAACTTTTTATTTGAAGTATTTCGTACCCTGAAATCAACATTTTGAAGTTTCAAAATATGAGTCCACCTACCGGTATTATTATATTTTTGAGATCGTGGTACCTTACTGGTCAAAATGGCATCTTTATATCTGTCGGTTGCAGTTCGTACTTGAATGGAATTTACGAAAATGGATACAGAAAACATCTATGTACTATATATTACTTTAACAAGAGTTATAACACTAAACATTGGACCACGTTTTCATTCATTTCAACCGACCATTTCCTTTGGTTCAAAACAAGAGAATGAAAGGTAAAACAAGGGACATGTAGCGTTGGAAAATGTTGTAGGCGTGGCCTCCTTTTCTTCTACAAACAGTTCGAGTGATAGCTCACTGTCCGCATCCTTTTTTAACACCTAAGTTTTTTTTAAAAACATTATAAATACCCCATACAAAACCTTATAACCTAATTTTCCCCTTCCTAAGTTAACAGATTTTATCCGCCGCCATTTCTATCTCTTCCTCTCTTTAAATCTCTGTTAAATCCATTTACAAAAATCTTCAACCTCAAAAGCCGGCAACTAAATGAAATATACGACCTGTACAGTTATGATTAAATATGGTTTCACCGACACAGACTTCGAGCTAGTTTCTGGAGAGAGGAGCATCTCGAATCGAATGGGATTTGAGGCATTTGAGGATGGTGGGTTCAGGCTTCGGAAGCCGGCCGTAGATCAGACTCCGATGGTCTAGATTCCGAACGACGGCGTCATCAGCATGGGTTATTTTGTGCTGAAACGAAGGAGAACGGGGAGATGTAGTGCTTGGGTAGAAGTGAGGTTCGATGGCCTCTAATGATTGGCGTACGAAGAGAGTAAGTTGCGGGAAATGGTAACTGAAGGAGGAAGAACAGTGGGCTAACGGTTGTGTGGCAGGCTGGTGATAACGAGAGGCATGGAGGGACCGTGACGTGAGTATTTGGAGTTTTATAGTGCGATTTGTTTATATGAAGGGTGCACTGGTTTTGTTAAATATTGATACGGGTTCAAAGGTTGGGGGATCAAGATTGATAATTGTGTGTTTTAAGGGAGCAGCTCCACGCATGGGACATCTGGTAGCTATTGTGGCGTGAGGCATTTCATGGGGTAAGGGTGTGAGAAGATGAGTCATCTGCTGAGTGGAAGACACCGTCGATGTCGCCTTTTGATGGGAGCAGTGAGTTTAGCGTGAAGGTTTGTGGAGGAAGTGATGAGTCAAAATATGGAGTAAGATATGCAGGAAGCAACATAAGAAATATGGTCGGGTTCGAATCCGTGAAGCGGTATGGGAGGATTCCATGGAAGTGCGGTGGATGTTTGTGACCTTCGAACCGTACTGGAGCAGCAGGAGAAGCGGTTGAGGGAGATGGACACGCGGGTTGTGGGGGTGTACAGTAGATGCGTGATGTTTTGTGTAAAAGAGGATGAGGAGCGAGCGTGTAAAAATCTCTGGAGTGGGAAAGTAAGCTTCAGAAGCTTCGAATGTATTGCATGAAGAAATGTACTAGGAGCAGTCATATTATTGGGGAAGAAGGTCCACTGACACGCGGGTTTAGCAGCTTGGGCCGGTTTCAGTCTGGTAAAGCCCAATAAAATAAAAGAAAGAAAATAAAATAAAAACATGAAGAACTGGTCATCAAAAAGGGAACGAAAGGGCTTTCAAAATGTCAGGAGGCCGGCTTTTCTTTTGGATCTGAAAGGATAGCATCACGTGAGTAATAAGAGAGATGGGCTGAATTCAGAAGTTAGAATTTCGAACCGTCTGATCCGATGAGATCGTATGGACGGGAGCAACACAATGGAGCTGACTGGGAGTGATTCCGAGCTCGTTACAATTTATGGCGAAATAAATTGTCTGTCGCAGTCAAATAAACGCAAACCATTATTTATCGGTTAACGCGCAATGTGAGTAAATCTCACTAACTCTAAACAGTTTATAATTTCATGTTGTATTTTTAGAACTGTTAGATATTGGTTGATTTACTGTATGTTGACTGTTTGATTGAACTGCTAGTCAGTTAGTTGAATTTTCTATATCGATTCTGTTTAACAGAATATATCATATAGAACTGAAAAGTGATGTTATCTATATTGTTTAACATCTATGATGCAGGGAGACAGGTTGGAGGAATCCAACTGGATTCCTCAACATTTATTTTACTGTTTGCATATATTGTGATATATGGTGGGTTATATAATCTGTTATGGATTATGGGCGTTGGAATGATGTTGATCATTGTTATTCGATATTTTGAATATCATAAGAAACCCTGGGATGTAAAAAGGAATATTTCAATGTATATTGAAATAAAGGAATTTTATAAAATCACAGGATTTTATAAAAAAGGAAATTATTTATAAAACGAACACGGTTTTATAAAAGGAAAGTATTTATAAAACGAATAAAGTTTTATAAAAGGAAAAAAAAATTGTTGATAAAACAAATAGAGTTTTATAAAAAGGGTATTTATTTAGAAAATAAATAGAATTGAAAAGGAGAATATTTATTTAGAAAATAAATAGGAATAAGGAATATTTATTTAGAAGAAAATAAACGTTATAAATAGGAAATATTTGTAACGGTAAATAGAAGTTGTAAATAGGAAATATTTGTAACGGTAAATAGAAGTTATAAATAGGAAATATTTGTAACGGTAAATAGAAGTTATAAATAGGAAATATTTGTAACGGTAAATAGAAGTTGTAAATAGGAAATATTTGTAACGGTAAATAGAAGTTGTAAATAGGAAATATTTGTAACGGTAAATAGAAGTGTAAATAAGGAAATAGTTGTAACGGAAAATAAACGTTATAAAAAGGAAATTGATGAGATATAAAAGAGATAATCGAAGTAGAGTAATTGAATATTAGTCATTCAATTAGAAATAACCTGAATTGAGTTAGTCTAATATTAGCTAATCGAATTTAGTAACCGAATACAAGTTAATCAAAAGAAGTTTATCGAATTTAGTTATTCGATAGAGTTAAATCACTAGAGTTAATCGACTATAGTATTCGAATAAGAGTAAATCAAATAGAATTAAACAATATTAGAAACTGACTAGAGATTAGTAAGTTGAATAGTTTTCTGAGTGTTGATCTGATGTTGGTTTCGGCCTTCGGGGTTTATACTTAGAGAATTGTTCTCTTACTAGTTTACAGTTAGGGACTAATAGTTGTGGAATGATAGTGATGCGTAAATGAGGATTGGAAATGTTTTTCAAATGTTGAAAATGTATATTTTCTAGTTTTAGAAAATAAGGAAATATGAGTATATATATATATATATATGATTGATGATTGGATCGATAATTCCATTTGGAATTAAGATCGTTGTTTGTACACCGACATATTTTCATTTGATAGTTAAATCACAGACTATCGAAGTTTTGACCATTTTACGTTGTTAATATGGAGAGACCGGTTGGATTATTATCCGAAGAACCACTCCGTATCGACATAAGCATTGTGATCAAATACGATGAAGAGATTGAAGACGGATAAAGTGCAAGGGCTGTCCTGTTTACAGAATAGTGCCTTCGGTTTCGTTCAGTCCCAGAACGAACGTATATGGACGAATGTCTGACAGAATAGTTCCAATGATCGAAAGAGTTGGACTGTACAAATATATATGGTGGCCAACGGATTTATTCCCTTCGCATAATATCCAGAATCTATTTGTGCGGATCCAACTAATGATTAACGGATCTGATAATGTGGCATTCAAAGTGATCGTGTTATCAATGAATGGAAAGTAAGCGTAGCTTCTAGCCTCACATCTGGTAAATGACAAAAATCGGGCAGGCAGCATGGCTAAGTCGGTCGCACCGAAGTAGGGTGTATAATCACCTATCTAGAGAATATTCATTTGCTTCTTCAATCTATCAATGCTGTCCCATATATATACGGGAAACGGTTGCTGATCCCGACCGTTGGTGATGTACATTCGATACACTCAAGCGAAATGAGTGGTCGGTCATGTGTGGCTGAGTTGCAAGATGTTCTTGTTGAACTCCAGTGTATCGTTCCTAGAGTACACTGATCGGAAGGTGCCTCCATACCTTGTCATAGTTCGAAACCCAATCATCCAATACGCACCTGCGGTTTTGATTGTATACTATATATGTAGAACGTGAGATGCAAGCGTTTCTACTAGACTGATATCTATTTGTATTTAGACATTATCATAATATCAAAATGATATTGCTTTTCAAAGATGTTTGGATTCTCATAAGGGAAAAACCCGTTCTGTATTCACGGCGTGGTCTTATGAGATATCATATACCTGTTTGAATGATTTGAGTTTACTCACACCAGTCACATGACTGACCCGGAGTTTATTTGTTTTGTCTTCCCTAAACTCTTGGGTGCCTAAATTTGTACGGGCAGTCAAGTAGTCAGGATTTACAGATGCACTTGGAGAGCTTGGAGCAGGAGGCTTCAGCAGTCGATAGCTATTATTTATTCCGCTGTGATGTTATATGTTGTACTCTGAAAATGGTATGTATAAACAGTTATAACTTTGTATTTCAAAAGTTATGTTATATTTTATTCGTTCCGCTGTGAGATTCGTGTTACCCTGATGTTGTTGTTGTTGTCTTCTTCTTCTTCTATTCTAAGTTTCTATCTTATCTATCCTCACCCTCTAATTTCTTTCACTAATTACCAGGATTTTTCGATGTTTTGGTTATCGACATCGTGTTTATGTCGATAACCGAAGACGCCGAAAATCCGGGTCGTTACACTCTTCCTCCTTCTCCGAAGCTTGTAAGTGTTTTTTTAATTTATTTATTTAATTTAATTAGTTAATTTAAGTAAAAAGCATTATTGTTAAAGGGAAGAAAAAAAATCTGTTTTTTTCATGATATACATTGTTTATTTTCTGATTTTTTATTTATTTTTATTATAAAGGTAGAGGTGTAAAAATATGATTTTTTTTCCTATGTAAAGATTTGATTTTTTTTTACATTGTAAAGAAATGATTTTGGTTTATGAAATATAGAGTAGTGATTTTTAGCAACATAAAGATTGGATTTTGAATGCGATAAAAATCAGATCTTTGAAAATGAGAAGATTCGATTTTTACCTTTGAAAAGAGTCGATTTTTAATTACATATGAAGTGAAGATAAAAATTCGATTTTTATACATATGAAGTGAAGATAAAAATGTGATCTTTATAGAAGTAACAATGTAAAAATATGTTTAAAAAGATCTGATTTTTAATTAGGAAAAAGATTTGATTTTTATTAGAAAGATAAGATTTTTATCATATATGAAAGGTTGGATTTTTAATTTGAAAAGTTTTATTTTGAAACAAGAAAAGAATTGAATCTTTAAAGTATAAAAATCAAATTTTTATATTAGAAAATTTTGAATCTTTATATAGTTGAAATGGTGAAGTAAAAAATGAGATTTTTATATATGAAGACATAGAGAATAAAAATATAATTTTTATATAGTGATAAGGATAAAAATAGAATTTTTATCTTTATAGTAGCGGTGTAAAAATAGATTTTTTATCTATATAGTAGCGGTGTAAAAATAGATTTTTTATCTATATAGTAGCTGTATAAAAATGTGATTTTTATCCATATAGAGTAATTATAAAAATGTGATTTTTATATACATAGCAACAATATAAAAATATGATTTTTATATATGTAGTGGCTGCGGACAATGAAATTGACAAAAGGCGAGCACAGCGAAGATTTCTACATAAGAAGAGTTGCAGTGTATTGGTTTAGCTAGTCGGTGAGAACTTCTCACTTTAAATCTTGTTTTCTAGTTAAAATATATACTAGGATGCAGACGGTGCTTAGCAGCTCCCGACCCGTCGTCCACAGACCATGGACGGCTTGTATGCTTGTTTGATGTGTTGTGAAGTTTGTTTGTGATGTTGATGTGAAATGTGTTAAAATAAATTAATTATCGTTAAAAATATAATTTTTAACGTGAATGTGAATAAATAAATATTCATTTACAAACCGGACGGTTTGTTTATGTACACCTATTTGAAGGACATTGATTGGGACGATAAATTTCACACATCGCCCAACTGCACAAATAATATTCAGTGTTTGTGGATTGAACCCCCGCACGGGTGTTGGGATGATATTTGGCGTACACTAATCCCAATTATTTAGTTGTATGTCGATCGATTGGTCGACAGACTGTGTAAGCGTTAATTATTTATATTTAATGCTTATGAAGTTGTGTGGTGCACTTTGGATGATGGTTGATTTTTTATCGTTGCTATTATAGACATGTGTTGTATGGAATCCATATAATTAACATTATATGGTAATTGATTGGGCCTCATTCCAATTGGGAAAATAAAGAATATTATAAAATAAAGATTCATGTGTTGAATAGAATAAATAGTCATGTGTTGACGATATTCATGTGTTGAGAATATTCACGTGTTGAAAATATTCATGTGTTGAAAGAAATGGAGATTCATGTGTTGAATAGAGAAAATATTCATTTGTTGAATAGAATAACGAAGTTATTGAAATATATAAAGTCATGTTGATTACAATTGCACCATTTTGACGCGAACGATATTTATATCGATTATATTTGTTTTTATAATGAATATAGAAAAAGAGGTGATTTCAAAATATAACGTTTTGAAAATATTATCATTTGTATATCAATGACGTGGAATATTCAATTTTGGTTCGAAATTGAATACGAAGTTAAAATCGTTTCGAAAATGAATTTAAAACGATTTGTAAAATATTTTTGAATTGAAATCAAAGAAATTTATATATAATATATATATTATATATATTAAATGGCCTGAATAGAATGCGCCGCGCTGTGGCAGTTCCCAAATTTCGACCATTGACTTTGAATTGACGTTGCGGGAGATCCAACCGTCGGATTCTCCTGAAACCGGAACCGTTGGGTTTGTATCGAAAAGTATTTTCCAATGAATATTAGAAATTTGAAATCTAACAATTGGATTTGGAATTATGTCCAAATCAAATTTGGAAAAGGTCGCTGTAAGTGCAGTTCGGTTGCAGTTATTGAAAACCGACTGTACGCGCCTTGATAAAATTATTAAAAATATTAATAATTTGTCTAAAATCATAATATATGAATTGGAAAGAATTGGGATGAAAAATTCCATATTTGAAAAGATAAAAATATATTTTTATCGAAATAAACTAGTTTTGAAATAGAATTGTAATTCTATTTATTTTTAAAATTAATAAAGTGGATTTAAAATGGTTTTGAAAATAATCAGAATTTCCAATACGTGAATTGGAATGGATTTGAATCGCAATTATGTTCAGAATATTTCGATGTTGGATTTCATGATTATACAGATATGGTTGAGGAAATTTGAAAGATATATTTTATATCGTTATTTCCAATACGATATTTGTTGGTTTCAGAATTTGATATTGAATATAAGCCCGTATATTTTCTATTCAGAGCCTTGTATTTAATATCAAATGGGATTTTGGGTTCATCGTGAATGGTGTCTTCAATAACACTGTTCTTGAACCCAGTTTAGAAAAGAATAAATCTTTTAATTAAGATTTAGTTAAATTGTCCAGTTAATTATTATTTAATTGGAATTGGATTTGAATTGGTTTTTTTGGGGTTTATCGTGAGCGGTGTTTTGGATAACACCTGTTCTTTAACCCGATTAACAATAGAAAGTGATTTTGGGTTTATCGTGAATCGTGTTTTAGGTGACATTGGTTCTTTAACCCAGTTAAAGATTGGATATTGGTTTTTGAGAAGATTAAAACTAAGTGGAGTTTTAATCAATCTTTAATTAGATTAAAGTGATCAAGAATGGAATATCACCAGTTTTGCTCTAAGCGATAGTTAAATCTTTAATTAGATTTGAACGCGAAATGGTAATTAATTTTACCGATAACACCGTTGTGTTAGTTATGGAGTATTACCAGTTTTTCTCCATGGGATGAATAGGTTGGGATTGGGAAATAAAATAAATAATTACTTCGGTGTGGTTCGCTAATCCCGACTAGTTTGGAAAACCATAATATGGTATGAAGTGATATCCAAAGGAAGATTAAAGAATAAATTTAAAAGAATTTATCTTTGATAAAATTAATGGGAACCTTTCCCTAAGATGTGAAAATTTGAATAAAGGAATATTCTGAATTGGAATGAGGCGTATGTTGTGTTTGTGTAACACGTGTTTATTATATACGCGGGTTATTCGGAAAGGCCGGGTTTATACCCATTCTGAATAACCGATTCGACGATATGTCGAAGATGAAGACGGTGGCCGAAGACTAGAAGTCTTCACATTGTTTGGATGATTATTGATGATCTTGATTGGGTTGTACACCCAAGAGGAGGGAATCAGTTGGTGATCGTCTAGACGTACTTGGAGATCGATGGATATGCGAGGAAAGTGCCTCCGATTTCGTTCAGACCCAGAACGAACATGTAAATTGACTATGTGTCTGACATTGGATTTTATTCTATGTTGATTGTTCTCTATTAAATATACATCTGTTTGGCAGCGGAGAATTTATTCTCTTGCTTAAAGCCCTTCTCTGAGACGTACGAGCTCAGAGGTTATATATCGATGGACATCAGTCGCATGGAGTGAATTGCCTGTGTGGCACGCCTAAGTGGCAAATGATCAAGGCTTCTGTTGAAAAGCAAAGTCTTGTGGTTGATGATCAAAGCACAGCCTGTGTGGCATAGCTTTGTGTATAGCGTGAATTCGCGAGCCTCACACCTCGGTATGAGTCAAAAACAGGATACGGATCGTTGGGAGAACACGACGTTTCTTTCTAGCTATGGTTGATGTCAGTGACCTACCAGCCCTGACATTTATATACTTTTTACTTGTGCGGTTGTTGGAATGCGAGGCACCTCGAATATATGGTCGATAACTGGCACTATGTGAGCCGACGTATATACCATTATGTAGGTCCGATAGGACCGGGAAACGTGTGTTCAGGAATTGCCAATCCTCAAAAGTAAGAGAGGACCGGCCCAACCGATTCCAAGGATCGCTGTGTGTGGTCCTGAGACATTTGCTAGAGTGTCTCGAACGAAGAGGAGCTTGCCCCTTGCCTCGACTCATGATGGAATCCAATTTCCAATACGTGATATGTCGGTTTTATTTGTAGAGCCTAGTACGGCGACATAATGGTATGGGTCACTTATGTCGTCTATGATTTATACATTATGATTAAAGTTGTTTTCTTCACTTATAGTAATAATAAAATATGAAATTTCACATACCAAGCATTTTTGGCTATTATAAGGTAAAAACCCTATCCTCCGGCTTGCGTTGCATTGTGTGATGGGACCTGGGTCTTATAATAGCTTCATTCTTCTTTATTTAGCATTGCGCTGTTGTTTTGTGCACTGGTATTCTTGGGGTAAAAACCCGTTCCGTGTTATACGGCGTGGTCCCTCGATTTACCTAACTTTAAAATAAAGATTAATAACTGTTTTAGTTCTCACACCAGTCACATGACTGACCTGGAGTTTATTGTTTTAACCTACACTCTAGGTGCCCTTATTTTCCACACGGACAGCTAGTAGTTTTGGTTTTGCAGATTTATATTCAAAAGATCCTGGTTTACAGCTGGAACGATACTCGGAAAGCTCTGTATCCGTGTATTACTTTCAGTTGTATGTTGTATTATTTTTCTCTGCTATGCATTCAAATGTAATTTATTGTAATCTCTGATATTTATTGAATGTGTAATATTTGTTCATACTCTGTAATATCCTTGTAATCTGATGGAATTGTTGTAATAAACAATGAAATGTTCTTCTGTTTGTGTTCTGATTGGTCTTGTCCTCAAAGCAATCCGCACTTCCTTCACGGGGAAGTTCGGGTCGTTTAATTAAATCAATATTTAAATTCTGGAAATGCTTGAAACGAAACTAGTTGTTAAAACATTATTTTTCAAGTATAAAAACATAAGAAAATATTAATTAAACATAAGATTAAAAACTTAATATATTTGTGATATAAAAACTATTATAATATAATTATAAACAAATATATAATATAACTATAAACATATATATAGGAATTTATAAAGAAACATTTTATAAACTATATATAAACAGAAGGTTATATGAAAACTTAGAGTCTAAATAATCAAACACAAATTTAGTAAAACATATTTAATAAAACTATAAAAATAAGAATACTTATAAATTAGGAAATATATTTTAAATTCTTGGAAGATTAAAAATTATTTTGATACAATTTTGAAATCAATTTGAAAACAGTTTTGAGTTTGAAAATGGATAATTTGAAAAACGGAATTTGAACCTGGAGTGCTATTTGGATTCTTACATAAACTAGACTCTGTTACCATATTTATCTTGAACTCTTGGACTCTTGAAATCTTGATTACTCATGAGTCTTGAATCTACTCTGAATTCTGAATCTCTAAAAGCTTATAAATTGTACAGTCTTCAGTATTAATTCCTATATACAAATCCTGCATATGTGTATATATATTCTAGATAAAGATGTTGGTATATATTTTGTAATCAATGATAATTGAAATAAGGTTGTTGTCATCAAAACTCCATTCTCTAACAAAAGATGCTTTCCCAGTTTGAGGATTTCTCAATTCATCAAGTCCCCTGAGGGGAGAATACCCAAGTAGATTCGCTAGACAAATTAGCTAGCTCCCGAGGAGCACCCGAAACTCGAGTAATCTTGTAAGATACCAAGAAAGACCCATTATCGAGCATGAAGAGCCCAAAAAAAGAAAAGCATTGTTGGTCCTAACAGATCCCAAGCTTCGAAAAGGTGGAATAAGTTGGATAAGGGGGTTACTTCTAATAAGGGACATTTTTCAATAGAAATGGATCACCATCATAAAAATTCTTGGATGACTCCTATTGCAGACTACCTTCTAAACGAAACTCTACCCCTTAGTAAGAAAGACGCTAGGAAGATAGGACACCAATCCCCTACATTTGTAATAAAAAATACGATACTCTATAAGAAAGGGTAACCACTTCCCTACTTGAGACGTGTAAGCCTCGAGAATGGGTTTAGTTTATTGAAAGAAGCGTATGATGGTTTATGCAAGGACCATTCCAATGGGATTAAGCTTGCCACGAAGGTCATGCGACAAGGTTATTATTGGACACAAATGGTTAACCAAGCAATTGAATATGTCAAAAAGTGCGAGAAATGTCAAATGTATTCCAAAATACCTCGACTACCTCCTAGTGAGGTAACCACCATCTCAATCCCTTGGCCATTCGATGTATGGGTTATTAGATTTGATCGGACCCTACCAATCTCCAAGAGTGGAGCTAAGTATGTCGTAGTAGACATTGATTACTTTATCAAATGGGTGGAAGTAGAACCCCTTCCAACAATCACATCTAAGAAGGTGCTGAGATTTATGATAAAGGATATTGTTACTCGCTTTGGGATTCCTTACAAAATCACATCAGACAATGGAAAACAATTCGAAAGCGAGGAATTCACTCGATTTTTTTGATAAGAATGGAATTATCAAAAGCTTTCCTTAGTTGCCCATCTAACGGCAAACGGAGCCGTCAATGCTGAAAAAAAAACATAAAGATAATTCCCAAGAAACATCTAAATCAGGCCAAAGGAAATTGGGCTAAAGAATTAGCCTTAGTGCTTTGGGCATATAGAACTTCTTCCAAAACAATAGCATGACATACTCTGTTTTCTTTGACATATGGGTGCGAAGCCATGCTTCCGATTGAGGTTGAAATCCCTTCACACAGAAGGATAGCCTACGAATTTGATCCTAATCAAGAGTTAAAGAAGGAATCCTTAGATTTAATACAAGGATTAAGAGACAAAGCTACAATTAGAACATCCAAATACCAAAGGAGAATCACGAAGTATTACAATACAAGGGTTAAAGCCAAGACCTTCGCAAAAGGAGATTTGGTCTTACAAAGGGTAATGGCTGTAACACCTCGTAATTTTAATACCACTAAAGTGGACAAATTAAAGAATATTAATTTAACATTCGGAATTAAGGGAGACGGACTACACCGTTGCGTCTGCCTCAAAATTCTGCTCAAGATAGACATTTGGTTTGCGTAAAATGGACACCGTAAGAAGATTTTATGAAGGTTTGAATTTTGTATACGCACAAAAGAATATATATATATATATATATATAATCCATGAATTCAAAATTTGGTACAGAAAATTCAAAATCGTGCAGATTGGGGTGAGCGGGAAAAATCCGGCCCAGGGGTGTCGACCCCTTAAGGGGGTGCCGACCCCGGGGTCGACCACTCAAGGGGGTGTCGATCAATGGGTCAACCCCATAAGGGAGGGTCGACCCCCTTAGGTCAGACGTGTCAGTTAGGGTTTGGGCACTGGCGGCTTTAAATATGGCTTCATTTCTCTTGTTTTCTACACCAAAAAATAATGGAGGACTAGATGCTATCGGCGCCCAGATTGAATCAAACCTTTTCCTTCTTCTGCAATCAAGCTAATCAAGTTATTCAAGTATAGATCCATGATTCAACCTCTGCTATTCTCCTTCAATCTTTCTAGTTCCAAACACTGTGAGTTTAAGTTACTTTTAGATCTGAATAATTAAAAGTAAAACCTGATATGACATTCACTTGGATCTATGCCTATGACCATTTGAATCAAATCAGATCTACTATAAACTGTGTTTCTATGATGTTGTGACATGATTATGACTTAGATCTAAACCTTCACCTATTTATCATGTCAGATCTGCCATTGTTTCACTGTTTAGATCACCTTATACCTGTTCTATCATGCTTGTGGTTAAATTGGATGTATTAGTAGCTGGATATCTAAACCATTATTTAGATCTTATCATGCCTGTTAGGACATCCCTATTATATTAGAATCAGTTCTATTATCATATTTTCATCAGATTTATTTCTATGTGCCTATATTGGCATTATGCCACTATATGTTTATGCCACTATATGTCAATCTAGTTAGTATGATCATTTCTATCATCTTCCCTTCATCTTTCCCTTTTTATTTTATATAGCCTGGGTCCTTTAGAGCCTAGACATGCCGCTAAAATATGCGAACGCGTTAAATGGGGAACGAGGGGAAAAACATTGAAACTGGGCATAACTTATAAATGGGGAATTTGACATAACTTGAATAATGTTTATGGATATGAATTTCAGGGCATATAATTCATTATGAGCATAGTTGGGGAAAAAAGGGCATGAAAACCTATAATGACATAGGAAAAATTAGCTAATAACGAAATGCCTAAGATTACAGTAATTAGAAACTGCAACTACGCCTAGATACGAGGTTAGATTACACTTGTGGTGAAAGTCTGCCCGGAACCGCTCGACATATCCAGCGACAACAAGTGTTGAATCTAATGTGAGGTGTCTATGTGCACCAATACGAGACATGCTAAGACACAAGGTTAAGCCCAACTTGTGGAAGAAGCCTGCCAAGAACCGATTGGCATATCCAGCATCCACAAGTGGTAGGCTTAATGTGAGGGGTCTAGCACATTATAACCATAAATGGACATGGTAATGAATCGGAATACTTTACCTAGTTGAATACATAGGGATTGTATGAACATGAACTTGAATAGGGGTTAAGTAAACTTGGTTGAAACAGTGGGGAGGTTAAGTATATCTGGGTGGGGTGGGTAATATTTATATATAGGCTCACAAACTTAACCTATTGGGATTATCTAATTAAAGATAGCGTTAGGTAAGCATAACCTGTGGAAATCCTAGTGGGTATACAAGACAAGGGGAGAGCTTGTATCATCTTACGTGGGGGACCCGTTTCAGTCAGTGACCCATAGAACGGTACCAAACGAGTACTCCGCCCTAGGTTGGAGTTGGGACACGCTTGCTCGGCTGATTGTAAAAGATCCAAACGTGGAGGACGGTGTAGGCGGCCTAAACTGACCAAGGCCATGTGCGTGCATGGTCCAAGCAGAGGTGGATATGACGACTGTGACACCAATAGATATGGTTGTGCACATCAATGAAGGGTTGCCACTTTAGGAAATGATACCTCATACTGTGGGGTTGGCACAGGGTATCTATGGTGTAGGGAGCCGGTCGATTAGGGTAGTAGTTAGGGTACATGTAGACTATGGTAAAGTTTAGGAGCCTGTTAGGATTGGGCTGCCTGTGGATTGTACGTGGTTAAAACCTTTCACCAGAAGTACGCCTAAGTCTACCATCTTATAGTTGTAGAGATCATCTCATTCTAGTTATACTAGTATCGGTGCAGAGAATCAGAGTAATCACTAGAGAAGTGTATACACTCTATCAGGTTTACCTTGTCATACCTACCTTTTGGTGATATTATCTTTCTTATCCACTTTATATGCCTGTCATGATACTTTTACTTATTTATTTTCTAAAAGTAACTGGACTCGCCAGACTTTATGTCTGACCCTTTTGTTTCCTTTTCTTTCTTCTGTCCCCCCCCCCCCAAGTTCTCAGGGAGGGAATACTCAAGCTTGACCAGATTCTGCTATCATTTGCTTGAGCTGGTTAGATGTATTGCTCAAGCTCCTATCCTTACTACTATGGCTATTTTTTATGGGGATTATGCTTTTTTTATTTGGTACTCTGATGTTTTAAGTACAAGATAGAAGTTTTTATGATGTACTGGTTTTTACGTAATTCGGACGTATGATGTTTTGAACCACGATGCTTTATGATTAATAAAGTTTATTTTTATTCCGCTTCTATTTTGTATCTATTTCTAATATTTCTGTTTCTGTTTACCTATAACGCTTCACGAAACTTAACGCATTAACTAAATGAGTGACATTAATGGACATAGGGTGAAAACTATTTTCAAAAAGGTTTTAAAAGAAATCATTTTCCAAAAGAAAAGTCTGTTTTGAAAAACATATTCCCCAAAGTCGTATGTACTATCTTTCGATCCTTTGTCCGGATCTTTTTCCTTTTCTTTTCAGCATGTTTGGGGAACCTAGTATTCCAGAAGGAGTTACGATACTAGGCTGGTTCCATAGGTATCTAAAGGCCATGGCGCCTGCCAGTGGTCAAGCTGACGTTCCTCCCCTAGCTGCACCCATCGTTCCTCCTCCTCCCCTGCCTGCAGACAACTTCTCTAAGATCTGCAAAGATTTCTGTGCTATGGGAGAAAAGCCATTCCATGGAACCGAGACGTTCGTAGAGGCAAGGAATTGGCTCAAGGAGACAAAGGACTTGTTTGGAATTTTCGATGTGGATGATCGTAGGAAGATTCAACTACCCACCTGGCTACTGAAAGATGAAGCTTCGTTCTAGTGGGAAGTAACCCATGTGGGGCGTCCGGTGGAGACATGGGATAATTTTAGATAAAGGTTTGAAATGAAGTTTCTTTCTCAAGCTGAGAAAAGCATGCAAATGGAGAGGTTCTTGGCGCTCAAACAAGGAAACATGACTGCTAAAGAATATGTGAAAAAATTCAAGCAGCTATCAAGGTTTAGATTGGAACTGGTGGATACTCCACATAAGAAAGCTTTGCGGTTTGCTGAAGGGCTAAATGAACCCCTTCATGGGTTAACAATGTCGCATATTCCAATGGAAGAAACTTTTGAAAGGCTATTTGATATGGCCTTGATGCATGAGGAAGACAAAGGAGAAAAGAAGGAAGTTAAGGCTGAGGAAACAACACAAAACAAGAAAGTATGACCCAAGAAAGGACAACAACAACAACAGAAGAAGGGCGGAAAGAATGACAAGGGTAAGGATAAGAGGAAGTGTCACAGTTGTGGACGAGAGGGTCACTTAATAAAGGACCACAAAAGAAGGAACAATTCTTTCTCCAATTGTGGAGAGGTTGGCAATTTACTAAAGAGTGCCCGAAGAAAAAGGGACAAGGTCAAAGGGCAGGAGCTTCTGGAGGGCCGGTGCATGCTCTCGCGACCAGTGCTCCAGACAGAGGTAGGAAAATTTCCCTTGAAGGTTCGATTTCTCTTTCCAGTCATCCTATTAGAACTCTTTTTTATTCTGGCACTTTACATTCATTTATATCTAGTTATGTGGTTGAGTCTCTACACCTAAATACTAGTATGGTAATGGATCCCGTATTCTCAAACCCCATTGGTGGTTCCGCTCAATTGTCCATGACTTGTCGGGGTTTGAGAATATCGGTGTTAGGCGTCGAGTTTGAGTGCGATGCATATGTGCTCGGTTTTATGGGCTATGGCTTAATTCTAGGGAAGGATTAGCTAACCATGTATGATGCCATTCTAAATTGTGAAAAGAGGGTCATTAGACTTTTGACTTTTAATGGGAGGACCCTCGAGATTTCTTGTGATCCACAAGGGTCTGTTATGCTTAGTTTCCTAGAGTCTCTAGATTCATCTATCGATGATCTGCAATCTATTCCGATAGTCCATGATTATTCTGATGTTTTTGATGAGGTACGGGGCTTATCTCGGAGGCGTAAGATCGATTTTCGTATATATTAGATGGACAATGCAAAGCTAACTTCATTGTCTATGCGACATATGGCTCTAAGGTAAAGGAGGGAGCTTAGCAAGCAAGTAGCGGAGCTAATTGAGAAAGGGTTTATTAGGCAAAGCATACCTGAATGGGGTGCTCCAGTAGTATTCGCGACTAAGGCGGATGGTTTGTGTTGCTTATGTGCGCACTATAGAGAGTTTAACAAACTCACAAAGAAGAACAGGCACCCACTCCCAAGGATAGATGATCTATTTGACCAGCTTGTTAGTGCATCAGTATTCTCTCAGTTAGAAATGACCACGGGGTTTTATCAGTTGAGGGTGGCTGAGGATTGTATAGATAAGACCTCTTTTAGGACTCTGGATGGTTTATTTGAATGGATAGTGATGCCTTTTGGGTTGACGAATGCACCCGCCTATTTTGTTGACCTGATGAGTTGGGTGTTTCGGGAGTTTCTAAATAAATTTGTCATGGTCTTTGTAGATGATTTCTTGATCTTATCAAAGAGTGAAGAAGAGCATGTCCAACATTTGAGAGAATTTTGAAAACTCTCTGTGCACATCAGCTTAAGGCAAAATTCTCCAAATCCCATTTTTGGAGAGAAGAGGTGAGATTCCTAGGGCATGTGGTTTCCAAAGATGGGATAGCAGTAGATCCCGCAAAGGTAGTTGCAGTTCAAGATTGGCAAATTTTGAAAAATTCAACGGAGGTGAGAAGCTTTCTTGGATTGGCTGGTTATTATAGGAAGTTCATTAAGGACTTCACAAATATATCAGCCCCACTCACCAGGCTAACGAAGAAAAATTTGGCGTTTTCATGGGAGATAGATTGTGATGTTGCTTTCCAATGATTGAAAGAGGGGTTTAACAATAGCCTTAGTCTTGACCTTGCCCGATGGGAACAAAGTATTTACAGTATACACTGATGCATGTGGTACAGGGATTGGTGCGGTTCTGATGCAAGAGGGAAAGGTAGTGTGTTATGGCGGTAGACAACTAAGGGTTCATGAGAAGAACTACCCTACCCATGATTTAGAGATAGCTGCCATAGTATTCACACTTAAGATGTGGTGTCATTATTTTCTTGGAGAGAAGTTCGTGTTGTACACCGATCATAAATCTCTCAAGTACTTATTCTCGTAGAAGGATCTTAATTTAAGGCAGCAATTGTGGATGGAGTTCCTAGCTTCTTATGATTTTGAGATTGCTTATACCCTGGCAAGGGTAATGTGGTGGAAGACGCCCTGAGCGGGCAGAGGATGACCTTAAGTCCTCTATTTGTGGAAAGGAAAAACTTGGAGTTCATATCGACTTTTGATTTTAGACACTCCACCGAATTTTTGCCTAGTTTGTTTGCATCGCTAGAGATACAACCTACTGTTATGGATCAGATAGGAGCTTCGTAGCGAGATGATCCACAGATTTCAGACATCTTGGATAGGCTCGGTAAAGGGGAGACTTCTAGTCACCTAAATAGATATTCCATAGTCAATAAAGGGTGGTTGCGACGAGATGGAAGTCACTGTGTTCCCCAAACTGGAAGTTTGTTAAATACAGTCCTAGAAGAAGCCAATCATTCTAAGATGAATATTCGTCCAGGCGGTGATAAGATGTATAGAGATATGAAGAGGTTTTCTTTTGGACTAGGATGAAGAAAGATGTGGCAGAATTTTTTTCTCAATGTTTGATTTGTTAGCAAGTCAATGCTGAGCAAAGGAAGCCCGGTGGTTTACTTCATCCTTTGGAGGTTCCACAGTGGAAGTGGGAGAACGTCTTTACGGATTTCATAGATGATTTGCCTAGATAAAAGAAAGGAAACACCAGTATTTGGGTTGTGGTGGATAGACTTACTAAGAGCGCTCATTTCATTCCAGTTAAAAGAAAGAAGACGACAACATGGTTGGTAGCAATTTACAATCGTGAGATAGTCCGTCTTCATGGATTACCTTCTAGCATCATAAGAGATCGTGACCCCATCTTCACCAGTGAATTTTGGAGGATCGTGCAAAAATCATTAGGTACATAGTTGTGTTTGAGCACCGTTTATCACCCACGGACCGATGGACAGGCGGAAAGGATGAACAGAATTCTTGAGGATCTTTTAAGACTGTGTATCCTAGACTTCGGAGGGACTTAGGAAGAGCATCTTCCTTTAGTAGAGTTCGCCTACAACAACAGTTATCAAGCTAGCGTTGGCATGGCACCCTTTAAAGCATTGTATAGACGACCCTGTAGGTCACTAACTTGTTGGTGGGAATCTACAAAAAAACTATTACTTGGACCAAATATGGTTAGGGAAACATCCGAAAAGTTTGATCTTGTTAGACGACGAATGAAGACCGCTCAAGATAGGCAGAAATCCTACGTAGACAAGAGAAGGACTGACATTGAATTTGAATTAGGAGATATGGTTTTCATTACGGTGTCAACTTTGAGGAATGTGGTTTGCTTCGGATCTGTAGGGAAGTTGGCACCAAGATTCGTAGGGCCATTTCCAATAACGGAATGGATTGGACAAAGAGTAAAGCTACCAGAGAGACTATCCGATGTTCATGATGTTTTCCATGTTTCTCATTTGCGGAAGTGCTTGCATGATACACATAAGTATTTGAGCCGAGTTATTGGAGGATGTAGTGGTGGAATGAGAGGCGACAGTCAGACGAGTTCCTACCATATTCTTGAATCAGAAGTTAAGAAGCTACGCAATAGAGAATTCAAGTTGATGAAAGTTCAATGGGGAGATAACCCAGAAGATGCTACTTGGGAGACCGAAGACAAGATTTGTGCTTCGTACTCTTTTCTTTTCGAGGGTGTGTTCTTAACTCTTTTTCCAAAGTTTTTATCTGTTCTTGTTTCTATCATCTAAGTATATCCTATCAATTGAATTTTCGACCTTTAGATAGAAATCCATGGGTGTAAACATGTGTTTGAGACATGTTATGTTTGATGGATGCAAGTGTTTGCTAGTGGTTGCTCTTGCATGCATATACACAAACATTAGACACTAGATCGGCTCAATCACTCTCATACTACATATGGATGTGTGTATATTTTTCTTCTTTTAATGGATGGAAATGGACGTATCATCATATGGATGTTGCATTTGGACGAATGATTGTGCACCCATATAGAACTTACATGTTATATTAGGATTATTGCATACATGTTGGATTCACGGCACTAACATATATTGCATTAAGGAGGTCGACTAAATCAGTAAACCGCCTGATCTATGCATTAGTATTAGGACATACACACACACACTTTGCATATATTCATATAAGCATTATAAATCTTTAAAGGACAATGGATGCCTATGATTGGTAGATGAGTAGATGGGTGATGGATGGTAGGATATACATTCTTCTTAACTTGGAGATTTCGGGGAAGAAATCCTTTGAGTAGGGGAGAATGTAACACCCCGTAATTTTAACAACACAAAAGAGGACAAATTAAAGAATAATTAATTTAATATTTAGAATTAAGGGAAACTGACTACGCCCTTGAAATTATGGTCAAGATAGACATTTGGTTTGCTTAAAACGGACATCGTATGAAGAAGTTATGAAGGTTTGAAGTTTGTATACGCGCAAGAAATTCAAAATTTGGTTCAGAAATTCAAAATTTGGTTCAGAAAATTCAACATCGCGCAGATTGGGGTGAGCGGAAAAAATCCCGTCCAGGGGTGTCAACCCCATAAGGGGGTGTCGACCCCTGGGTCGACCCCTCAAGGGAGGTGTCGACCTGTGGGACGAACCTATAAAAGGGGTCGACCCCTCTAGGGAATACGTGGCAGTTAGGGTTTGGGGGCTGGCGGCTATAAATATGGCTCCATTTCTCATGTTTTTTACACTAAAAAATAATTGAGGACTAGATGCTACCAGTGCCCAGACTAAATCAAACCTTTTCCTTCTTCTGCAATCAAGTTATTCAAGTGTGGATCTGTGATTCAACCTCTGCTATTCTCCTTCTATCTTTCTAGATCCAAACACAGTGAGTTTAAGTTACTTTTAGATCTGAATAATTAAAAGTAAAACGAGATATGTCATTAACTTGGATCTATGCCTATGACCATTTGAATCAAATCAGATCTACTATAACCTGTTTTTCTATGATGTTGTGACATGATTATGACTTAGATCTAAAACTTCACCTATTTATCATATAAGATCTGCCATTGTTTCACTGTTTAGATCACCTTATACTTGTTCTATCATGCTTGTGGTTAAATTGGATCTGTTATTTGTTGGATATCTAAAACATTGTTTAGATCTTATCATGCCTGTTATGACATCCCTATTATGTTAGAATCAACTCTATTATCATATTTTCATCAGATATGTTCCTATGTGCCTATCTTGTCATTATGCCACTATATGTCTATACCATTACATGTAAATTTAGTTAGTATGATCATTTCTATCATCTTCCCTTCATCTTTCCTTTTTTATTTTATATAACTTGGCTCCTTTCGAGCCTAGGCATGCTGCTGAAATATGCGAATGCGTTAAACGAGGAATAAGGGGAAAACATTGAAATTTGGCAAAACTTGTAAATGGGGAATTTGGCATAACTTGAATAATGTTTATGAATATGAATTTAGGGAATATAATTCATTATGAACATAGTTAGGGAAAAAAGGGCATGAATACCTATAATGACATAAGTAAAATTGGCTAATAATGAAATGCCTAAGATTACAGTAATCAGAAACTGTAATTGCGCCTAGACACGAGGTTAGATTACACTTCTGGTGGAAGTCTGCCCGGAATCGCCCGACATATCCAGCTACCACAAGTGGTGAATCTAATGTGAGGGGTCTAGGTGCACCAATATGAGACGTGCTAAGACACGAGATTAAGCCCGACTTGTGGAAGAAGCCAGCCCGGAACCGACCGGCATATCCAGCATCCACAAGTGGTAGGCTTAATGTGAGGGGTCTGGCACATTATAACCATAAATGGAAATGGTAATGAATTGGAATACATAACCAAGTTGAATCCATAAAGATTGTATGAATAGGAACTTGAATAGGGGTTAAGTAAACTTGGTTGACACAGTGGGGAGATTAAGTATATCTGGGTGGGGTGGGTAATATTTATATATAGGCCCACAAACATAACTTACTGGGGTTATGTATTTAAAGACACCGTTAGGTAAACATAACCTGTGGAAATCCTAGTGGGGATACAAGACAAGGGGGAGAGCTTGCATCATCTTGTGTGGAGGACCCGTTTCCATCAGTAACCCATAGAACGTTATCAGACGCGTACTCCGCCCTAGGTCGGAGTTGGGACACACTTACTGGGCTGATTGTAAGAGATCCAAATGTGGAGGACAGTGTGGGCGGCGCAAACCGACTGGGGCCATGTGCATGCATGGTCCGGGCAGAGGGGGATAAGACGACTATGACACCAGTAGATATGGTTATGCACATCAACGAAGGGTTGTCGCTTTAGGAAGTGATACCTCCTATTGTGGGCTCGACACAGGGTATCTTCGGAGTAGGGAGATAATCGATTAGTGTAGTAGTTAGGGTACATCTAGACTCTAGTAAAGTTTAGGAGCCTGTTAGGACTGGGCTTCCTATGGATTGTATAAGGTTAAAATCTCTCACCAGAAGTACGCCTAAGTCTACCATCTTATAGTTGTTGGGATCATCTCATTCTGGTTATACTAGTATCTTTGCATAGAATCAGAGTAATCATTAGAGAAGCGTATACAATCTATCATGTTTACCTTGTCATACCTGCCTTTTGGTGATATTATCTTTCTTATCCACTTTATATACATGTCATGATACTTTTACTTATTTATTTGCTAAAATTAACTGGACTCGCCAGACTTTATGTCTAACCCTTTTATTTCCTCTTCTTTCTTCCATTCCCCCCAGGTTCTCAGGGAGGAAATACTCAGGCTTGACCAGGATTCTGCTATAATTTGCTGGAGCTGCTTAGATGTATTGAACAAGCTCCTATCCTTGCTACTATGGATATGTTTTTATTTGGGGATTATGCTTCTTTTATTTGGTACTCTGATGTTTTAAGTACAAGACAGAATTTTTTATGTAATTTAGATATATGATGTTCTGAACCATGATGCTTTATAAAGTTTGTTTTTATTCCGCTGCTATTTTATATCTGTCTTGTAATATTTCTGTTTCTGTTTATAACGCTTCACAAAACTTAATGTATTCTCTTAACGAGTGACATTAACGGAGGTGGGGTGCCACAATGGCAAACACATGTAATCCATCGGATGGTCCGTTTGGCCCGAATTGGGTAGGACCATTAGTCGTTCATCAAGAAGTCATACCAGGAACGTATCGACTTCGCAAGCCCAATGGCAACCTCGTTCCAAGGACATGGAACTCAGAACATCTAAGAACATACTTCACAATGGTAAATGAATAAAGAAGGGTTTTGTAACACCCCATATTTTTAACGACACTAAAAGATGTTAAATAAAATAATAACTAATTTAATATTCAGAATTAAGGAAAACAGACTGCGCCATTGCATCCGTCACGAAATTCTGGTCAAGATAGACATTTGGTTTGCGTAAAACAGACATCGTATAAAGAAGTTATGAGGGGAGCTGATGTGGTAGTCAGTTTCAAAGGGTCTGCCAGCTATATATACATGGTCATTTCTCTTGATTTCTTCATTGAGAATTCATGGTAGCCAAACTCTACCAGTATTCGAACTTATCTGGATCCGTTATCAAATATCAACTTTGCAAATCAATTACAGATTCAAGCGTGGATCTACAACCCAACAAGCTTCTTTTCTAGTTCTATCTTCTTAACCAAACACTGTGAGTGCTAGGTTACTTTTAGATTTAAATGACTAAAAGTGTAACGTGATAGTACTTTGATTTGGATCTGTCTTGAATTATAAATCTATGTTATTCTTCGATCTCAAACTTCATTATGCTAGATCTATTTTTATAGATCTAATTCACCTAGATTAGTTTATCATGTCACCTTTGTGGATCTGAACCTTTGTCAAGTTTGTGGTTAATTTGGGAATATCAGTATATGGACAAGTGAACCTTTGTTTAGACCTAGATCATCATATTGTGATTAATTAAGATATGTTATTATTGGACATATGAATTCTTATTCGGATCTATTGTAACTTTTGTGGCATTCTATGATATGGATCTTGACCTTATTTGTGTTAGATCTATTTCTAACTATTGGATCTAAATCTCTATCTTGTCGGATCAATTGTAATTTCTATGACTTTCTATGATGTGGATCTTGACCTTATTCGTGTTAGATTTATATTTAACTATTGGATCTGAATTATGTGGATATCTAAATTATTAATCAGATCTAGTTATCACCTTATGCCAATCATATTGGATCTAAACCAGTTGGACATCTAAATTGTTAATTTAGATCTTATTATGACATCATAGTTATGTTAGAATTAGTTAACTGCCACAAGTTCATCAGATTTATGCTTATATGTCCACCTTATCACCATGCTAGTTTATGTTTATCCAAAACAATAACCTTTGCCATATTCCCATCACTTTTCCCTTTTTGTTGTTTATGACTAGGCTAGTTCTAACCTAGATGCCGCCAAATAGATGCGAGTGTGTTTGTTAGGGAATGGGGAAAAAGGTTGGAATTGGCATAATTTAAATAATGTTTATATGAATTGGACATATAATTCAAAAAGGGGAAATATGGGCATAATCACCTATAAAGACATAGGTAAGAATTGGATAAGAATGAAATTTCTAATAATTAAAATTAGAAATTGTAATTGAACTTTTGACACGAGGTTAGGTTGCATTAGTGGTGGAAGTCTTCCCGGAACCGACCAGCATATCTAGCAGCCACTAATGTTGAACCTAATGTGAGAGGCCTAAGTTCACAAATACGAATTGGGTTAAGACACGAGGTTAGGCCCAACTTGTGGAATAAGTCTGCCCATACCCGACCGGCATATCCAGGACCCACAAGATGTAGGCCAACTGTGGGAGGTGTAGCCCATTATAACCATAAATGGACACGACAATGAATTGGAGTAAACAAGGGATGATAGTAACCTATTATGATTAATTACTTAATGAAAATTTTGTATATAATAGGTAGGCTTGTCTTAGGGACAAGTGGAAATTATAACATAAGTTATAATAAAAGGAAAGAAAGCTTATTCGTAAACCTTAGTTAAGAAAACTAAGTTGGAAAGTAAACAACGTCAAGTTGTAGTGATATGTTAAACAGGAAACAAGTGAACTGAGAAGGAGTATACTTAATTAAATATTAAGTAAAACATGTTATTGTAATTATGGAATCAAACAATGAATAATAGAGAGGGATTATAAGATTACTTTCGTTAATTACAATCCAGGGGTGAAAGATTGTAAGATTACTTCTGTTAATTACAATCTAAAGAATAACATGTAATGTGGCTTATTAATGAACTTAAATGGACTAAGTTATATTTATATGAAATTAATAAGCAAGTGAAACTTTGGCAAGGAAAAAAGCAGTAAATGTGAATGGGGATAACCTGTTAGTCTGTAATACTTAACCCAGTTGAATCCATAGGGATTGTGTAAACATAATCATGAATATGGGTTAAGTAAACTTGGTTAAATCAGTGGGAGAGTTAAGTAAATCTTGGGTAGGTGGGTAATATTAGTATATATACGCCCACAAACTTAGCTGTTAAATAAACATTCTTGGATCAATGGGAGGGTTAAGTAAATCTCGGGTAGGTAGGTAATATTAATGTATAGGCCCACAAACTTAGCCCGATAATGTTATGTAACTAAAGATACCTAGTGGTAAGCATAGCCGGTAGAAAGATTGGGGTTATATAATTAAAGACACCTTTAAGGTAAATTTAACCTGCGGAAAACCTAGTGGGAGATACAAAACAAAGGGGAGAGAATGTATCATATTGTGTGGGACCCATTTCTGTCAGTAACTCGGAGTATGTGTCGAGTAGAGAACTCCGAACTAGGTCGGAGAAGGGACACACTTACTGACTGATTGTAAGAGATCCAAACGTGGAGGCAGTTTTGGTGGTGCAAACCGACCAGGCCATGTGCGTGCATGAGCCGGGCCAAAGGGGATAAGATGACCGTGACACCTGTAGATATGGGGCTGTGCATATCAGCGAGGAGTTGCCACTTACGTGATACATCATACTGTGGGGCCGGTAAAGAGTATCTACGAAGTAGGGAGCCGATCGTTTAGGGTAGTAGTAGGGTACATTTGGACGTATGCCTAAGTCTACCACCTTGAAGTGTAAGGGATCATCTCATTCGGGTTATACTAGTAATAGTGCAAAGTAATCATTAGGGAAGCGTATACACCTCATCCTGTCTACCTTGTCACACCTGCCTTTCACTTTATATGTTTGTCATGCTACTTTTATTTATTTACTTGCTATAAGTAACTGGACTCGCCATACTTTATGTCTGACCCGTTTTGTTTCCTCATCTTTCTTCCATTCCCCCCCCCCCCCACCCAGGTTCTCATGGCGGGAACACTCAGGCTTAGTTAGGACTCGGTTGTCATCTTGCTAGGAGCAGCTTTTGAAGTATGGCTCAAGTGCTTATCTCTACTATGGCTTAACTCTTTTATTTGGGGAATTATGTTTTTTTATATACTTATGTACTCTGATGGTGCAAGACAGAATTTATTTTGTTGTAATGGTTTTTGTGACTTATGGTATTTTGGACCACGATGTATGATTTGTGTTTGAAATAAAAATTTGAATTTCTGCTGCTATCTTAATTATATCTGTCTGGTAATATTCTATGTCTATTTACCTATAATGCTTCACGAAACTTAATGCATTCCCTTTGTGAGTGACATTAACAGACGTGGGGTGTCACAGGTTTCCTCCAAGAATACTCACATAAACGAAGGTGCATAATCCCTCTCAAAAAAGCTCAAAGAAACCAAAGATGGATCAAACTGTAAACGGATGAAAACCCTTGTCACCGCCGAGTTGGCCAGGGCAACGCATCACCAAGGGAGGGGTGTGATGTGTAAGCCTTTCTCCGCGCCCAGAATTTAAAGGGCTAGTTAAAGCATCAATAGCATAAGCCTCTGACCCACACCAGAAATGGTCGTGACGGAGAATCTAATTAGCAAGCACTGACTCTGCTCGTAGAAGAGTACACCCTGCCTTTGCTATGAACTAAGCATGTACTACCTCTGCTCGCAGAAAAGCACGTCCTACCTCTACTTATGTCCGGCGTTACCCGCAGAAGGGAGTGCATACCCTTATCATCGCCTATGATGGCTAGGATAGGGCACCCCTCGGAGGAAGGTGAAGTGTATGCCTCTATCACCGGCTACGATGGCCAAGGTAAAGCATCAAAAGAGTAACCCTTAATTCCACATCTACGAGACCCGGTTTAAGCATATAAGACCTTATCATTGCCTACAATGGTCAGAATAAGGTGCCTCCTGGAGGGAGGTCGGGTAAATCCTTAGGCCCTGCTTATGGATAATCTAGCCAACCGCATTGGACAAACATGCCCAGAAAGTGGCCAATAAAGCACGTACATCCTCTGCTTTGACAATAAAAGCCCAGAGAATGGCTCAAGAAGCACGTACATAATCCGTTTCATAAATCAAACCTAAAGGGGTAACAAAACTATCACACCGGAAGTGGATTTCTGGTCTTTAAACTTTAAAACCCGAATAAGGGTTGGTTCAGGACTTTTATTAATACCAGAAGTGGATTTCTAGTCTTCAATCTTTTAATACCTGAATAAGGGTTGGATCAAGAATTGTATTAAAACCAGAAGTGGATTTCTGTCTTCAATCTTTAAATACCCGAATAAGGGTTTGTTCGGGACATCTATTAATACAAGAAGTGGATTTTTGGTTTTTAATCTTTAAATACCCAAACAAGGGTTGGTTCGGGACTTCTATTAATACCATAAGTGGATTTCTTGTCTTTGATCTTTAAATACCCAAATAACGGTTGGTTCGGGACTTCTATTAATACCAGAAGTTGATTTCTGGTCTTCAATCTCTAATACCCAAATAATGGTTGGTTTGGGACTTCTATTAATACCAGAAGTGTATTTCTGGTCATCAATCTCTAATACCCTAATAAGGGTTGGTTCAGGACTTTTATTATTATCAAAGGCAGATTTCTGGTCTTCAATCCTTAATGCCTAAATGAGGGTTAATGATCAATACCAAGAAAAAGTATCTAATCTTCAATCTTTGACGATTAAGTAACAGTCGGACCCAAACTTTTCTTCCTCTCCGAAGAGCGAAGCTATAACTTTACATTATGGACACCTGAGTAGGAATTCTTTAAACCTCCATTTTTATCCCATAGCCCACTATAGAGATGGTACTATGGGAATTTCATTATGGAAATATGGTATTAATAATAATGTTCATTCACAATCAGCAAGCAGGAAGTTCCCTAAACTCTCTCCTTTATTATCCAATAGAATGTAAAGCATAAAAAAATATTAAATAAAGGACACATGTCTAATATAATATTAGCGATTAATCCCAAGCAACACCTTATCCAGTTTGTATCCAAATAATTGTAAGAACTAACATGTAATATCAGTTGTTAAAGTTCATGCAGGAGAAATGCGAAGAAAGCCAGAAAGGAAGTTTGACTTGAAAAGTCAAAAACACCCCTTCACTAGGGGAGGGAATGTTACTACCAAAATTTCCATCGAGACAGGTTGACAGTAAAGGGGTACCGGACCGTCATAGACAAAGAAGAGTAATCCATAAGCAGATGTTAAGCACAGGGTAAAACCAAGAGCCAAAAAGAAGTATCTAGAAGGGCGAACAACCAGCACCCTCAATAAAGAAGGAACCTTAAATCCGATACGAAAAGAGACTAGTGGCAGGGTAATTATGGCAGGAAGGGTAACCAATGAGAAATCAACCAAAATCAGATGCTAATAAGGAGAAAAACCAGGGACACTTTAACCCGAGAGCCAGAAGGGCGAAGGGGCTATCAGCATTAACTTGCTTAATGCTAATACACTAAGAGATAAAAAAATAATCAAAAGCACAGGGTTTAAACACAAGGAAATCCTCTAGGAGTAAGTTACCGAGACCCCAGTCGGGCGATCACCAAGAGGACACTTCAGCAAACAATCATTAAAGCATCGAAAGCACCCTTATGGGGAACCTAAGCACACTTCAGGAAGTTACCGAAAGGGGTGAAGGACCCGAGACCATATACTTGAAGCAATAAGACAAGTTTTACAAAGTGTCAAATAGCAAGACCGGAAGCTCGTGATCGGAAGCACATATCCGGAAGCATATAGCCAAAAGTCCATATCTGGAAGCCTAAAACTTTCCTAAAGCTATCCATACCGATGGGCTTAGTATCGATACTAAGAAGATAGAAACAACATTAAAGAGAAAATCCAAGGACTAAGACCATCTTTCTAAGAGCCAGGACTGACACCTTACAGCCTCCGGAACTAAAGGGAAAAGCAACCAAGAGCCAAAGCTTCCGAAGCCAAAGCTTTCGAAACCAAAGGAAAAAGAGACTAACAGGGGGTCTCATTTTGGAGGTAGAATTTTCATTTCTCAGTCTTGTTCTCTTTCTCTTAGAAAAACCCCTAATTTCCAAATCGAATTGGGGATTTCTTTAAATCTTGTAATATATCCATAATTAATTAAAAGGAGAAGTCTGGAACTTAAGCATTTCTTGATTTGATAATCATATTGTGTTTATAATGTTAAGACATGGAGTTAATGTTAACCTTTCTTATGATAAAGTTAATTACGGTTCTTTCGTAGGAGGGAAGGTCCTGGATAAAACCAAGGTTTTTCCCCTTTCGGATGTTCCCTATGTGACTTAACTCTCTTATAGTAAGCCTAATGCAACCCAACCTCGGAAGGGAGCTTGCTGTAAGCTTGTGGCTTGATAACTAACACAACCAAGACCTTTCTATGCTAGTTCGATGCAGAAGTATCATATAAGTTAATATGTATTATGTCAATGTAAACAACCTGAGTGCTGAGACGCATTAGCATGTTTCCTCTTAGCACAATGTGTAACAGTCCACATTTTACGTATCGGAAGATCGTAAAATATTTTTATTTTATTTCCTGAGGGTTGGATCATTCTCGTCTTTTAATATGTTGAAGTGATACATGTCCATAATTTTTACCAATTTTGTTTATGACAATTTTGCCCCTATCAGTCTTGTACAGGTATAACTTTTGACTTAGATCGATTCAGAATGTGAGACCCGGGCCACTGGAAAGGAATTGATGGTTGCGTTTTCGTATAGTGGTTACAATAAGGATATGGCTTAGCGGTTTGGGAGAAATCGCTGTTTTAAAGTTTTTTAGTTGGCTGTTCAGGTTTTGGGAGCCTAATGGGCTGATTTGGGGGAGACTCATTAGTAGGCTGGTGGAAACTATAAGTAGAGGGTAAGGGATATAGAAAATGGTTTTAGTTTTCCATTCTCTCATTTGGTTCCTTGAGCTCCTCCTTCCTTTAACACCTTTCCACATTAAAAATCCAAATCCAAGGAGAGAAATTAAAGATTTGCACCATTGGAGGCTAGATCTACGTCAATTGAAGCAAGGATTCATCGGATCAAGGTGTTTGGTGCGAGGTGCTTGCTGTTTGGATTCCTATTTCATTGATTTTTGCTTGTTTGGGAGAATCGATGAGTGGTTTACATTTCTCACATGGATTTAATGAGGTGTATGAGTAGTTGATCATGTTTTTCATTAAATTTAAGTGTTTTCCCATAGATCTATGCATTGGTACGTCCATTTTCATATAAATCACCCTATGATCTGATTTAGCAAATTTAGATAGGTAATTTATATGATATCTCATGTTAATGTGCAAGTTAGATCCATGGTTTTGTTCATATGTACATTTATGGTGATTTTGTTAAATTTTACATGATTATTGATGGAATTGCCATATTGGTGTTATTGTAGACTTCATACCACTTTTGTGGTTATATTGGATGATAGCTCGTTATTTAGTACGAATCGGTGAAATGGAGGAATCTATCGAATCCTTCACTTGCAACAAAACCAGAAAACCTTTTATCTGCCAAAAAGGCAAGCACCTTCTAATTTCGTTTTGGATAGCATGTCCGCTCTTCAATCGTAGGCTGAGCTCGTCTCGTAGGATGAGTTGGTCTCGTTGAACGAATCGTTTTGGCGAAGTTCTGGTCGAAATTTATGTTGCATTGGAGGATGAAGGCTTTGGGTCGAACATGGTGGGTCGAACATGGTGTGGGTCGGTTGAACACAGTGGGTCGGTCAAGCCTAAGCCATAACTTGGGAAGTAGTTCAGGAAATGGGTTGGCCAAACTTTTAGGCCGGGTCGGTCTGTCCTAGTCGGTCATACAAAATTTAGTGGGTTGATCGGTCTCGAAGTTGATGGTGGGTCGGTCGAGCAGATTGGTTAATCCGGTCTATATGTGGGTCGGGTCGAGCAACGTCTTGGGTCGAGCAACCCAAGTGCAAGGCTGGGTCGGTCGGACTAATTCAATTGGGTCGGTCGGCTAGAGGATTGATGGAGTTGTTTGCAGCTCCTTTAAGTGCCGAGGTGAATGAAATAAGTGTTGTGGTTCGTTCCCTTTAGCAAATTGATGTGATTCTATGAATTGTCTCAGACCTTATAATTGATGTTTTTCTTTGGTTCGAAAGTGTTGATAACTTCAAAGTGAATTCCATGGAGGAATGACGAAGTGAGGTGAATTGTTTATCGGATGTGACGAATGTGGAAACGACTCAAGGATGTATTAAGTTCGTGCAAAGTGATTGCTCTAAGTGTTCTGAGCTAATAAATAGTTGTAATTGATAATGACTAGAGATGCAAAGGATGAGGAGTTGTCATTATCATAGGTTCTAGTGGACTCAAAACAGCGGTACAATTGAAGACCAATTGTAGGTCAAGTGCCCTGGGCGTCGTGTATGGCCTAGATACGTGTTGTGTATAGCGTGTGGTGTTTTGCTAGAACCGGGGCGTCATTTATGGTCCTTGACAATTGACGGCAAGTTGTTAGCCAGTCATACGATAACGAGGATTCCAAAGCAAGGTTGATGGTGATAGTCAGAGTCAGTCATGGACGTCTGAATGCTTGTTATGATCATGATTTAGTTGCTAGTGCTATATATGAATGGTTGTTCTGATTACCATGGCTTAATTGTTATTCCTTTGGATGTATGGATCACAAAGGCTATCACTGTCAGGTGTGGGAAAGCGGGTGTAGTTTCTTTTTTGGAGATGGGTAGATTAGTTGTTTATTTACCCATCATCATATACTTTATTCATGAAGTTTGTTTGTTGTTTTATCACTCATAAAGACTGTTGTATGAGTCAAGGTTTTATGTTTCCTCTTATTACCTTGGGATGTTCAACCGATTGTGGATGGGCAGAATGAGTAGCAGGTGACAGGTGATGCTTTAGTAAGGACGATGATGCTGATCGATGGTGAGCAGGAGGCTTGCATACCAGTTTTACTACTATCTAGTATTGGTTTCCTCTTTTTGATAATTCTCTGAGTGTTGTAGTGGGGCAAATTGTACAAACACTATTGTTGTTATCCACATGAATGGGAAATACTTTCTAGGTATTATGAAAATTTAGTGTTTTATGCATCATTATCACTACTTATTGTATATGTTCTATTATATTTTATCCTTGCGCTATGAGTTTACGATAGGTTCCGCTTATGTATCATACCTTGATGATCGTCCATAGCTGCCTAGCACACGTTTCAGCGCATTATTCCTCTTGTATAGTGCGGGGGCTGTGGGCGGTTGTCACATTTGGTATCACAACTTTGGTTAATGATTTTAGCCAAAGTTCGAAGACGTAATTACGTATGAGAGACATACTTGTAGATTTCAGTTGGATGCTTATTATATATAATAGCATATATAGTAGTAGCGGTTGTATCTCTTTAGCAGTTTTTCTTGGAAGTGACTAATTATTCTAAATTGTAGATTTAGAACGAGTCGACGCTATACAAGGCATTCTACTGGGGAGGAAGCTGTAAATGGAGGGGGTAATGGCGGGGCACCTAATTACCCGGCCATGTTTGAAGCTATGATAGAAGCATGCCTTCGAAGGAACCCCGCACCAGTGGCAACAACGGTTGATGTTGGAGTCCAAGTGCCGATTGTTGTAGAATTTGCAAAGCTATGCAAAGATTTTACATCGTTGGGAGGGAAATAGTTCAAGGGCACTGAACCTGCTCAAGAGGTTCAAAGATGGTTGGATACTTATGTTCGAATCTTCAAGGACTTGAGTATTGATGATGCAACAAAGAGGAAACTTGCATCAAGGCAGTTAGTGGACAAAGCAATGGACTGGTGGAACTCTGTCACACTTGAGACCCCTGAAGAGGATATTTCATGGGAACAGTTCCAAGCTAAGTTCAAAGCAAAATTTATCTCCATCGTACAGAAGTCAATTCTATTTAAGAAATTCGTGGAGCTAAACAGATTGCCCAGTTCTTGACTATATTTCCAACTTCGAGGCTTTGTCAAAGTACGCTCGTTCATATGTGTATAGTCCTTATCAAAAGAACGAGAAGTTTGTCTTGGGATTGGATGAATATCTTGGGAATCAGCTTGTGGATCACCTTGATGATAGCTTTGAGAAGATCATTGAGAAGGCTTTGAGGCATGAAAGTCTATTTCCTAAGAAGATGTCTGTTCTTGTAGCTAAAAAGGAGCAGAAACCACAATAGGGTGGTAATAACAAGAAGAGGAAGAAAAAACAGAAAGGGAATGACAGCCAAAAGAAGTAGAATGGAGAAGTGACTTGCTTCAATTGTAGGCAGAAGGGCCATTTTGCTACTGAAAGCAAGAATCCTAAAGCTAAAAAGAAGTGCTTCAAGTGTGGGAAGTCGGGACATGAGAAAAAAGATTGTCCAGAATCAGCTCAAGGGAAGCAAGTGGTTAAGGCTTATGCTTAAGGGGCAGTGTCCTCTTCTTCGAAAGATCCTACTGCAGAGGTGAAGGGAAAGGGTGTCGTGGTGCAAGGTAATCTTTCTATTCGTGGTGTTCCAGTTTGAGCTTTGTTTGATACTGGAGCACCACATTCATTCATTTGCAATGAGCTTGTGTGTCGCTTGGGTTTGAAACCCGAGATTTGTGATAGACCATTGATGGTGACTAGTCCAGTTGGGGGTTCATCTAGTTTGTGCACGATTTGCTGTGGTCTAGTGTTGTCAAGTCATGGTTGCTCTTTTGTGTGCGATTGCTTTATTCTTAACTTCGCTGGGTTTGGGGTCATATTGGGCATGGATTGGCTCAAGAGGTATGCGACAACGATGAATTGCGAGAAGCTAGAGGTGAGATTCGGGGATGTAAAAGGTCGAAAGGTATTGATAAAGTGTAAGTGCAAAGAGGTTGTCTTCGTTAGCTATCTATGTTCGCTTGTGATTGCATAAGAAGACTTGTCATCTGTGATGATCGCTAATGAGTATGAGGATGTCTTTGACGAGGTCAAAGGTTTACCGCCGCATCGTGAGACTGAGTTTAGGATCGATTTGGTCGAGGGTGCTAGACCAATCGTTATGCCTTTTAGCCGGGTGGCGCCTAAGGAACAAGGAGAGTTGGAGGTGCAAGCTCGTGACCTTCTGGGGAAGGGATTTATTCGAAGAAGTGTCGCCGAATGGGATGCACCGGTTGTGTTTGCATCCAAGGCAGGTGGTTCGTTAAGATTGTGTGTGGACTATTGTGAGCTGAATAAGGTGACTAAAAAGACCAAGTATTCGTTGCCAAGGATAGATGACTTGTTCGATCAGCTTCACGAAGCCAAAGTGTTTTATCAGATGGATCTGGCAACATGATTTCACATGTTGAGGGTGGCAAAGGATAGTGTGCCAATGACTGTTTTATAACACCATTCGGTTTCTTCGAATGGTTGGTGATGCCATTCGGGTTGACTAACGCGCCAGCGTACTTCGTGGATCTTATGAACAGAGTTTTCAAAGACCAGTTGAACAAGTTTGTGCTTGTGTTCATGGATGATATTCTGGTTTACTCCAGGAATGAGGAAGAACATAAGACACACCCGAGAGTTGTGTTAGAGATCTTGCGAAAGCATCAACTAAAGGTAAGGATGCGACGGATGTGAGAAGTTTCCTTGGGTTGGCTGGTTATTATCGACGGTTTATCAAGGATTTCTCAAAGATAGCTGCACCATTAACAGGATTGACGAAGAAGAACCAAGTGTTAACATGGGGTGCAAAGTGTGAGCAAGCTTTCAGAATCCTGAAGGAGAGATTGACGAGTGCTCCTATGTTGACCATTCCGAGTGGGAATGAAGAGATGGTGGTGTACACCGATGCATGTGGTACTAGACTTGGAGAAGTACTAATGCAGAAGGACAAGGTTGTGGCCTATGCGAGTCGACAGCTAGCCTCATGAGAGGAATTACCCAACTCATGATTTAGAGTTGACGGCTATTGTTTCTTCTATGAAGATATGGAGACATTACCTATTTGGAGTTCGATTAGAGTTGTTTACGGATCACAAGTCGTTGAAGTATCTTTTCTCCCAAAAGGATTTGAATCTTCAGCAACAATGATGGTTAGAGTTTCTGGCATCGTATGATTTTGGTATAGCCTATACTCCAGGCAAGGGAAATGCAGTTGCAAATGTATTGAGCCAAAGACACGCAAGTTTGGAAGCGATGTTCTCGGAATGAAAGAGCCTGGAGTATTTGGCAAGGTTCGATTTCAAGCCTAGGTGCGAGTTGGGAACTGAAATGTTGGCAAGCTTGTCGATAAGACCAACTCTTATCGAAAGGATTGGAGAGGGCCAATAGCAAGATGCAAAGCTTGACGAGTTTATCCAGAAGTTGGAACCAGAAGGTAAAGAGTTCGAGGTCGATCGAAAAGGTTGGGTTCGAAAGCGAGGGTGATTAGTTATTCCTGATATCGATGAATTGAGAGATGAGGTTCTAAGAGAATGTCATTACTCGAAGTTGATGATTCATCCCGGTGGTAATAAGATGTATCAGGACATGAAGTGAGTTTACTACTGGGAAGGGATGAAGTGAGATACTGGGAAGTTCATTTCTGTTAGTTGGTGAAAGCTGAACGGAAAAAGCCGATTGGTTTGCTTTAGCCATTGGAAGTTCCTACGTGAAAATGGGAGCAAGTATCGATGGATTTTATCAATGGACTACCTAGAACCAGGGTAGGAAATGAAGGAATTTGGGTTATCGTGGATCGCTTGACTAAAAGTGCGAGGTTCAGTCCTGTCAAGTCGACTAGGATGGCATCAAAATTGGATGAACTTTATGTGAAATGGATAGTTCGATTCCATGGTGTCCCAAAGAGTATAGTGAGTGACCGAGATCCATTATTCACGAGTGAATTTTGGAAAAGTTTGCAAGAAGCTTTAGGAACCGAGTTGTGCTTGAGTACGACTTATCATCCCCAAACTGATGGTCAGACCGAGAGAGTCAATCGAGTTTTGGAAGATCTCCTGAGGGCTTGTGTATTAGACTTCGGATGATCATGGGAAGACCATCTACATCGGGTTGAGTTTGCTAATAACAATAGCTACCAGTCTAGCATTGGGATGTGTAACACCCCGCATGTTGAATAACTTGTTATAATATAAATCAGGGCAGAATTAAACTTTAAGTTCTGAATCAGGGGAAACGGGCTATGCCATTGCGTTCGTCTCGGAAAAATACGCGAAATAGAGTCCGAGTTTTCGAAAATCGGAGTCCGTATGGCCCAGTTAAGGCCCGAAGAAGTTTTCAGAAAATTCAAAATTCGAAAAACAGATTTCAAATGCAGAATGGGGGCTAGGCGGGAAAATTCCCGCCAGCACCAGGTCGACTCACGTGTCGACTGGGGAGTCGACACACAGGGGGAGGGGGTGTCGACAGTAGTGTCGACACCCCTGCCGACACAGGTGGCTCGGCCAGTTTGGCTAGGTGCACTGTTTTGGCTTTTGGGCTGTGTTGGGTGGCTTGTGACGAGATCTGACGGCTCTAACCTAAATTAGGGTTAATCTAAGGGCCTAAATTACATCCTAAATCTATAAATACACCCTAAGACTACCCTAATCCATACTAAAAATAGAAACAACGTCGTCATGCCGTCAAAATGCAACTAGAAAGAGCCTCCATCAAATTGTAGAAGAAGATAGCTTCTCAAATCAACTTCTAATCAACTCTAGCAACTAAATCTTCTTCATAGGAGTGCTAATCAACAAGTTGTGAGTTTCTATGCCTTTAGCAAGCAATTGCTAAACTAATTATGATAGGATATAATGAGGTTATGGTTATGTATGTGGATCAATGCAAGTTATGTTAACATATGCTATGTGTTCATGATGTTAGTTATGCAAGTTTTATGCTATATGTTCATGATGCTAGTTATGCAAGTTGTATGCTATATGTTCATGATGCAAGTTATGCAAGTTTGATGCTATGTGCCCATGAAGCTAGTTATGCAAGTTGGGTGTAATTTATGCTATATGTTCATGATGCTAGTTATGCAAATCACTATGATAAACATTGATCCGTTATGACACCATGTTATGCAAGTTTGGTGTTTGATTATATGCAAGTTCATATATGACATGTTATGCAAGTTTGGTGTTTGATTATATGCAAGTTCATATATGACATGTTATGCAAGTTTGGTGTTTGATTATATGCAAGTTCATATATGACATGTTATGCAAGTTTGGTGTTTGATTATATGCAAGTAACATGTGCAAGTTTACACCTTTGTATGATATGCATACATATGCAAGTTAACCCCTTTGTATGTCATACATACATATGCAAGTTTACCCCTTTGTATGACATAAGTAACTTATGCAAGTTACCCTCTTTATGACATATGTGATTCATGCAAGTTTGGGTTGATTATTTATGCTAGTTGGGTTTGATGCCATGGTCATATATGCAAGTTGACACCTTTAAAACCCATGTTGATGCTAATGTTATGCTAAGTAGAACCCATTGTATTTGTGATGAATCTTCCCTTTCAAGTATGTCATGTTAGCGTATCACTTGGGGAACGATGGGGTTAATATTCATGTTAACAAGATTGTGGTGAAATTGGTATGATGTGGCATACCACAAGTGGATGGACATAATTGAGTCAATTATGTACATCATTAAATTGGAATTAATTAGGGAAAATTAATTCAAAATATGGGGGTGATTAATTAGGTGTAATTAATCGACTAAGACACGAGGTTGGACCCTTTTGTAGCATAAGACTGCCCGGACCCGACCGGAAAATCCAGCGGCTACAAATGATTGGCCCAATGTGAGAGGTCTTAGGCATAAACTAAATACGTGACAAGTGTAAAGACACGAGGTTAGACTCGGTTATGGCGTAAGGCTGCCCGGACCCGACCGGCAAATCCAGCTGCCATAAAAGATAGTCTAATGTGAGAGGTCTTTGCAAAGGTTACGGTCTTAATCAATTAAGAAACACTTAACCAGATAAGCATGTAGTGGGGCATGAGGGGTTAAGTGGGTGCCTTGGGTGGCATGTGGAAATCAAGTGCCTTGGGTGGAATGTGGAAATCTAGTGGGTTGCCTTGGGTGGCAATAGAAAATACGATTAGAATACTTAACCAAGTGGAAACATGTAATTAAACATGATTAAAGGGTTAAGTGGGATGCACTAGAAAAGGGACAAGCTTAGGTGGGTAGCTTGTGGGGGCCTATTTCAACCAGTAACCCATATGTATCTTATTGGGCTCGACCCATGTCGAGGACGGGACACGCGTACTGGGCTTGACTATAAGAGGCCAAAACGGGTTAGCGGTGGAAACGCAAGTCCAACGGGTTTCATATGCGTGAGTGGACCCGGGCTGGTAGGTAAGACGTTGTTGCATCGTGTAGGTATAAGTCGTGCACCGTTGGATGTATCGGGTTGCCACTTTGGGGAGTGATACACCCCACTATGGGGCCAGCACGGGTATCTACGTTAGGGAGCCGATCGTTTGGGGAGTAGTGGGTACACCTAGTGGAGATAGGGGCAGACGACACCTATGTGGTCAGCTAGGGGTACACGAAACTACTAGTTACATTTTCTAAGTCCTTGGGTGAGATCAACCTTTAAGTTAGGAATGACTGGTGTGGTGCAGTGTAGTAATTACCCTTGGGTGGGTAGATGCATCTTTACTGATATCTTAGTTCATCCTATGTCTAGTTGGCTGCTTAGTGTAGTCATTTATCCCCAGTCGTTACCGTACCAAGTTTATATCATACCCTAATTACTTTAATGATTGTATTGTTAAAGTTATAAGACTCGCTCAGACTTATGTCTGACCCCGTTGTTTTTATCTTTTTCCCAACCCTCAGGTTCTCAGAGTGGGCCTAACACTAGTGGGCTTTGATCGGATTGCTTTATCTATCTTTTGGAGCTTGGACCGTTGATGTAAAGCTCAGCTTATCTTTTCTATTATGGCTATTACTTATGTAGTGGGATTATGTACTTATGTTTCTATCAGGATGGATATTTAGTACTTGACTCTTGTTTTAGTGGTTTTGGTATTGTAACCAAACATGTTTATCTTCTGCTGCAATGAAATGATGTTTTAGATTTTCAAGTATTATTTATATCTGTCTTGTTGTAATTTTTCTGTTCTATATTCACTTAAAATACTCCACCGAAGTTAAGGCATTCCCTTTGTGAGTGACCTTAGCGGGTGTGGGGTGTTACACGTGGTATCAGAGCTGAAGGTTACCAGAACAGATAATTTTTTTTAGAAAAACAATTTTCCTAAAAACATTTTTGGAAGAAGTATTTTAAAAAACATGTCTTTTAAGAGAAAAGTTTTTGAAAGAAAAGCATAGTCCCCAATAGCCATATCTTTATCTTTCGAATTCTCCGTTTTGAATCTTTCCTTTTTCGCTTCAGCATGGCTGAAGATCTTAACTTTCCGGAGGGTGTAGCGATACCAGTATGGTATAAGAGATTGATGGAAGCTAGGGCCGTCGCTGCGGGTCCAGCAGATGTTCCTCCACTACCGGTTGCACCCGATCTTCCTCCCCCTCCTCCTCCTCGCGTGGATACTTTTGCTAAAACTTGCAAGGAATTTAAGGCAATGGGAGGGAAACCTTTTCAAGGATCAGAAACTTTTGTGGAAGCTAGGGATTGGCTTAAGGAGGTGGAAGAGTTGATAGATATCTTTGAGATGGAAGAAGGAAAGAAAGTCAAGTTAGCTGCTTGGTTAATGAAGGGAGAGGCCTCGTTCTGGTGGGAGGTCACTAATGGAGAACGCCTAGTTGACTCTTGGGCGGATTTCAGACAAAGGTTTGTGGCAAAGTTTATCTCAAGGGCGGAAGAAAATCTGTATATGGAAAGGTTCTTGACTCTAAAGCAAGGAAACCTATCAGTGAAGGAATATGTCAATAAGTTTAATCAGTTGGCAAGGTTTGGCATAGACATGGTGAATACATCGGAGAAGAAGGCTTTGAGGTTCGTTAAAGGCTTGAATGAACCGATGCATGGATTGGCTATGACTCACATCCCTATGGGGGCCACCTTTGAGTAGCTAGTAGACATGGCACTCATGCACGAGGAAGAGAAGGGTCCCAATGCTAATAAGGAACCCGAGAAGAAAGGAGATCAGAAGAGACCTCAACAGCAACAGCAAAACAAGGGTGGGAAAGGCAACGGTGGCAAAGGAAAGAAGAAGTGCTTCAATTGTGGAACACCAGGCCACCTAAGCAAAGATTGTCGGAAGAAGAAAAAGACTAGCTGCTTCCACTGTGGCGAAGCAGGGCATCTAGTGAAGGACTGCCCTAAGAAGGGGCAAAGGACGGGATCTACCTCAGGAGGACAGGTGCAAGCTCTTATGGCACCAGGTCAGGCAAGGGGGCAAGTTCAGGCTCTCACGGTTCCACCGATTCAGGAAAGAGGTAGAACTATTTCCGTTGAAAGTCTAGTTTTTCTGTTTGATCATCCTGTCCGTACTTTATTTGACTTTGGCGCATCACATTCGTTTATCTCATCATCATTATTTGAGTCACTGCACTTAGACACCAGTCTAGTAGATGATCCCTTGGTTGTCTCAAACCCAATTGGGGGCTCCACTTATTTGTCCATGATATGTTTGGGTTTGAAGATTTCTATACTTAGCGTTGAGTTTAGATGTGATGCTTTTGTTTTGGGCTTCACGGGCTATGGGTTAATTTTGGGCATGGACTGGTTATCCAGTAATGGTGCCGTTCTTGATTGCGAAAGGAGAGTTGTTAGGCTCATGACCCGCTTGGGTAACACTCTCGAGATCTCTTGTAATCCCATGGATTCTGTTATGCTAAGTTATCTTGAATCGCTTGACGCTTCGGTCGAGAGTTTGCGATCTGTTAGAGTGGTCCGGGAATACTCGGATGTGTTTGAGGAGGTGAAGGGCTTACCTCCGAAGCGGGAGATAGACTTCTGAATATATCTGGTGGACAATGCTAAGCCAGTATCTTTGCCAGTGCGCCACATGGCTCCTCGTGAGAGGAGGGAACTCCATAAGCAAGTAGGGGAGTTGCTTGAGAAGGGGTTCATAAGACGAAGTATATCGGAGTGGGGTACTCTGGTAGTTTTTGCCACGAAGGAGGATGGGTCCCTCAGACTTTGTGTAGACTATAGAGAACCCAACAAGCTCACAAAGAAGAATAGACACCCATTGCCGAGGATTGACGATCTCTTTGATCAGTTGGTTGGCGCCTCAGTGTTTTCGCAGTTGGACTTAGCCACGGGGTTTCATCAGTTGAGAGTGGCTGAGGATAGTATAGAGAAGACTGCCTTTAGGACTCCGGATGGTTTCTATGAGTGGCTGGTGATGCCATTTGGTTTGACGAACGCCCCCGCATACTTTGTTGATTTGATGAGTAGGGTGTTCAGGGAGTACCTTAATAAGTTCGTGATTGTCTTTGTGGATGACATCTTAGTCTTTTCTAAGAGTGAAGAAGAGCATGCCCTACATCTTAGGGAAGTGTTGGAGACTCTTCGAGCGCATAGCCTTAAGGCTAAATTCTCTAAATGTCACTTTTGGAGGAAGGAAGTGCGGTTCTTATGGCACGTGGTCTCCAAAGAAGGGATAGCTGTGGATCCCGCGAAGGTAGTGTCCACCCAAGATTGGAAGGTTCCGAAAAATGCTACCGAGGTAAGGAGTTTCATGGGGTTGGATGGCTACTATAGGAAGTTTATCAAGGACTTCGCGAGGATATCAGCCCCATTAACTTGCTTGACGAAGAAGAATCTAGTCTTCACATGGGACGTAGATTGTGATGATGCGTTCCAACGGTTAAAGAGAGCTTTAACCACAGCTCCAGTCTTAGTGCTGCCGGATGGGAGTAAGCCATTTGTTGTTTATACCGATGCTTGTGGGAAAGGACTAGGCGCAGTCCTAATGCAAGAGGGAAGGGTAATAGCCTATGGGGGGAGGCAGTTGAGAGTGCATGAGAAAAATTACCCTACCCATGATCTAGAGTTGGCCGCTATTGTTTTTGCGCTTAAGTCTTGGCGCCATTATCTTCTTGGCGAGAGGTTCGAATTGTTCACTGACCACAAATCATTGAAGTACTTGTTTTCTCAGAAGGATTTGAACTTAAGACAGCAAAGGTGGATGGAGTTTTTAGCATCCTATGATTTCGAGATAGCGTATACCCCTGGCAAGGGTAACGTGGTGGCAGACGCCTTAAGCAGAAAAAGGTTGTCTTTGAGTCCATTGTTCGTTGAACGACAAAGCTTGGAATTTATCTCGATGTTTGATTTCAGACCTTCCGTTGATTTTGTACCCGGTTTGCTAGCATCCTTAGAGGTCAGACCTACTCTTTTGGGATGGATTGGCGAGGCACAGCGGGACGACCCACAGTTGGTTGAGTTGGTAGAGAGCCTCATAAGAGGGGAGTCGTCCAGCCATTTGAGTAGGTACACCCTAGACGACAGGGGGTGCTTGCGTAGAGACGGTAGACTTTGTGTACCGCAAGACGAGGGTTTGAGGAAGACTATTCTTGATGATGCGCATCGTTCAAAGATGACCATTCATCCCGGTGGGGACAAGATGTACCAAGACATGAAGCGAGTTTTCTTTTGGGCCGGTATGAAGAAAGATGTGGCCGAGTATGTCGCTAGATGCTTGGTGTGTCAACAAGTGAAAGCGGAGCAAAAGAAACCCGGTGGGTTGCTTCACCCATTGGAGGTTCCGCAATGGAAGTGGGAAAGCGTCTCGATGGATTTTATTGATGGGTTACCGAGATCGAGGAAGGGTAATACGGGAATTTGGGTTGTGGTAGACAGACTTACTAAGAGCGCCCATTTTATACCCATGAAGAGTAAGAGGACTGCTCCATGGCTAGCTTTAGTTTACCTTCGAGAGATTGTTCGATTGCATGGTGTACCTTCTAGCATAGTGAGCGATCGAGATCCCATCTTCACTAGCGAGTTTTGGAAGAGTTTGCAAGAGGCGGTAGGGACTCAGTTGTGTTTGAGCACCGCATATCATCCTCAGACGGACGGCCAAACCGAGAGGGTGAATCGTGTTCTAGAAGACCTTTTGAGACTATGTATCTTAGATTTTGGAGGTACATGGGAAGAGCATCTTCCATTAGTGGAGTTCGCGTATAACAACAGCTTTCAGTCTAGTATTGGCATGGCTCCTTTCGAAGCTCTTTATGGAAGTCCTTGTCGGTCACCTACATGTTGGTGGGAATCTACGGATAAGATCTTGCTTGGGCCTGATATGGTTAGAGAGACTTCGGAAAAGATTGATTTGATTCGAAGAAGGATGAAAGCGACGCAGGACAGACAGAAATCCTACGCAGATAAGAGGAGAACGGATCTTGAGTTTAATGTTGGGGACATGGTCTTTGTCAAAGTATCTCCATTACGGAATGTTGTTTTCTTTGGGTCCGTTGGGAAGTTAGCACCAAGGTTTGTAGGACCGTTTCCTATTAAAGAAAGGATTGGACAGATGGCATATAGAGTGGATTTTCCCGAGAGACTTAGTGGTGTACATGACGTATTCCATGTGTCACATTTGAGGAAGTGCCTACATGAGACCGCAGAGGTGGTAGAGCCGAGCTTGCTTAGAGAAGTGGAGGTAGAGCGTGATGCGACTATTCGACGAGCTCCTACCCGCATCCTTGGGTCAGAGATTAGGAAGTTGAGAAACAGAGAGGTTCGACTAGTCAAAGTGCAATGGGGAGAGGATGAGAGCAATGCTACTTGGGAGACAGAAGCGAAGATGCGTTCACTGTACCCATTCCTTTTTGAGGGTATGTCTTTTAACTTCTCCTTTATCGTTTGTCTAGTACTTATCTTATCTTTAGTATGTCCTCTCGTTAGTACCTTTGACCTTTAGATAGGGTAAAACCTATGGTTGAAACATGTGTTTGAGACATGTTATGATTGATGGATGCATGTGGATGCAAGTGTTTGCTAGTGGTTGCTCGTGGATGCATATACACACACTTTAGACACTAGATCGGCTCAGTCACTTCATATTGCATATTGCATATAACTGTATGTAGGTAGCTATATTAATGGATGTATAATGGTTGTGTTATCATATGGATGATGCATTTTGGTGTATGGTTGTGCACACATGTAGAGATAGTATGTGTCGATAGGGTTCTTTCGCATACATATTGGATGCATGGCACTATCATGGTTTGCATTAAGGAGGTCAACTGAATCAGTAGACCGCCTGATTTTGCATTAGACAGGGAACATATACACACACTTTTTGCATATGTTCATACAGCATTAGAAACTTTAAGGACAATGGATGCCAGTGTTTGATGGTTTAGTAGGTGGTTGTTTGGTTGGTAGGATACATTCTTCTTGACTTAGAGATTTCGGGGACGAAATCCTTTAAGTAGGGGAGAATGTAACACCCCGCATGTTGAATAACTTGTTACAATATAAATCAGGGCAGAATTAAACTTTAAGATCTGAATCAGGGGAAACGGGCTATGCCATTGCGTTCGTCTCGGAAAAATACGCGAAATAGAGTCCAAGTTTTCGAAAATCGGAGTCCGTATGGCCCAGTTAAGGCCCGAAGAAGTTTTCAGAAAATTCAAAATTCGAAAAACAGATTTCAAATGCAGAATGGGGACTAGGCGGGAAAATTCCCGCCAGCACCAGGTCGACCCCCGTGTCGACTGGGGAGTCGACACACAGGGGGGGTGTGTCGACAGTAGTGTCGACACCCCTACCGACACAGGTGGCCCGGCCAGTTTGGCTGGGTGCACTGTTTTGGCTTTTGGGCTGTGTTGGGTGGCTTGTGACGAGATCTGACGGCTCTAACCTAAATTAGGGTTAATCTAAGGGCCTAAATTACATCCTAAATTTATAAATACACCCTAAGACTACCCTAATCCATACTAAAAATAGAAACAACGTCGTCATGCCGTCAAAATGCAACTAGAAGGAGCCTCCATCAAATTGTAGAAGAAGATAGCTTCTCAAATCAACTTCTAATCAACTCTAGCAACTAAATCTTCTTCATAGGAGTGCTAATCAACAAGTTGTGAGTTTCTATGCCTTTAGCAAGCAATTGCTAAACTAATTATGATAGGATATAATGAGGTTATGGTTATGTATGTGGATCAATGCAAGTTATGTTATCATATGCTATGTGTTCATGATGTTAGTTATGCAAGTTTTATGCTATATGTTCATGATGCTAGTTATGCAAGTTGTATGCTATATGTTCATGATGCAAGTTATGCAAGTTTGATGCTATGTGCCCATGAAGCTAGTTATGCAAGTTGGGTGTAATTTATGCTATATGTTCATGATGCTAGTTATGCAAATCACTATGATAAACATTGATCCATTATGACACCATGTTATGCAAGTTTGGTGTTTGATTATATGAAAGTTCATATATGACATGTTATGCAAGTTTGGTGTTTGATTATATGCAAGTTCATATATGACATGTTATGCAAGTTTGGTGTTTGATTATATGCAAGTTCATATATGACATGTTATGCAAGTTTGGTGTTTGATTATATGCAAGTAACATGTGCAAGTTTACACCTTTGTATGATATGCATACATATGCAAGTTAACCCCTTTGTATGTCATACATACATATGCAAGTTTACCCCTTTGTATGACATAAGTAACTTATGCAAGTTACCCTCTTTATGACATATGTGATTCATGCAAGTTTGGGTTGATTATTTATGCTAGTTGGGTTTGATGCCATGGTCATATATGCAAGTTGACACCTTTAAAACCCATGTTGATGCTAATGTTATGCTAAGTAGAACCCATTGTATTTGTGATGAATCTTCCCTTTTAAGTATGTCATGTTAGCGTATCACGTGGGGAACGATGGGGTTAATATTCATGTTAACAAGATTGTGGTGAAATTGGTATGATGTGGCATACCATAAGTGGATGGACATAATTGAGTCAATTATGTACATCATTAAATTGGAATTAATTAAGGAAAATTAATTCAAAATATGGGGGTGATTAATTAGGTGTAATTAATCGACTAAGACACGAGGTTGGACCCTTTTGTAGCATAAGACTGCCCGGACCCGACCGGCAAATCCAGCGGCTACAAATGATTGTCCCAATGTGAGAGGTATTAGGCATAAACTAAATACGTGACAAGTGTAAAGACACGAGGTTAGACTCGGTTATGGCGTAAGGCTGCCCGGACCCGACCGGCAAATCCAGCTGCCATAAAAGATAGTCTAATGTGAGAGGTCTTTGCAAAGGTTACGGTCTTAATCAATTAAGAAACACTTAACCAGATAAGCATGTAGTGGGGCATGAGGGGTTAAGTGGGTGCCTTGGGTGGCATGTGGAAATCAAGTGCCTTGGGTGGCATGTGGAAATCTAGTGGGTTGCCTTGGGTGGCAATAGAAAATACGATTAGAATACTTAACCAAGTGGAAACATGTAATTAAACATGATTAAAGGATTAAGTGGGATGCACTAGAAAAGGGACAAGCTTAGGTGGGTAGCTTGTGGAGGCCCATTTCAACCAGTAACCCATATGTATCTTATTGGGCTCGACCCATGTCGAGGACGGGACACGCGTACTGGGCTTGACTATAAGAGGCCAAAACGGGTTAGCGGTGGCAACGCAAGTCCAACGGGTTTCATATGCGTGAGTGGACCCGGGCTGGTAGGTAAGACGTTCTTGCATCGTGTAGGTATAAGTCGTGCACCGTTGGATGTATCGGGTTGCCACTTTGGGGAGTGATACACCCCACTATGGGGCCAGCACGGGTATCTACGTTAGGGAGCTGATCGTTTGGGGAGTAGTGGGTACACCTAGTGGAGATAGGTGCAGACGGCACCTATGTGGTCAGCTAGGGTTACACGAAACTACTAGTTACATTTTCTAAGTCCTTGGGTGGGATCAACCTTTAAGTTAGGAATGACTGGTGTGGTGCAGTGTAGTAATTACCCTTGGGTGGGTAGATGCGTCTTTACCGATATCTTAGTTCATCCTATGTCTAGTTGGCTGCTTAGTGTAGTCATTTATCCCCAGTCGTTACCGTACCAAGTTTATATCATACCCTAATTACTTTAATGATTGCATTGTTAAAGTTATAGGACTCGCTCAGACTTATGTCTGACCCCGTTGTTTTTATCTTTTTCCCACCCTTCAGGTTCTCAGAGTGGGCCTAGCACTAGTGGGCTTTGATCAGATTGCTTTATCTATCTTTTGGAGCTTGGACCGTTGATGTAAAGCTCAGCTTATCTTTTCTATTATGGCTATTACTTATGTAGTGGGAAAATGTACTTATGTTTCTATCAGGATGGATATTTATTACTTGACTCTTGTTTTAGTGGTTTTGGTATTGTAACCAAACATGTTTATCTTCTGCTGCAATGAAATGATGTTTTAGATTTTCAAGTATTATTTATATCTGTCTTGTTGTAATTTTTCTGTTCTATATTCACTTAAAATACTCCACCGAAGTTAAGGCATTCCCTTTGTGAGTGACCTTAGCGGGTGTGTGGTGTTACAGGATGACACCATACGAGGCGTTGTATGGGAGGTCGTGTAATTCTCTAGCTTGTTGGTTAGAGATTGGGGAAAGTTGGTACTTGGGCCTGAGATGATTAGAGAGACCTCGGATTGTATAGAAATCATTCAGCAACGAATGAAGGCAGCCCAAAATCGTCAGAAGAGTTACGCCGATAAGCATCGTAAGGACTTGGAATTCAACGTAGGCAATATGGTTTTCATGAAAATTTCACCGTTGAAGCATGTGGTTCAATTCAGAAATAAAGGAAAGTTAGCTCCAAGGTTCGTTGGATCGTTTCCGATAGTCGAGCAAATAGGAAAGCTCACATATAGATTGGAGTTACCCGAGAAGATGTCGGGTGTGCATGATGTGTTCCATGTATCGTTCCTACGGAAGTTTGTGCAAGACTCAAATATTGTGGTACCTCCAGAGCAGTACGAAGACCTTGAAATGGAGACCGCAATTATGAGACCTCGTAAGCCACTTCATGTTGTGGGGGATGACACGAAACAGCTTAGCAGGAAGACGGTTATGTTAGTCAAGGTACAATGGAGTGGAGATGGCAATGACTTTACATGGAGATGGAAGAGAGCATGAGAGCGACTCATCCCGAACTCTTCATCGGTAGGACCCTTTGATCGTATCATCGTTATATCATTGTATCTTGTTGTTGATTGATAGAATCCCGCGTGCTAGGATAAGGCTATGGATGCATGCTTGATGGTTGCTAGTTGGATGATAGAATTGGCTTCTCATGGATAATAGGCTTGCGGAATTGTTGTGGTTGCTTATGTTTACTTAGAATTTCGAGGGAGAAATTCTTAAGGGGGGAGAATGTAACAACCCGCATTTTACGTATCGGAAGACTGTAAAATATTTTTATTTTATTCCCTTAGGGTTGGATCATTCTCATCTTTTAATATGTTGCTTATGGGGATGTGAGGCATGTCCGTATTCTTACCAATTTTGTTTGTGACCATTTTGCCCCTGTTAGTCTTGTACAGGGAATAACTTTTGACTCAGGTCAAATAAGAGGGTGCGACCTGTGCCATTGGAAAGGAATTTATAGTTGCCTTTCCGTAGAGTGATTACATTAAGATTTGGCTTGGCGGTTTGGGAGAAATTGCTGTTTTAAGGTTTTCCAGTTGGCTATTCAGGTTTTGGGAGCCTAACGGGCTGATTTGGGAGAGGCCGATTAGTGGGTTGGTGGAAAATATAAATAGGAGGTAAGGGATATGGGAAATGGTTTTAGTTTTCTTTTCTCTCATTTGGTGCCTTGAGCTCCTCCTTCCTTTAACAACTTTCCACCATTAAATATCCAAATCCAAGGAGAGAAATTGAAGATCTATACCATTAGGGGCTAGATCTATGTCAACTGAAGCAAGGATTCATCGGATCAAGGTGTTTGGTGTGAGGTGCTTGCTGTCCGGATTCCTATTTCATTGATTTTTGCTTGTTTGGGAGAATCGATGAGTGGTTTACATCTCTTACATGGATTTAATGAGGTATATGAGTAGTTGATCATGTTTTACATTAAATTCAAGTGTTTTCCCATAGATCTATTCGTTGGTAGGTCCATTTTCATATGAATCACCCTATGATCTGATCTAGCAAGCTTAGATATGTAATTTCTATGATATTTCATGTTAATGTGCAAGTTAGATCCATGGTTTTGTTCATATGTACATTTATGGTATTTTGGTAAATTTTACATGATTATTGATGGAGTTGCCATATTGGTGCTATTGTTGACTTCTTACCACTTTTGTGGTCATATTTGATGATTGGATGAGTTGGTTTCATCGAACGAATCGTTTTGGCGAAGTTCTGGTCGAAATTGGAGTTGCATTGGAGGATGCAGGCTTTAGGTCGAACTTGGTGGGTCAAACATGGTGTAGGTCAGTCGATCACGTTGGGTCGGTCTAGCCTAAGCCATGACTTAGGAAGTAGATCAGGAAACGGGTTGGCCTAACTTTTGGGTCGGGTTAGTCTGTCATGTTCGGTCGTGTAGAATTGAGTGGGTCAGTCGGTTTCCAAGTTGATGGTGGGTCGATGGAGCAGATTGGTTGATTCGATTTAGATGTGGGTAGGGTCGAGCAACCCAAGTACAAGGCTATGTCGGTCGGACAATTTCAATTGGGTCGGTCGGCAAGAGGATTGAAGGAGTTGTTTGCAGCGCCTTTAAGTGCCGAGGTGAATGGCATAAGTGTTGTGGTTCGTTTCCTTTAGCAAATTGATTTGATGCTATGAATTGTTTTAGACCTTATGATTGATGTTTTTCTTTAGTTCGAAAGTGTTGATAACTTCGAAGTGAATTCCATGGAGGAATGACGAAGTGAGGTGAATTGTTCGTTGAATGTGACGAATATGGAAACGACTCAAGGATGTATTGAGTTCGTGCAAAGTGATTGCTCTAAAGTGTTTTGAGCTAATAAATAGTCGTAATTGATAACGACCAGAGATGCAAAGGCCGATGAGTTGTCATTATCATAGGTTCTTGTGGACTCAAACCAAGGGTACAATTGAAGAACAATTGTAGGTCAAGTGCCCTGGGCATCTTGGATGGCCTAGACATGTGTTGTGTATAGCATGTGGTGTTTTTCTAGAACCGGGGCGTCGTGTATGGTCCTTGACAATTGACGGCATGTTGTTAGCCAGACATACGATAACGAGGGTGCCAAAGCAAGGTTGGAGGTGATAGCCGGAGTCAGTCATGGGCGTCTAAATGCTTGTTATGATCATGATTGAGTTGCTAGTGCTATATATGAATGCTTGTTCTGATTACCATGGCTTTATTATTATTCCTTTGGATGTATGGATCGTAAAGGCTATCACTATCTAGTGTGGGGAAGGTGGGTGTATGTTCTTCTCTGGAGTTGGGTAGATTAGTTGTTTGTTTACCCATCCTCATATACTTTATTAATGAAGTTTGTTAGCTGTTTTATCGCTCACTAAGACTGTTATATGACTCAAGATTTTATGTTTCCTCTTATTACCTTGGGCTGTTCCTCCAGTTGTGGATGGGCAGACTGAGTAGCAGGTGACATGTGATGCTTTAGTGAAGACGATAATGCTGATCGATGGCGAGCAGGAGGCTCACGTACTGGTTTTACTACTATCTAGTATTGGTTTCCACTGTTTGATAGTTCTCTGAGTGTTGTAATGAGGCAAATTGTACAAACACTATTGTTGTTATCCACGTGTATGGGAAATACTTTCTAGTTGCTATGAAAGTTTAGTGTTTTCTGCTTCACTATCACTACCTATTGTATATGTTCTATTATATTCTATCCTTGAGCTGTGAATTTATGACAGTTTCTATTTATGTATCAAACCTTGATGATCGTCCATAGCTTCCTGACACACCTTTCAGCGCATTATTCCTCTTGTATAGTGCGGGGGCTGTGGGCGGTCGTCACACAATGTATACTATTTTATCCACAGTCTAAAGGTGAATATGGCCTGGAGTTTCAGTCTTGTTCGACTTATAAAACCTTCCTCTAAGGTCGTCATTGACTTTGTAGTCTCGTAAGCGTGATACTCACCCCCCACCCCCCGAGGGAAGAGTAACTAATCTTCGGGCTTAAGGTGTTAATGTCTAGGAAAAGGTGAAATTCATTAAAAAGCACTAATTCAAGGTTGTATTCTAACAACCTTTAGATCACCCTTGCATCAAACTTCTAAGTATATGCATTGTTCATCCTATTTCCGGTGTTGACGAAAAATGTCGTTAACATATGGCACCATATATGGATAGCCAATCCATCCCTAGAACAAGCCCGTACCCCATGAAACCTAGTACATACGTGTCAACCCAAACTCGATGACAAGAATAGAAATCTTTAATCCCTACATATATGATAGACAGGTGAATCGTATCTCCTATGGGATTGAGATTACTACTGGATAAGTCATTATAGAAGTATCTAGGTATAGACTATCAATGATAAAACTATATATGAAAGAATGAGAAGCATCAAAATCGAACAAGGTCCTAATGGGAAAGTAGAAAAGAGAAATCAAACCTTCTACAGTGACCTTCCTACCTCTATCCTGACCACTACCACCGGTCTGAGTCGCCTCAAGCGCATGAACTCGTGCTCTAGATGAACCTGCTCCTTGTCCCTGCCTTTGAGGGCATTGTCTGTTATAATGTCCCTTTTGTCTGTGCAGTGAAAGCAAGAACCTTCTTAGCTTTCTTCTTGCAATCTTAGACGAAGTGCCCTATCATACCATATCCATGACACTTCACTTCCTTTTTAATCTATGCTTTATCTGGTTTCTCTCCCTTTTTCTTTCCACCTTTCTTGGTCCACCACCTTTTCTTCTGAAAACCTGCCATGACCACCTCAGTCTTAGCCTCTTGAGTACTCTCCTTTCAATTACCATGCATAAGAGCCATCTCTACTAATGCCTCAAAAGTCGCACCCATCAGAATGTGTGTCAATGTTATCCCTTTGAGTGGTTGGTTCAGTCCCCTCTCTTGCAAATCTCAATGCCTCCTTGTGTGCCATATTAACCAAACACAAGACAAATCCCACCAACTTATTGAAACTATTCACATACTCTTTAATCGACATATCACCCTGTCTCAGACTCAAGAATCTCTCGAACTGCATCCCTTCTTCAGTTCATGATAAAATAATTCTTAAACTTAAGCTTGAACTCATCCCATGTCCTCATGGCCTTCTCTGCTTCTTCCACTTCCCACTAATATGAAGCCTCTTTTTTATTTGTCAGGCGGCCAACAGAATCCCTATCTTATTGTCAAGCTCTAATAATACAAATACGCGTTCGGAAACCTCTACGATCTAAGAAATGGCTTGCCACCATAGAAAAAATAATCCTTACAGTGCTTAAAGAAATTAGCACCGGATTTGGTGGAACTACCATGGCTACAATGGGAGGTAGGGGATTTCCTTGCCCTTCGGCAGGCGATGTAGCTTCAACTTTTCTACGAAACCATGTCGGAATGGGAAGTTGGGAGCCGCACACATGTAGAAAGGAAAGAGACAAGATTCAAAAAGGAATTAAGGAAATATTGTAATTGGCTTGAGGTTATGTTTTCCAAAAATGAGTTTTACTTGAAAATACTTTACTTTTGAAAACACTTTTTCAAAAAAATTCTCTGATCTTGTAACCTTAGGCTGTGATATCATATGAAACACGCCACATACCTTTACGTCACCTATATGAGGATGCGTTAAGGTTTATGAAGTGCTTAGGTATGAAGTAACAATGCAAAGACTAAAATTCATAAGACAAAAATGTAAAGTGAAAACTAGTCTTATGTCCGTAAAAGGTTTGGATTAGGCTCACATCCTTACCTTAAATTTTTATAAATTAGGTCCCTATTTTTTGTAAATTCATCAAAAAAATCATGAAAATTCATAATTAAATACAACAACTATTCATCATAAATTCAAATGTTAAAACCACCAAAAAACGCATCAAAAACCAAAATAATAAAAAACACTGAATCACCATTATTATGCATCAAACGATGCACTTGTTTGCAATGGTTGCATACATTTCTGCATATATCCTGGCCTCTTTTTCAAGCATACACCATTTTTAAACATTGTTGCTTACATTTCTGCAGTTATACAGAATAAATGCATGCAATTATTCACATATTCATCAGTCTTCATCCTTTTTAACTATGTTTCATACATTTCAGCTTTTATACGGAATAAATGCATAAATTTCTGCAACAATTCGTAACACATGCAGATTAATTCATCTTTATATGCATACATCTCAGTAACTATTACCAATATATGCATACTGTATGCATATATTCATCCATATTTTTCGATATAAACTCTGAATGAATATATGCATACATGTATGCATATACTGGTAATAGTTGCATGACGAACATTTTTAAGTTTTTTTGCATGCTTCTGGGAATATTTGCAATTTTCTGGAATTTTTTTAACAGCAGCTCCTTATTTTCTGGAAAAACACTTTGCATTTGAAAGTTGGGGAGGGTGCCATTTCAATTTTGAAACCTTTTAGGGACGTAAGGCTAACTGAACACAGCAGAAATTTTAAAACGTCATTTAATAAAGCAAGTCAAATCTCAGTACTAGTTACATTTCATAAATACTAAATAGTCATCAACATAAAACCAAATACACTATATCATGGAAAACCGTAATATAAGAGTACATAAGTAAAACATCCCTCTCAAATGTCAATACAATAACCAGAAAATGAGAAATGAACAATACAGGAGTCTGGATCCAAGCTGAACATAAAAGTCAAGAATCACCGCTGAGACCCTCCGCCCTGTGAACCTAGGGGTAGGGGAAAGGAAGGGAGATAGAGAAAACAAACTAGGTCAGACATACATTTGGTGAGTTCTAGTAATTTGTAGCATAAGCATAAAGTAAGGAAGCATTAGGTAGATGAACAGTTTTAAGGACATAAGACATAAAGGTATAAAAGTAGTAAACAATGTCAAGCACGAACTAAAGATTGGCTTCTCATTCATCCAAGATTTCTACATCAACTTACAAAGATGTCATAATTAGGATTTACCTAATTTCTACCCATCGATCAGCTACTATAACCACAATGTGATCATCTATGCCAGTTATGGAATTCAGGGTTATCAATCTTGAACCCATCAACTAAAAGGACTAGTCGTTAATCACATGTGTTATTGTGGCTTATCTTCCCAAATCAGCACGATGCACGCTCATCACCTGCAGAAATGATCCCATACCCATCTCGTTTGGACCTCTTACTATCCAACGCAGCAAAGTGTCCCCTCACCTCTACCTAGCGTGAGACCTCTATAAATGATAAAAGGAATACTGCCTGATACGGGTCCCCAACCAAATATGCAATTGACACAAGTCACCCTAGACTTGGTCCTCATTTATTCTATTAGGCAACTTAGTTTCCGCAATCAGCCCCGCATTGCTAGAACGGGCCTAAACTAGGATTTTATCATTTTATTAGGCCTCTTATTTTTCCCAATCAGCCCAACGCTGCCGAAACAGACTTATGAGCCACTTATTTTCCCTAATCAGTCCCATACTATTGGGACAGACTCCCACTATGATTTAATTATTTTATTAGGCCACTTATTTCCCTAATCAGCCCCACACTGCCGGAGAGGACCTACGAGCCAGTTATTTTCCCCGATCTTCCCCAGTGCTACCGAAACAGACTCCACTATCTTAGCTTATTAATTTCATTTTCAATTTAACTTAACATAATTTAAGTTTATTAGTAAGCCATAATATAACCTCATGTTATAACCCTAGGTTGTATTAAACATTACTAATGATGTTCGTCTTTTTATACAACCCAACATCATGACCTAGTGTCTAACTAAGTTACATTTTCCAGTTTATATGTTTGCATGTCTCCTAGTACATATTAAATTTTATCCCCAGTTTACAATCCAATTATGACTATAACATTTAATTAGTTCCAACATTCCCAAAAATTCTTTCTTATTCAATTTTAACATTATTCTAGTTTACTGCAAAAATAACGATGAAGGGCAAGGCTATATTTAGGCCTAGACTTTGCGCTAAAATAAAAAAGGAAATGATCTAGGCTACTCGCAAGTCCTAGACTCAGAAATAAACAAAACAAGTATAAGCATAACTATAAATAAAACTACAACAGAGAAGGGGATAGAAGAAGGAGAATCACTTATAGACGACAAATAACTGAAAAGAAATCAACAATAAATCGATTACTATAATTTTGTAGAAAAACTAAACTACAAATATTGTAAATAACTGTAAACATTAAACTTACAAACTTAAAACTATTTAATTGTCTAACATTCAATACATAATTTTACTAATATAAAAATTACATAAAAAATCATAGATCTGATGAGAAGAGTTTCCCCTACGGCCTTTCTCTAATCTACCAGAACCTCCGCCTCCAGAAGTATTTATAGAAATAAATATTTAAAAGTATAGAACTTATTTATCTCCATAATTTTTCTTAATTATTTGTCCATTCGTAATTTTGAGGACAGGCTTAGGGAAGAAGAAGAAGAAGAGAGAAAGAATAGATGTGAAGAAATGGGAGAGGCTCTACTAATCTATTTATAGGGTTTACTGGATGTCCTCGGCCGTCCAAATCTCAGATGAAATCTGGGACAACCATGTCACTTGACCAATTAGAAAGCACTATGTTAGCCTTTGTTCAAAATTAAACCAATAAAACAAAGCCACATCAGCCAAAATAACGTTTGAACAAAACAAGTTTTGTGTGCCTACAGGCGCAATGGATTGACCCAGTTTTCCTTGGGTCGACACTAGGTGGACCCAAGTAGGAAACATGACGTCCCACTTGGCTTGTTACTTAATATGTGTTATATATATTTATTTATTTATTTTCTAGAAACTTTTTTAATTCATAACTAATTCATTTTAACTCCGATTTTAGCAAATCAGGTATCCATTTTAATTAGAAAATTACAACGGACCCAATGGTGCTTGTCCCGTTGTCCAATTCCAAAGTTTATTTTGACTAATATTTAATTTGATACCCTTTTCTATTTTGTTATTATTATTAAAATTCGGGGTGTTACAAATTATTAAAAAATTCGAATTTTGAAGCCTATATATAGTTTTCGAATAGTCATAACCATTCAAAAAAGGTTTAAATCCAAAATACATAACTTTTCAAAAATTAAATTTCAAACAAACGGTACATATGTCAACATAACACTATGTATATGTTGATATATACTAGTGTATTTTCAAAAAATATTTTTTAAATCAAAGCAAATAATGATTAAATAAATTATAGTGATTTCTAAGTAAAAACAAACTATATTCCTTTGTATCAAAATAGAGTATTTCAAGAAGAAATATATATTCAAAACTTATATTAAGATGATTAAAAAATGATTGAAAACTAAATACAAAGTGATATAAAAGTGTGTATATATATAAACTATAAATATAAGAAATGCTTTGAAACTTAATAAACATAACTAAGGAAATTGAAAATGTTAATAACTGTAACATTAGTATTAAATCTTTAAGTAATAAATATTTGAATTAGGAGTTAAAATATATAGTTTTAAAACAGAAGTTAGATTAAATTTTGGAGTTAAAATATATTTAGAATAAAGAAGTAATGATGTAAAATAAGAAAGTAGTTTTGAAACCATTTCGAAATTATTTTGAAAATAGACTTAAAAACAAGAAAGTAATTTTGAAATCATTTGAAAAAAGTGAAATAAATTGAAAATAGAATTCAGTGCTAACCATAGTTTTAACAAGATATCTAGACATTATTAGTCCATATTTCTTGAACTCTTGATTTCTTGATACTCATGAGTCGTGTATCTTGAACTCTTCTATTTTGAAATCCTGATTCTTTGAACCGTACAGTCTACAGTAATACCTGCATAAATTTCTTGTATAAACATATATATTCTAGATAAAAATGTTAGCATATATTTTATAATAATAAATGAAACCAGGTTGTTGTTATCAAACCATCATTATCAACATCTCAGTCTCTAGCAGAAGATGTTATGTAAAGAAAACGAGTTAGACACTTGATTACTAGAAAAAAATGTAACATATTATAATAATTGTTTAGACATGTAAATAAGTTATAATAGGCAGATAAGCATATTTGCAAGAATAATATTATGGTTATTGTACATGCGTAGAAAGTCTTAATAGACGGATTGGACGTGTTGCAAATAGAATTATAACATGAATAGTTTTAATTGAAAGAGAAATGAAGTAAGGAAGGCTTATTATAAATAAAACTTATATTTGGAATTAAGTTTGATAAGCATATAATAATAGTGATCTGTTAAACCAGCAAATGATTATTGGGGAAAACAAGCGACGAATAAATAAGCATGTAACAGTAGTGGTCCGTTCCGGCAACAAATGTTGATTGGGGAAAACACATGGCTAATAAAGTTAATAAGCAAGTAAACGAGGATTATATTAGATAGACTTGAGAAGATAATGCTAATCAGTGTTATAAAAAGAAAAATAAGCTAAACATATATTGAAATATTAGACATAGGTTCTAATAAAATAGCGAGATGTAACACCCCGAATTTCAATTAACACTAATGGTTAGTAATTAAAGTATAATTAATCTCAGATGTGAGAATCAGGGGAAACGGGTTGCGTCATTGCGTTCGTCTCGGAAAAATACGCGAAATAGAGTCCGAGTTTGCGTAAAACGGGTACCGTATGAAAGAGATATGGACGAACGAAGTTAGGCAGAAAAACCCGAAACAGGCCAGAAATGCACTGGCGCACTTGTGAAGTGCGCCAGCACAAAAATACACTGGCGCACTTGGGAAGTGCGCCCATGTCGGGACAGGAAACCTGCACAGTTTCTAGAGAGTTCTGTGGTTGGGTGCACCAGTTTGGGGTTTGGGCTTGGTCTTAGGGCTGGTTTCTGGAAGGTTCCGAAATCTAAGGGTCCTAATCTAATCTAGGGTTAATCCTATGGCCTAAAACACTTGCCTAATCTATAAATAAGACCCTAACCTAGCCCTAAATCATCATTAATCTATCCTACAACTAAACTATGGCAAAATTTTACCTCTCATGGCCTCCACTCAAAACCCTAGCCTCCATCCTCTTATAAAACTATTCTATGAAGGCTTTCATGTTCATACAAGCATCTTTGAGTTGTATGAGTGATCATTAGCTTGCATTCACCATCAAGTTGCAAGCTTTATGTTTAAGGCTAGAGTTTTTGGGTGATTTTTTTGGCAAGGGTTTGCTTATGGGAGTTTAGAGTGAGTTTCTATCACTCTAATGATCAATTGCTAAACTAAGTAGATGAGATATGATGAGATCATATGGTTTTGTTTGGGGATTAATGGGTTTTAAGTCATATGACATGATGTTAGTTTGCTAATGTATGTGGGTTATGCAAGTTTTGTGCTTTGTGATCATATGATAATATGCAAGTTACATGTATGATAATATGCAAGTTACATGTATGATATTATGCAAGTTGTATGTTTCTTCATATGCAAGTTTATGAGTTCATATGCAAGTATGTAACATGTTATGCAAGTTCATATGCAAGTTTAGGAGTTCATATGCAAGTTATGTAGCATGTTATGCAAGTTCATATGCAAGTTTATGAGTTCATATGCAAGTTATGTAGCATGTTATGCAAGTTCATATGCAAGTTTATGAGTTCATATGCAAGTTATGTAGCATGTTATGCAAGTTCATATGCAAGTTATGTGACATATTATGCAAGTTCATATGCAAGTTATGTATTTGTTAATATGTAAGTCAATGTAACATGTTATGCAAGTTAATATGCAAGTTATGTGACATGTTATACAAGTTAATATGCAAGTTATGTGACATGTTATACAAGATTATATGCAAGTTATGTGACATATTATGCAAGTTCATATGCAAGTTATGTATTTGTTAATATGAAAGTTTATGTAACATGTTATGCAAGTTAATATGCAAGTTATGTGACATGTTATACAAGTTAATATGCAAGTTATGTGACATGTTATACAAGATTATATGCAAGTTATGTGACATGTTATGAAAGTTCATATGCAAGTTATGTGTTTGTTAATATGCAAGATGGCACCTTTGAAACATGTTCATACATATGCAAGTTGACACCTTTTATATGTGTTATGTCATGAGAACGAAATTACGTGGGAACGATGGGGTTAATTAAATGCATATGTTAATAAGATTGTGTGAAATTAATATAATTATGCATAACATAAAATAAATGAACATAGTATGGGAATTTGCCTATTAAGTTAGGTGTACCCATACTATGTGTTGGGAATTTGCCTATTAAGTTAGGTGTACCCACACTTTGGAGTTGGGAATTTGCCTATTAAGTTAGGTGCACCCATATTCCTAAAATAAACATGATAATTAACACAAATTATGGGGGTGATTAATTAGGAGTAATTAATCGATTAAGACACGAGGTTGGACCCGTTTGTAGTGTAAGACTGCCCGGAGTTTACCGACTTAACCAGGCATCTACAAATGACGGTCCAATGTGAGGGGTCTTAATCATAAATTAAATACGTAACAAGGGTAAATGACATGAGGTTGGACCCGTTTGTAGTGTAAGACTGCCCGGAACCTACCGGCTTAACCAGGCATCTACAAATGACGGTCCAATGTGAAGGGTCCTTTACACGGTTACGGTGTTAATCAATTAAGAAACACTTAACCAGATAAGCATGTAGTGGGGCATGGGGGTTAAGTGGGTACCTTGGGTGGTATGTGGAAATTGCTAGTGGTTGCCAATAGAAAATATGATAAAATACTTAACCAAGATGAAACATGTAATTAAACATGATTAAAGGGTTAAGTGGGAAACACTAGTGTGTGGGCCAAGCTTAGGGGGATGGCTTGTGCTGGGGGCCCATTTCAACCAGTAACCCATACGTATCTTAGTGGGCTCGACCCATGTCGAGGACGGGACACGCATACTGGGCTTGACTATAAGAGGCCAAAATGGGTTAGCGGTGGCAACGCATGACCAACGGGTTTCATATGCGTGTGTGGACCCGGGCTGGTAAATAAGACGTTGTTGCATCGTGTAGATATAAGCCGTGCACCGTTTGTTTTATTAGGTTGCCACGTTGGGGAATGGTACACCCCACGGTGGGGCCAGCACGGGTATCTACGTTAGGGAGCCGATCGAATGGGGAGTAGTGTGTACACCTAGTGGATTGTAGGGCCCCGTGGCGTCTACTTGGTCACCTAGGGGTACGCGAGAACTATTAAGCTAATTTTATAAGTCCATGGGTGGGATCAACCATTAAGTTAGGAATGACTGGTGTGGTGCAGTTTAGTAATTTACCTTTGGAAGGGTAGATGCGTCTTTATCTTTTATCTTAGTTTAGTTGACTGCTTAGTGTAGCCATTCATCCCCATTAGTTACCGTATATCAGTTTATGTCTTCTCTGGTTACTTTAACGATTGTATTGTTAAAGTTATAGGACTCGCTCAGACTTATGTCTGACCCCGTTGTTTTTATCTTTTTCCCAACCCTCAGGTCCTACGGTGGATCCTAGCAGTAGTGGAGCTTGATCGGATTGTTGTTCCAGTCTTTAGGAGCTTGGATAGATGTAAAGCTCTAGTTACCCAGTTATCTTTTCTTTTGTCATGGCTATCGTATGAGAGTGGGATTATGTACTTCTTTATTTTGATGGATATTGTACTTGACTTTTATTGTGGTTTTATGATGTAACCAGACATGTTTTACTTCCGCTGTTATGAGATGATGTTTTAAATTTCAAGTACTATTTATATCTGTCTTGTTGTAATTTTTCTGTTCTATATTCACTAAAATACTCCACCGATGCTATGGCATTCCCTTAGTGAGTGACCATAGCGGGAGTGGGGTGTTACACGTGGTATCAGAGCTTAAGGTTACCAGAACAGATAAAATTTTTAGAAAAACTATTTTCTAAGAATATTTTTGAAAGGAGTATTTTCAAAAACATGTCTTTTAAGAGAAAAGTTTTTGAAAAAAAGAACATAATCCCCAATAGCCATATCTATATCTTTCGAATTCTCCGTTTTGAATCTCTTCCTCTCTCGTTTTGAGTTTCCCCTCCGTGTATAGATGATCTTTCTAAGATAGATAAGAATGGAAAACCACTTCAAGGGACTTAGACGTTAGTCAGATTAGAAGTTGGTTCAAGAAGGAGGAGGACTGGTAGGTACCTATTGGATAGACGATGGGAGGAAGGCTCAAATAGTTGTTTGGTTAATGAATGACTGCCCAAAGAAGGGGCAGAAGACGGGGTCTACCTCAGGAGGTCAGGTGCAAGCTCTTATGGCACCAGCTCAGGCAGGAGGGCAAGTTCAGGCTCTCTCAGTTCCACCGATTCAGCAGAGAGGTAGAACTATTTCCGTTGAAAGTCTGGTTTTTCTGTTTGATCATCCAGTTCGTACTTTGTTTGACTCTGGCGCATCGCATTCTTTTATCTCATCATCGTTAGTTGAGTCACTGCACTTAGACACCAGTCTAGTTGATGATCCCTTGGTTGTTTCAAACCCAATTGGGGGCTCCATATATCTGTCTATGATATGTTTGGGTTTGAAGATTTCTATACTTAGCGTTGAGTTTGGATGTGATGCTTTTGTATTGGGCTTCACGGGCTATGGGTTGATTTTGGGCATGGACTGGTTATCCAGTAATGGTGCCGTTCTTGATTGTGAAAGGAGAGTTGTCAGGCTTATGACCCGCTTGGGTAATACTCTCGAGATCTCTTGTAATCCCATGGAATCTATTTTGCTAAGTTATCTTGAATCGCTCGATGCTTCGGTCGAGAGTTTGCGTTCTGTCAGAGTGGTCCGGGAATATCCGGATGTGTTTGAAGAGGTGAAGGGTTTGCCTCCGAAGCGGGAGATAGATTTCCGAATTTATTTGGTGGATAATGCCAAACCAGTGTCTTTGCCAGTGCGCCACATGGCTCCTCGTGAGAGAAGAGAACTTCATAAGCAAGTAGGGGAGTTGCTTGAGAAGGGGTTCATAAGGCGAAGTATATCGGAGTGGGGAGCTCCAGTAGTGTTTGCCACGAAGGCGGATGGGTCCCTCAGACTTTGTGTGGATTATAGAGAACTTAATAAGCTCACGAAGAAGAATAGACACCCATTACCGAGGATAGATGATCTCTTTGATTAGTTGGTTGGCGCCTCAGTGTTTTCGCAGATGGACTTAGCTACAGGGTTTCATCAGTTGAGAGTGGCGGAGGACAGTATAGAGAAGACTGCTTTCCGGACTCCGGATGGTTTTTATGAGTGGCTTATGATGCCATTTGGGTTGACAAACGCCCCTGCATACTTTGTTGATCTGATGAGTAGAGTGTTCAGAGAGTATCTGAATAAGTTTGTAGTGGTCTTTGTGGATGATATCTTGGTCTTTTCCAAGAGTGAAGAAGAACATGCCTTACATCTCAGAGAAGTGTTGGAGACTCTTCGAGCACATAGTCTTAAAGCTAAATTCTCTAAATGTCATTTTTGGAGAAGAGAAGTGCGATTCTTAGGGCATGTGGTCTCTAAGGAAGGGATAGCTGTGGATCCCGCAAAGATAGTATCTATCCAGGATTGGAAAGTTCCTAGAAATGCTACCGAAGTAAGAAGTTTCTTGGGGTTGGCAGGATATTATAGGAAGTTCATCAAAGACTTCGCGAAGATATCAGCCCCATTAACCCGCTTGACGAAGAAGAATCTGGTTTTCTCATGGGACGTAGATTGTGATGATGCTTTCCGACGGTTAAAGAGAGCTTTGACCACCACTCCAGTTTTAGTGCTTCCAGATGGGAGTAAGCCGTTTGTTGTTTACACCGATGCTTGTGGGACAGGATTAGGCGCAGTCTTGATGCAGGAGGGAAGGGTAATAGCCTATGGAGGGAGGCAATTGAGAGTGCATGAGAAGAATTACCCTACCCATGATCTAGAGTTGGCCGCGATTGTTTTCGCACTTAAGTCTTGGCGCCATTATCTTCTTGGTGAGAGATTCGAGTTGTTCACTGACCATAAATCATTGAAGTACTTATTCTCTCAGAAGGATTTAAACTTAAGACAGCAAAGGTGGATGGAGTTCTTAGCATCCTATGATTTCGAGATAGCGTATACCCCTGGCAAGGGTAACGTGGTGGCGGACGCCTTGAGTAGAAAAAGTCTATCTTTGAGTCCATTGTTCGTGGAACGGCGAAGCTTGGAGTTTCTTTCTTTGTTCGACTTCAGACCTTCTGTTGACTTTGTACCTGGCTTGTTAGCATCCTTGGAGGTTAGACCTATTCTTTTGGGACGGATTGGCGAGGCTCAGCGAGACGACCCACAGTTGGTTGAGTTGGTAGAGAAGCTTATAAGGGGGGAGTCGTCCAGCCATTTGGGTAGATACACCATAGATGATAGGGGATGGTTGCATAGAGACGGTAGACTTTGTGTACCGCAAGATGAGGGTTTGAAGAAGGCTATTTTGGATGATGCACATCGTTCAAGGATGACTATTCATCCCGGTGGAGACAAAATGTACCAAGACATGAAGAGAGTTTTCTTCTGGGCCGGTATGAAGAAAGATGTGGCCGAGTATGTGGCTAGATGCTTAGTGTGCCAACAAGTTAAAGCGGAGCAAAGGAAACCCGGTGGGTTGCTACACCCATTGGAAGTTCCGCAATGGAAGTGGGATAATGTCTCGATGGATTTCATCGATGGGTTACCGAGATCGAGGAAGGGCAATACGGGAATTTGGGTTGTGGTAGACAGACTTACCAAGAGTGCCCATTTTATACCCGTGAAGAGTAAGAGGACCGCTCCATGGCTTGCTTCAGTCTATGTTAGAGAGATTGTTAGATTGCATGGCGTACCATCCAGCATTGTGAGTGATCGAGATCCTATCTTCACTAGTGAGTTTTGGAGAAGTTTGCAAGAGGCGGTAGGGACTCAGTTGTGTTTGAGCACCGCATATCATCCTCAGACGGACGGTCAGACCGAGAGGGTGAACCGTATCTTAGAAGATCTCTTGAGGCTTTGTATCTTAGATTTTGGAGGTACATGGGAAGAACATCTTCCTTTGGTGGAGTTCGCATACAATAACAGCTTTCAGTCTAGTATTGGCATGGCACCTTTCGAAGCTCTTTATGGAAGGCCTTGTCGATCTCCTACATGTTAGTGGGAATCTACGGATAAGATCTTGCTTGGGCCAGATATGGTTAGAGAGACTTCAGAGAAGATTGATTTGATTCGAAGAAGGATGAAGGCAGCGCAAGATAGACAGAAATCTTATGCGGATCGGAGAAGGACGGATCTTGAGTTTGAGGTTGGGGACATGGTTTTTGTCAAAGTATCTCCGTTGAGAAATGTTGTTCGCTTTGGGTCCGTTGGGAAGTTAGCACCGAGGTTTGTTGGGCCGTTTCCTATTAAGGAAAGGATTGGACGGATGGCATATAGGGTGGAGTTGCCCGACAGACTTAGTGGTGTTCATGATGTATTCCATGTATCACATTTGAGGAAGTGCTTACATGAGACCGCAGAGGTGGTAGAGCCGAGCTTGCTTAGAGATGTAGAGGTAGAGCGTGATGCGACGATTCGACGAGCTCCTACTCGCATCCTTGGGTCAGAAACTAGGAAGTTGAGGAACAGAGAAGTTCAGCTAGTTAGAGTGCAATGGGGAGATGACGAAAGCAATGCTACTTGGGAGACGGAAGCGAAGATGCGTTCTTTGTACCCATTTCTTTTTGAGAGTATGTCTTTTAACTTCTCCTTTATCGCTTGTCTAGTACTTATCTTATCTTTAGTATATCCTCTCACTAGTACCTATGACCTTTAGATAGGGTAAAACCTATGGTTGAAACATGTATTTGAAACATGTTATGGTTGATGGATGCATGTGGATGCAATTGTTTGCTAGTGGTTGCTCGTGGATGCATATACACACACATTAGGCACTAGATCGGCTCAGTCACTTCATGTTGCATATCGCATAAATGGATGTGGTAGTTAGATTGATGGATGTGTCATGGCTGTGTTATCATGTGGATGATGCATTTTTGTGTATGGTTGTGCACGCATATAGAAATTGTATGTGTCAATAGGGTTTCGCATACATATTGGATGCATGGCACTATCATGGTTTGCATTAAGGAGGTCGACTGAATCAGTAGACCGCCTGATTTTGCATTAGTATACGGACATATACACACACTTTCTGCATATGTTCATACATCATTAGAAGTTTCTAAGGATAATGGTTGCTTGTGGTTGATGGTTTAGTAGATGGTTGTTTGGTTGGTAGGATACGTTCTTCTTGACTTAGAGATTTCGAGGACGAAATCCTTTAAGTAGGGGAAAATGTAACACCCCGAATTTCAATTAACACTAATGGTTAGTAATTAAAGTATAATTAATCTCAGATGTGAGAATCAGGGGAAACGGGCTGCGTCATTGCGTTCGTCTCGGAAAAATACGCGAAATAGAGTCCGAGTTTGCGTAAAACGGGTACCGTATGAAAGAGATATGGACGAACGAAGTTAGGCAGAAAAACCCGAAACAGGCCAGAAATGCACAAGCGCACTTGTGAAGTGCGCCAGCACAAAAATACACTGGCGCAGTTGGGAAGTGCGCCCATGTCGGGACAGGAAACCTGCACAGTTTCTAGAGAGTTCTGTGGTTGGGTGCACCAGTTTGGGGTTTGGGCTTGGTCTTAGGGCTGGTTTCTGGAAGGTTCTGAAATCTAAGGGTCCTAATCTAATCTAGGGTTAATACTATGGCCTAAAACACTTGCCTAATCTATAAATAAGACCCTAACCTAGCCCTAAATCATCATTAATCTATCCTACAACTAAACTATGGCAAAATTTTACCTCTCATGGCCTCCACTCAAAACCCTAGCCTCCATCCTCTTATAAAACTATTCTATGAAGGCTTTCATGTTCATACAAGCATCTTTGAGTTGTATGAGTGATCATTAGCTTGCATTCATCATCAAGTTGCAAGCTTTATGTTTAAGGCTAGAGTTTTTGGGTGATTTTTTTGGCAAGGGTTTGCTTATGGGAGTTTAGAGTGAGTTTCTATCACTCTAATGATCAATTGCTAAACTAAGTAGATGAGATATGATGAGATCATATGGTTTTGTTTGGGGATTAATGGGTTTGAAGTCATATGACATGATGTTAGTTTGCTAATGTATGTGGGTTATGCAAGTTTTGTGCTTTGTGATCATATGATAATATGCAAGTTACATGTATGATAATATGCAAGTTACATGTATGATATTATGCAAGTTGTATGTTTCTTCATATGCAAGTTTATGAGTTCATATGCAAGTATGTAACATGTTATGCAAGTTCATATGCAAGTTTAGGAGTTCATATGCAAGTTATGTAGCTTGTTATGCAAGTTCATATGCAAGTTTATGAGTTCATATGCAAGTTATGTAGCATGTTATGCAAGTTCATATGCAAGTTTATGAGTTCATATGCAAGTTATGTAGCATGTTATGCAAGTTCATATGCAAGTTATGTGACATATTATGCAAGTTCATATGCAAGTTATGTATTTGTTAATATGTAAGTTTATGTAACATGTTATGCAAGTTAATATGCAAGTTATGTGACATGTTATACAAGTTAATATGCAAGTTATGTGACATGTTATACAAGATTATATGCAAGTTATGTGACATATTATGCAAGTTCATATGCAAGTTATGTATTTGTTAATATGAAAGTTTATGTAACATGTTATGCAAGTTAATATGCAAGTTATGTGACATGTTATACAAGTTAATATGCAAGTTATGTGACATGTTATACAAGATTATATGCAAGTTATGTGACATGTTATGCAAGTTCATATGCAAGTTATGTGTTTGTTAATATGCAAGATGGCACCTTTGAAACATGTTCATACATATGCAAGTTGACACCTTTTATATGTGTTATGTCATGAGAACGAAATTACGTGGGAACGATGGGGTTAATTAAATGCATATGTTAATAAGATTGTGTGAAATTAATATAATTATGCATAACATAAAATAAATGAACATAGTATGGGAATTTGCCTATTAAGTTAGGTGTACCCATACTATGTGTTGGGAATTTGCCTATTAAGTTAGGTGTACCCACACTTTGGAATTGGGAATTTGCCTATTAAGTTAGGTGCACCCATATTCCTAAAATAAACATGATAATTAACACAAATTATGGGGGTGATTAATTAGGAGTAATTAATCTATTAAGACACGAGTTTGGACCCGTTTGTAGTGTAAGACTGCCCGGAGTTTACCGGCTTAACCAGGCATCTACAAATGACGGTCCAATGTGAGGGGTCTTAATCATAAATTAAATACGTAACAAGGGTAAATGACACGAGGTTGGACCCGTTTGTAGTGTAAGACTGCCCGGAACCTACCGGCTTAACCAGGCATCTACAAATGACGGTCCAATGTGAAGGGTCCTTTACACGGTTATGGTGTTAATCAATTAAGAAACACTTAACCAGATAAGCATGTAGTGGGGCATGGGGGTTAAGTGGGTACCTTGGGTGGTATGTGGAAATTGCTAGTGGTTGCCAATAGAAAATATGATAAAATACTTAACCAAGATGAAACATGTAATTAAACATGATTAAAGGGTTAAGTGGGAAACACTAGTGTGTGGGCCAAGCTTAGGGGGATGGCTTGTGCTGGGGGCCCATTTCAACCAGTAACCCATACGTATCTTAGTGGGCTCGACCCATGTCGAGGACGGGACACGCATACTAGGCTTGACTATAAGAGGCCAAAATGGGTTAGCGGTGGCAACGCATGACCAACGGGTTTCATATGCGTGTGTGGACCCGGGCTGGTAAATAAGACGTTGTTGCATCGTGTAGATATAAGCCGTGCACCGTTAGTTTTATTAGGTTTCCACGTTGGGGAATGGTACACCCCACGGTGGGGCCAGCACGGGTATCTACGTTAGGGAGCCGATCGAATGGGGAGTAGTGTGTACACCTAGTGGATTGTAGGGCCCCGTGGCGTCTACTTGGTCACCTAGGGGTACGCGAGAACTATTAAGTTAATTTTATAAGTCCATGGGTGGGATCAACCTTTAAGTTAGGAATGACTGGTGTGGTGCAGTTTAGTAATTTACCTTTGGAAGGGTAGATGCGTCTTTATCTTTTATCTTAGTTTAGTTGACTGCTTAGTGTAGCCATTCATCCCCATTAGTTACTGTATATCAGTTTATGTCTTCTCTGGTTACTTTAACGATTGTATTGTTAAAGTTATAGGACTCGCTCAGACTTATGTCTGACCCCGTTGTTTTTATCTTTTTCCCAACCCTCAGGTCCTACGGTGGATCCTAGCAGTAGTGGAGCTTGATCGGATTGTTGTTCCAGTCTTTAGGAGCTTGGATAGATGTAAAGCTCCAGTTACCCAGTTATCTTTTCTTTTGTCATGGCTATTGTATGAGAGTGGGATTATGTACTTCTTTATTTTGATGGATATTGTACTTGACTTTTATTGTGGTTTTATGATGTAACCAGACATGTTTTACTTCTGCTGTTATGAGATGATGTTTTAAATTTCAAGTACTATTTATATCTGTCTTGTTGTAATTTTTCTGTTCTATATTCACTAAAATACTCCACCGATGCTATGGCATTCCCTTAGTGAGTGACCATAGCGGGAGTGGGGTGTTACACGAGATGCGTCTGGAGCAGTTCGAATGAAGTAGATCATCACAGATAGTGGAGCACGTCAAATACATTATTCAGCATGGTTGGAGGGAAGTATGAGACTTATATGGGACGTGAGGATAGTTTAGGATGGCCTTCAAGGGTAAGCCTAATGAAGTTATATCCACGGAGGTTGGTTTGTATGGTTCCATCATGGTAGTATTCCTTGGTTGCATTTATATTGAGGTTAGCCTGGAGATTGATAGGTGACTTTAAGATTCGACAGTTACCTCGACTCCAGGCTTCATGGTCAGGACCCAATAAGGATAAAAATCATTTGAATCCTATCATCATTAGTTAGAGCAAATACGGGAAAACTAGAGTTAAACCAATAGGCCAATGATCTTTCACTATCGAAACATTGATAGGAGAAAATGCCAATTGGATGTTTAGATTATTTGATGTAGGGCATGGTCAATCAGACCTTGAATGGTCGTTCAATAGTTAAGGGAGGTCGCGCGAAGTCGTGGCCATAGGAAAAGAGACATACTGAATTATAAATTTATATTATAGGCGCAATGAAGCTATTCTTTGCAGATATAAAAGTCCCTAAATGAGTTTCATATAAGAGTAGACCTTATGAGAGGAACTCAAGTACAATATAACACAATTACAAGAAAATCCTCAATGTATAAACTAAATGCTACATCGTGGATGTTCGAGCATTGAAGCGAGTTGATGTGGATGCAATTTCATGTTTTCTTATCAGATAATGGAATATCTGTATTATAGGCCCCATGAAGCTGTTCTTTGCGGATGCAGTTAGAGTACTCTTTTGTAGCGTGAAGATGGAGACCTGTCGAGGAGGGTACTATGGGAGTACCAAGATATATTGGGAATATAGCTACATATATATGGATTATTAGGTTTGATCTACTAGGGTTAGATAAGTGTGGTTCATGCATAGAGGCCAAGTGTTATAAATCCTAATAACCTAAAAAAAAATTCAACGATAAAACAGTATATGTGGTGTTATAAGAATATTTTGTCCATTCATCAGATTTTTAGATTTGACCCCCTCTTTATAACAAACCCGCATGTTAGACATATGGTAGATATTTTACAACTTAGAGACACTTGCTAGTAAGTGTCATTATTATGTTAAGTATTTACTTATTATCAATACTCAGTACTACTATGAGATATTTATTATGAGCTTTGATATATTTATCTTTTTCTTTCTATAGGGTAGCAGACAAACCAACTTAGGTTTCAGTGGACTTGGATTTTAGCATTTTGTGAAAAATACAGACATGTTGGAATTTGGGTTATTAATCACTCCTCCATTTGCGCAAATATTGTCCCCAAATTAGCCCGCATATAGGAGTGGGGTTTTGTTCTACAAAAGGCCTCGATACGATTAGAAGTTTGGGCTATACTATTTTAGTTTCCACTACATACCCTAATTCTGCAATGTGGGACTTCTAGTTACATCTCAACTAAAGGGTGTTGTAATTAAAGCGTAATCAGTCAAAAAAATGGCAACAGAGATAGCACCCGATTAGTTTAGCCTTTATTTCCAAATAGAAAACCCTTAATTATATATTTTCAAATAAATCAAATAGGAAAAGAAATCAAACCTTCATTGTAACACCCCACACCTGTGACGAAAAAGAATTTCGCTCGATCCGAACCAGTCGGTAAACCGACCCAGACCGTTCGAAACGCCTGATCGTTTTGAGAACACGACAAAATAGAACACATACGGAAGAACATTTCATAGTATATTACAACAATGCATCAGATTACAAGAATATACAGAGTATAAACAAATAAATATTACACAGAAATATCAGAGATTACAACAAATTACATAGCAGCGGAAATAATACAATACACAACTAGAAGAGATATACGGATACAAAGCTTTCCGAATATCGTTCCAGCTGTAAACCAGGATCCTGTGAATATAAATCTGCAAAACCAAAACTACTAGCTGCCCGTGTCAAAATAAGGGCACCCAGAGTTTAGGTTAAAACAATAAACTCCAGGTCAGTCATGTGACTGGTGTGAGAACTAAAACAGTTGTAAATCTTTATTTTTAAAGTTAGGTAAATCAAGGGACCACGCCGTATAACACGGAATGGGTTTCCTCCCAAGAACACCAGTGCATGAAACAACAACGCAATGCTAAATAAAGAAAAATGAAGCTATTATAAGACCCAGGTCCTATCACACAATGCAACGCAAGCCGGGGGATAGGGTTTTCCCTTATAACAGCCAAAGAATGCTTGATACGTTTTAAAACAAATCATTTGATACTATTATCAGTGTATAGTGTATAAAACAACTTCAAATCATAAGTATCAATCATAGGCGGCATGGGTACCATATATCATGTCGCAACAGCAACAACCACATAGGTGAAAAGTATATAAATGTCAGGGCTGGTAGGTCACTGACACCACCCTAGCTAGAAAGAAAACGCATGTCCCCCCTGAGGTCCGTCTCCCGTTTTTGGTTCACCACCGGGGAGTGAGGCTCGCGAATTCACGTTACACAAAGCTATGCCACACAGGCGGTGCTTTGATCATCAACCATAAGACTTTGCTTTTCAACAGAAGCCTTGATCATTTGCATCTTAGCATGCCACACAGGCAAACCACTCTATGCAACCGATACCAGTCACACAGAATGAAATCCAATGTCAGACACACAGTCCATTTACAAGTCCGTTCTGGGTCTGAACGAAACCGGAGGCACCTAGTACCCCGCATATCCGTCGATCTCCAAGTACGTCTGGACGATCACCAACTGTTTCCATCTTCTTGGGTGTACAACCCAATCAAGATCATCAGTAATCACCCAAACGACGTGAAGACCTCCGGTCTTCGACCATCGTCTTCATCTTCGACTTATCGTCATATCAGTTATTCAGAATGGGATAAACCCGGTCTTTCCGAATAACTCGCGTATATTTTAAATAAGTGTTACACAAACACAACATACGCCTCATTCCAATTCATCAGTCACTAACTGTAAATTAATCAAGAGAATAATTCCCCAAATATTAACCCCGAAGGCCGAAACCAACATCAGATCAATATCCAGAAAACCATTCTGCTTAGCTAACCGACAGTTAGTTTCTAAATTTCACATTCATAGGGAAAGGTTCCCATTAATTTTATCCAAGATTAATTCCTTGAATTTATTCTCTAATCTTCTTTTGAATTTCGATTCAACTAGTCGGGATTAACGAACCTTACCGAAGTAATCATTTGTTTTAATTTCCCAATCCCAACCTATTCATCCCATGAAGTAAAACTGGTTATACTTCATATCTTAACACCACGGTGTTATCGGAAAATTCAATTACCATTTCCCGTTTAAATTTAATTAAAGATTTAACTATCGCCTGGAGCAAAACTGGTGATACTCCATTCTCGATCATTTCAATCTAATTAAAGATTCATTAAAACTCCACTTAGTTTTAATCTTTAACTGGGTTAAAGAATCAGTGTCATTTAAAACACGGTTCACGGTAAACCCAAAATCACCTTCCATTAATTATCGGGTTAAAGAACAAGTGTTATTTAAAAACACTGTTCACGATAAACCCAAAAATCAATATCGATTCAGTTTCAATTAAATATAATTTAATTGGTACACTTCATTAAATCTAAATAAAAAGATTTAATCTTTTCTCAACTGGGTTCAAGAACAGTGTTAATGAAGACACCATTCACGACAAACTCAAATCACATTTGATATTAAACACAAGGCTCTGAATAGAAAATATACCGGCTTATATTCAATATCAAATTCTACGACTAACAAATATCGTATTGGAAATAATGATATATATATATATATATATATATATATATCTTTCAAATTCCCATAACAATATCTGTATCATCACGAAATCCAACATCGAAATAATCCAAAGACTATTTCGATTCAAATCCATTCCAATATAATTATTTGAAATTCTGGTTATTTTCAAAACCATTTCTAATCCAGTTTATCTATTTTAAAAATAAATAGAATTATAATTCTAGTTCAAAACAAGTTCATTTCGATAAAAATCTATTTTTATATTTTCAAATATGGAGTTTTTCATCCCGATTTTTCCCAAATCATTTATTATGATTTTACACAAATTATTACTATTTTTAATAATTTTATCAAGGCCCGTACCGTCGATTTCCATCAACGGCCATCGAACTGCACTTACAGCGACTTTTTTCAAATTTGATTTGGACATAATTCCAAATCCAACCGTTAGATTTCAATTTTCTAATGTTCGTTAGAAAGCTCTTTTCGATATGAACCCAACGGTTCCGATTTTAGGAGAATCCGACGGTCGGATCTCCCGCAATATCCATTCGAAGTCAATGGTCGAAATTCGCGAATTGCCGCGGCGCGGCGCGTTCTATTCAGGCCATTATATTATATATATAATATATATAATATATACTTCGTCGATTTCAATTCAAAACGTGCTTTATAAATCGTTTTAAATTCGTTTTCAAAACGGTTTCAACTTCATATTCAATTTCAAATCAAAATTGAATATTCCAATATAAATTCGTTTTAAATTCATTTCAAATCAATTTCAATTCAAATTGATTTTTTTATTCAATTTCGATTCGTTTTCAATTAAATTTCGATTCGTATTCAATTCTATTAAATTTCAATTAGAATTCATTTCTATTAAATTTCAATTCGAATTCATTTCTATTCAAATTCAATTCGAATTCATTTCTATTCGAATTTCAAATCTATTCAATATTCATTGAAGAATGAATAAAATCGATATAAATATCGTTCACGTCGAAATGGCGTCAATCTAACCAACACGGCTTCATATGTTTCTATTTTCAAATATTCTATTTCAAATATTTCTATTTCAAATATTTTTATTTAAAATATTTCTATTTCAAATATTTTTATTTCGAAACTGGAATGAGGCCCAATCAATTACCATATAATGTTAATTATATGGATTTTCTACAACACATGTATATATCAACAACGATGAATAATCAACCATCATCTAAAGTGCATTCTACACTGCATAAGCATCAAATATAAATATTCAACGCTTATAACAGTCTGTCAATCAATCGATCGACATACAACTAAATAATCGGGATTAGTGTACGTCAAATATCATCCCAATACCCGTGTGGGATTTCAAACAATCAAACACAGATTTTATTTGTGCAGTTGGGCGATGTGTAAAATTTATCGTCCCAATCAATATCAGTCAAATGTGTGTATATAAACAAATCGTCCGATTTGTTTATTTTTATTTCATTTCATATACACGTTAAAAATTCTATTTTTAACTATAAAATATTTTCAACTATATAAATATTTTATTTTCATTTCACATCACATCACACAATCAACTACACATCAAAATCAAACAAACAAGCATACAAGTCGTCAATGGTCTGTGGACGACGGGTGTCAGGTGCTACTAAACACCGTCTGCATCCTAGTATATATTTATAACTAGAAAAAATAAATTGAAAGGTGAAAAGTTCTCACAGAATAGCTAATCCAAAGCCACGACTCTTCTTATGTAGAAATCTTCGTCGTTCTTGCCTCTTGTCACTTTGTTTGCCTGTATTCTCTACATATGTAAAAATCACATTTTTACTTCGCTATTCAATTATATAAAAATCGAATTTTTACTATGCTATTCAATATATAAAAATCGAATTTTTACTATGCTATTCAATATATAAAAATCGAATTTTTACTATGCTATTCAACATATAAAAATCGAATTTTTACTATGCTATTCAATATATAAAAATCGAATTTTTACTATGCTATTCAATATATAAAAATCGAATTTTTACTACGTTATTCAATATATAAAAATCGAATTTATACTTCGTTATTCAATATATAAAAATCGAATTTTTACTTCGTTATTCAATATATAAAAATCGAATTTTTACTTCGCTATTAAATATATAAAAATCGAATTTTTACTTCGCTATTCAATATATAAAAATCGAATTTTTACTTCGCTATTCAATATATAAAAATCGAATTTTTACCTCGCTATTCAATATATAAAAATCAGATTTTTTTTTATCTTTTCAAAAATCCGATCTCTCACCTTATAAAAATTCAACCTTCGTTTATATAAAAAAATCAAAGCTTTGTTCTTATTAAAAACTGATTTTTATCCATATATAAAACTAATTACATTGAACAAATGAATATAAATATAAATAAATGAACTTACAGTTTCTATCGGAGGCGGTCATTGGTGTTCGACGGAGGGTGACATGCGTGCTGGAGTCGGAGCTGGGGAGGTGGCCACGGCGTCGAGGAGGGGTTTGCGGTGGGTTCAGGGGGGCGCGAGGTAGGGGTTCGGGAACGAGAAGAGAGGCCAGAGGGGTGAGGATCGGAGAAAGGGGGGGTTTGGGTGGTGGCGCGCGATGGCGATGGCGGTTTTCCGCCTCCGTCCTCTTTTTTTTTTCTGAGTGAATCGATTTGATTTTGAAGAGGGGGGGGCAACGGTTTTGAAGGTGAGGGGTTTTTTTTATTTAATTTCAAAAAGTTGACTTTTTCAAACGACCTCTAAACAAGGCCCACCGCCTGTCGTCCATAGCGTTTCACCCCCATTCCGAACACAATGCGATATGAATCGTAAGCTGATTCGACCGTCTCGATCAATTTTCGTCAAAATCAACATATAACTCTATATATTGAATTTGAACGCGCATTTCAATTTACTGGGGTCACATACGAACTCTATAAATCCCTGAAAAATATTTTCTAGCTTCGTATCGACGATACGGTCCAAACAAAACTAGTTTCGTCGAATTCTGAGACCGTTGGAAAAATGGCCATTTTCCAGTCGATTAAAATCAACTAAAACTGGTCAAACGCGTTTTCCTTTGTCACGCTCACATATCGAATCGAAAAATTATGAAATTTGGAATCTAGCAATAATTTGACATCCCGGATCCAACAAAAGTGGTTTCGTCGAAATCCGAGGTCGTTTGCAAAATGGCTATTTTTAAGGGCCTGAATTCCATAGCGACTATTCAGAAATTTCAACTGGACATATCTTTTGATCCCCGCTATGAAATTTGGATTTTTCGGATTCGTTGGAAAGATATTCACAATTAGATCCTAATATTTTTGGTTTCACTAAAATCCGGATTGTTTTGCACCCGGTACATTCAATTGAAGTTTGAAATCGAATTATCGAACTACCGCGCCATTTTCAATTCTGTTTAATAATTATATATAATTATTTATATTCTAACGTCGATCTATATAACTATATACGATTGAATTTTATTCAAAATAAATTTTCTCGTCGATATTATTTAAAATAATTCATTTTAAATAATCGAAATTCGCTAAAATTGCCAAAATAAAAATTTTAAACTGGCCCAGATTTTTGGGTTGTTACAATCTCCCCCACTTAAAACTTTTCGTCCCCGAAAAGGAACAAAGTCGAAAGTGGTTTGATTAATCAACTCTACGTTCGATCTGGCTTCCATTCTCCAACTTTTCAGTTTCTGAGAATTTTCAAATTTTCAAAAATTTGGCTAACACCCTAAATTTTCGAAAAATTTCGCCATAACCTCCCCTGCACCGGGAGCCACGGGAAAATCCCGAAATTGCCATATAGGCCTTCTGATCTCAAAAAGAAAAAGAAAAAGCCAAGCGGCTAGCCAATAGGCTCATAAAATCATCATCACCCAAACAAAACAGTAAATTATGTAGTAAACATGTACCTATTTGTTGGGCAAACAAATTTTATTCTCTGCTCTAGCCACCTTGCTATGACCTGTTCAATGTAAGTACATGTATATGCAAGCAAATGCAACTAATTTTCAATACAGTTCAATATTTGGTTCAATTTGGCTATATAATACAAATTTTAATTAATCAACCAATAATCAACAACACAACCATCAATCAATTAGTTGATTAGCTTTTGAAATTCCTAACTTTGATACATAGTCAAAAATCAAATTTTTGATGCTAAATCACAACAATAAGCACTATCTAGTTTTGATTCTCACACCAGTCTAATGGAAATATATAGAAATCCCACCTTCGAACTCGAACATAAATGTTGATGATGCGATCGCTATCATCAATATCATCTCCGGGCGACTAGAGTGTGATGCTATATCTATCCAATATATTAAAACTATGAATATACGTTTGCAAGGCGTATATGCAAATTCTTTATATACTGAATTGTCCAAAATCAATATAAATAAATTATTCAAATACGTGTAAAACGATTTAAATTTCAAAACAGAATTGTTTTCATTTGAAAAATATACTCTCCACACTCGTTCTAGGATACTACTGATCCCATCTCTAACGAGCCATTCTCATTGGATATTGCTAATCCAATATCTGATGAATTCTTTCGTATGGTTCTAATGTGCCTTGTTCTCTGAGCTTTGTAAACCAAAGCTCTGATACCAAATGTAACGAAAAAGAATTTCGCTCGATCCGAACCAGTCGCTAAACCGACCCAGACCATTCGAAACGCCTGATCGTTTTGAGAACACGACAAAATAGAACGCATACGGAAGAACATTTCATAGTATATTACAACAATGCATCAGATTACAAGAATATACAGAGTATAAACAAATAAATATTACACAGAAATATCAGAGATTACAACAAATTACATAGCAGCGGAAATAATACAATACACAACTAGAAGAGATATACGGATACAAAGCTTTCCTGATATCATTCCAGCTGTAAACCAGGATCCTGTGAATATAAATCTGCAAAACCAAAACTGCTAGCTGCCCGTGTCAAAATAAGGGCACCCAGAGTTTAGGTTAAAACAATAAACTCCAGGTCAGTCATGTGACTGGTGTGAGAACTAAAACAGTTGTAAATCTTTATTTTTAAAGTTAGGTAAATCAAGGGACCACGCCGTATAACACGGAACGGGTTTCCTCCCAAGAACACCAGTGCATGAAACAACAGCGCAATGCTAAATAAAGAAAAATGAAGCTATTATAAGACCCAGGTCCTATCACACAATGCAACGCAAGCCGGGGGATAGGGTTTTCCCTTATAACAGCCAAAGAATGCTTGATACGTTTTAAAACAAATCATTTGATACTATTATCAGTGTATAGTGTATAAAACAACTTCAAATCATAAGTATCAATCATAGGCGGCATGGGTACCATATATCATGTCGCCGTACTAGGCTCTACAAATAAAACCGCAAATGTCACGTATTTGGAAGTTGGATTTCCATCTATGAACCGAGGCAAAAGATAGTCCTCAACCGATTCGAGACTCTCTAGCCCGAGCCTCAGGAACAGCCGCAACTGCCCCTTGGATCGTCAGGGCCGGTCCACCGATGTGGATTATAATGCCTGAACAATACGTTTCTCCGCCCTTTGGGGCGTAAATGAGCCAACGAATGACTCCATCGGACCCGGATCGTCCGATCAAACCGAGGCGCCTCGCAACAGCAACAACCACACAGGTGAAAAGTATATAAATGTCAGGGCTGGTAGGTCACTGACACCACCCTAGCTAGAAAGAAAATGCATGTCCCCCCTGAGGTCCGTCTCCCGTTTTTGGTTCACCACCGGGGAGTGAGGCTCGCGAATTCACGTTACACAAAGCTATGCCACACAGGCGGTGCTTTGATCATCAACCACAAGACTTTGCTTTTCAACAGAAGCCTTGATCATTTGCATCTTAGCATGCCACACAGGCAAACCACTCTATGCAACCGATACCAGTCACACAGAATGAAATCCAATGTCAGACACACAGTCCATTTACAAGTCCGTTCTGGGTCTGAACGAAACCGGAGGCACCTAGTACCCCGCATATCCATCGATCTCCAAGTACGTCTGGACGATCACCAACTGTTTCCATCTTTTTGGGTGTACAGCCCAATCAAGATCATCAGTAATCATCCAAACGACGTGAAGACCTCCGGTCTTCGACCATCGTCTTCATCTTCGTCTTATCGTCGTATCAGTTATTCAGAATGGGATAAACCCGGTCTTTCCGAATAACTCGCGTATATTTTAAATAAGTGTTACACAAACACAACATACGCCTCATTCCAATTCATCAGTCACTAACTATAAATTAATCAAGAGAATAATTCCCCAAATATTAACCCCGAAGGCCGAAACCAACATCAGATCAATATCCAGAAAACCATTCTGCTTGGCTAACCGACAGTTAGTTTCTAAATTTCACATTCATAGGGAAAGGTTCCCATTAATTTTATCCAAGATAAATTCCTTGAATTTATTCTCTAATCTTCTTTTGAATTTCGATTCAACTAGTCGGGATTAACGAACCTTACCGAAGTAATCATTTCTTTTAATTTCCCAATCCCAACTTATTCATCCCATGAAGTAAAACTGGTTATACTTCATATCTTAACACCACGGTGTTATCGGTAAATTCAATTACCATTTCCCGTTTAAATCTAATTAAAGATTTAACTATCGCCTGGAGCAAAACTGGTGATACTCCATTCTCGACCATTTCAATCTAATTAAAGATTCATTAAAACTCCACTTAGTTTTAATCTTTAACTGGGTTAAAGAATCAGTGTCATTTAAAACACGGTTCACGGTAAACCCAAAATCACCTTCTATTAATTATCGGGTTAAAGAACAAGTGTTAATTAAAAACACTATTCACGATAAACCCAAAAATCAATATCGATTCAGTTTCAATTAAATATCATTTAATTGGTACACTTCATTAAATCTAAATAAAAAGATTTAATCTTTTCTCAACTGGGTTCAAGAACAGTGTTAATGAAGACACCATTCACGACAAACCCAAATCACATTTGATATTAAACACAAGGCTCTGAATAGAAAATATACCGGCTTATATTCAATATCAAATTCTACGACTAACAAATATCGTATTGGAAATAACGATATATATATCTTTCAAATTCCCATAACAATATCTGTATCATCACGAAATCCAACATCGAAATAATCCAAAGACAATTTCGATTCAAACCCATTCCAATATAATTATTGGAAATTCTGGTTATTTTCAAAACCATTTCTAATCCAGTTTATTTATTTTAAAAATAAATAGAATTATAATTCTAGTTCAAAACTAGTTCATTTCGATAAAAATCTATTTTTATCTTTTCAAATATGGAGTTTTTTGTCCCGATTTTTCCCAAATCATTTCTTATGATTTTACACAAATTATTATTATTTTTAATAATTTTATCAAGGCCCGTACAGTCGATTTCCATCAACGGCCATCGAACTGCACTTACAACGACCTTTTTCAAATTTGATTTGGACATAATTCCAAATCCAACCGTTAGATTTCAAATTTCTAATGTTCGTTAGAAAGCTCTTTTCGATACGAACCCAACAGTTCCGGTTTTAGGAGAATCCGACAGTCGGATCTCCCGCAATATCCATTCGAAGTCAATGGTCGAAATTCGCGAACTGCCGCGGCGCGGCGCGTTCTATTCAGGCCATTATATTATATATATAATATATATAATATATACTTCGTCGATTTCAATTCAAAACGTGCTTTATAAATCGTTTTAAATTCGTTTTCAAAACGGTTTCAACTTCATATTCAATTTCAAATCAAAATTGAATATTCCAATATAAATTCGTTTTAAATTCATTTCAAATCAATTTCAATTCAAATTGATTTTTTTATTCAATTTCGATTCGTTTTCAAATAAATTTCGATTCGTATTCAATTCTATTAAATTTCAATTCGAATTCATTTCTATTAAATTTCAATTCGAATTCATTTCTATTCAAATTCAATTCGAATTCATTTCTATTCGAATTTCAAATCTATTCAATATTCATTGAAGAATGAATAAAATCGATATAAATATCGTTCACGTCAAAATGGCGTCAATCTAACCAACATGGCTTCAAATGTTTCTATTTTCAAATATTCTATTTTCAAATATTTCTATTTCAAATATTTTTATTTCAAATATTTCTATTTCAAATATTTTTATTTCGAAACTGGAATGAGGCCCAATCAATTACCATATAATGTTTATTATATGGATTTTCTACAACACATGTATATATCAACAACGATGAATAATCAACCATCATCCAAAGTGCATTCTACACTACATAAGCATCAAATATAAATATTCAACGCTTATAACAGTCTGTCAATCAATCGATCGACATACAACTAAACAATCGGGATTAGTGTACGTCAAATTTCATCCCAATACCCGTGTGGGGTTTCAAACAATCAAACAAAGATTTTATTTGTGCAGTTGGGCGATGTGTAAAATTTATCGTCCCAATCAATATCAGTCAAATGTGTGTATATAAACAAATCGTTCGATTTGTTTATTTTTATTTCATTTCATATACACGTTAAAAATTCTATTTTTAACTATAAAATATTTTCAACTATATAAATATTTTATTTTCATTTCACATCACATCACACAATCAACTACACATCAAAATCAAACAAACAAGCATACAAGTCGTCCATGGTCTGTGGACGACGGGTGTCGGGTGCTACTAAACACCGTCTGCAACCTAGTATATATTTATAACTAGAAAAAAATAAATTGAAAGGTGAGAAGTTCTCAAAGAATAGCTAATCCAACACCACGGCTCTTCTTATGTAGAAATCTTCGTCGTTCTTGCCTCTTGTCACTTTCTTTGCCCGTATTCTCTACATATGTAAAAATCACATTTTTACTTCGCTATTCAATTATATAAAAATCGAATTTTTACTATGCTATTCAATATATAAAAATCGAATTTTTACTATGCTATTCAATATATAAAAATCGAATTTTTACTATGCTATTCAATATATATAAATCGAATTTTTACTATGCTATTAAATATATAAAAATCGAATTTTTACTACGTTATTCAATATATAAAAATCGAATTTTTACTACGTTATTCAATATATAAAAATCGAATTTTTACTTCATTATTCAATATATAAAAATCGAATTTTTACTTCGTTATTCAATATATAAAAATCGAATTTTTACTTCGCTATTCAATATAGAAAATTCGAATTTTTTACTTCGCTATTCAATATATAAAAATCGAATTTTTACTTCGCTATTCAATATATAAAAATCAGATTTTTTTTTTATCTTTTCAAAAATCCGATCTCTCACCTTATAAAAATTCAACCTTCGTTTATATAAAAAATCAAAGCTTTGTTCTTATTAAAAACTGATTTTTATCCATATATAAAACTAATTACATTGAACAAATGAATATAAATATAAATAAATGAACTTACAGTTTCTATCGGAGGCGGTCATTGGTGTTCAACGGAGGGTGATTTGCGTGCTGGAGTCGGAGCTGGGGAGGTGGCCACGGCGTCGAGGAGGGGTTTGCGGTGGGTTCAGGGGGGCGCGAGGTAGGGGTTCGGGAACGAGAAGAGAGGCCAGAGGGGTGAGGATCGGAGAAAGGGGGGGTTTGGGTGGTGGCGCGCCACCTGGAGGCGCGCGATGGCGATGGCGGTTTTCCGCCTCCGTCCTCTCTTTTTTTTTCTGAGTGAATCGATTTTGAAGAGGGGGGCAACGGTTTTGAAGGTGAGGGTTTTTTTTATTTAATTTCAAAAAGTTGACTTTTTCAAACGACCTCTAAACGAGGCCCACCGCCTATCGTCCATAGCGTTTCACCCCCATTCCGAACACAATGGGATATGAATCGTAAGCTGATTCGACCGTTTCGACCAGTTTTCGTCAAAATCAACATATAACTCTATATATTGAATTTGAACGCGCATTTCAATTTACTGGGGTCACATACGAACTCTATAAATCCCTGAAAAATATTTTCTAGCTTCATATCGACGATACGGTCCAAACAAAACTAGTTTCGTCGAATTCTGAGACCGTTGGAAAAATGGCCATTTTCTAGTCGATTAAAATCAACTGAAACTGGTCAAACGCGTTTTCCTTTGTCACGCTCACATATCGAATCGAAAAATTATGAAATTTGGAATCTAGCAATAATTTGACATCCCGGATCCAACAAAAGTGGTTTCATCGAAATCCGAGGTCGTTTGCAAAATGGCTATTTTTAAGGGCCTGAATTCCATAGCGACTATTCAGAAATTTCAACTGGACATATCTTTTGATCCCCGCTATGAAATTTGGATTTTTCGGATTCGTTGGAAAGATATTCACAATTAGATCCTAATCTTTTTGGTTTCACTAAAATCCGGATTGTTTTGCACCCGGTACATTCAATTGAAGTTTGAAATCGAATTATCGAACTACCACGCCATTTTCAATTCTATTTAATAATTATATATAATTATTTATATTCTAACGTCGATCTATATAACTATATACGATTGAATTTTATTCAAAAGAAATTTTCTCGTCGATATTATTTAAAATAATTCATTTTAAATAATCAAAATTCGCTAAAATTGCCAAAATAAAATTTTTAAACTGGCCCAGATTTTCGGGTTGTTACAACACCCCTTAGTATCCCCGAAGTAGGAAATGCTAAAGAATGCATAGTGGTTTAGGTATAACTGAAAATGTCACAGAGACTAAAGTGTAAAAGAAATGTAAAATAGATCTAGCTGAGATATAAATAAATCATATCTTATTATTTATTCTTGAAAGTTCCTTTATCTCAGAAAGTTAACATCAAGTCATAATAATACTTTGTTGTAAACCACATCTCTCACCCGGTCTCATTAGAAAAATCAGAGTACATCACCTACAATCCCCTCTCAATTAACAGTACAAACAAACCAACTAAAAGTGATAAAAGAAAATGAAATACATCTACAATCGAAAATGAACCGCAACAAGCACACTCCTCTAAAAATCTGGAATAATCAATATTAAACTTATGAGCCTGAAGGGAAAAAAAGGGAAGAAAGATGAGTAGATCATATATAAAGTCAAGTGAATAAAGTAATTACTATCACGATAAGTAAGATAAAGCGATAGACTTGATAAGAGTCTTGTGTACATGTACAACTAAGGTAATTTTTAATAATAAGTTTTAGAACTGAGTTTATTTTTTGATTATTTTCACTTTGCTATTCTGAATTCTTTTGGTTCGAGTAAGTTTTCCTAATTTTACCATTTGATAGACTCTTATCCTATTCTATTGCAATCATGTGGCCTGCTACTCTATGGTAGCGTGCACTAGTAGATCCTTCCTACTACATAAAGACACATTAACTAGCAAGTCATGGTAGTCCCTAATTGAAATCTACACGCTCAAAAAACACCAGATTCCCTACTAATCAAACTCTATTGACCTTTTATAGCACAATGACACCTAAGCATGTTTGGTCTTCTTCAAACCATTTGATCCTATTTGAAAGGGGAGGTGGTCGGACGGGTCCTAACAAACAAACTATGATTTTGCACCTCAACCTAATCTTATTCTTTTGACCTATTATTTACCTACTTTTGCATAAGCATTCTCTATCTCCTTGAGATCATCAGATCCTGTTTGAAAAAGGATGCGGCTGGTAGAAGTCCTTACCGATAATCTGTGACTTCTTCTATTCTTAGCTCAATCAGAGGTCTACGAACAACCTATTGACCTAGTTCCTGACTGAGTAATGATATTACCAGTATCATTATAGGTTTATTATTCTTCTTTTGTTATGATCTTTCTGTTCTTTTATTGTCATAATAATCTTCTTTTCGATTTCTTTGGAATTATTATGTGGTCATAATTTACTGCAAATTTCAGTAAATCTGCATAATTTAGTCTACTTTTTTAATTCCAAATCTGAAATTTCTACATGTATTTATTGTAAATTTAGTATCTTTTTATTTAATCCATATTTGTGAAGTTATATGCCATTAATATATTTTATGCGTAAAAAGGGGATTAGAGCCTGTATTTGTAAACTAATTTACAGCTTTAAGAAAAATGTAGCTAATTGCAGAAAAACTGAGATAACCAACAGAAAAACATACTATGGGAAAAGATTGGAAAAATAAACTAACAGAACATAAATAAATAAATGTAACTATAAGAAAAACAATAAACTATTTTAGAAAAAACTGCAAGAAAAACTGTAAGTAAGAATGTAAATAAACCTATTAAAAACCCCAAACATTTAAACTACTTATAGTCTAAATAATTACCGTACTCACTTGTGTCCTAAGCTCTTTCTCCGTGGAAGCTGCAAATCTCGTGTCTAAGTGGATTATAAATATTTTATTTTATAAACCATTTCACTATAAAAATTTGAGTTAGGTCCGTCTCAGAAGAGAGAACCCAGGAAGGGGAAAAGATTGTGTTGTGAGCAAATAGGTATTTTTAAGGGTCTATTCATAGTGTAGCATAGGAATCTCAGATCGTTAGATTTTCTAGATTCAATCAAAGCTAGCGGTATCACTGATAGGATTAGGACCATCATATCTCTCATTTAACGCACTAGAATAGGCTACGTCAGCTTAAAAATTAAAACTCCAAGATTTACTACGTACTTGGGCGATTTATCGCTAAGGCATTTTAGCAAGTCAACCCGTGAAATCTTATTTCTTTCATATATTTTTTCTAACTGTGATTCTTACAAATTTATATGAAAATTAATCAGAAAATCACCACAAATACGATGGTGAAACTCCCATAGCTAAATTCTGATAAAATCATAAACTTATTTTATTATTTAATTAATTCTTTAATTAATTATTATGACTTATATTTAGGTTGCAATGATTTTGAAACTTGAAGGAAGTTAAAATTTTTCAAGTAAAAATTGAAAATAACCATTTTTAAGTTCAATTTGTAGGTAGATGAAAAGAATAAAAAGAACAAATATTTATACAAAGAAAAGGAATAAGAAGAGTTTTCAATCTCAAATGGGTTGCCTAAATTTGAATGAAATTCCAGTAGGTAGCGACGTTCATGTTGAGGCAGAAAGCATTGATATCAAGTTGTTATCTAGAAAACTCAACATTCATTTTACATTGAAGCAAGTGTTACTACAAACATAGATGTTGATGTTTAAGATGTTTAGTTTCAAGATTTTATAATTCATGGTGTCTGAAAGGAAAGATGTAAATCATTCATCAAGGGATATCACATATCAAGAAAGTAATAGGAAAGCTATTGAATCTCTATATTAAAAATATATCACATCTTGGTTTCAAATTTAAAAAGATGTCGCATTAAAAAGAAGTAATACACACTAGGGTTACCAAGTACAAATGAACAAAGGTGAAGTAATAAGCTTTAGAATCTTAGGAATGTTAAACATATAGAAAATAAGAGATATCAAATGAGATATCTACCAGAAGATGTAGTATAAAGGATATAGTGCATGAAGAAGGATTAAGAAAGTTGCTAAATCATTATAACAGAAGTAATAAAAAAAGAGGTTCCACATTGCTAAAAAGAGTTTATTATCATAATGTTAAACGCTTACGAATGTTGTAAAGCATGCAAACACCACACCATAGATGGCCTACTGCAACGAAAATTCAACGTGTTGCCAACTAAAATATTGCCATAGCTATGCAGATTTTTGTCTATTGCAACGCACGCTTCAATGTGTTAGCATAGAAATCAACCAAGTGTTCAGCGACATGAATAAAATTATCAATCTGCATCAACACGATCCAATGGTCCACGTTACTAATGCACGTCATTCCAATTTTCCTTTATCAACTCACCTCCTTTGCCCCAAATTTTCATTTTCCCGCTGAACAAAATTCATGCTATTTTTCACTTGAGAAAAAAATACATCCACTTCCTTTCAATGGCGATGGAAAATTAGGGTTTTTCCCTCTTCAGCAAATTGCGATTGTATCTTTAATTCAAAACGAAAATGTCGCAACTTCAGCTTGGGAGGAAAAAATCACGACTTCAGCTTCTTTAATTCGAGATGAATCTCCTTCAGTTTTTTTAAAAGTGAGTTTCGAAAGTTCATGTGACAATCGGGAATTTTGCTCAATCCGAATCAGTCGCTAAACCGACCCAGACCGTTCGAAACGCCTGATTGTTTTGAGAACACGGCAAAATAGAACGCAGACGGAAGAACATTTCATTATTTATTACAACAATTCCATCAGAATACAAGAATATATAGAGTATGAATACATATTACATAGAAATATCAGAGATTTAAATTACATTTAAATACATCGCAGCAGAAATAATACAAAACACAACTAGAAGGAGATATACGGATACAAAGCTTTCCGGATATCATTCCAGCTGTAAACCAGGATCCTATGAATATAAATCTGCAAAACCCAAAACTACTAGCTGCCCGTGTCAAAATAAGGGCACTCAGAGTTTAGGTTAAAACAATAAACTCTAGGTCAGTCATGGGACTGGTGTGAGAACTAAAACGGTTATTTAAATCTTTACTTTAAATCAGATATATCAAGGAACCACGCTGTATAACACGGAACGGGTTTCCTCCCAAGAATACCAGTGCATATAACAAAACAGCGCAATGCTTTTTGAAAAAAATGAAGCTATTATAAGACCCAGGTCCTATCACACAATGCAACGCAAGCCGGGGATAGGGTTTTCCCTTATAATAGCCAAACATGCTTAGTACGTTTTAAACAAATCATTTGATACTATTATAAGTTCATAGTGTATAAAACAACTTCAAATCATAAGTATCAATCATAGGCGGCATGGGTACCATATATCATGTCGCCAATACTAGGCTCTACAAATAAAACCGCAAAGTAAACGTATTTGGAAATTGGATTTCCATATGTTAACCGAGGCAAAAGATAGTCCTCTACCGATTCGAGACGCTCTAGTCCGCCCCTCAGGTCAGAGCTCTAGTGACCTTTGGATCGTCAGGGCCGGTCCACCGATGTGGATTAAAATGCCTGAACACTGCGTTTCCCATCCTTTGGGGGTGTCAATGAGCCAACAAATGACTCCATTGGACCCGGATCGTCCGATCAAACCGAGGCGCCTCACAACAGCAACAACCACATAAGTCAAACTCGTCAGGGCGTGTAAAATCACTGACGCCACTTCTAACTAGAAGGAAACGCATGCCCTCCCTAATGTCCTCTCCCGTTTCTGGTTCACAACCGAGGTGTGAGGCTCGCAAATTCACGTTACACAAAGCTATGCCACACAGGTCGTGCTTTGATCATCAACCACAAGACTCTGCTTTTCAACAGAAGCCTTGATCATTTGCATCTTAGCATGCCACACAGGCAAACCACTGTATGCAAACGATATCAGTCACACAGAATGAAATCCAATGTCAAACACACAGTCCATTTACAAGTTCGTTCTGGGTCTGAACGAAACCGGAGGCACCTAGTACCCGCAAATCCATCGATCTCCAAGTATGTCTAGACGATCACCAACTGATTCCCTCATCTTGGGTGTACGGCCCAATCAAGATCATCAGTAATTATCCAAACGACGTGAAGACCTCCGGTCTTCGACCATCGTCTTCATCTTCGACTAATCGTCGAATCAGTTATTCAGAATGGGATAACCCGGTCTTTTCGAATAACTCGCGTATATAATAAATAAGTGTTACACAAACACAACATACGCCTCATTCCAGTTCATCAGTCACTAACCGTAAATTAATCAAGAGAATAATCCCCCAAATATTAACAACGAAGGCCGAAACCAACATCAGATCAATACCTAGGAAATCACTCTGCTTAGCTAACCTACAGTTAGTTTCTAAATTTCACATTCTTAGGGAAAGGTTCCCATTAATTTTATCAAAGATAAATTCTTTCAAATTCATTCTTTAATCTTCCTTTTGAATATCACTTCAAACTAGTCGGGATTAACGAACCTTACCGAAGTAATCATTTGTTTTAATTTCCCAACCCCAACCTATTCATCCCATGAAGTAAAACTGGTTATACTTCATATCTAACACCACGGTGTTATCGGTAAATTCAATTACCATTTCACGTTTAAATCTAATTAAAGATTTAACTATCGCCTGGAGCAAAACTGGTGATACTCCATTCTCGATCTTTTCAATCTAATTAAAGATTCACTAAAACTCCACTTAGTTTTAATCTTTGGCTGGGTTAAAAAATCAGTGTCATTTAAAACACGGTTCACGATAAACCCAAAATCACATTCCATTTCAATCTGACCCTAACCATAAATTAGCAAGTGAGCAATTCCCTAAGTATTAACCCCGAAGGCCGAAACCAACATCTGATCAATACCCCAGAAACCATTCAACTTAACTAATCTCCAGTTAGTTTCTGATTTTCATAACTCCTTTAGGTCTAAGAACAGTATTATTGAAGATACCCTTCACGACAACCCAAAATCACATTCTATTAATAATCGGGTTAAAGAACAAGTGTTATTTAAAACACTGTTCACGATAAACCCAAAAATCAATAACAATTCAATTCCAATTAAATATCATTTAATTGGTATTCTTCATTAAATCTAAATACGAAGATTTAATCTTTTTCTCAACTGGGCTTAAGAACAGTGTTAATGAAGACACCATTCACGACAAACCCAAATCACATTTGATATTAAATACAAGGCTCTGAATAGAAAATATATCGGCTTATATTCAATATCAAATTCTATAACTAACAAATGTCGTATTGGAAATAACGATATAAATTTCTATCTTTCAAATTTCCATAACAATATTGTATAATCACGAAATCCAACATCGAAATATTCCAAAGACAATTTCGATTCAAATCCATTCCAATTCAATTATTGGAAATTCTGGTTATTTTTAAAACCACTTTCAAATCCACTTTATTTTTTAAAAATAAATAAATTTTTATTCTAGTTCAAAACTAGTTCATTTCGATAAAAATCTATTTTTATCTTTTCAAAGATGGAGTTTTTCATCCCAATTCTTCCCAAATCACTTCTTATGATTTTACACAAATTTTTTATATTTTTAATAATTTTATCAAGGTCCGTACAGCCGATTTCCATCAACGGCCATCGAACTGCACCTACAGCGACCTTTTCTAAATTTGATTTGGACATAATTCCAAATCCAACCGTTAGATTTCTAATTTCTAATATTCGTTAGAAAGCCCTTTTCGATATGAACCCAACGGTTCCGGTTTAGGAGAATCTGACGGTCGAATCTCCCGTAATATCCATTCGAAGTTAATGGTCGAAATTCGCGAACTGCCGCGGCGCGGCGCGTTCTATTCAGGCCATTATATTATATATATAATATATACTTCATCGATTTCCTTTTAAAATATATTTTATAAATCGTTTTAAATTCGTTTTCGAAACGATTTTAACTTCATTTCTAATTCAAATCAAAATTGAAATTTTCCAATATAAATTCGTTTTAAATTCATTTCAAATTGATTTCAATTCAAATCGATTTTTAATTCAATTTCAGTTCGTTTTCAATTCATTTCAATTTCAATTCGAATTCATTTCTATTCAATTTAATTCGAATTTATTTCTCTTCAATTTAAATTCGAATTCATTTCTATTCAATTTAATTCGAATTTCAATTCTTTTCAAAATATCAGATTTTGAAATCACTTTCGATATTCATTATAAAATGAATAAAATCGATATAAATATCGTCCACGTCAAAATGGCGTAAATCTAATCAACACGGCTTTCAAATATTTCTACTTTCAAATATTCTATTTTAAATATTCCTTTTTCAAATATTTCTACTTTCAAATATTATATTTCTAAACTGGAATGAGGCCCAAACAATTACCAAAGATTTTACTTCTATGGATTTACATACAACGCATGTATACATCGACAATGACAAATAATCAACCATAATCCAAAGTGCATTCTACACTGTATAAGCATCAAATATAAATATTTAACGCTTATAACAGTCTGTCAATCAATCGATCGACATACAACTAATTATCGGGAATAGTGTACGTCATATATCATCCCAATACCCGTGTGGGGTTTCAAACAATCAAACACAGATTTTATTTGTGCAGTTGGGCGATGTGTAAAATTTATCGTCCCAATCAATTTCAGTCAAATGTGTGTATATAAACAAATCGTTTGATTTGTTTATATTTACTTCATTTCATATTCACGTTAAAAATTCTATTTTTAACTATATAATATTTTCCACTATAAAATATTTTATTTCATTTCACATCACATAATCAATTTTCACCACAACAAACAATCAAACATACAAGCCATCCATGGTCTGTGGATGATGGGTGTCGGGTGCTGCTAAGCACCGTCTGCATCCTAGTATATATTTTAACTAGAAAAACAAGATTTAAAGTGAGAAGTTCTCACCGAAAAGCTAAACCAACGCCACGACTCTTCTTATGTAGAAATTCTTCATCGTCTCCCTAACGAGATCTGTTTCAATACATTAAAATTCTTGTTTTTAACATCGCTACTTTACATAGATAAAAATTATATTTTTATCGCTTTACCAAAAATAAAAATCACATTTTTATTTTCATACCATTCGTATAAAAATCATATTTTTATAATGGCACTTCATATAGGAAAATCATATATTTTTACTCGCTTTCATGTTAGTAAAAATCGTATTTTTATCTTGATGTTTAAACTATGAAAATCCTTTCTTTCTATTTGTAAAAATCATACTTTTCCTATATAAAGATTCGACCTTTTCTACAATAAAGATCCGCCCTTTCTATTATTAAAAATCCGACCTTTTCTATTATAAAAATCATATTTTTAAACTAAAAATCATATTTTTAATTCTATCATATTATATATATGTAAAAGCTGAATTTGTAAATACTATTACATAAAAAAAACTGATTTTTTTTCCATTATTTAAAACCTATTTACAGTAAATGAATAAAGAAAATTAATAAATAAAATAATAGAAAACTTACGGTGGAGGTGAGGGGGTGGAGGATCGTCGGAGGAGCGTTGGGTGGCTGGAGCAGGCGGAGGGGGGTCGGAATCATGGCGGCGGCCCTCTCCAGGCGGTGGTGGTGGTAGGGCAAATGGGGCGGCTGTAACGACCCAGAAAATCTGAACCAATTTAAAAAATTTTAATTGGCTAAAATAATGGATTTTAAATATTTAAAATAAATATTTTAAATAATGGCGATGAAAACTGAGTTTGAATCGACATTTGAAAACGAATAAAATTAATTATAATTATATATAGAATTGAAAATGGCGCGGTAGTTCGATAATTCGATTTCAAACTTCAATTGAATATACCGGGTGCAAAACAATCCGGATTTTAGTGAAACCAAAAATATTTAAATCTGTTAGTGAATATCTTTCTAACGAATCCGACCAATCGAAATTTGATAGCGGGAATCAAAAGATATGTCCAGTTGAAAATTCTGAATAGTCGCTATGGAATTCAGGCCCTTAAAAATGGACATTTTGCAAATGACCTCGGATTTCGACGAAACCACTTTTGTTGGATCCGCAGTGTCAAGTTATTATTAGGTTTCAAATTTCATAATTTTTCGAATCAATATGTGAGCGTGGCAAAGGAAAACGCGTTTGGCCGGTTTAAGTTGATTTCAATCGACTGAAAATTGGCCATTTTTCAAACGGTCTCAGAATTCAACGAAACTAGTTTTGTTAGGACCGCATCGTCAATACGAAGCTAGAAAATATTTTTCTGGAATTTTTCTAGTTAGTATGTGACCCCGGTAATTTGAAATGTACGTTTAAAATTCAATATAATGATTTAAATGTAAATCAAAAGGAAACTGATTGTAACGATCAAATCAGCTTGCGATACATATCCCATTGTGTTCGGAATGGGGGTAAAACGCTATGGGCGACAGGCGGTGGGCCTCGTTTCGAGGTCGTGGGAAAAAGTCAACTATATGCAATTAAATTAATTAATAAAATAAAAAAAATTAATTATCTCCCTCCCTTTTCCCTTTCTGGCCCGCGCCCCCCCCTATTTCATTAAACAGAAAACAAAAAAAAACAAAAAAAAGAGAAAAGAAGAAGAACGGAGCAGCAGCAGCCGCCGCCTCCACCGAAGCTCCGCCCTGACGACCCACGACCGTCGAACCCCCACCACGCTGCCGATCCCGCTCCTCTTCCCCTCGACGCACCCGAACCCTCCCATCGCGACGCCCAATTCGCGAGCCCTCCGATCGAGCCACCCCGCCTCCGCCGCCCCCTCGAAGCCAGCTCCGCCCTGACGACCTCCTCTTGCCGCCGACCCTGACGACCCCCCCTTTTCTTCGCAGACACAGTAAGTTCTTTTATTTCATTTTATTTTTATTTTAATTAGGAAAATTCTGATTTTTTTTAAAAGGATATAAAACTGATTTTTAAAAGGTTTAAAAACTGATTTTATTTTTTTAAAAAGAATACTGATTTTTTTAAGGTTTAAAAACTGATTTTATTTTTTTAAAAAGAATACTGATTTTTTTTAGGTTTAAAAACTGATTTTATTTTTTTAAAAAGAATACTGATTTGTTTTAGGTTTTAAAAACTGATTTTATTTTAAGATGTAAAAAGAAAAAGATTTAAACTTTAAAAAGAAAAAGATTTGAATTTTAAAAAGGAAAAGATTTAAACTTTAAATAGAAAAAGAGTTGAACTTTAAATAGAAAAGGATTTGAACTTGGATAGAAAAGATCATGTTTTTAAAATAGAAAAGACGGAATTTTTATTAAGTAGAAGAAGTAAGATATGATTTTTGTATTTTTAAAGTAATAAAAATATAATTTTTATATCATAGGAATATTAAGAATATAATCTTTATTTTTGAAAAGGCGGAATCTATATTTTTGAAATTCGATTTTTTATATATTGAATAACATAGTAAAAATTCGATTTTTACATATGTAGAGAATACGAGCAACGAAAGCGACGAAAGGCGAGATTGGCGCAGATTTCTATAAAGGAAGAGTCGTAGTATTGGATAGCTATTGGTGAGAATTTCTCACTCTTCAATTTCTTTTTCTAGCTATATATATATGTGTGAAATTAAAGTGAATTGCTATATATAAATATATATATATATATATATATATATACGCCTGTAACAACCCGTATTTTCAATAACCTGTTATAACATAAATCGAGGCAGAAATTAATTCTAAAATCTGAATCAAGGGAAACGGGCTATGCCATTGCGTTCGTCTCGGGAAAATACGCGAAATAGAGTCCGAGTTTTCGAAAATCGGAGTCCGTATGACCCAGTTAAGGCCCATTGAAGTTTTCAGAAATTTCCATGTTAAAAACAGATTTAAATTTTAAATTAAAAACAAGGATTAGGGCTAACTGGCGTCAGGCGGGAAAACTCCCGCCAAGACCCCCCATGTCGACAGGCATGTCGACAGGGGTCTGAGGGTGTCGACTGCCCTGTCGACAGCCCTGTCGACACGGGGTGGTCGGGCAGTTTTGCCTGGCGCACCATTTTTGATTTGGGTCTGGTCTTGTGGCTTGGTTCTAGAGAATTCCGAAATCTGACGGACCTAAACTAACCTAGGGTTAATCCTAGGGCTAAAAACACTCTAATCTTCTATAAATAAGCCCCTAATCCTACCCTAAATCATTATTATTCATTCTAGCAACCAAACTATGTCAAATTGAATTCTCAAATGGCCTCCACCTAAAAACCCTAGCCTCCACTCTCTTCAAAAATCATTCCTATGAAGGTTTTGATGTTCATACAAGCATTTCTAAGTTGTATGAATGATCATTAGCTTGCATACATCATCAAGTTGCAAGCTTTAATTGCTAAGCTAGAGTTTTTGGGATTTTTGTTAATTGGAGCTTTGTTTTGGGTTTTTATATGCTTGCATAAAGGGCTTCTCAATCTTTATTAGTAGATTTGTGTCTTCATAATATTTGTAAGCCCTCTTACCTTCATTTTAGAAACTCTAAAGTTAATATGTGATGAAAGTTGGGATTTATGCATGTTTAATAAGTTATGCATGCTTATGCGAGTTCACTATGCTATATTATGCATGTTTAATAAGTTATGCATGCTTATGCGAGTTCACTATGCTATGTTACACATGTTTGATAAGTTATGCATGTTTATGCAAGTTCACTATGCCATGATTTGCAAGTTTAACAAATTATGCATGTTTATGCAAGTTCACTATGCCATGATTTGCAAGTTTAACAAGTTATGCATGTTTATGCAAGTTCACTATGCCATGATTTGCAAGTTTAACAAGTTATGCATGTTTATGCAAGTTCACTATGCTAAGTTATGCAAGTCTAACATGTTATGCATGTTTATTATGATATGTAAGATTCATCATGTATGTTGTGCCAAGTTCCCTCTTTCTATCCTTAATGCGTTATGACGAATATGTAAGCGATAAAATAATGTTGGGGGGTTTGGGTAAAACTTAAAATACATGAAAATATAAGAGTGGGAATTTACCTATTAAGTTAGGTCTACCCCTTGGGAATTTACCTATTAAGTTAGGTCTACCCAAGTATTTGTTAAACTTGTAATTATGTTTTGAAAATAAAGTGGACATGACACTTAGAAAACATAAGTGTGACCAACTCGAGGTTGGGTTGAGTTTGTAGCATAAACCTACCTGGAACCGACCGGCTTAACTAGTGGCTACAAGCAATAGGACCCAATGTGAGTAGTTGGTCATGTTGCACGTGAAACCCGAGGTTAGACTAAGTTGTGGTGTAAACCTAACCGGACCCGCCCGGCCTAACTAGTAACCACAACAAGGTCTAATGTGAGAGGTTGGGTGCATTAAATTAATTAATGCCTCATGATTAGGGTTAAGTCATGGCCCACTAATACTTAACCAATTTTGGGGATACGAGGGATTAAATGGGGTTAAGTGGTGAACTGTTGGTTACACTTAACTAATTTAATCCATGATTAGTGAGGGGTTAAACCACACTTAACCCTCTTAGAAAACCCTAGCAACGTGGTCTGTTCTAGCAGTAATCCCAGTTTGGTATCATTCACAACCCTAGAGGCTAGGCTAGGGCGGGGCACGATTACTGGACTGATGTAAGCGACCAAAGCGACGGCTGAGTGGTACAGCGGTGCGGGTCCAGGCGGGCTACGGACGTGCACGTAGTCCGGTGTTGGACAAACTCGAGGCACGGGTACCAGTAGGTTTAGACTGTGCATTATTGCTTAGGTGTCTGGGGTTGACACCCGAGGGCTTGATACACCCGAAGGTGGACCCAGCATAGTCTGACTACAACCATATGTGGGCCGTATGGACACCAACACTTGATGTGTTAGGTTTATAGGGAGCCGATCGACTAGACCGTTGGGCTGGACCTTGTATTAAGGTCACCTCATGTTATTGGGCCAAAGTTGGGCTGAGGGATCAATACCTGTTATGTTAGTTTGCTAGTACACTGTGGTGCAAAGCTTAATCTTCTTTATGTGATGACACCTTTATCTATTGCCAGTATGTTCATCTCAGTTTCCATCATGATGTTAACTTTATTAGTTTATAGACTGATCGTAGTAGGGCTTACCAGTCTTTTTGACTGACCTGTTTTCTTTCGCTTCTTTTCTTCCGTTTCCCCCCCAGGTTCTCAGGGAGGGAACAGTGGTGCTTAGCTTGGATCGTTTGCTTGTTCGCTGGATAGCTCATGTATGTCTGGACATTGAGCTCGCTATGGTTTATCATCTTTATTTTGGGGATAGCACTATGTATTACAGTATTTCTGTTTATGATGTACTAGACATGTTTATTTTGGCAGTTGACTTTATGATGTACTAAGACTTGTTTTGAGATGGTTTGAGATATTCCGCTGCTTTATTCTCACTTACTCTGTTTTACATATATATTTATGTTCTTGTTCTGCCTTGATATATCATTATGCATGCTTACCCAGTTCTAACGCCCCCCAGAAGCTAGTGCCCCCGAAAGAGTGACCCTAGCGGAGGTGGGGTGTTACAAATTTGGTATCAGAGCATATGGTTTACAAGAAAGAACAAAAAGTTTTTAAAAAGACTTTTGAAAAACTATATTCAAAACAAGTATAAAGTATTTTCCAAAGAAAAGTCTAGTATTTTAAAAGGCTATTCCCCAAAAAATCCATTAGCGTTATCCTTCGTTCCCTTGACCTAATCTTATCTTATCCTTCGTTTCAGTATGGCTGAGGATCTTGCCATCCCCGATGGAGTAAACGTACCACTCTGGTATAGGAGACTTCAAGATGCTAGGGCGGCAGCTGGCCCCGCAAACCCTACTCCCCCTCCTGTAGTTGAGAATCCTCCCCCTAATGTCCCTCCTCCGGTGGTTCCTGTTCCCCCTCCACCAGTAGTTAATGTTCCTCCTCCTCCTGTTGCTGAGACTCCTCTTCCTCCTCCTCCCCCTCAGCATCCTCAGGTTGAGTTCACGAAGGTTTGTAAAGACTTCAAGGCGATGGGAGGCAAGAATTTCCTAGGCACGAAATCTTTTGTTGAAGCTAGGAATTGGCTGAAAGACACTGAGGACTTGTTTGCTATCTTTAGGATTGATGACGAGAGGAAGATCTTATTGACAGTGTGGCTTTTGAAGGACGAAGCAGCCTATTGGTGGGAGGTCACCAATGGGACGAGGCCCGTCGAGACTTGGGCCGATTTGAGGGCTAGATTTGTGGCCAAGTTTCTATCTTCTGCTGAGGCGAATTTACAGATGGAGAAGTTCATTGCATTAAAGCAAGGTGATATGTCTGTCAAGGAGTATGTGAACAAGTTTAATCAGCTGGCCCGCTTTGGTTTGGATATGGTGAACACTCCTGAGAAGAAGGCTCTTCGATTTGCTAGAGGGTTGAATGAGCCGCTGCAGGGTTTGGCGATGTCACATATTCCGCATGGGGCTACTTTTGAGAGTTTGGTCGATATGGCTCTACTTCAGGGAGATGGAAAGAAAGAGGTCAAGTCGAGTGATACTCAAGCAAAGAAGACTGATTCTCAAGGTAAAGGCAATCAAGGTGGTCAAAGCAGTCAGGGGAATCAGAGCAAGAACAAGAAGGGAAACAACAACAAAGGCAAGGGAAAGTGCAATTACTGTGGGGCGCCTGGACACTTTGCTAAGGATTGTAGGAAGAAGAAAAGGAAGCTTAGTGGTGGATGTTTTTCCTGTGGTGAGACGGGACACTTCAGCAAGGAATGCCCGAAGAAGAAAGGACAGGCTGGACCTTCAGGAGGGCAAGTTCATGCTCTCAATACCGCTCCAGTTCCCGATCGAGGTAGTGTTTCTGTTGAGAACCTTGTTTATGTTTCCGATCTTCCAGTTCGTACCTTGTTTGATTCTGGTGCATCACATAGCTTTATTTCATCTGATCTTGTTGATAGTTTGCACCTTAGTACTAGCTTAGTAGATGATCCTGTTTGTGTTTCGAATCCCATTGGGGGTTCTGCTCATCTATCTATGATATGTGAGGATCTGAGGATCTCTATACTTAGTGTAGAGTTCTTGTGTAGTGCGTATGTTCTTGGTTTCAGGGGATACGGATTGATATTGGGCATGGATTGGCTGTCCAGATATGGAGCCATTCTTGATTGTGAGCATAGGGTTGTGAGACTTGTGGCTCGCCTTGGCAACACCTTAGAGATTTCATGCAATCCGAAGGATCCCGTCATGTTGTGCTATCTTGAATCTCTCGACTCGCCAGAGGAAGCCCTTCAGTCTGTAAGGGTGGTCCGAGATTATCCAGATGTTTTTGAAGAAGTTAAGGGGTTGCCCCCTAAACGAGAGATTGATTTTCGCATTTATCTGGTGGATAATGTTAAGCCTGTTTCTTTGCCCGTTCGGCACATGGCTCCGCGTGACAGACGGGAGCTCAGCAAGCAAGTAAAGGAGTTACTTGAGAAGAACTTCATCAGACAAAGTATATCCGAATGGGGAGCGCCTGTGGTGTTTGCTACTAAGGCAGATGGTTCTCTTCGACTCTGTGTGGACTATAGAGAATTGAATAAGCTGACTAAGAAGATCAGACACCCGTTACCGAGGATCGATGATCTCTTTGACCAGCTTGTTGGTGCTTCTGTTTTCTCTCAGCTTGATCTTGCTACTGGATTTCATCAGCTCAGAGTGGCTGAAGATAGTATAGACAAGACTGCATTCAGAACTCCAGATGGATTCTTTGAATGGCTTGTTATGCCGTTTGGTTTAACGAATGCACCCGCGTATTTCGTGGACTTGATGAGTAGGGTGTTTCGAGAGTTCTTGAACAAGTTTGTCGTGGTCTTTGTGGATGATATTCTGATCTTCTCCAAGGATGAAGAAGAGCACGCGAGGCATCTTGTGGAGGTGATGGATACGCTTAGAGCGCATCAGTTAAAGGCCAAGTTCTCCAAGTGTCACTTTTGGAGAAGGGAAGTTAGATTCCTTGGGCATATCGTATCCATGCAAGGCTTAGCGGTGGATCCCGCTAAGGTGGTTGCAGTTCAGGATTGGAAGACTCCAAGGAATGCAACCGAGGTGAGAAGTTTTCTAGGTCTTGCGGGTTTTTACCGGAAGTTCATCAAGGACTTCGCGAAGATATCCGCTCCTCTTACTAAGTTGACGAAGAAACACTTAGTTTTTGCTTGGGATATGGACTGTAAGCTTGCTTTTCAGAGACTCAAGAGAGCCCTTACCTCAGCACCAGTTCTAGCTTTACCCGATGGTGGTAAGATGTTTACCGTGTACACTGATGCTTGTGGCACGGGATTGGGCGCCGTTCTGATGCAAGAGGGCAGAGTTATATGTTTTGGAGGTAGGCAACTTAAGGTGCATGAGAAGAATTATCCCACTCATGATATAGAGCTGGCAGCGATAGTATATGCACTCAAGGCTTGGCGTCATTATCTTCTGGGAGAGAGATTTGAGCTGTATACTGATCATAAGTCTTTGAAGTATCTCTTTTCGTAGAAGGATCTGAACTTGAGGCAGCAAAGGTGGATGGAATTCTTGGCGTCCTACGATTTTGATATAGCCTATACCCCTGGCAAGGGGAATGTTGTAGAGGATGCATTGAGTAGAAAAAGGTTGACACTAAGTCCTCTATTTGTTGAGATGAAGAATTTAGAGTTCTTGGCAACCTTTGATTTTTCTTTGACAGTTGAGTCGATGACCGGTTCTTTAGCATCTCTTGAGCTCAGGCCTACCCTTCTAGAACAAGTTGGGGCTTCGCAGAAGGAAGACCCTCAGATAATTGAGATCATGGATAAGCTGATTCGAGGGGAGACATCTAGTCACCTTGCTCGATATTCTATAGATGATAAGGGTTGGCTGAGGAGAGACGGAAGGCTTTGTGTTCCGATGGTAGAAGACTTGGTGAGGAAAGTTCTTGATGAAGCACATCGCTCCAAGTTGACTATACATCCGGGTGGAGATAAGATGTATAAGGATATGAAACGCATTTTCTTCTGGTCTGGAATGAAGAAGGATGTGGCAGAGTTTGTCTCTAGATGTGTTGTTTGTCAGAGAGTAAAAGCCGAGTCGAAGAAGCCCGGTGGGCTATTGCATCCTCTAGAGGTCCCGCTATGGAAGTGGGAGAGTATTTCTATGGACTTTATTGATGGGCTTCCAAGGTCAAGGAAAGGGAATACGAGCATTTGGGTCATTGTAGATAGGCTTACGAAGAGTGCTCATTTCATTCCGGTGAAGAGCAAAAGGACCGCATCTGGACTAGCATCAGTATATCTTCGTGAGATAGTACGACTACATGGAGTCCCTTCCAGCATAGTCAGTGACCGAGACCCCATCTTTACTAGTCAGTTCTGGAACAGTTTGCAGGAAGCTATGGGCACGAGGTTGAACCTGAGTACGGCCTATCACCCACAAACGGACGGCCAAACAGAAAGGGTGAATAGGGTACTTGAGGACTTGTTGAGGCTTTGCATTCTGGATTTTGGTGGTACTTGGGAAGACCATCTTCCTCTTGTTGAGTTTACATATAATAACAGTTATCAGGCAAGCATAGGGATGGCAACATTTGAAGCTTTATATGGGAGGCCGTGCAAGTCGCCTACATGTTGGTGGGAGACTACAGAGAAGCTCATACTTGGACCTGACATGATTAGAGATACATCCGAGAAGGTCGAGTTGATTAGAAGACGGATGAAGGCGGCCCAAGACAGACAGAAATCTTATGCTGATAGGCGAAGGACTGATTTGGAGTTTGATGTTGGGGATATGGTTTTCATGAAGGTTTCTCCTTTGCGGAATGTGGTTCGGTTTGGAGCAGTAGGAAAGTTAGCACCAAGGTTTGTTGGACCGTTTCCAGTTGTAGAAAGGATCGGGCAGATGGTCTATAGAGTGGAATTGCCCGAGAAGCTAGCTGGAGTGCATAATGTTTTTCATGTTTCGCATCTTCGGAAGTGTTTGCATAAGTCAGCAGAGGTGGTTGAGCCAAGTGTTCTAGAAGATGTGGAAGTAGAGAAAGAAGCTACCTTGAGGAGAGCTCCGATTCGTATCTTGGGGACGGAGACCAAGAAGCTAAGGAATCGAGAGGTCAAGTTGGTGAAGGTTCAATGGGGTGAAGCCGAAGAAGACGCAACTTGGGAAACCGAGGAGAAGATGCGTGGGCTTTATCCATTCCTTTTTGAGGGTACACTCTCAATCTCTTTCCTTTGTTAGCATATCTTTCTCTTTGCTATCCATGTTTATCTAGTTATCGTGCTAATCTTGTCATGAGAACCTTAGGTAGAAACCCTTTGGATGAAACATGTGTTTGAGACATGTTATGTTTGATGGTTGCAAGTGGTTGCAAGTGTTTGCAAGTGGTTACTCGTGGATGCATGATACACATTAGGCACTAGATCGGCTCACACACTCCTCATATTGCATGTGCATGAGTGTTTATGCTTATTCTTGGATGGAATTTGTATGCCATCACATGGATGTTGCATATGGATGTATGATTGAGCACGCATGTAGATATTATACATTATGTTAGGGATTTGCATACATATGGATACATTTCACTAACATATTTTGCATTGATCTTTGCATTAGATAAGTACATATACACACACTTTTGCATATGTTCATCCAGCATTTAGAATCTTTTAAGGACAATGGTTGCTCGTGGATGATGTTTTGAGTAGATGGATGTTGGATGGTAGGATATGTTCTTCCTAACTTGAAGATTTCGGGGACGAAATCCTTTAAGGAGGGGAGAATGTAACAACCCGTATTTTCAATAACCTGTTATAACATAAATCGAGGCAGAAATTAATTCTAAAATCTGAATCAAGGGAAACGGGCTATGCCATTGCGTTCGTCTCGGGAAAATACGTGAAATAGAGTCCGAGTTTTCGAAAATCGGAGTCCGTATGACCCAGTTAAGGCCCATTGAAGTTTTCAGAAATTTCCATGTTAAAAACAGATTTAAATTTTAAATTAAAAACAAGGATTAGGGCTAACTGGCATCAGGCGGGAAAACTCCCGCCAAGACCCCCATGTCGACAGGCATGTCGACAGGGGTCTGAGGGTGTCGACTGCCCTGTCGACAGCCCTGTCGACACGGGGTGGTCGGGCAGTTTTGCCTGGCGCACCATTTTTGATTTGGGTCTGGTCTTGTGGCTTGGTTCTAGAGAATTCCGAAATCTGACGGACCTAAACTAACCTAGGGTTAATCCTAGGGCTAAAAACACTCTAATCTTCTATAAATAAGCACCTAATCCTACCCTAAATCATTATTATTCATTCTAGCAACCAAACTATGTCAAATTGAATTCTCAAATGGCCTCCACCTAAAAACCCTAGCCTCCACTCTCTTCAAAAATCATTCCTATGAAGGTTTTGATGTTCATACAAGCATTTCTAAGTTGTATGAATGATCATTAGCTTGCATACATCATCAAGTTGCAAGCTTTAATTGCTAAGCTAGAGTTTTTGGGATTTTTGTTAATTGGAGCTTTGTTTTGGGTTTTTATATGCTTGCATAAAGGGCTTCTCAATCTTTATTAGTAGATTTGTGTCTTCATAATATTTGTAAGCCCTCTTACCTTCATTTTAGAAACTCTAAAGTTAATATGTGATGAAAGTTGGGATTTATGCATGTTTAATAAGTTATGCATGCTTATGCGAGTTCACTATGCTATATTATGCATGTTTAATAAGTTATGCATGCTTATGCGAGTTCACTATGCTATGTTACACATGTTTGATAAGTTATGCATGTTTATGCAAGTTCACTATGCCATGATTTGCAAGTTTAACAAATTATGCATGTTTATGCAAGTTCACTATGCCATGATTTGCAAGTTTAACAAGTTATGCATGTTTATGCAAGTTCACTATGCCATGATTTGCAAGTTTAACAAGTTATGCATGTTTATGCAAGTTCACTATGCTAAGTTATGCAAGTCTAACATGTTATGCATGTTTATTATGATATGTAAGATTCATCATGTATGTTGTGCCAAGTTCCCTCTTTCTATCCTTAATGCGTTATGACGAATATGTAAGCGATAAAATGACGTTGGGGGGTTTGGGTAAAACTTAAAATACATGAAAATATAAGAGTGGGAATTTACCTATTAAGTTAGGTCTACCCCTTGGGAATTTACCTATTAAGTTAGGTCTACCCAAGTATTTGTTAAACTTGTAATTATGTTTTGAAAATAAAGTGGACATGACACTTAGAAAACATAAGTGTGACCAACTCGAGGTTGGGTTGAGTTTGTAGCATAAACCTACCCGGAACCGACCGGCTTAACTAGTGGCTACAAGCAATAGGACCCAATGTGAGTAGTTGGTCATGTTGCACGTGAAACCCGAGGTTAGACTAAGTTGTGGTGTAAACCTAACCGGACCCGCCCGGCCTAACTAGTAACCACAACAAGGTCTAATGTGAGAGGTTGGGTGCATTAAATTAATTAATGCCTCATGATTAGGGTTAAGTCATGGCCCACTAATACTTAACCAATTTTGGGGATACGAGGGATTAAATGGGGTTAAGTGGTGAACTGTTGGTTACACTTAACTAATTTAATCCATGATTAGTGAGGGGTTAAACCACACTTAACCCTCTTAGAAAACCCTAGCAACGTGGTCTGTTCTAGCAGTAATCCCAGTTTGGTATCATTCACAACCCTAGAGGCTAGGCTAGGGCGGGGCACGATTACTGGACTGATGTAAGCGACCAAAGCGACGGCTGAGTGGTACAGCGGTGCGGGTCCAGGCGGGCTACGGACGTGCACGTAGTCCGGTGTTGGACAAACTTGAGGCACGGGTACCAGTAGGTTTAGACTGTGCATTATTGCTTAGGTGTCTGGGGTTGACACCCGAGGGCTTGATACACCCGAAGGTGGACCCAGCATAGTCTGACTACAACCATATGTGGGCCGTATGGACACCAACACTTGACGTGTTAGGTTTATAGGGAGCCGATCGACTAGACCGTTGGGCTGGACCTTGTATTAAGGTCACCTCATGTTATTGGGCCAAAGTTGGGCTGAGGGATCAATACCTGTTATGTTAGTTTGCTAGTACACTGTGGTGCAAAGCTTAATCTTCTTTATGTGATGACACCTTTATCTATTGCCAGTATGTTCATCTCAGTTTCCATCATGATATTAACTTTATTAGTTTATAGACTGATCGTAGTAGGGCTTACCAGTCTTTTTGACTGACCTGTTTTCTTTCGCTTCTTTTCTTCCGTTTCCCCCCCAGGTTCTCAGGGAGGGAACAGTGGTGCTTAGCTTGGATCGTTTGCTTGTTCGCTGGATAGCTCATGTATGTCTGGACATTGAGCTCGCTATGGTTTATCATCTTTATTTTGGGGATAGCACTATGTATTACAGTATTTCTGTTTATGATGTACTAGACATGTTTATTTTGGCAGTTGACTTTATGATGTACTAAGACTTGTTTTGAAATGGTTTGAGATATTCCGCTGCTTTATTCTCACTTACTCTGTTTTACATATATATTTATGTTCTTGTTCTGCCTTGATATATCATTATGCATGCTTACCCAGTTCTAACGCCCCCCAGAAGCTAGTGCCCCCGAAAGAGTGACCCTAGCGGAGGTGGGGTGTTACAACGCCCCTCGTCCACAAACCATGGACGATATTTATTGGTTGAAATTGTTGTGAAAATTGATTGATAGCGAATGATTGTTTGGGATTGTTTGTGGTAGATATTGGTTGATTGTGGTTGAAAAATACCCGTTTGTGGTTGAGAAATATTTCGTTGAAACCACATAGGATTAGTTTGTGGAAATGAAATAAATATATACATGCCGCATGCGTGCGAACTAGATGCATGATCCCCATTGTCAAAAACTGCGAGGTTTTAAGGTAGAGCGAGGAACCGTACTAGGGACGGTCCCGGTTTTAACTACCCTGCCGTTATGCTGCCGAAATTTTGAATAATATTCGTGTGTTTGAATTATTTTCATATGCTTAAACTATATTTATTCATTGTATAAAAACATTCATGTGTTGAATTGATATTCATTCGTTGATTAGAAATTCATGTGTTGAATGGTATTCATATTTTGAAATAAATTGTTTGATAATAAAAATCACCTTTTATCTATATATATAAAATCCTATTTTTGTCACCTATATGAACTATATAGAAAATAGTGTTTTGAAATGAATTTTTTTACAATAAAAATCACATTTTTATTGTATGCATTAATCGTTGAAATGTGAAGAGTTAAAAATAGCCACTTGTTCAAAATAAACATATATGAGTTGAAATATTCATTAATTAGCTAATGAAATGATTTGCACCTATTTATGTAACATTAGAATGAATGGTGTTTTTAAACCAAATAGAAATCAAATATGAAGTCGAATAGAAAATGATAAATGATAAGAACTGTGTATATATGTACATACATATTCATTGAACAGGTTATAGCAAAGGGGCTAGAGAAGAGGAATAAAATTTGTGCCCGACAAATAGGTACACATTTACTGTTTTGTTTGGGTGATGATTTTATGAGCCTGTTGGCTAGCCGCTTGGCTTTTTCTTTTTCTTTTTGAGATTAGAAGGACCGGGAAAGCTATTTGCGATTTCCCGATGCTCCCGGTGCAGGGGAGGTTATGGCGAAATTTTCCAAAATTTTAAGGCGTTAGTGAAATTTTTTAAGTGAAAACGATATTGAAATTGTTGAATGGACTATATTTATATAAATATATAAATATAAATAAAATTAAAACGAAACGAAGCCGTGCAGTTCGTATTTTGAAACTGTGATTTCAAACAACTAGTACGGGGAATCCGACCATTGGATTTTCCCGAAACCTCAACCGTCGGGTTCGCCTTGGAAATATCTTCCCAACGACACCAACTTTGTAAAAATCCAACGGTTGGATTGTCTGGAATGTTTAATTCAAATCTGATGAAAAACAGCGCCAGAAGCGATTATATTTATATATATATATATAAATATAATTATATATTTAATCGAATAACGACGCTGTAGTTCGTATTTTGAAATCGAAACTTCAAACGATTGTACCGGGAGATCCGACCGTCGGATTTTCCCGAAACTGGAACCGTTGGATTCGTTTTGAAAAGACCTTTCTAATGATGTAAATTTTGTGAAGATCCAACGGTTAGATTTTCAGATATGTGTAAATCAAATCTGAAGAAAAACAGCGCCACGGCCGCGTTATGGCCCGAAGCGTCGTTTTGAATAAATTGGCTATTTTAAAATAAATAAAAATAGCGATAAATCGTTATAAAATATCATAAACAATATGGAATGAAAATAAACTGAATTTGCTCGATTTATGTTGTATTTGATGGTTGAACATATTTGGTGTGAAAATTACATTAAAGAACAAAATTGGTGTTATCGAATAATTTAACCATTGAAATAAATTGATTTGAAATTCTAAATATACGTGAATTATTTGAAAAGGCCGAGTTAATTCTCATTTCAAATAATTGACCGACGATTGAAAGTCGAAGATGAAGACGGTGGTCGAAGACCGGAGATCTTCACCTCGTTTGGATGGTAACCGAGGTCCTGATTGGGAGGCATCCCGAAATATGGATAATGAGTGGTGATCGTCCAGACGTACGTGGTGATCGATGGGTTTGCGAGGTATTTAGTGCCTCCGGTTTCGTTCAGACCCAGAACGGACTTGTAAATGGACTGTGTGTCCGACATTGGAATTTGTTCTGTGTGATTGATAGCCATCAGTTGCACGGTGTGAATTGCCTGTGTGGCATGCTAAGATGCAGTGATCAGGACTTCTGTTGAAAAGCAAAGTCTTGTGGTGATGATCAAAGCACCGCCTATGTGGCGTAGCTTTGTGTATAACGTGAATTCGCGAGCCTCACACCCCGGTATGAACCTAAAACGGGAGAAGGACCTCAGGGAGGGCATGCGTTTCCTTCTAGCTAGGGTGGTGTCAGTGACCTACCAGCCCTGACATTTATATACTTTTCACCTATGTGGTTGTTGCTGTTGCGAGGCGCCTCGGTTTGATCGGACGATCCGGGCCGATGGAGTCATTCGTTGGCTCGTTTACGCCCCAAAGGGCGGGGAAACGTATTGTTCAGGCATTTTAATCCACATCGGTGGACCGGCCCTATCGCTCCAAAGGCTTGACTGAGTACTTGCCTGAGACATGGGCTAGATTGTCTCGAATTCGGTAAGGACTATCTTTTGCCTTGGTTCATGACGGAAATCCAATTTCCAAATACGCGACGATGCGATTTTGATTGTATACCTATATATGGCGACATAGTGGTATGGGGCATTAATGCCGCCTATGATTGATAGTTATGATTTGAAATTGTTTTCAAAACATATAAACACTAGCAATAATATCAAATGTCTTTGTTTTATTCGTATCAAGCATATTTGGCCGTTATAAGGTAAAAACTCTATCCCCCGATTTGCGTTGCATTGTGTGATGGGAACTGAGTCTTATAACGGCTTCATTTTTATAAAAAGCATAGCGATGTTTAAAAGAAAGATTTGTTTCAAAGCACTGGCAATCCAATGGAGTAAACCCGTTCCACGAAAGTGGCGTGGTCCTGTGATTGGCCAATTATATATGTGTTGAGCGGATTTCTCATACCAGTCCCATGACTGACTCGTAGTTTGTTTCACTTTCAAACTCGGGTGCCCCTTTTTCTACACGGGCAGCCTTGTATTCAGGTTTAGCTGGTTCTTTTTCTGGATAGCTGGAGCTGAAGATGGATTCTATCATTTATTTCTTTTTATGCTATTCAGCTCCTATTGTACATATTTTGTTTATTTCCGCTGTAGACATTTATGTATAGCTGAACTGTATTTGTACTAAGTAAGATCCTGTATACTGTGTAACTCTGATGATTACTTTTTCCAGTATATTCTATTGTTCATTATCTGGTGTATTTATTTAATTCTGTTCTGCTATTATCTGTTTCTGTGTTATATTCCAAAGATAACCCTTGTCTCCGTCGGAACGGGATTTCGGGTCGTCTCAACGTGGTATCAGAGCTTTGGTTAAGCTTAGTTCTGGAATATAACATTTGAACAAACTCGTCAGAAATAGAACCAGTAGTGTTCTAGGACGGGTAACTCTATACAGACAGGATCAGTAATATCCTAGTATGAGTAAAGCAGAATGAAATTACACCTTGGTAGACACATTTACATTTGAAGTAGGTGTTGTGTGATTGTAGATTTATCAAACCACTTTCGACTTTGTTCCTTTTCGGGGACGAAAAGTTTTAAGTGGGGGAGATTGTAACGACCCAGAAAATCTGAACCAATTTAAAATTTTTTAATTGGCTAAAATAATGGATTTTAAATATTTAAAATAAATATTTTAAATAATGGCGATGAAAACTGAGTTTGAATCGACATTTGAAAACGAATATAATTAATTATAATTATATATAGAATTGAAAATGGCGCGGTAGTTCGATAATTCGATTTCAAACTTCAATTGAATATACCGGGTGCAAAACAATCCGGATTTTTGTGAAACCAAAAATATTTAAATCTGTTAGTGAATATCTTTCTAACGAATCCGACCAATCAAAATTTGATAGCGGGAATCAAAAGATATGTCCAGTTGAAAATTCTGAATAGTCGCTATGGAATTCAGGCCCTTAAAAATGGACATTTTGCAAATGACCTCGGATTTCGACGAAACCACTTTTGTTGGATCCGCAGTGTCAAGTTATTGTTAGGTTTCAAATTTCATAATTTTTCGAATCAATATGTGAGCGTGGCAAAGGAAAACGCGTTTGGCCGGTTTCAGTTGATTTCAATCGACTGGAAATTGGCCATTTTTCAAACGGTCTCAGAATTCAACGAAACTAGTTTTGTTAGGACCGCATCGTCAATACGAAGCTAGAAAATATTTTTCTGGAATTTTTCTAGTTAGTATGTGACCCCGGTAATTTGAAATGTACGTTTAAAATTCAATATAATGATTTAAATGTAAATCAAAAGGAAACTGATTGTAACGATCAAATCAGCTTGCGATACATATCCCATTGTGTTCGGAATGGGGGTAAAACGCTATGGGCGACAGGCGGTGGGCCTCGTTTCGAGGTCGTGGGAAAAAGTCAACTATATGCAATTAAATTAATTAATAAAATAAAAAAAAATTAATTAATTATCTCCCTCCCTTTTCCCTTTCTGGCCCGCCCCCCCGATTTCATTAAATAGAAAACAAAAAAAAAAACAAAAAAAAAAGAAGAAGAACGGAGCAGCAGCAGCCGCCGCCTCCACCGAAGCTCCGCCCTGACGACCCACGACCGCCGAACCCCCACCACGCTGCCGATCCCGCTCCTCTTCCCCTCGACGCACCCCGAACCCTCCCATCGCGACGCCCAATTCGCGAGCCCTCCGATCGAGCCACCCCGCCTCCGCCGCCCCCCTCGAAGCCAGCTCCGCCCTGACGACCTCCTCTTGCCGCCGACCCTGACGACCCCCCCCCTTTTCTTCGCAGACACAGTAAGTTCTTTTATTTCATTTTATTTTTATTTTAATTAGGAAAATTCTGATTTTTTTTAAAAGGATATAAAACTGATTTTTAAAAGGTTTAAAAACTGATTTTATTTTTTTAAAAAGAATACTGATTTTTTTTAGGTTTAAAAACTGATTTTATTTTTTTAAAAAGAATACTGATTTTTTTTAGGTTTAAAAACTGATTTTATTTTTTTAAAAAGAATACTGATTTTTTTAGGTTTTAAAAACTGATTTTATTTTAAGATGTAAAAAGAAAAAGATTTAAACTTTAAAAAGAAAAAGATTTGAATTTTAAAAAGGAAAAGATTTAAACTTTAAATAGAAAAAGAGTTGAACTTTAAATAGAAAAGGATTTGAACTTGGATAGAAAAGATCATGTTTTTAAAATAGAAAAGACGGAATTTTTATTAAGTAGAAGAAGTAAGATATGATTTTTGTATTTTTAAAGTAATAAAAATATAATTTTTATATCATAGGAATATTAAGAATATAATCTTTATTTTTGAAAAGGCGGAATCTATATTTTTGAAATTCGATTTTTTATATATTGAATAACATAGTAAAAATTCGATTTTTACATATGTAGAGAATACGAGCAACGAAAGCGACGAAAGGCGAGATTGGCGAAGATTTCTATAAAGGAAGAGTCGTAGTATTGGATAGCTATTGGTGAGAATTTCTCACTCTTCAATTTCTTTTTCTAGCTATATATATATGTGTGAAATTAAAGTGAATTGCTATATATAAATATATATATATATATATATATATATATACGCCCCTCGTCCACAAACCATGGACGATATTTATTGGTTGAAATTGTTGTGAAAATTGATTGATAGCGAATGATTGTTTGGGATTGTTTGTGGTAGATATTGGTTGATTGTGGTTGAAAAATACCCGTTTGTGGTTGAGAAATATTTGGTTGAAACCACATAGGATTAGTTTGTGGAAATGAAATAAATATATACATGCCGCCTGCGTGCGAACTAGATGCATGATCCCCATTGCCAAAAACCGCGAGGTTTTAAGGTAGAGCGAGGAGCCGTACTAGGGACGGTCCCGGTTTTAACTTCCCTGCCATTATGCTGCCGAAATTTTGAATAATATTCGTGTGTTTGAATTATTTTCATATGCTTAAACTATATTTATTCATTGTATAAAAACATTCATGTGTTGAATTGATATTCATTCGTTGATTAGAAATTCATGTGTTGAATGGTATTCATATTTTGAAATAAATTGTTTGATAATAAAATCACATTTTTATCTATATATAGAAACTATAGAAAACATTCATGTGTTGAATTGATATTCATTCGTTGATTAGAAATTCATGTGTTGAATGGTATTCATATTTTGAAATAAATTGTTTGATAATAAAAATCCCATTTTTTATCTATCTATAGAAACTATAGAAAACATTCATGTGTTGAATTGATATTCATTCGTTGATTAGAAATTCATGTGTTGAATGGTATTCATATTTTGAAATAAATTGTTTGATAATAAAAATCACCTTTTATCTATATATATAAAATCCTATTTTTGTCACCTATATGAACTATATAGAAAAATAGTGTTTTGAAATGAATTGTTTTACAATAAAAATCACATTTTTATTGTATGCATTAATCGTTGAAATGTGAAGAGTTAAAAATAGCCACTTGTTCAAAATAAACATATATGAGTTGAAATATTCATTAATTAGCTAATGAAATGATTTGCACCTATTTATGTAACATTAGAATGAATGGTGTTTTTAAACCAAATAGAAATCAAATATGAAGTCGAATAGAAAATGATAAATGATAAGAACTGTGTATATATGTACATACATATTCATTGAACAGGTTATAGCAAAGGGGCTAGAGAAGAGGAATAAAATTTTGTGCCCGACAAATAGGTACACATTTACTGTTTTGTTTGGGTGATGATTTTATGAGCCTGTTGGCTAGCCGCTTGGCTTTTTCTTTTTCTTTTTGAGATTAGAAGGACCGGGAAAGCTATTTGCGATTTCCCGATGCTCCCGGTGCAGGGGAGGTTATGGCGAAATTTTCCAAAATTTTAAGGCGTTAGTGAAATTTTTGAAGTGAAAACGATATTGAAATTGTTGAATGAACTATATTTATATAAATATATAAATATATATAAAATTAAAACGAAACGAAGCCGCGCAGTTCGTATTTTGAAACCGTGATTTCAAACAACTAGTACGGGGAATCCGACCATTGGATTTTCCCGAAACCTCAACCGTCGGGTTCGCCTTGGAAATATCTTCCCAACGGCACCAACTTTGTAAAAATCCAACGGTTGGATTGTCTGGAATGTTTAATTCAAATCTGATGAAAAACAGCGCCAGAAGCGATTATATTTATATATATATAAATATAATTATATATTTAATCGAATAACGACGTTGTAGTTCGTATTTTGAAATCGAAACTTCAAACGATTGTACCGGGAGATCCGACCGTCGGATTTTCCCGAAACTGGAACCGTTGGATTCGTTTTGAAAAGACCTTTCTAATGATGTAAATTTTGTGAAGATCCAACGGTTAGATTTTCAGATATGTGTAAATCAAATCTGAAGAAAAACAGCGCCACGGCCGCGTTATGGCCCGAAGCGTCGTTTTGAATAAATTGGCTATTTTAAAATAAATAAAAATAGCGATAAATCGTTATAAAATATCATAAACAATATGGAATGAAAATAAACTGAATTTGCTCGATTTATGTTGTATTTGATGGTTGAATGTATTTGGTGTGAAAATTACATTAAAGAACAAAATTGGTGTTATCGAATAATTTAACCACTGAAATAAATTGATTTGAAATTCTAAATATACGTGAATTATTTGAAAAGGCCGAGTTAATTCTCATTTCAAATAATTGACCGACGATTGAAAGTCGAAGATGAAGACGGTGGTCGAAGACCGGAGATCTTCACCTCGTTTGGATGGTAACCGAGGTCCTGATTGGGAGGCATCCCGAAATATGGATAATGAGTGGTGATCGCCCAGACGTACGTGGTGATCGATGGGTTTGCGAGGTATTTAGTGCCTCCGGTTTCGTTCAGACCCAGAACGGACTTGTAAATGGACTGTGTGTCCGACATTGGAATTTGTTCTGTGTGATTGATAGCCATCAGTTGCACGGTGTGAATTGCCTGTGTGGCATGCTAAGATGCAGTGATCAGGACTTCTATTGAAAAGCAAAGTCTTGTGGTGATGATCAAAGCACCGCCTATGTGGCGTAGCTTTGTGTATAACGTGAATTCGCGAGCCTCACACCCCGGTATGAACCTAAAACGGGAGAAGGACCTCAGGGAGGGCATGCGTTTCCTTCTAGCTAGGGTGGTGTCAGTGACCTACCAGCCCTGACATTTATATACTTTTCACCTATGTGGTTGTTGCTGTTGCGAGGCGCCTCGGTTTGATCGGACGATCCGGGTCCGATGGAGTCATTCGTTGGCTCGTTTACGCCCCAAAGGGCGGGGAAACGTATTGTTCAGGCATTTTAATCCACATCGGTGGACCGGCCCTGTCGCTCCAAAGGCTTGACTGAGTACTTGCCTGAGACATGGGCTAGATTGTCTCGAATTCGGTAAGGACTATCTTTTGCCTTGGTTCATGACGGAAATCCAATTTCCAAATACGCGACGATGCGATTTTGATTGTATACCTATATATGGCGACATAGTGGTATGGGGCATTAATGCCGCCTATGATTGATAGTTATGATTTGGAATTGTTTTCAAAACATATAAACACTAGCAATAATATCAAATGCCTTTGTTTTATTCGTATCAAGCATATTTGGCCGTTATAAGGTAAAAACTCAATCCTCCGGTTTGCGTTGCATTGTGTGATGGGAACTGAGTCTTATAACGGCTTCATTTTTATAAAAAGCATAGCGATGTTTAAAAGAAAGATTTGTTTTAAAGCACTGGCAATCCAATGGAGTAAACCCGTTCCACGGAAGTGGCGTGGTCCTGTGATTGGCCAATTATATATGTGTTGAGCGGATTTCTCATACCAGTCCCATGACTGACTCGTAGTTTGTTTCACTTTCAAACTCGGGTGCCCCTTTTTCTACACGGGCAGCCTTGTATTCAGGTTTAGCTGGTTCTTTTTCTGAATAGCTGGAGCTGAAGATGGATTCTATCATTTATTTCTTTTTATGCTGTTCAGCTCCTATTGTACATATTTTGTTTATTTCCGCTGTAGACATTTATGTATAGCTGAACTGTATTTGTACTAAGTAAGATCCTGTATACTGTGTAACTCTGATGATTACTTTTTCCAGTATATTCTATTGTTCATTATCTGGTGTATTTATTTAATTCTGTTCTGCTATTATCTGTTTCTGTGTTATATTCCAAAGATAACCCTTGTCTCCGTCGGAACGGGATTTCGGGTCGTCTCAGTTTGGGTTTGAGGGCTTTAACGCGGAGAGGAAGGGGAAGGGGGAGGCGCGAGCTCGGGGGGGGGGGGGGGGGGTGGCGTTGCTCAGGCGGGGGTGCATTGGAGGAAACGGCGGTGGCTCCATCGGTCGTCGAGTGCTTTCCTCCCCTTTTTTTCTTTTTCTTTTTTATTTGCGTTGACCGGTCTGGGGAAAGAGAGAGTGGAGGGTAGGGGTTATATAATATAATATATATTTAATTATTTTAAATTCTAAAAGCAACTTTTTATTTTCAACTCGTAATCGAACCCACAGACTGTCGTCCCTAGCTAATTATCCCCATTTCAAACACAATGGGATATGTTTCGTAGGCCAATTTGGTCGTTACGATCAGTTTCCATTAAATTTAAAATATAGATCAGTATATATTCAATTTGAACGCACATTTTAATTTACCGGGGCCACATACTGACTCAAAAAATTTCAAAAAAATATTTTCTAGCTTCGAATTTACGATACGGTCCTAACAAAACCAATTTCGTCAAATTCTGAGACCGTTTGAAAAATGGCCATTTTCCAGTCAATTAAAATCAACTGAAATTGGTCAAACGCATTTAAGTGTGCCACGCTCACATATTAAATCGAAAAATTATGAAATTTGAAACTTAGCAATAACTTGACATCACGGATCCAACAAAAGGGGTTTCGTCGAAATCCGAGGTCGTTTGCAAAATTTTCATTTTTAAGGGCCAGAATTCCATAGCGACTATTCTGAAATTTCAACTGGACATATCTTTTGATTCCCGCTATAAAATTTCAATTTTTGGGATTCGTTGGAAAGATATTTTCTATTAGATTCAAATATTTTTGGTTTCACTAAAATCCGGTTTATTTTGCACCCAGTACATTCATTTCAATTTTGAAATCGAATTATCGAACTACCTCGCTATTTTCAATTCCTTTTATAATTATAAATAATTATATATATTCTAACGACGACGAATATAAATATAAACGTTCGAACTCCATTCAAAATAAATTTCTCGTCGATATTATTTAAAATAATTCATTTTAAATAATCAAAATTCACTAAAATTGCCAAAATAAAATTTTTAAATTGGCCCAGATTTCCGGGTTATTACAATCCCCCCACTTAAAACTTTTCGTCCCCGAAAAGGAACGAAGCCGAAAGTTGTTTAACTAATCAACTCAACTTTCAATATTTTCATTACGGCTTAAGTTCTTCAACTTTTCAGTTTCTAAGAACTTTTCAAATTTTTCAAAAATTTGGCTAACACCCTAAATTTTCGAAAAATTTCGCCATAACCTCCCCTGCACCGGGAGCACCGGGAAAATCCCGAAATTGCCTTACAGGCCCTCTGATCTCAAAAAGAAAAAGAAAAAGCCAATCGGCTCATAAAATCATCATCACCCAAACAAAACAGTAAATTATGATAAACATGTACCTATTTGTCGGGCAAACAAATTTTATTTCTCTGCTCTAGCCTCCTTGCTATGACATGTTCAATGTAAGTACATGTATATGCAAGCAAATGCGACTAATTTTCAATACAATTCACTTTTTGAACTTTTTGGCTATATGGTACAAATTTTAATTAATCAACCAATAATCACAACACAACCATCAATCAGTTAGTTGATTAGCTTTTCAAATTTCATAACTTTGATATATAGTCAAAAAATCAGATTTTTGATGCCAAATCACAAAAATAAGTCCTATCTAGTTTCGGTTCTCACACCAGTCAATTGGAAATATATAGAAACCTCACTTTCGTCGCTCGAAAATAAATACTGGTGATGGTGCCCCGTCACCAGAATTATCCCCGGGCACTAGAGTGCGATTCTATAACTACCCAATACATTAAAACTTCGAATACACGTTTGCAAGACATATATGCAAAGTCTTTATATATTGGATTGTCCAAATTCAATATAAAATAAATAATCAAATACGAATAATTGATTAAAATTTCAAAACAAAACTTGTTTTCATTTTTAAAAATACTCTTCACACTCGTTCTAGGATACTACTGATCCCATCTCTAACGAGTCATCCCCGTTGGATATTACTAATCCAATATCTGATGAATTCTTTCGTATGGTTCTAATGTGTCTTGTTCTCTGAGCTTTGTAAACCAAAGCTCTGATACCAAATGTGACAATCTGGAATTTCGCTCAATACGAATCAGTCGCTAAACCGACCCAGACCGTTCGAAACGCCTGATTGTTTTGAGAACACGACAAAATAGAACGCAGACGGAAGAACATTTCATTGTTTATTACAACAATTCCATCAGAATACAAGAATATACAGAGTATGAATACATATTACACAGAAATATCAGAGATTTAAATTACATTTAAATACATCGCAGCGGAAATAACACAAAACACAACTAGAAGGAGATATACGGATACAAAGCTTTCCGGATATCATTCCAGCTGTAAACCAAGATTATGTGAATATAAATCTGCAAAACCCAAAACTACTAGCTGCCCGTGTCAAAATAAGGGCACCCAGAGTTTAGGTTAAAACAATAAACTCCAGGTCAGTCATGGGACTGGTGTGAGAACTAAAACGGTTATTTAAATCTTTACTTTAAATCAGATATATCAAGGGACCACGCCGTATAACACGGAACGGGTTTCCTCCCAAGAATACCATTGCATATAACAAAACAGCGCAATGCTTTTTGAAAAAAAATGAAGCTATTATAAGACCCAGGTCCTATCACACAATGCAATGCAAGCCGGGGGATAAGGTTTTCCCTTATAATAGCCAAACATGCTTAGTACGTTTTAAACAAATCATTTGATACTATTATAAGTGCATTGTTTATAAAACAACTTCAAATCATAAGTATCAATCATAGGCGGCATGGGTACCATATATCATGTCGCCAATACTAAGCTCTACAAATAAAACCGCAAAGTCAACGTATTTGGAAATTGGATTTCCATCTGTGAACCGAGGCAAAAGATAGTCCTCTACCGATTCGAGACGCTCTAGTCCGACCCTCAGGTCAGAGCTCGAGTGACCTTTGGATCGTCAGGGCCGGTCCACCGATGTGGATTAAAATGCCTGAACACTACGTTTCCCCATCCTTTGGGGTGTCAATGAGCCAACAAATGACTCCATCGGACCCGGATCGTCCGATCAAACCGAGGCGCCTCGCAACAGCAACATCCACATAAATCAAATTCGTTAGGGCGTGTAAAACCACTGACGCCACTTCTAACTAGAAGGAAACACATGCCCTCCCTGATGTCCTCTCCCATTTCTGGTTCACAACCGGGGCGTGAGGCTCGTGAATTCATGTTACACAAAGCTATGCCACACAGGCCGTGCTTTGATCATCAACCACAAGACTCTGCTTTTCAATAGAAGCCTTGATCATTTGCATCTTAGCAAGCCACACAGGCAAACCACTCTATGCAACCAATATCAGTCACACAGAATGAAATCCAATGTCAGACACATAGTCCATTTACAAGTTCGTTATGGGTCTGAACCAAACCGAAGGCACCTAGTACCCCGCAAATCCATCGATCTCCAAGTACGTCTGGACGATCACCAACCGATTCCCTCATCTTGGGTGTACGGCCCAATCAAGATCATTAGTAATTATCCAAACGACATGAAGACCTCCGGTCTTCGACCATCGTCTTCATCTTCGAATAATCGTCGAATCAGTTATTCAGAATGGGATAACCCTGTCTTTCCGAATAACTCGCGTATATAATAAATAAGAGTTACACAAACACAACATACGCCACATTCCAGGTCATCAGTCACTAACCGTAAATTAATCAAGAGGATAATTCCCCAAATATTAACCCCGAAGGCCGAAACCAACATCAGATCAATACCTAGGAAATCACTCTGCTTAACCAACCTACAGTTAGTTTCTAAATTTCACATTCTTAGGGAAAGGTTCCCATTAATTTTATCAAAGATAAATTCTTTCAAATTCATTCTTTAATCTTCCTTTTGTATATCACTTCAAACTAGTCGGGATTAACGAACCTTACCGAAGTAATCATTTGTTTTAATTTCCCAACCCCAGCCTATTCATCCCATGAAGTAAAACTGGTTATACTTCATATCTAACACCACGGTGTTATCGGTAAATTCAATTACCATTTCATGTTTAAATCTAATTAAAGATTTAACTATCGCCTGGAGCAAAACTGGTGATACTCCATTCTCGATCTTTTCAATCTAATTAAAGATTCACTAAAAGTCCACTTAGTTTTAATCTTTGATAGGGTTAAAGAATCTGTGTCATTTAAAACATGGTTCATGATAAACCCAAAATCTCATTCCATTTCAATCAAACCCTAACCATAAATTAGCAAATGAGCAATTCCCTTAGTATTAACCCCGAAGGCCGAAACCAACATCAGATCAATACCCCAGAAACCATTTAACTTAACTAATCTCCAGTTAGTTTCTGATTTTCTTAACTCCTTTAGGTCTAAGAAAAGTATTATTGAAGATACCGTTCACGACAACCCAAAATCACATTCTATTAATTATCGGGTTAAAGAACAAGTGTTATTTAAAACACTGTTCACGATAAACCCAAAAATCAATACCAATTCAATTCCAATTAAATATCATTTAATTGGTATTCTTCATTAAATCTAAATACGAAGATTTAATCTTTTTCTCAACTGGGCTTAAGAACAGTGTTAATGAAGACACCATTCACGACAAACCCGAATCACATATTATATTAAATACAAGGCTCTGAATAGAAAATATATCGGCTTATATTCAATACCAAATTCTACGGCTAACAAATGTCGTATTGGAAATAACGATATAAATATATATCTTTCAAATTTCAATAACAATATTGTATAATCACGAAATCCAACATCGAAATATTCCAAAGACAATTTCGATTCAAATCCATTCCAATTCAATTATTGGAAATTCTGGTTATTTTTAAAACCACTTTCAAATCCACTTTATTTATTTAAAAGTAAATAAATTTTTATTCTAGTTCAAAACTAGTTCATTTCAATAAAAATCTATTTTTATCTTTTCAAAGATGGAGTTTTTCATCCCAATTCTTCCCAAATCACTTCTTATGATTTTACACAAATTTTTGATATTTTTAATAATTTTATCAAGGTCCGTACAGCCGATTTCCATCAACGGCCATCGAACTGCACTTACAGTGACCTTTTCTAAATTTGATTTGGACATAATTCCGGTTTTAGGAGAATCCGACGGTAGGATCTCCCGTAATATCCATTCGAAGTCAATGGTTGAAATTCGCGAACTGCCGCGGCGCGGCGCGTTCTATTCAGGCCATTATATTATATATATAATATATACTTCATCGATTTCCTTTTAAAACGTATTTTATAAATCGTTTTAAATTCGTTTTCGAAACGATTTTAACTTCATTTCTAATTCAAATCAAAATTGATTTTTTCCAATATAAATTCATTTCAAATTGATTTCAATTCAAATCGATTTTTAATTCAATTTTAGTTCGTTTTCAATTCATTTCAATTTCAATTCGAATTCATTTCTATTCAATTTAATTCGAATTTATTTCTCTTCAATTTCAATTCGAATTCATTTCTATTCAATTTAATTCGAATTTCAATTCTTTTCAAAATATCAGATTTTGAAATCATTTTCGATATTCATTATAAAATGAATAAAACCGATATAAATATCGTCCACGTCAAAATGGCGTCAATCCAATCAACACGGCTTTCAAATATTTCTACTTTCAAATATTCTATTTCAAATATTCCTTTTTCAAATATTTTTACTTTCTAATATTCTATTTCTAAACTGGAATGAGGCCCAATCAATTACCATAGATTTTACTTCTATGGATTTACATACAACGCATGTATACATCGACAATGACAAATAATCAACCATTATCCAAATTGCATTCTACACTGTATAAGCATCAAATATAAATATTTAACGCTTATAACAGTCTGTCAATCAATCGATCAACATACAACTAATTATCGGAATTAGTGTACGTCATATATCATCCCAATACCCGTGTGGGGTTTCAAACAATCAAACACAGATTTTATTTGTGCAGTTGGGCGATGTGTAAAATTTATCGTCCCAATCAATTTCAGTCAAACGTGTGTATATAAACAAATCATTCGATTTGTTTATATTTATTTCATTTCATATACACGTTAAAAATTCTATTTTTAACTATATAATATTTTCCACTATAAATATTTTATTTCGTTTCACATCACACAATCAATTTTCACCACAACAAACAATCAAACATACAAGCCTTCCATGGTCTGTGGATAATGAGTGTCGGGTGCTGTTAAGCACCGTCTACATCCTAGTATATATTTTAACTAGAAAAAAAAGATTTAAAGTGAGAAGTTCTCACCGAAAAGCTAAACCAACGCCACGACTTTTCTTATGTAGAAATTCTTCATCGTCTCTCCAACAAGATCTGTTTCAATACATTAAAATTCTTGTTTTTAACATCGCTACTTTGCATAGATAAAAATTATATTTTTATCGCTTTACCTAAAATAAAAATCACATTTTTATTTTCATACCACTCGTATAAAAATCATATTTTTATAATGGCACTTCATATAGGAAAATCATATATTTTTACTCGCTTTCATGTTAGTAAAAATCGTATTTTTATCTTGATGTTTAAAATATAAAAATCCTTTCTTTCTATTTGTAAAAATCATACTTTTCCTATATAAAGATTCAACCTTTTCTATAATAAAGATCCGACCTTTCTATTATTAAAAATCCGACCTTATCTATTATAAAAATCATATTTTTAAACTTAAAATCATATTTTTAATTCTATCATATTATATATATGTAAAAGCTGAATTTGTAAATGCTATTACATAAAAAAAACTGATTTTTTTCCATTATTTAAAACCTATTTACAGTAAATGAATAAAGAAAATTAATAAATAAAATAATATAAAACTTACGGTGGAGGTGAGGGGTGGAGGATCGTCGGAGGAGCGTTGGGTGGCCGGAGCAGGCGGAAGGGGGTCGGAATCATGGCGGCGGCCCTCTGCAGGCGGTGGTGGTGGTAGGGCAAAAGGGGCGGCGCTGGTTCCAGTTCGGGTTTGAGGGCTTTACCGCAGCCATTTCTTTTTTTTATTTGCGTTGACTGGTCTGGGGAAAGAGAGAGTGGAGGGTAGGGGTTATATAATATAATAAATATATTTAATTATTTTAAATTCTAAAAGCAACTTTTTATTTTCAACTCGAAATCGAACCCATAGACTGTCGTCCCTAGCTAATTACCCCCATTTCGAACACAATGGGATATGTTTCGTAGGCCAATTTGGTCGTTACGATCAGTTTCCATTAAATTTAAAATATAGATCAGTATATATTCAATTTGAATGCACATTTTAATTTACCGGGGCCACATACTGACTCAAAAAATTCCAGAAAAATATTTTCTAGCTTCGTATTTACGATACGGTCCTAACAAAACCAATTTCGTCGAATTCTGAGACCGTTTGAAAAATGGCCATTTTCCAGTCGATTAAAATCAACTGAAATTGGTCAAACGCATTTAAGTGTGCCATGTTCACATATTAAATCGAAAAATTATGAAATTTGAAACTTAGCAATAACTTGACATCACGGATCCAACAAAAGTGGTTTCGTCGAAATCCGAGGTCGTTTGCAAAATTTCCATTTTTAAGGGCCAGAATTCCATAGCGACTATTTTGAAATTTCAACTGGACATATCTTTTGATTCCCGCTATGAAATTTCAATTTTTCAGATTCGTTGGAAAGATATTCTCTATTAGATTCAAATATTTTTGGTTTCGCTAAAATCCGGTTTATTTTGCACCCGGTACATTCATTTGAATTTTGAAATCGAATTATCGAACTACCGCGCTATTTTCAATTCCTTTTGTAATTATATATATTCTAACGACGACGAATATAAATATACACGTTCGAACTCCATTCAAAATAAATTTCTCATCGATATTATTTAAAATAATTCATTTTAAATAATCAAAATTCACTAAAATTGCCAAAATAAAAATTTTAAATTGGCCTAGATTTTCGGGTTATTATAGTTCTCAAAATCTCGAATTGAGATTAGTTATTTTAGATTTCGAATATGTTAATTTGTAGCTCCTCGAGCTTGGGATGAATTTTTATCAGCTGAAGATATGACTGCGTATTTGAAATCCAACTAAGAAAAAGAGTACAACTTTGGAATTCATGCAAGGATGAATATAACATAAGCGCATCTTGAAGGAAAGGCATGGTTCAGTGAAATAAATCACGACTTCATTCAACTAATCTACAATAGTTTACCTTGATCACAAAAAGGTTTTAATCCAAATGGTATTTTGTGGTTCATTTATATGTTGATTCACTAAAATTTTCTTTGAGTACCTATTGGGTTGTTAATCATTTTAATAACACAGAACTTAAGTTCCTAGTGAATTGTGGTTGTGAACAATTTGATCATCGACCTTATATGAGCTACATGTTCTAAACAACTACTCAGGTGTCTCAGGTTGTTATTGTAGGTGATGACTGAGACATCATTGGTGTTTTGCACTACAGGCGTTTGACGTATTATAGAGATGAGGTGGAAAACTATTTGAAGTCATATTGATAATGTTTACAACCTGGTAATGTTCTCCAACCTCAAATAATTGTCCCTGATTTTCATTTATTTTCTTTTCCATTTTAACAAGTGAGAACTACTGTGACAACCCGGATTCCGACAGACCGAAATTTTCAAATTCGATCTATCAAAACCCGAGTTGGGTGCTGTGGTATCCTGCAGAAAAAGACAGAGATAAAGAAACATGTCAGAACTCGTAGAGCATCTCACAGCGGAAGGAATTAAAATATAATATATTCAAAAATAGCTTTACCTTATAAATCATACTGTATAACCAGTATCCAAAGCTATACCATCTCTGTCATGAACCTAACCTGGAAGTATGTAATAAGGAGGGGGTCAGAACATAAGTTCTGTGTGAGAGGACTTATAATAAACTTCTGTGTAACACTACATATACCGTTCCATATATTTTCTTAGTTATTAGGTTAATCTCGTCATTAGCACCTAAGGCTAAACTCATGTCGTTCTTGTTCACATACTAGTATATTAACCTAATATCTCGTATATGTGGATACCCCCTACTCGTATTATCTTTTCCATGTATGTGTACAGTCCCTTTCCATTTATCGTACGGACTTCATTACATAACTATATACTACCTCAGCGTAGTGCCACCATTTCCGTAATTGTTTGGACTGCCACGTTTCCTTAATTCGGTTAGGGTTTATGCCACCGAGGACTACTAGGGATAATGCTACCTAACGAAATATGCCCTCTAGTCCAGGACACACTACCCAGAGCGATATATGTTCCTAGACCTTCCCCGCGTAAGTATCGTGAACCATTTTTCGATGACTAGATGCACATGTACTCTATATGTGCTACCCGAGTCCCGTGGCAGGGCAAGTCAAGAAACACGGAACTCGGTCAGGACCTTTAAGTTGTCTGCCGATGCAGATGCTAAGGTATGTTTTTCTAGTGGCTATGGTCCCACTCGACCCCTCCCTCAACTAATGAAAGGTCATTCTTGAAAAATGAGAACTATATGTCGGCCCCTCTATGCCCCACTAACCTATGACCAACCGCAACCACAACTAGATAGCAAGTATATGGTTCGTAGGAGTTCTCCTCCTTTCCGCTGTGCGTACCTCGACTGACTCAAGATGGTAGGTAGACGACGAGTTGCTATCACAGGGCTACTGGTCTCGCCGAATCACGCTGGTCCATCCTAGTCTTTAGGTTGCCATTTATTGCAACCAAGGCATACCCTTGGTTCTTCTAACGCAGACCTTAACCTCTGTGAGCCCAGGAGGATCATCTACAGCCTCACAGAGGGATACAAGAGTACCCTCATGTCCCCTCGAAGCCTCGGGCTTCGTAACCCAATTCGTTGGAGCCTTCTTTAAAATCAGACGGCCATACGCTCCTTCTCGTGTTCTACTAAGGTTTACTACTTAGTTTCTTTAACTAAGGTTTACTACTTAGCCCTCTTAGTTTTTAACTAATGTTTACTTAGTTTCCTGAATCGTCGTTTTCTTAACTAAGGTTTACTACTTAGTCCTTTTAACTAAGGTTTACTACTTAGTTCTATCAATCGTTCATTTTTCTTAACTAAGGTTTACAACTTAGTCAACTTTAACTAAGGTTTACTGCTTAGTTTTCTTTCTCGTTATCTACTTAGTTATTTTAACTAAGGTTTATTACTTGATTCTCTTAACCAAGGTTTGATACTTAGTTTATGTTTACCGTTGGTTATCAACTGAATTTATACTTAACTTACTTAAGTCCATTGATAAGCCTTATAACATGTTGTCTTTCAATTTCATAAATTATTCCCTTTTTGGGTCACAACAACATGTTATATTTAATTCATTGTTAAGTATACCTTATCCCACATATATACTGATTGGGGGAACAACCCCCTAAATACCAGCCCCGAAGACCGAGATCAACATCAGACTGGCACCTCGGGAATAACTCTACCCAACCAACATATATGATTCAAAATTTACTTCTTTACTTTTCAAACCACTTAATTTGTAATTAAGTATATCTCCTCATATAAGTTATCTTATTCTTCCCTTTTTCGTTCTTATAACTTATTGTATCCCATAAGTTATATTTTCCCCTTTTTGTCCCTAGGACAAGTCTAACCTATTATCCTTCTTTTTTCTTATTCAAATTTGTAATAGGTTATTTATCATTCCCCATATTCCGTCATTAGTTCAGATTAACCTTTTTATTATTATTGTTTCCATATTTTACACATGTCTTACTATGGTTAAGTCTTATACTTACATGTTTATACATATCTTGTCTTACTACAGTTAAGTCTACACTTACCTGTACCCACTTAACCCTCCAACCATACCCTTGTCACCCACATGTGTTATTATGGTTAGTATTCCTTAATGCATTCATTATGCCATAACGATGTATGACCACCCACATTGGACTAACATTTTGTGGCTGTTGGATGTGCCGGGCGGTTCCGGGCAGTCTTACGCCACAACTTGAGTCCAACCTCGTGTCATAAACCGTTACGCTCAAATTTCCTCCTTTGACCTCTCACATTAGACGTCCAATTGTGGCTGCTGGATTTGCCGGGCGGTTCCGGGCAGTCTTATACCACAATTGCGTCTAACCTCGTGTCAAAGGTTTATTAATATTCGTATTTCACCCAAACCCCCAAAATTCATGTTATGCAGTTCAAATTTACTTTTAAGCCTATTCAAGTGGTCATTAATTAGACCAATTTAATGTTGATTCATACCAAATTACATGTAACTCAATTACCCAACTTTTATTCAAGTTTACCAATTCCAAATCATTTATTTCCAATGGTATTCATATTTTTAAATAAGTTCGAGTCCTAGAAAATATGACTAACATATTAAATCCCCAAATTCAAATCCATGTTTTATTCTAATGTCATCGGCTAATTAACAAGTTTAAATCTTTTCAATGATGACAATCTTATGCTAAAACCCAAATCGTGTTCATACTTATACTTCCCAACTTGGTTTACACATTCAAACCTTGCTAATGGTATACTATACCCAAACCCTTTTGTAATTCATAACCAAACTCTCCAATTTATGTCATATCCCAAAATCTAGTGTTTCCCCTTTTCGTTCGCAATATTCAATCGTATTCATTTCATGATAGATCTAGGCTCGAGATAGCCTAATTATAAAGAAATAAAGAGGGAAGGATAAAAGGAGGAACGTGACCATATAATAATTTAACATATGAAAACATTACAGGTCCAATCTTTCACAATAATTTCATCGCATATTTTACATAGGGAATGTTTGAAACGAAAAATATTAATCTTATACAAAAGTTGTATTATAAACCACTCACATTGCTTGTCGTCTTCAAAATGAGTACTAGATAACTCTAGTATTGTTTTCCCTCTTTTATTTAGCTTGGATTTCTGTTTTTGAATCATCTTTGATTTCTCTTTGCGGCATAAATTCGCAAATCTGAATCCATTATCTTCTCTTTAGCTTTGAATCTCTTTTCTATTTCATTGTTGTTCTAGATCTTATTCTTTTTATTTTAACGAATAGATGTTGTAGAGAAAAGAGGGGAGAATAGATCCAAGATCTTTTGGAGAAGAAGAAAATGAGAGAGAAGGGAGCCATGGCTTCGCCATGAATTGTTGTGAATTTTACAATGAGCTTAGGGTTGTTTATATAGGTGCCAAACTACGAATCTAGCCCTCTTTTATTTGTTAAAGAACATTAATGAAGATTTATTTAGCAAAACCATTCCTTTGTTTATACCTTAATCGTATAAAATTTGTTTCCCTTTTTCTTTTATTTAAACAAGGCAACAATTTATTTTTCTCTACCTTTTTAACATAATTATTATTTATTTATGTAAATAAATACCATACGTTTACTTACACTCGTGTTCTTATCAAATATGGTATCCAACTATGCCTTTATTTTTATTTTATTTTTAATCGTAGAAAATATAGTATGTGTTAACTATTTTACTAAAGGGAATTTAATATCTTTTTATTTTTATTTTATCCTTCTCATAGCCGTTATTGATGGCTATTTATTCATTGTTTTTTCTATTCATGTCATATTTGAAATGCCTAAATGCATTTACTACATGTACTCTCTTTTTCCATATTTAATGTAACCGTTATATTATCCCTAAATATAACATTAATGTCTTTAATTTACCAATTTCATTTCTTACCAGTAAAACAAATCCCCTAATCTCGAATTAGTGTTGCCTCTTATATATATATACATATATATATATATATATATATATATAATACCAAATACTTAACATTTAGTCAACCTCAAGCCAATTTATTAATGTCATAATTATGCATTAAATTTTTTATTTTTATTTTTATTTACATGTTTGCTATAAATAATCGTAGGTGCATGCATCTAGTCTCCTTAATCACAGGTGCATGCATCTAGTCTCCTTAATCATAGGTGCATGCATCTTGTCTCCTTAATCACAGGTGCATGCATCTAGTCTCCAAACATTTAAATCAAAAAACGTGCCACATTTATTTCAACCTATGTCGGTTCCAAAAAGAGTACTTAATGCTTTCTTTTTTTTCAAATACATTGAACCTTTTAAGTGCATGATAATCTCTACAATTTAAACTAAATTTATGAACGTGCATATGAATGTATTTCCATTCTCCTCCTTAAACGCGCATTCCTTATTGTATATTACTTTTCTTTTCCTTAAATATGTCAATGCATATAAAATATATATATTTTATCCTACGCGTATATAAACTTCTGCGGCTTACAACTTCTTCATTTGTTATCCGTTTTACGCAAACTTGGTATCCATCTGAACCAGAATTTTGGGGCGAACGCAATGATGACATCTCTTTTACTTAATTCCTGATATTTAAATTAAGTATCTTTATTTTATTATCTTTTTCTGTTACATACATTGTTATCGTATAAATCTTCTTCTTTTCAACGTATGTATTAATTTAAACTGCATATCACTATCATGCATATAAACATTTTTAATTACATTAAAAATGCGGGGTGTTACATTCTCCCACCCTTAAGAAATTTCGTCCCCGAAATTTGGTAGGGGTAAAATCAAATAATCCCTCACATATTATATCATCCATCATGTGTACATCCATTTTTTCAAACATTGTGCACATGTGCAAAGTGAAACACATCATAGTAATGCATGTATGCCTAATTTGGTACAACCTATATGTATGCAAATTTTTAAAAACTCTTTCAAAACATGATGCTCACATCCTAAGTATACTTGCAGTTCTATATGAATGCAATATTTTTGAAAAACCAAAACATTTTTCTTCCAAATTTTCCCACACTCTTAAATAAGAGCACGGTTCATCCAATTGTTGCATCCAAACCCTACCAACCATCATTAAATTCAAAATTTAGAAAAATCTAATTTTTTCCAAATTCGATTTCTTATGTTACAAAAAGGTATAAAACGGAAAAATTTACATTTTCCGTTTTTCTTTTATGTACCTTTTCTAGTTGCACTTGGATTTTTACATAGCTATTCTATAAAAGGTTCCTATTTTCCTATCCAAGCACAATTACATAAGAAACTTTTTTTTTAAACATATCTTGGAGTAATTTCATATTTATTCATCTTTTTTTTCTTTTTCTTAAGATTTTCAATTTCTTTTCCCGTCACGTTTTGTTGCTTGATTGATTCAGTTGTTTTCTTGTTAGTTAGGCTAGCCTTCTTCTTAAGTTTATTTTTCAACCAAGCTTTTCTATTTTCTACTCAAACAGTATCTTACATAGCTACAACTATGGGCCTAGAATCTTAGGACTTTGTTACCTCTAACAATCGCGAGTCCACACAATAGGATCTATACACTTGCTTGCCATTCCCTACCTAGTAGTAACTACTAGTCCATGCTGTGTATTACTAGCCTATACTTTATGTCTTTTTCTCAAGCAACAAACCTAGGTTTCTCAATGTTTATGCATTCTACGGGAATTTTCCATTAGCTTTAACATTAGCTAATCTTTGACCGGAAATTGGTAAGAGAATAATTCCCTAAGCATCAACCCCGAAGACCGAAATCAACATCAGATTGATACTCAGAGAATCACTCAACCCCACCAATCTCCAGTTAGGTTCTAATAAATTATCATTGGGTTAGACTCAAAGTGGTTCTTCAACTCACTAGGCTTTCCTAGGCACTTTCGCAAATTCAATTTTCTCGACTATATATATTCCCAATCCATTTTCCACATTTTTCAACCTTTTCTAGTTTATAAGGTTTCACTTCTAAACCCACTACTCTGAAATAATAACATTTATGGGATACTTTCTTTCCCTAATACCAAATCATATTGTACACTTTCCAACCAAACCACCTAAGGGTCTCAAAAATTTCTATGTTTATTACTTCAGTGTACAAACTAAATATCCCAACACTTTTCATATCTAGTGGGCTACTATATGGATCTAGGTTTATATATATAATATATTTATATTTAAGAAAATACAAATACGTTCACTCATTATCTCCCTAGGAACACTAAACCAAAGCTCTGATACTAGATGTGACAACCCGGATTCTGACAGACCGAAATTTTCAAATTCGATCTATCAAAACCCGAGTTGGGTGCTCTAGTATCCTGTAGAACAAGACAAAGATAAAGAAACATGTCAGAACTCGTAGAGCATCTCACAGCGGAAGGAATTAAAATATAATATATTCAAAAATAGCTTTACCTTATAAATCATACTGTCTAACCAGTATCCAAAGCTATACCATCTCTGTCATGAACCTAACCTGGAAGTATGTAATGAGGAGGGGGTCATAACATAAGTTCTATGTGAGAGGACTTATAATAAACTTCTGTGTAACACTACATATACCGTTCCGTATATTTTCTTAGTTATTAGGTTAATCTCGTCATTAGCACCTAAGGCTAAACTCATGTCGTTCTTATTCACATACTAGTATATTAACCTAATATCTCGTATATGTGGATACCCCCTACTCGTATTATCTTTTCCGTGTATGTGTACAGTCCCTTTCCATTTATCGTATGGACTTCATTACGTAACTATATACTACCTCAGCGTAGTGCCACCATTTCCGTAATTGTTTGGACTGCCACGTTTCCTTAATTCGGTTAGGGTTTATGCCACCTAGGGCTACAAGGGATTATGCTACCTAACGAAATATGCCCACTAGTCTAGGACACACTACCCAGAGCGATATATGTTCCTAGACCTTCCCCGCGTAAGTATCATGAACCGTTTTTCGATGACTAGATGCACATGTACTCTATATGTGCTACCCGAGTCCCGTGGCAGGGCAAGTCAAGAAACACGGAACTCGGTCGGGAGCTTTAAGTTGTCTGCCGATGCAGATGCTAAGGTCTGTTTTTCTAGTGGCTATGGTCCCACTCTACCCCTCCCTCAACTAATGAAAGGTCATCCTTGAAAAATGAGAACTATATGCCGGCCCCTCTATGCCCCACTAACCTATGGCCAACCGCAACTAGATAGCAAGTATATGGTTCGTAGGAGTTCTCCGCCTTTCCGATGTGCGTATCTCGACTGACTCAAGATGGTAGGTAGACGACGAGTTGCTATCACAGGGCTACTGGTCTCGCCGAATCACGCTGGTCCATCCTAGTCTTTAGGTTGCCATTTATTGCAACCAAGGCATACCCTTGGTTCTTCTAACGTAGACCTTAACCTCTGTGAGCCCAGGAGGATCATCTGCAGCCTCACAGAGGGATACCAAGAGTACCCTCACGTCCCCTCGAAGCCTCGGGCTTCGTAACCAAATTCGTTGGAGCCTTCTTTAAAATCAGACGGCCGTACGCTCCTTCTCGTGTTCTACTAAGGTTTACTACTTAGTTTCTTTAACTAAGGTTTACTACTTAGCCCTCTTAGTTTTTAACTAATGTTTACTTAGTTTCCTGAATCGTCGTTTTCTTAACTAAGGTTTACTACTTAGTCCTTTTAACTAAGGTTTACTACTTAGTTCTATCAATCGTTCATTTTTCTTAACTAAGGTTTACAACTTAACTAAGATTTACTACTTAGTTTTCTTTCTCGTTATCTACTTAGTTATTTTAACTAAGGTTTATTACTTGATTCTCTTAACCAAGGTTTGATACTTAGTTTATATTTACCGTTGGTTATCAACTGAATTTATACTTAACTTACTTAAGTCCATTGATAAGCCTTATAACATATTGTCTTTCAATTTCATAAATTATTCCATTTTTGGGTCACAACAACATGTTATATTTAATTCATTGTTAAGTATACCTTATCCCACATATATACTGATTGGGGAACAACCCCCTAAATACCAGCCCCGAAGACCGAGATCAACATCAGACTGACACCTCGGGAATTACTCCACCCAACCAACATATATGATTCAAAATTTACTTCTTTTCTTTCAAACCACTTAATTTATAATTAAGTATATCTCCTAATATAAGTTATATTATTCTTCCCTTTTTCGTTCTTATAACTTATCGTATCCTATAAGTCATATTTTCCCCTTTTTGTCCCTAGGACAAGTCTAACCTATTATCCTTCTTTTTTCTTATTCAAATTTGTAATAGGTTATTTATCATTCCCCATATTCCGTCATTAGTTCAGATTAACCTTTTTATTATTATTGTTTCCATATTTTACACATGTCTTACTACGGTTAAGTCTTATACTTACATGTTTATACATATCTTGTCTTACTACAGTTAAGTCTACACTTACCTGTACACACTTAACCCTCTAACCATACCCTTGTCACCCACATGTGTTATTATGGTTAGTATTCCTTAATGCATTCATTATGCCATAACGATGTATAACCACCCACATTGGACTAACATTTTGTGGCTGCTGGATGTGCCGGGCGGTTCCGGGTAGTCTTACGCCACAACTTGAGTCCAACCTCGTGTCATAAACCGTTACGCTCAAATTTCCTCCTTTGACCTCTCACATTAGACGTCCAATTGTGGCAGCTGGATTTGCTGGGCGGTTCCGGGCAGTCTTATACCACAATCGCGTCTAACCTCGTGTCAAAGGTTTATTAATATTCGTATTTCACCCAAACCCCCAAATTTCATGTTATGCAGATCAAATTTACGTTTAAGCCTATTCAAGTGGTCATTAATTAGACCAATTTAATGTTGATTCATACCAAATTACATGTAACCCAATTACCCAACTTTTATTCAAATTTACCAATTCCAAATCATTTTTTTCCAATGGTATTCATATTTTTAAATAAGTTCGAGTCCTATAAAAGTATGACTAACATATTAAATCCCTAAATTCAAATCCATGTTTTATTCTAATGTCATAGGCTAATTAACAAGTTCAAATCTTTTCAATGATGAAAATCTTATGCTAAAACCCAAATCGTGTTCATACTTATACTTCCCAACTTGGTTTACACATTCAAACCTTGCTAATGGTAAACTATACCGAAACCCCTTTGTAATTCATAACCAAACTCTCCAATTTATGTCATATCCCAAAATCTAGTGTTTCCCCTTTTCGTTCGCAATATTCAATCGTATTCATTTCATGATAGATCTAGGCTCGAGATAGCCTAATTATAAAGAAATAAAGAGGGAAGGATAAAAGAGGAACGTGACCATATAATAATTTAACATATGAAAACATTACAGGTCCAATCTTTCACAATAATTTCATCGCATGTTTTACATGGGGAATGTTTGAAACGATAAATAATAATCTTATACAAAAGTTGTATTATAAACCACTCACATTGCTTGTCGTCTTCAAAATGAGTACTAGATAACTCTAGTATTGTTTTCCCTCTTTTGCTTAGCTTGGATTTCTGTTTTTGAATCATCTTTGATTTCTCTTTGCGGCATAAATTCGCAAATCTGAATCCATTATCTTCTCTTTAGCTTTGAATCTCTTTTCTATTTCATTGTTGTTCTAGATCTTATTCTTTTTATTTTAACGAATAGATGTTGTAGAGAAAAGAGGGGAGAATAGATCCAAGATCTTTTGGAGAACAAGAAAATGAGAGAGAATGGAGCCATGGCTTCACCACGAATTGTTGTGAAGTTTACAATGAGCTTAGGGTTGTTTATATAGGTGCCAAACTACGAATCTAGCCCTCTTTTATTTGTTAAAGAACATTAATGAAGAGTTATTTAGCAAAACCATTCTTTTTTTTATACCTTAACCGTATAAAATTTGTTTCCCTTTTTCTTTTATTTAAACAAGGCAACAATTTATTTTACTCTACCTTTTTAACATAATTATTATTTATTTATGTAAATAAATACCATACGTTTACTTACACTCATGTTCTTATCAAATATGGTTTCCAACTATGCCTTTATTTTTATTTTATTTTTAATCGTAGAAAATATAGTATGTGTTAACTATTTTACTAAAGGGAATTTAATATCTTTTTATTTTTATTTTATCCTTCTCATAGCCATTATTGATGGCTATTTATTCATTGTTTTTCTATTCATGTCATATTTGAAATGCCTAAATGCATTTACTACATGTACTCTCTTTTTCCATATTTAATGTAACCGTTATATTATCCCTAAATATAACATTAATGTCTTTAATTTACCAATTTCATTTCTTACCAGTAAAACAAATCCCCTAATCTCGAATTAGTGTTGCCTCTTATATATATATATATATATATAATACCAAATACTTAACATTTAGTCAACCTCAAGCCAATTTATTAATGTCATAATTATGCATTAACTTTTTTATTTTTATTTTTATTTACATGTTTGCTATAAATAATCGTAGGTGCATGCATCTAGTCTCCTTAATCACAGGTGCATGCATCTAGTCTCCTTGATCATAGGTGCATGCATCTAGTCTCCTTAATCACTGGTGCATGCATCTAGTCTCCAAACATTTAAACCGAAAAACGTGCCACATTTATTTCAACCTCTGTCGGTTCCAAAAAGAGTACTTAATGCTTTCTTTTTTTTCAAATACGTTGAACCTTTTAAGTGCATGATAATCTCTACAATTTAAACTAAATTTATGAACGTGCATATGAATGTATTTCCGTTCTCCTCTTTAAACGCGCATTCCTTATTGTATATTACTTTTCTTTTCCTTAAATATGTCAATGCATATAAAAAATATATATATATTTTATCCTACGCGTATATAAACTTCTGCGGCTTACAACTTCTTCATATGTTGTCCGTTTTACGCAAACTTGGTATCCATCTGAACCAGAATTTTAAGGCGAACGCAATGATGACATCTCTTTTACTTAATTCCTGATATTTAAATTAAGTATCTTTATTTTATTATCTTTTTCTATTACATACATTGTTATCGTATAAATTTTCTTCTTTTCAACGTATGTATTAATTTAAACTGCATATCACTATCATGCATATAAACATTTTTAATTACATAAAAAATGCGGGGTGTTACAACTACTTGCCTTCTTCCATACTATGTGAAACTTTTAATCCGTACTCATATCGGCTTAGATATTAGTGTAAAGCATCACCATTACCTAATATAAACGAGTGTGAACTTGTGCTTCGCACACGGACATTGTGAAAATATTGTATTTATGTAGCAAATTGAAAAATAGGAGGATCATTCACATAAGGAATATATAGTAAATAAAGCAAGAGAACATGTTGTTATGAATGACACAGACAAATCCAACAAAATGCACCAATGATTAATGCAAATAGTCAACAGAACAAGAGATAATAATAAATTAAGAACACACGAATTTTTAACGTGGAAAACCTCTTCGATGTGAAGAGTAAAAACCACAGGACCAACGACGGGAGTCCTCCCAAACTTCTCTTACTATGATAATGGAGTAGTACAAAAATCCAAATCCAAGTCACAAAGTGGATACACAAATTATCCAACAATAGCTAGCAATAACAGCATCAAAACAAAAGCGAGAAAAGTGAAAAATATCACCAGGAAACAAAGCTTAGAAAATCTGAGAGATCTAGCACAAACACTCCAGCAAAGGGCAATCTCAAAGTAGTAGAAGCGGCCCACAAAGTCTTGGAGAAACTGACAAAGTTTTGATGTTGTCTTGTATCTTGTGTGTGTGTTTGCTATCCAAGAACGGATGTATATATAGCTACCAAAGAGGCACCTTGAAGTCTCCATTCAACCACCATATTTAATAATGTTACTATTCCCAACAATGTACAAATACCAAGGCGAAGGTCAAATAGTCACCTATTCAAATAAAAGCACGAAATACCATAGCAACACTTATTGCTCCAATTAATTAAATATGAGTTTTTCCGCATAGGAAGGGACCCATTCCCAACAAATCTCCCCCTCCCGACTATGTGGAGGTGGTTTTTATTCCGGCAATTGAACGGCAAGTCTCAAATTTGTTTTTTACCAAAGCTTTAGTCATCATGTCAGAACCATTGTCATCGGTATGAATTTTCTCAAGCTTAATTAACTTATCATCAAGAACATCACGTATCCAATGATATCTCACTTCAACATGCTTCGACTTTGCATTAAAAGTGGAATTCTTAGCAAGATGGATTGCACTTTGACTATCACAATACAACACATACCTCTTTTGTGTAAATCCAAGCTGACGAACAAACTGCTTCATCCACAATAACTCCTTACATGCCTCTGTCGCTGCAATAAACTCTGACTCAGTAGTAGACAAAGCCACACACTTTTGTAGCCTAGACTGCCAAGACACTGCTCCCCCTGCAAAAGTGATCAAATAACCCGAAGTAGATTTTCTCGAGTCAATATCATCTGCCATATCAGAATCGGAATAACCAATAAGACAAAGCTTGTCACTCCCAAAACAAAGCTTCATATCAGCAGTACCCTGTAAGTATCTAATAATCCGCTTCACAGTATTCCAATGCTCTTTTCCTAGATTAGAAAGAAATCTACTAACCAAACCTACAGCATGAGCTATACCAGGCCGAGTGCAAACCATTGCATACATCAAACTACCCATGGCGGAAGCATAAGGAACATTCGTCATCTTCTCCTTCTCTTCAGTTGTGGAAGGACACCATTGAAAATTCAACTTAAAATGGATAGCAAGTGGAGTACTCACAGGCGTTGCTTTCTCCATTTTGAACCTTTTAAGCACTCTGTGAATATATGCTTCTTGTGATAGCCATAACTTTCGAGCCTTGCGATCACGAATAATTCTCATTCCTAAAATGTTCTTCGCCGGACCATGTTCCTTCATGGAGAATGTCTTGCTCAATTGTTGTTTCAAACAAGCAATCCGATCTACATTTTGCCCATTGCCTTGGAGCTTGTTTTATATCATACAAACTCTTCTTCAATTTGCACACATATTCTTCCTTCCCTTTAACTTTGAAGCCCTCTGGTTGTTCCATGTAAATGTCTTCTTCAAGATCCCCATGAAGAAAGACGGTCTTCACATCCAACTGCTCAACTTCTAAATTTAAACTAGCAGCAAGACCCAAAACAACTCTGATGGAAGACATCTTGACAACCGATGCAAATATCTCTTCAAAGTCAATTCTCTTTCTTTGGTTGCATCCTTTTACAACAAGCCTTTCTTTGTACCGAAGCGTCTTTGCATTTTTATCTTGCTTCAGCTTGTAAACCCAATGATTCTTCAAAGCCTTCTTTTCCTTTGGTAGTTTCACTAGATCAAAAGTTTTGTTATCATGCAACAACTTCATCTCTTGTTTCATTGCATCCAACCAAAGTTGCTTATCATCGCTGTCTATAGCTTCCTTAAAGCTCTCAGGTTCTCCTCCGTCGGTTAAGAGAACATACTCGGAAGAAGGATACCTAGTGGAAGGACGTCGTTCCTGGTAGATCGCCTTACGAAGGTTGTTTGAGTTTCAGGTGAAGCATGATGATCAATTTCAGCATCTTCATTATGGGGATCATCTTCCTCAGGTACATGACCTTCATTGTCATTTTCTTGTACTTGTTAAGTTGGAGCTGGTGCAGGAGTTGTAGGAGTCAAAGGAGGAAGATCTAGATCAACCAGATCATAACCACTATGTTATGCAGCTTCTTGTGGTTTCTGAATATCTTCAATTGTTAGGTCTTCAACAAAGTGTGCATCCTTGCTACGAATCAATTTCTTCTTTATAGGATCATAAAACCTATAGCCAAACTTGTCAAGACCATAGCCCATAAAGATGCATTGGCAAGTCTTGGAATCCAGCTTCGATCTTTCATCATTAGGCACATGCACAAACGCCTTACACCAAAAGACGCGTAAATGACTGTAAGAAACCTCCTTGCCAAGCCAAACCTTATCTGGAACATCACCACAAAGAAAAACAAGATGACAAATTAATCACATGTGTAGCTGTAAATAAAGCTTCACCCCAAAAGTGTTTTGGCAACTTAGCCTCTGAAAGCATGCACCTCATTCTCTCTAACAAAGTCCTATTCATTCTCTCTGCTACACCATTCAACTGTGGAATCTTCTTTGGTGTAAACTGATGCCGAATACCTTGAGCCTTGCAATACTCATCAAGTGGACCGATATATTCTCCACCATTGTCAGAACGTAAACACTTTAGCTTTTTACCAGATTGCCTTTCAGCCAAGGCTTGAAACTGCTTAAAAAATCAAGTACCTGATCTTTTGTTTTTAAAGCATATGTCCACAATTTCTTTGAACAATCATCAATAAAAGTAACAAAGTAAAGTGGATGTAACACCCCCACCTCCATTAAGGTCACTCACAAAGGGAATGCCTTAACTTTGGTGGAGCGTTTTAGTAGACAGAACAGAAATTTACAAGACAGATAAACAATACTAAAGAAATTATAACTTTATTACAGTAGAAAACAGAAATCAGTTTGGTTACATCTTTACCAAAAACTCAAGTACATAAATATCAGTCTTGTTCAGAAAATCATCAGAGTACAAAACAGTAAAATCATAATCCTCACAGAAGCTGCCATAAGGAGTCAAGCCATACTTTAAGCACTCTAAGTACTTCAAGCAGAAGAAATTCGGATCAAGCTAAAGTATTCCCTCCTTGGAAAACCCTGGGGGGGAGGGGGGAAACGGAAGAAAAAGGGGCGAAAACAAGCAAGGTCAGACATAAAGTGTGGCAAGTCCAGTGACTTTCAGCATATGAACAGATAATAATAGTTATGACATGCAAATAAGCTGGATAAGAGATAACAGTAACAGGAGCAACGGTTGTACTTAGGTTAAACAGAAGAAACAGAATAATATTACTTTTCATTTCTCTACACTAATACTAGTATAACAGGATTAGGTGTCACCCCAATGTCTAAACTGAAACATAAACGGGAACAGAATAATTTCCACAGAAGAGAATGCTAGTAATGGGCCTTTACCACCGAAATAGAAACAGACAGAAACAGAGTGCTAATAACGGGCCTTTACCACCCGAACAGAAGGTACAGAAACAGAAACAGATTAATCCCTACGGAAACGGAATGTAGAATTAGGTGTACACTAGTAAATGGGCCTTTACCACCCGAACAGACGGTACCACGCAGAAACAGACAGGTGTTACCACCCAACAGAAACAAACGGTACCAACAGAAACTGGCAGAACTAAGTGTACCCTAAAACCCTACCCCAAGCGATCGGCTCCCTAATACATAAATACCCTGTGTCGGCCCCACAGTAGGGTGTATCACTCTCTAAAGTGATAACCAATTGGCACAGACCTATTTACAGATGTCACGGCGTCTTACATCCTCAGAGGCAGACCAGGATCCATGCACACACATGACCCGGTTGGAACGCACCATCAACACCCCTCGTCATTATCAGAATGAACTACTTATAATTAGTTCAGTAAGCATGCCCGGACCTTACCTACTGTTGGGTCAAAGTTTGATACCAGAAAGGGTTACTAACTAATATGGGTCCCAAACAACAGATGACACAAGTAATTTCCCTCCTAACCTTGTGTCCCCAGACTAACAGATTTCAGACTAACTTGTTTACAAGTTCAGACAAATAGAGTTCAGATCATCTAGTTCACAGATCAGATAAGTTTCAGACTAACGGATCAGATATACGGATTTAATAGATTTACAGATTTGTCTAACTTTGTAATTGGGCCTACAGATTCACGAAATGGGTTTGTCAAATACATTAGTCCAATTGGTTTAACCCTACCCACCCAACACGTTTTAGACATCATATTTATCTCAGATTTGTATCAATTAAAAATTAACGCGCAGACCTCTCACATTAGACTGACAGTTTGCGACCACTGGTTAGACCGGTTGATTCCGGGCAGGTTTCTGCCGCAAACTGAGTCTAACCTCTGGTTTCAAGCACGTTATGACTAACTTCTCACATTAGAACCTATTGTTTGCGGCCACTGGATGTGTCGGGCGGTTCCGGGCAGGATTATGCCGCAAACTCATTCTAACCTCGAGTAAGCCATGTTTCATGTTTAGCCAATGCATTCATTCACAAACTGCGCTAATATCAGACTAATCATGCTAATTTAACAAATTAACTTCTGTACGAGTTATAGCAGATTATTCGAGGTTCTATTAACAAGTTTTGCTCAATTTTAAGTCGAGCTTACGGATTTACATACTTTAAATTTTAGCATTTCAGTTCCAACAGATTACGCCATTCAACAGACTAAACAGATAACAGATCTTGCAGATTAGGCGATTTAGCAGGTCTAGAAGATAAGGCAATTTTAACATAATTGGCAGATTAGGCAATTCAATCTAATTAGCAGTTTAGGCAATATAACAGAACTAGCGGAGTAGGCAATATAACAGATTTAATCATTCCTTAAAGTTTCATTGACATATCTTGCCTAATTATAAATTTGGCCTAAACTTACATGCCCAAATCAAGGTCATAATTCATAATACAATATATGCCCCAAATTTTAGCCTTAATATTCCCATTTACAGTTCATGTCAAAACTAGATTTAATATTCTAGTTTACCATTTATGTCCAGGACTAATACACATGTAAATCATTCTCTATTATAGCCAATTCAGATTATGCCAACGTATTTGCTATGCCAAATTAACTTAATTAAGCTACGCCCAATCCCCGTATAACATGTTTCCACAAGTTCTCTAAATACTCATGAAATGGCCCTAGCAAAAGGAATAGGGGATAAGCACAAGAAAGAATAGGCATGCAATAATGAACCAAATACAATGATAATGGCCCATCTAGGCTTGATGTACATAACAGTGAATGAGAATAAACTAGCAAAGTTATATACTAAATATGAGATCTAACATCATTAAGGGAATAAGCATAAGAAACTAACTACAATAGTTATAGGCAACTAACCAAATAGTCATGGGCGACTAATTACAGTAGTTTCTTATTCAATGTCATAGGCAATAGTCTCATAATCATGAATCTTAGTCATAGGCAATAGTCTCTTAGGCGTGAATTATAGTCATAGGCAATAGTCTCTTAGGCGTGAATTATAGTCATAGGCATGAATCATAGTCATAGGCAATAGTCTCATAGGCAACAGTTTCATGTCCAATTATGCATTATTCATTATTTGTCCCAAAATTTAGCATTCGTGCGTTAATCTCTTATGTGATTCGGCGCAGGCTCGTAGTAGCCTGGCTATAGAACAAAAAGAAGAAAGAGGTACAGAATAGTCACAGAAAAACAGATCTGACAGATAAGAATATACATAACCTCAGATTCAGATTTATAATCATGCCACAACCATAATTAAAGTTTATATCGGAAAATAACTGTACTTTCCTTTTGTGGTTTTAAGAAAGGATAATAAATTGCTGTTGATGCAGAAATGTTGAATTACTCCTCTTTAATTGTTGTTGTAGCTCTAAACTTTGATTTGAGATTTGATTTAGCTTTTAATTCTATTCAGGTTGGTAGAAGATGCATCAGTCCATGTTTTGATTCCAGCAGAGTAGCGACGCCATTTTTATTTTTAATTAGAACAGAGGCAGAATATAGACATAATGAAATTGTGTAGAGAAAATGAGGCTAGGGGGCTGTTTATATATGATTAGGAGGACGAATCTAGACAGAAAACGAGAACGGATACATCAGAATGAACCAGGTTCAAAAACTGGGTTTCGGGAGTAGGTCGACCCCCTGGTCGACTCCCCAGTCGACCTGGTCATGGGGAGGTCGACACCCCAGTCGACCTGGTTGGGAGGGGGTCGACTCCCCAGTTGACCTGGGTATATGGGCGGGACTTTTCCCGCCAGCCTTCTCTGGGTTTGAATTTCGAATTTCTGGCTTTATTTTCAAGCTGTTTTATTTTATTTAAATTCCTGAAACTTCGGAGGGTCATAACTTGGTCATACGGACTCCGTTTTTCGAAAACTCAGACTCGTTTTCAAGCAGAATTTCGAGATGAACGCAATGGCGCAACCTGTTTCCCTTGATTCTTATTTTTGAAAATTAATTATTCTCTGATTTGTTACTTATACGTTCACAGAAAATACTTGGTGTTACATTCTCCCCTCCTTAAAGGATTTCGTCCTTGAAATCTTCAAGTTAAGAAGAATGTGTCCTACCATCCAGTCATCCATCTACTCAACCATCATCCACAAGCATCCATTGTCCTTAGAAAACTTCTAATGTTGTATGAACATATGCAAAAGTGTGCGTATATGTTTCTTATCTAATGCAAAGACCAGGCGGTCCACTGATTCAGTTGACCTCCTTAATGCGAACTATGTCAATGTCATGAGTCTAACATGTATGCAATTTTCCTATTTGATACATATTATTCTTATATGAGTGACAACCATTCATTCATATGCAACATCCATGTGATGAGTCAATCATTTTGCATCCACAGAAATTGAAATTGCTCACACATCCATATGCAGTATGAGAGTGTTTTCGAGCCGATCTAGTGCCTATTGTGTGTATATGCATCCACGAGCAACTACTAGCAGCCACTTGCATCCACTTGCAACCATCAAACATAACATGTCTCAAACACATGTTTACATCCATAGGATTCCTATCTATAGGTCGAAGACTCGATCGATAGGATACAGTCGAGTGATGGGAGCGAGTGCAGATAAACAAAAACTTGGTTTCCATTAGACCTTGGTTGAGAGATAAATTCCCCTAAGTATCAACCCCGAAGACCGAAATCAACATCAGATTGACACCTATAGGATTACCCTCTTTAGACAATGTCAAAACTGGAAATCTCAACCTTATTAGAAATATTCAGATATTTACAGATTACCGGTACAGATCAGATTACTAAATGATTCTTAGGAAATAAGCATGATAGAAACCCAGAATGTATGCGTCATAGTCAACTTAATGCTCAACACAGATACCCAACTTACCACGCTTAGATGAGTCATAACCCTTATGGGTCTGAGTCTACAGCGGAATCAGAAACAATACTAGTATTCAAGTGCAGAGTATTGATTACAGAATCGAAATGCCAGAATCAGAAAAGAGTTTTAACTCAAAAATCAGATAAAGAAATTAAACCTCCTAAAGAAAGTTTTCCTATTTCTATCCTATCCACTAGCCTCGAGAGTGTTCGCCTACCTTCCAGAAGTCGGTCCTGCCCTCTGCCCTTGCCCTCGTTTCTTCGGACAGTCCCTAGTGAAGTGTCCCATCTCGCCACAGTCGAAGCAAGTGCCCTTTCTTTTTATGCAATCCTTGTTCAGATGAGTCGAGCTTCCACAAGTAAAGCACTTTTTTCCTTTCTTATCTTCAGACTTTTCACCCTTTTTTTGTGTTTCCTTTTTGGGCCATGCTTTCTTGTTCTGTGGTTCTTCCTTCTTTGCCTCTTTCTTGCCGTTGTCTTCCTCGTGCAGTAGTGCCATATCCACCAATCTCTCGTAAGTCGCTCCCATGGGTACATGGGTTATGGCTAGGCTGTGCAGTAGCTCGTTCAATCCTTTAACAAAGCGGAGAGCCTTTTTATGCTAGGTGTTGACTAAATCTAGTCCGAACCTAGCCAGTTGGTTGAACTGGTTGACGTATTCCTTGACCGTCATACTTCCTTGCTTAAGAGATAAGAAATTTTCCAGTTGTAGACTTCGTTTTGCTTGCGAGAGAAATTTCGTCTCAAACCTTGTTCAGAAATCCATCCATGTTTCAACCGGTCTCTTGGCGTTAGTGACTTCCCACCAATAGGAAGCTTCGTCCTTGAGCAACCATACCGCCAATTGTACCTTCTGCCTATCGTCCACCTCGAAGATAACGAACTGATCCTCAGTTTCTTTGAGCCAGTTCCTTGCTTCTACGAACGATTCAGTTCCCTTGAAATCCTTTCCACCCATGGACCTAAAATCTTTACAGATCTTTGAGAAAGCAATTGCACGAGGTGGGGCCGGAGGAGGAGGAATCGCTGCAGCTGGAGGAGGAATATCTGCTGGGCTTGCATCGTTGGCCCTAGCCTCTAAGTACCTCCTGAACCAGCCAGGTATTTGCACGCCCTCTGGAAAGTTAAGATTCCCAGACATGCTGGAATGAAAGAAAAAGATTTAAAACGGAGAACTGAAAAGATAGATATATGGCTTTTTGGGGATTATGTTTTTCAAAAATAAGCTTTACTTTTGAAAATACTTCCTTTTTAAAACCTTTTTGAAAATAGTTTTCAAAACTTTTATCTAATCTGGTAACCTTCAGCTCTGGTACCAAGTGTAACACCCCACCTCCATTAAGGCCACTCACAAAGGGAATGCCTTTACTTTGGTGGAGCGTTTTAGTAGACAAAACAGAAATTTACAAGACATATAAACAATACTAAAGAAATTATAACTTTATTACAGCAGAAAACATAAATCAGTTTGGTTACATCTTTACCAAAAACTCAAGTACATAAATATCAGTCTTGTTCAGAAAATCATTAGAGTACAAAACTGTAAAATCATAATCCCCACAGAAGCTGCCATAAGGAGTCAAGCCATACTTTAAGCACTCTAAGTACTTTAAGCAGAAGAAATCCGAATCAAGCTAAAGTATTCCCTCCTTGGAAAACCTGGGGGGGAAACGGAAGAAAAAGGGGCGAAAACAAGCAAGGTCAGACATAAAGTGTGGCAAGTCCAGTGACTTTCAGCATATGAACAGATAATAATAGTTATGACATGAAAATAAGCTGGATAAGAGATAACAGTAACAGGAGCAGCAGATGTACTTAGGTTAAACAGAAGAAACAGAATAATATTACTTTTCATTTCTCTACACTAATACTAGTTTAACAGGATTAGGTGTCACCCCAATGTCTAAACTGAAACAGAAACGGGAACAGAATAATTTCCATAGAAGAGAATGCTAGTAATGGGCCTTTACTACCCCAACAGAAACAGACAGAAACAGAGTGCTAATAATGGGCCTTTACCACCCGAACAGAAGGTACAGAAACAGAAACAGATTAATCCCTACGGAAACGGAATGTAGAATTAGGTGTACACTAGTAAATGGGCCTTTACCACCCGAACAGACGGTACAACGCAGAAACAGACAGGTGTTACCACCCAACAGAAACAGACGGTACCAACAGAAACAGACAGAACTAAGTGTACCCTAAAACCCTACCCCAAGCGATCGGCTCCCTAATTCATAAATACCATGTGTCGGCCCCACAGTAGGGTGTATCACTCCCTAAAGTGACAACCAATTGGCACAGACCTATTTACAAATGTCACGGCATCTTACATCCTCAGAGGCAGACCGGGATCCATGCACGCACATGACCCGGTTGGAACGCACGATCAACACCCCTCGCCATTATCAGAATGAACCGCTTATAATTAGTTCAGTAAGCGTGCCCAGACCCTACCTACTGTTGGGTCAAAGTTTGATACCAGAAAGGGTTACTGACTAATATGGGTCCCAAATAACAGATGACACAAGTAATTACAATCCTAACCTTGTGTCCCCAGACTAATAGATTTCAGATTAACTTGTTTACAAGTTCAGACATACAGAGTTCAGATCAACTAGTTCATAGATCAGACAAGTTTCAGACTAACGGATCAGATATACGGATTTAACAGATTTACAGATTTGTCTAACTTTGTAATTAGGCCTACAGATTCATGAAACGGGTTTGTTAAATTCATTAGTCCAATTGGTTTAACCCTACCCACCCAACACGTTTTAGACATCATATTTATCTCAGATTTGTATCAATTAATTTTTAACGCGCAGACCTCTCACATTAGACTGACAGTTTGCGGCCACTGGTTAGGCCGGTTGGTTCCGGGCAGGTTTCTGCCGCAAATTGAGTCTAACCTCGGGTTTCAAGCACGTTATGACTAACTTCTCACATTAGAACCTATTGTTTGCGGCCACTGGATGTGTCGGGCGGTTTCGGGAAGGATTACGCCACAAACTCATTCTAACCTCGAGTTAGCCATGTTTCATGTTTAGCCAATGCATTCATTCAAAGACTGTGCTAATATCAGACTAATCATGCTAATTTAACAAATTAACTTCTGTACGAGTTACAGCAGATTATTCGAGGTTATATTAACAAGTTTTGCTCAATTTTAAGTCGAGCCTACAGATTTACATACTTCAAATTTCAGCATTTCAGTTCCAACAGATTACGCCATTCAACAGACTAAACAGATAACAGATCTTGCAGATTAGGCGATTTAGCAGGTCTAGCAGATAAGGCAATTTTAACATAATTGGCAGATTAGGCAATTCAATCTAATTAGCAGTTTAAGCAATATAACAGAACTAGCGGATTGGGCAATATAACAGATTTAATCATTCCTTAAAGTTTCATTGACATATCTTGCATAATTATAAATTTGGCCTAAACTTACATGCCCAAATCAAGGTCATAATTCATAATACAATATATGCCCCAAATTTTAGCCTTAATATTCCCATTTACAGTTCATGTCAAAACTAGATTTAATATTCTAGTTTACCATTTATGTCCACGACTAATACACATGTAAATCATTCTCTGTTATAGCCAATTCAGATTATGCCAACTTATTTGCTATGCCAAATTAACTTAATTAAGCTACGCCCAATCCCCATATAACATGTTTCCACAAGTTCTCTAAATACTCATGAAATGGCCCTATCAAAAGGAATAGGGGATAAGCACAAGAAAGAATAGGCATGCAATAATGAACCAAATACAAAGATAATGGCCCATCTAGGCTCGATGTACATAACAGTGAATGGGAATAAACTAGCAAAGTTACATACTAAATATGAGATCTAACATCATTAAGGGAATAGGCATAAGAAACTAACTACAATAGTTATAGGCAACTAACCACAATAGTCATGGGCGACTAATTACAATAGTTTCTTATTCAATGTCATAGGCAATAGTCTCATAGTCATTAATCATAGTCATAGGCAATAGTCTCTTAGGCGTGAATTATAGTCATAGGCAATAGTCTCTTAGGCGTGAATTATAGTCAATAGTCTCATAGGCATGAATCATAGTCATAGGCAATAGTCTCATAGGCAACAGTTTCATGTCCAATTATGCATTATTCATTATTTGTCCCAAAATTTAGCATTCATGCGTTAATCTCTTATGAGATTCAGCGCAGGCTCGTAGTAGCCTGGCTATAGAACAGAAAGAAGAAAGAGGTACATAATAGTCACAGAAAAACAGATCTGGTAGATAAGAATATACATAACCTCAGATTCAGATTTATAATCATGCCACAACCATAATTAAAGTTTATAACGGAAAATAACTGTACTTGCCTTTTGTGGTTTTAAGAAAGGATAATAAACTGTTGTTGATGTAGAAATGTTGAATTACTCCTCTTTAATTTTTGTTGTAGCTCTAAACTTTGATTTGAGATTTGATTTAGTTTTAATTCTATTCAGGTTGGAAGAAGATTGTAACACCCCACGCCCGTTATGGTCACTCTCTAAGGGAATGCCATAACATCGGTGGAGTATTTTGAGTGAATATAGAACAGAGTAATTACAGCAAGACAGATATAAGTAATACTTGAAAATTTAAAACATCATTTCAATTGCAGCGGAAAATAAAACATGTCTGGTTACATCACAAAACCATAATAGGAGTCAAGTACAAATATCCATCATGATAAATAAAAATACATAATCCCAATACATGAACTGATAGCCATAAAAGAAAAGGGTAAGCTGAGCTCTACATCTAGGGTCCAAGCTCCAAGAGAGTAATAAAAGCAGCCTGATCAAAGCCCACTCGTGCTGGGCCTACTCTGAGAACCTGAGGGTTGGGAAAAAGATAAAAACAACGGGGTCAGACATAAGTCTGAGCGAGTCCTATAACTTTAACAATGTAATCATTAAAGTAATAAGGATATGATATAACTTGGTACGGTGTGACTGGGGATAAGTGACTACACTCAGTAACCAAACAGACTTAGAATGAACTAAGATAATGATAAGGACGCATCTACCCACCCAAGGATAATTACTACACTGCACCACACCAGTCATTCCTACTTAAAGGTTGATCCCTCCCAAGGACTTAGAAAATTTACCCAGTAGTTTCGTGTACCCCTAGCTGACTACATAGGTGCCGTCTGCCCCTATCTCCACTAGGTGTACCCACTATTCCCAAGCGATCGGCTCCCTACCGTAGATACCCGTGCCGGCCCCACAGTGGGGTGTATCACTCCCCAAAGTGGCAACCCGATATAATTAACGGTGCACGGCTTATATCTACACGATGCAACAACGTCTTACCTACCAGCCCGGGTCCACACACGCATGTGAAACCCGTTGGACTTGCGTTGCCACCGCTAACCCGTTTTGGCCTCTTATAGTCAAGCCCAGTACGCGTGTCCCGTCCTCGACATGGGTCGAGCCCAATAAGATACATATGGGTTACTGGTTGAAATGGGCCCCCACAAGCTACCCACCTAAGCTTGTCCCTTTTTCTAGTGCATCCCACTTAACCCTTTAATCATGTTTAATTACATGTTTCCACTTGGTTAAGTATTCTAATCGTATTTTCTATTGCCACCCAAGGCAACCCATTAGATTTCCACATGCCACCCAAGGCACCCACTTAACCCCTCATGTCCCTCTACATGCTAATATGGTTAAGTGTTTCTTAATTAATTAATTAATTAAGATCATGACCTCATAAAGACCTCTCACATTAGACCGTCTTTTATGACTGCTGGTTATGCCGGTTGGTTCCGGGCAGACTTCTGTCATCTAAAAGGGTCTAACCTCGTGTCTTTACTTTAATCACGTATTTTATTTATGACTAAGACCTCTCACATTGGGCCAATCATTTGTAGCCGCTGGATGGCCGGTCGGTTCCGGGCAGACTTCCGCTACAAAAGGGTCCAACCTCGTGTCTTAGTTGATTAATTACACCTAATTAATCACCCCCATAATTTGTATTAATTATCCCTAATTAATTACATTTTTAAGAATATGGGTAGACCTAACTCAATAGGTAAATTCCCAATTCCATAGTATGGGTAGACCTAACTTAATAGGTAAATTCCCAACTCCATAATATGGGTAGACCTAACTTAATAGGTAAATTCCCAATTATGTCCATTCATTTTATGTTATGCTTAATCACAACAACTTTACATATTTATATTAACATGCATATTAACCCCATCGTTTCCCATGTAATTCGTTTACATAACATGTCATACATAGGGGCAACTTTGCATATTCTATGCACATCATAAAAAGAGACAAACTTGCATATGAACTTGCATGAAACTTGCATATGAACTTGCATAAAACTTGCATATGAACTTGCATATAAACTTGCATATAAACTTGCATAAAACTTGCATATGAACTTGCATAAAACTTGCATATGAACTTGCATATGAACTTGCATACCATGTCATATCACAAAGGCAAACTTGCATATGTCATGCATATCATAAAAAGAGACTAACTTGCACATGAATCATGTCATATCACAAAGGCAAACTCGCATATGTTATGCATATCATAAAAAGAGACTAACTTGCACATGAATCATGTCATATCACAAAGGCAAACTCGCATATGTTATGCATATCATAAAAAGAGACTAACTTGCATATGATCTTACATATAAACTTGCATAAAACTTGCATGTGAACTTACATAACACATCATATCATAAAAAGAGGCAAGTTTACATATGAACTTATAACATATGACAACCACAACTTGCATAATCCACATTTACATCCATAGCCTCCTAATATCCTATCCTAATTAGTTTAGCAATTACTTGCTAAAGGCATAGGAACTCACCAAAACCAAGATTAGCAAACTTATGAAGTAGAACTAGTTGCTAAATATGAAGAAGATGATGATTAGAGGTTGATTAGCTTGCAACTTCCTTCATAAATTAGTGGAGGCTCCTCTTAGGTTTGATTTTGGCGGCATGATGGCATCATTTCTATTTTTAGTATGGATTAGGCTTGCATTAGGGTGTATTTATAGGATTAGGGTGTGTTTTAGACCATAGGATTAACCCTAGGTTAGATTAGGTCCGTCAGATTTAGGAAGTCTCTAGAACACAGCCCAGCCCTAGCCAGAAAACCAGATCTGGTGCACCCAAGCCAACTGGCTCGACACCCTGTGTCGACAGGCAAGTCGACAGGGCAGTCGACTCCCCAGTCGACAGGCCTGTCGACAGCCCTGTCGACATGGGTAGGGCGGGAAGTTTCCCGCCTGGCCCCCTACTGGCTCCAATTTCGAAATCTGATTTTTAATTTTTAAATCTGTTTTTAACTTTGAATTTTCTGCAAACTTCATTGGGCCATAACTTGGCCATACGGACTCCGATTTACAAAATTTCGGACTCTATTCTGCGTATTTTTCCGAGATGAACGCAATGACGCAGCCCGTTTCCCCCAATTCTCACATTTGGGATTATTTATTCTGCAATTAGTGAATTTTAGCATTAACTGAAATTCGGGGTGTTACATTCTCCCCTCCTTAAAGGATTTCGTCCCCGAAATCTCTAAGCTAAGGAGAATGCATATCCTACCATCCAAACAACCATCTACTCAATCCATCAAACACGGGCATCCATTGTCCTTAAAACAATTTCTAATGATGTATGAGCATATGCAAAAAGTGTGTGTATATGTTCTCTATCTAATGTATGAACATATGCAAACCATGATAGTGCCATGCATCCATTATGTATGCGAGAGAACCCTATCGACACATACAATATCTACATGAGTGCACAATCATTCACCAAAATGCATCATCCATATGATAACACAATCATTATACATCCATGAATATAGCTTCCTACACACAATTTTATGCAATATGCAATATGAAGTGATTGAGCCGATCTAGTGCCTAGAGTGTGTATATATGCATCCACGAGCAACCACTAGCAACCACTTGCATCCACATGCATCCATCAAACATAACATGTCTCAAACACATGTTTCAACCATAGGTTTACCCTATCTAAAGGTCAAAGGTACAAATGAGAGGACATACTAAAGATAAGATAAGTACTAGACAAACGATAAAGGAGAAGTTAAAAGACATACCCTCAAAAAGGAACGGGTACAATGAACGCATCTTCGCTTCCATTTCCCAAGTTGCGTTGCTCTCGTCTTCTCCCCATTGTACTTTGACTAGTTGAACCTCTCGATTCCTCAATTTCCTAGTCTCTGACCCAAGGATGCGGGTAGGAGCTCGTCGAATAGTCGCATCACGCTCTACTTCCACTTCTTTAAGCAAGCTCGGCTCTACCACCTCTGCGGTCTCATGTAAGCACTTCCTCAAATGGGACACATGGAATACATCATGTACACCACTAAGTCTGTCGGGCAACTCCACTCTATATGCCATCCGTCCAATCCTTTCCTTAATAGGAAATGGCCCTACGAACCTTGGTGCTAACTTCCCAACAGATCCAAAGCGAACCACATTTCGTAACGGAGACACTTTGACAAAGACCATGTCCCCAACTTCAAACTCAAGATCCGTCCTTCTCTTGTCCGCATAAGATTTTTGCCTATCCTGCGCTGCTTTCATCCTCCTTCGAATCAAGTCAATCTTCTCAGAAGTCTCCCTAACCATATCAGGCCCAAGCAAGATCTTATCCGTAGATTCCCACCAACATGCAGGTGATCGACAAGGCCTTCCATAAAGAGCTTCGAAAGGAGCCATACCAATACTGGACTGAAAGCTATTATTATATGCGAACTCCACCAATGGAAGATGCTCTTCCCATGTACCTCCAAAATCCAAGATACAAAGCCTCAAAAGGTCTTCTAGGACACGATTCACCCTCTCAGTCTGGCCGTCCGTCTGAGGATGATATGCGGTGCTCAGACATAATTGAGTCTCCACTGCCTCTTGCAAGCTTCTCCAGAACTCGCTAGTGAAGATAGGATCTCGATCACTCACTATGCTAGAGGGTACCCCATGCAGTCGAACTATCTCTCGAAGATATACTGAAGCTAGCCATGGAGCAGTCCTCTTGCTCTTCACAGGTATGAAATGGGCGCTTTTAGTAAGTCTGTCTACCACAACCCAAATTCCCGTATTACCCTTTCTCGATCTGGGTAACCCGTCAATAAAATCCATCGAGACGCTATCCCACTTCCATTGCGGAACTTCCAATGGGTGAAGCAACCCACCTGGTTTCTTTTGCTCCGCCTTCACTTGTTGGCAGACCAAGCATCGAGCGACATATTCGGCCACATCTTTCTTCATACCGGCCCAGAAGAAAACCCGTTTCATGTCTTGGTACATCTTGTCCCCACCGGGATGAATGGTCATCCTAGAACGGTGTGCATCATCAAGAATAGCCTTCCTCAAACCCTCGTCTTGCGGTACACAAAGTCTACCGTCTCTACGCAAGCATCCCCGTCGTCTAGGGTGTACCTACTCAAATGGCTGGACGACTCCCCCCTTATGAGCTTCTCTACTAACTCAACCAACTGTGGGTCGTCCCTCTGTGCTTCTCCAATCCGCCCCAAAAGAGTAGGCCTGACCTCCAAGGATGCTAACAAACCGGGTACATAATCAATGGAAGGTCTGAAATCAAACATCGAGATAAATTCCAAGCTTCGTTGTTTCACGAACAATGGACTCAAGGACAACCTTTTTCTGCTCAAGGCGTCCGCCACCACGTTACCCTTGCCAGGGGTATACGCTATCTCGAAATCATAGGATGCTAAGAACTCCATCCACCTTTGCTGTCTCAAATTCAAATCCTTCTGAGAAAACAAGTATTTCAATGATTTGTGGTCAGTGAACAATTCGAATCTCTCACCAAGAAGATAATGGCGCCAAATCTTAAGCGCGAAAACAATAGCGGCCAACTCTAAATCATGGGTAGGGTAATTTTTCTCATGCACTCTCAACTGCCTTCCACCATAGGCTATTACCCTTCCCTCTTGCATTAAGACTGCGCCTAGTCCTGTCCCACAAGCATCGGTATAGACAACAAATGGCTTACTCCCATCTGGCAATACTAAAACTGGAGTAGTGGTTAAGGCTCTCTTTAATCGTCGGAACGCATCATCACAATCTACGTCCCATGTGAAAACAAGATTCTTCTTCGTTAAGCGGGTTAATGGGGCTGATATTTTCGCGAAGTCTTTGATAAACTTCCTATAATAACCGGCCAAACCCAAGAAACTTCTTACTTCGGTAGCATTCTTCGGCACCTTCCAATCCTGAATTGATATTACCTTTGCGGGATCCACAGCTATCCCTTCCTTGGAGACCACGTGCCCCAAGAACCGCACTTCCTTCCTCCAGAAGTGACATTTAGAGAATTTAGCCTTAAGGCTATGTGCTCGAAGAGTCTTCAACACCTCCCCAAGATGTAGGGCATGCTCTTCTTCACTCTTAGAAAATACTAAGATATCATCCACAAAGACCACCACGAACTTATTAAGGAACTCCCTGAACACCCTACTCATCAAATCAACAAAGTATGCAGGGGCGTTCGTCAACCCAAATGGCATCACCAGCCACTCATAGAAACCATCCGGAGTTCTAAAGGCAGTCTTGTCTATGCTATCCTCAGCCACCCTCAACTGATGAAACCCCGTGGCTAAGTCCAATTGAGAAAATACTGAAGCGCCAACCAATTGATCGAAAAGATCATCTATCCTCGGCAATGGGTGTCTATTCTTCTTTGTGAGCTTGTTGAGTTCTCTATAGTCTACACAAAGCCTGAGGGACCCATCCGCCTTTGTGGCAAAAACTACTGGAGCACCCCACTCCGATATACTTCGTCTTATGAACCCCTTCTCAAGAAACTCCCCTACTTGCTTATGGAGTTCCCTCCTCTCACGAGGAGCCATGTGGCGCACTGGTACAGATACAGGTTTAGCATTATCCACCAGATATATTCGGAAGTCGATCTCCCGCTTCGGAGGTAAGCCTTTCACCTCCTCAAACACATCCGAGTATTCCCGGACTACTCTCACAGATTGCAAACTCTCGACCGAAGCGTCAAGCGATTCAAGATAACTTAGCATAACAGAATCCATGGGATTACAAGAGATCTCGAGAGTGTTACCCAAGCGGGTCATGAGCCTAACAACTCTCCTTTCGCAATTAAGAATGGCACCATTACTGGATAACCAGTCCATGCCCAAAATCAACCCATAGCCGGTGAAGCCCAACACAAAAGCATCACATCTAAACTCAATGCTAAGTATAGAAATCTTCAAACCCAAACATATCATGGACAAGTAAGTGGAGCCCCCAATTGGGTTTGAAACAACCAAGGGATCATCTACCAGAATGGTGTCTAAGTGCAGTGACTCAACTAATGATGATGAGATAAATGAATGCGATGCGCCAGAATCAAACAATGTTCGGACAGGATGATCAAATAGAAAAACCAGACTTTCAACGGAAATAGTTCTACCTCTTTCCTGAATCGGTGGAACCGCGAGAGCCTGTACTTGCCCCCTAGCCTGACCTGGTGCCATAAGAGCTTGCACTTGTCCTCCTGAGGTAGATCCGGTCCTTTGCCCCTTCTTAGGGCAATCCTTCACTAGATGCCCTGCTTCGCCACAATGAAAGCAACCAGTCTTCTTCTTCTTTCTGCAATCTTTGCTTATGTGGCCTGGTATCCCACAATTGAAGCACTTCTTCTTCCCCTTGCCACCGTTGCCTTTCCCACCTTTGTTTTGCTGTTGTTGCTGAGGTCTCTTTTGATCTCCCTTCTTCTCGGGTGCCTTATTAGCATTGGGACCCTTCTCTTCTTCATGCATGAGTGCCATGTCAACTAGCTTCTCAAAGGTGGCCCCCATAGGGATATGAGTCATAGACAACCCATGCATTGGTTCATTCAAACCTTTCACGAACCTCAAAGCCTTCTTCTCCGGTGTATTCACCATGTCTAGGCCAAACCTTGCCAATTGATTAAACTTGTTGACATATTCCTTCACTGAGAGATTTCCTTGCTTTAGAGTCAAGAACCTTTCCATATACAAGTTTTCCTCCGCCCTTGAGAGAAACTTTGCCACAAATCTTTGCCTAAAATCCGCCCAAGAGTCAACGGGGCGTTCTCCATTAGTGACCTCCCACCAGAATGAGGCCTCTCCCTTCATTAACCAAGCAGCTAACTTGACTTTCTTTCCTTCTTCCATCTCGAAGATATCTATCAACTCTTCCACCTCCTTAAGCCAATCTCTAGCCTCCACAAAAGTTTCAGATCCTTGAAAAGGTTTTCCTCCCATAGCTTTGAATTCCTTACAAGTCTTAGCAAAAGTATCCGTGCGAGGAGGTGGGGGAGGAGGAAGATCGGGTGCTACGGTTGGTGGAGGAACATTTGCTGGACCCGCAGTGGTGGCCCTAGCCTCCATCAATCTCCTATACCATACTGGTACCGTCACACCCTCCGGAAAGTTAAGATCCTCGGCCATGCTGAAACGAAAAAGGAAAGATTCAAAACGGAGAATTCGAAGGATAAAGATATGGCTATTGGGGATTATGCTTTTCTTTCAAAAACTTTTCCCTTTAAAGACATGTTTTTGAAAATATCTCTTCCAAAAATGTTTTTTAGAAAAATAGTTTTCTAAAAAAATTTATCTGTTCCGGTAACCTTTGCTCTGATACCACGTGTAACACCCCACGCCCGTTATGGTCACTCTCTAAGGGAATGCCATAACATCGGTGGAGTATTTTGAGTGAATATAGAACAGAGTAATTACAGCAAGACAGATATAAGTAATACTTGAAAATTTAAAACATCATTTCAATTGCAACGGAAAATAAAACATGTCTGGTTACATCACAAAACCATAATAGGAGTCAAGTACAAATATCCATCATGATAAATAAAAATACATAATCCCAATACATGAACTGATAGCCATAAAAGAAAAGGGTAAGCTGAGCTCTACATCTAGGGTCCAAGCTCCAAGAGAGTAATAAAAGCAGCCTGATCAAAGCCCACTCGTGCTGGGCCCACTCTGAGAACCTGAGGGTTGGGAAAAAGATAAAAACAACGGGGTCAGACATAAGTCTGAGCGAGTCCTATAACTTTAACAATGTAATCATTAAAGTAATAAGGATATGATATAACTTGGTACGGTGTGACTGGGGATAAGTGACTACACTCAGTAACCAAACAGACTTAGAATGAACTAAGATAATGATAAGGACGCATCTACCCACCCAAGGATAATTACTACACTGCACAACACCAGTCATTCCTACTTAAAGGTTGATCCCTCCCAAGGACTTAGAAAATTTACCCAGTAGTTTCGTGTACCCCTAGCTGACTACATAGGTGCCGTCTGCCCCTATCTCCACTAGGTGTACCCACTATTCCCAAGCGATCGGCTCCCTACCGTAGATACCCGTGTCGGCCCCACAGTGGGGTGTATCACTCCCCAAAGTGGCAACCCGATATAATTAACGGTGCACGGCTTATATCTACACGATGCAACAACGTCTTACCTACCAGCCCGGGTCCACACACGCATGTGAAACCCGTTGGACTTGCGTTGCCACCGCTAACCCGTTTTGGCCTCTTATAGTCAAGCCCAGTACGCGTGTCCCGTCCTCGACATGGGTCGAGCCCAATAAGATACATATGGGTTACTGGTTGAAATGGGCCCCCACAAGCTACCCACCTAAGCTTGTCCCTTTTTCTAGTGCATCCCACTTAACCCTTTAATCATGTTTAATTACATGTTTCCACTTGGTTAAGTATTCTAATCGTATTTTCTATTGCCACCCAAGGCAACCCACTAGATTTCCACATGCCACCCAAGGCACCCACTTAACCCCTCATGTCCCTCTACATGCTAATATGGTTAAGTGTTTCTTAATTAATTAATTAAGATCATGACCTCATAAAGACCTCTCACATTAGACCGTCTTTTATGACTGCTGGTTATGCCGGTTGGTTCCGGGCAGACTTCTGTCATCTAAAAGGGTCTAACCTCGTGTCTTTACTTTAATCACGTATTTTATTTATGACTAAGACCTCTCACATTGGGCCAATCATTTGTAGCCGCTGGATGGCCGGTCGGTTCCGGGCAGACTTCCGCTACAAAAGGGTCCAACCTCGTGTCTTAGTTGATTAATTACACCTAATTAATCACCCCCATAATTTGTATTAATTATCCCTAATTAATTACATTTTTAAGAATATGGGTAGACCTAACTCAATAGGTAAATTCCCAATTCCATAGTATGGGTAGACCTAACTTAATAGGTAAATTCCCAACTCCATAATATGGGTAGACCTAACTTAATAGGTAAATTCCCAATTATGTCCATTCATTTTATGTTATGCTTAATCACAACAACTTTACATATTTATATTAACATGCATATTAACCCCATCGTTTCCCACGTAATTCGTTTACATAACATGTCATACATAGGGGCAACTTTGCATATTCTATGCACATCATAAAAAGAGACAAACTTGCATATGAACTTGCATAAAACTTGCATATGAACTTGCATATAAACTTGCATATAAACTTGCATAAAACTTGCATATGAACTTGCATATGAACTTGCATAAAACTTGCATATGAACTTGCATATGAACTTGCATACCATGTCATATCACAAAGGCAAACTTGCATATGTCATGCATATCATAAAAAGAGACTAACTTGCACATGAATCATGTCATATCACAAAGGCAAACTCGCATATGTTATGCATATCATAAAAAGAGACTAACTTGCACATGAATCATGTCATATCACAAAGGCAAACTCGCATATGTTATGAATATCATAAAAAGAGACTAACTTGCACATGATCTTACATATAAACTTGCATAAAACTTGCATGTGAACTTACATAACACATCATATCATAAAAAGAGGCAAGTTTACATATGAACTTATAACATATGACAACCACAACTTGCATAATCCACATTTACATCCATAGCCTCCTAATATCCTATCCTAATTAGTTTAGCAATTACTTGCTAAAGGCATAGGAACTCACCAAAACCAAGATTAGCAAACTTATGAAGTAGAACTAGTTGCTAAATATGAAGAAGATGATGATTAGAGGTTGATTAGCTTGCAACTTCCTTCATAAATTAGTGGAGGCTCCTCTTAGGTTTGATTTTGGCGGCATGATGGCATCATTTCTATTTTTAGTATGGATTAGGCTTGCATTAGGGTGTATTTATAGGATTAGGGTGTGTTTTAGACCATAGGATTAACCCTAGGTTAGATTAGGTCCGTCAGATTTAGGAAGTCTCTAGAACACAGCCCAGCCCTAGCCAGAAAACCAGATCTGGTGCACCCAAGCCAACTGGCTCGACACCCTGTGTCGACAGGCAAGTCGACAGGGCAGTCGACTCCCCAGTCGACAGGCCTGTCGACAGCCCTGTCGACATGGGTAGGGCGGGAAGTTTCCCGCCTGGCCCCCTACTGGCTCCAATTTCGAAATCTGATTTTTAATTTTTAAATCTGTTTTTAACTTTGAATTTTCTGCAAACTTCATTGGGCCATAACTTGGCCATACGGACTCCGATTTACAAAATTTCGGACTCTATTCTGCGTATTTTTCCGAGACGAACGCAATGACGCAGCCCGTTTCCCCCAATTCTCACATTTGGGATTATTTATTCTGCAATTAGTGAATTTTAGCATTAACCGAAATTCGGGGTGTTACAAAGATGCATCAATCAAAGTTTTGATTCCAGCAGAGTAGCGACGCCATTTTTATTTTTAATTAGAATAGAGGTAGAATATAAACAGAATGAAATTGTGTAGAGAAAATGAGGCTAAGGGGCTGTTTATATAGGATTAGGCGGACGAATCTAGACAGAAAACGAGACCGGATACATCAGAATGAACCAGGTTCAAAAACTGAGTTTCGGGAGCAGGTCGACCCCCAGGTCGACTCCCCAATCGACCTGGTCATGGGGAGGTCGACACTCCAGTCGACTCCGCAGTCGAACTGGTTGGGGGGGAGGGGAATCGACTCCCCGGTCGACCTGGGTATATAGGGAGGAATTTTCCCGCCAGCCTTCTCTGGGTTTTAATTTCGAATTTCTGGCTTTATTTTCGAGCTGTTTTATTTTATTTAAATTCCTGAAACTTCGGAGGGTCATAACTTGGTCATACGGACTCCGTTTTTCAGAAACTCGGACTCGTTTTCAAGCAGAATTTCGAGACGAACGTAATGGCGCAACCCGTTTCCCTTGAATCTTACTTTTGAAAATTAATTATTCTCTGATTTTGTTACTTATACGTTCATAGAAAATACGGGGTGTTACAGTGCACCACCAAAGGTCTTAACTTTTAACGGACCACAACATCAAAATGAACAAGATCAAGCAAACCTGATTTTCTTGAGGGAGGATGTCTCTTAAAGGAGACTTGATTCTGCTTTCCTGCAAAACAATGAGAACATTTGTCCAATTTTACACACTTCAAATCAGATAGTGCATTTTTCTTCATCAAATAACTTAAACCCTTTTCACTTATATGACCAAGTCTTCTATGCCACAATTTTGCAAGATCGTCATTTGCCACATTTACAGAATCAGTGGGAATTGAGGCTTGCAGCAAGCATAGGCTTGTGTGCTTCTTCCCACGAGCTAGCACCATGTTTCCTTTAGTAAGTTTCTATTGACTACCATGAAAAGTGTTGCAGTAGCCATCATCATCGAGTTTTCCAGTAGAGATCAAGTCTAATCGGATTTCAGGAACATGTCTTACATTTTTAAGCATTAACTTGGCTCCAGTGTTGGTCACCAAATATACATCTCCAATGCCCACAACCTGAGTCACACCATCATTACCATCTTCAACACCCAAAGTCACCAAGTGTATAAGATGTGAAGAATTCCATCCGTGATGTCACATGTAGCGATGCTCCACTGTCAATGACCCAACTCGACTCATATTTAGCAAGGTTCACATAGCTCTCATCATGTACAATGATAAGATCACCGCCAGTTGCAGGTGCAGCTCTATCATCATTATTGCAATCCTTTTGATCTTGTTTCTTATATTCCATGCCTTTACCACCCTTGTTGTCTCTTTTCCACTTGTAGCAATATTTCTTTATGTGACCGGATTTATCACAATAATGGCACTTCATATTTGCGTATCTTCCACGAGATTTGCTTCTGCTTTTGTCTCTGGAAACTGGATCTTTACTCTTGCTTCTTCCTCTGTTTTCAGCAACATATGCTTCCTCGGATGAAGAAGACACACCATGAGATTTCTTCCTCATCTCCACATTCAAAATACCAACTTTGGCAATATCCAGTGTAATTTTTCCATGTGGTGCTGAGCTGCAAAGTGTCATTCTGAAAGTGCCCCATAAATCAGGAAGAGTGTCAAGTAACAAAAGTCCTTGAATTTCATTATCAAAATTTATATTCATAGCTGATAATTGCTGAATAATGCCATGAAAATCATTCAGGTGATCAGAAAGAGACTTGCTTGAATTGTACTTCAAGCCCATCAATTGCTTGATGAGGTACAATTTATTATTTCTAGACTTATTAGCATAAAGAGATTCAAGTTTTTGTCATAGTGATCTAGCATGAACCTAATCATTTATATGATTCAAAACATTATCATCAACCCATTGACGAATAAATCCACACACCTGTTCATGTTCAAATTGCCACTAATCATCAGTTTTACCTTCTGGTTTTTCATCACTAAACACAAGTAAATGCCAAATTTTGACATACAACAAATCTCTCATTTTTCTTTTCCAAATATGATAGTTAGCTCCATTCAAACTAATCATTCTACTACTGCTGATATTACTAGAATCCATCAAGGGATATTACAAATTAACCAACCTCGCTCTGATACCAGTTTGTTATGAATGACACAGACAAATCCAGTAAAATGCACCAATAATTAATGCAAATAATCAATAGAACAAGAGATAATAATAAAATAAGAACACACGAATTTTTAACGTGGAAAACCTCTTCGATATGAAGAGTAAAAATCACGGGACCAATGACGGGGGTCCTCCCAAACTTCTCTTACTATGATAATGGAGTAGTACACAAATCCGAATCCAAATCACAAAGTGGATACACAAATTATCCAACAATAGCTAGCAATAACAACATCAAAACAAAAGCGAGAAAAGTGAAAAATATCACCGGGAAAAAAAGTTTAGAAAAGCTGAGAGATCTCGCACAAACACTCCAGCAAAGGGCAATCTCAAAGTAGTAGAAGCAGCCCACAAAGTCTTGAAGAAACTGACAAAGTTTTGATTTTGTTGTCTTGTACCTTGTGTGTGTTTGCTACCCAAGAACGGATGTATATATAGCCACCAAAGAGGCACCTTGAAGTCTCCATTCAACCACCATAATTAATAAGGTTACTATTCCCAAAGCACACCAAAAGATCAAATAGTCACCTATTCAAATAAAAGGACGAAATACCGTAGCAACACTTATTGCTCCAATTAATTAAATATGAGTTTTTCCACATAGGAAGGGACCCATTCCCAACACATGTATAGCAAACAACAGAACAATAAACCATGTAAAGAATATTGAAAAGAAGCTTAATGAAATACACATGGGAATGGTAACAAAAGATACATAAGTTTTCTTTAAGCTGTAAATTTAAATCTAGGATTAATTAAAAAAAGGAATTAACGTTATTAAACTCTAAACAAAGATTCAGGACAGTTTCGTACAACACCATCATAAATCTCGAGTTGTAAATATTTTTTTACCAATATGGTAGAAGTAGATAACCCATATTTTTGTATGTAAATATTAGCTTAAATTTCAAAAATACTGATTGTAAAACATAATTTTTAATGTACAATTACCTCTTAGTCACTTTAACATGCCCATGCTAAGAAGACAGATGAAAAATCACATCTCGATGATTATTCCATTTTTTGGCATTTTCAGATGCTCGTCACTTTGAATCGTGCACGCTATGAAGTTCACAGGTAACATGATTGAAATTTGTTCTTTCAAAATTATCAAAATCGACACCAAATCATTCACTAAAGCCCAAGCATAGTGGAAATACTAAAATACATTATCCCAAGCTTAAAGACATACGAATTAAGGAAATGAGAAAACTTATATTGATTGAATAGATGCTGATGGTTATGCAAATCCAAAACAAATAAACAGTAGACATCAAAGATCATTATAATAGTGCACAATCATAAAAATAAAACTAAATGGTAAAACCTGTCCTCAAAACATACAGAACATGTATGGTTCAAATAATATATATATATATATATATATATATGAGACGGCTATTGGGACACAAAATAAAACACACAACTTTAAACATAGAATCATGACCGTTGGATTCTTTTGTCTTTACATGAGAGGTGCAAATCATAGGGAGACCTAGTGGTCCAGATTCTATGTGTTTAATTTTGTGTCAACATTTTGTGTTTCTATAGACTTTCCCTATATACATATACATACATACATACATACATATATATATATATATATATTACAAATGCAATATTGAACTTTCAGTATAGCAACCACACTGATTCAATCCTTGAATACGCACTAAATCCTGTTAAAATAAAGTGTTTATCTTTGGTAAAGAACGATGAGAAAACAATAAAATTACACAGCACGAAATTCAACAAAAAAAGTAATTTGATAAATATTTGAATCACAATCCTCGATGTCAATTTATAATGTTAGATCAATTATAAGTCCAGGCATTTCAGATTAGTAATATTAATTTCACTTGGTTCAACTAAGACTTACTCCCTGCATTTGGTTTCACTGGTAAATAATTTGATACTGCCTGAAAATTAGGAACGTTTATCAACGCAGCAAAAATGTATTACACGGAATTATAATAACTCAATCAAGGGAAGCGACAATTAGGATCTAAGTGGGATAATGCCCCATCCCACTGACTGCGCCCTCTTTTCCAAATTTATAATTGTTCCATTTAGCGCTTGTATTAGATAATAGGATATTTTTACTTATATCCACCATTTTAGTATGTTAATCCACAATCTCTTTTTATTTAGTATATCCACATATTTTTATTCTATACATCCACGAGTGGATTAACTAATTAATTGCAAAAAAGTTTGCTTTTTTTTAGTTATTTTCACATATAACAATGGAAAATTCAACACATGGCTAGAAAATGCAACGATAAACCATTCACTAGACTAAAATGTATTATTCAGTTATACTCTTGCATAATTTCTATGCATCATCGTTTGGATCGTCATCAAGAGCAGAGATAATTTTTATATTGAACATATTTTTCTATTCTTTGGCTTGTAGATAGAAGAAGGTTGCTGATGTTGTCATGACAAACTATTTTCTTACATTTAGGGTAAAATTTTATGTTGTATCGATTTGCTTATTTTCAAATATAAATATTAATTAAATGGTAACTTTCAGACATGAGCTACATACAAGGTGCATATAGTTGTTCCAAGACTGCCTTGAATGAAGATGAAAATTAGTCTTTTTATAAATTCAATAGTGACCGAAACTAATGGATGATCAGCCTTTTTTTAAACCTGAAATTTTTGGGCAAAGAGAATAAAATTTGTATAAAAAATATGTCAAAAAAGTCATAAATGTGGATTAACTAATTGATTTGTAACTAAATATCAAATTCATGCTTAGTATAAAATTCTAGTGGATGAAGAGAAATATTATGTGGATGTAAATAAAATTTACCTAGATAATATTTTCTGTTCTGTTCGAATTTGCACACCATCTTACACTGCTGGCAAGCACCCGGTCCCAACAATATAAGTTGCTGTTACCCTCGAGAACCCTAAAAAAGAAATTTGCATCAACTTAACTCATCTTTTATGATTATAATAACATATTGCATGATCCATATGAACAGGTATCCACGACTATTAGTCCCATGTTGCCAAATTAAAAGAATATAAAGTCAAAATTACCCGAGTCTTGGGTTTGTGTGGCAGCTTGCATCACCGTTGGAGGAGGAAGAGCTCTTTTGGAGGCAGCTGTGTTTGTGGGGGAGGGATCACCATTACCGGTGTCGGGGAGACGGTGGTCCGGCGAGTGCTGTGGATATTGATGACAGCAGTGAGGGATTGGTGGACTTCCAAGGCCATGTTGATAGGCAGGTTTAATTTTTTCCTTTCATGCCGCTCTATTTCCCAGTAGCTTTTCAGATTGGTGGATGACTCATAATCATTAACCTTTCTATGAACATGGAGGAGGTTGTCCCATCTGTCCTTGCACTGGTTATAGGAGCGAAGGCAGCCGTTGTCCCAGCAATAGTTCTCAATCCACTCCCAGCAACATTAACCTCTGCAGTCAACCTGAAAGAATAACATATGGATTAAACTTATATTAATCCCATACAAATTCAGTCTACACGCTACTGCCTTACCAAATTCTACATGAAGTCCAGCACTTAAAAATATTTAAGGAAACTCTGTTGAGCATCTTAATTAATTGTATAAATTATTTAAGCACTATTTGTATTAAACATTTACTTTGTTCATTGCACAATTGTTCTACACTTGCACAATCATGAAAACAGCGACACAGAATAGACCGAGCAATTTGTGATGACCATCTCTTTGATGCCACTTTAGCTCACATTTTCTTATGCTATCTGAGAAAAAGAATAAAGTTAGCTAGCTATACGTATTTTTTTGAATATGGGTTGGCACAATAGAAAAAATGAAAGTTTCAATACAAACAATGTTTCAAATTTTGATCTTGATGATCTTGAAATAGCAATAGATAAACTTTCATAGCTCCGCCTCTTTTAGATAATTAGCACAACGAATGTGTGGACGTAATTTTTTTTTGTGTGTGAATATATTGACAGTTCAAATTCTTACGCTGTTATCATATTGCTTATTTAACCATAGTCTAAATCGCATGTGCAGAAAGTTGGTAAAATCTCCACTCTCCTAACCGTTAAAGTGCACATTATGTGATCAAAACTAATCTCTCCACGCACATAGACACACTATTTCATATATGCATTATATGCCTGCAAGAACGTGTGATAATTCGTTTAACTGTTAAATACTTAATTACTATAATTACCCATCACGTTAATTACTTGCAAGGTAAGTAATTTAGGCTGCAATCTTTCTAAAACCGAAGTTTGAAAAGCACACCATATCAAATGCTACATGCATGTTTATTTTTACAACAACTTTAGGGACGAATATTCGAACTCAATTTCTAGAGTAATGATTTCCAGATCCCTAAATTGCAAGAGTCAATATGGAAAACACTGGTAGTATGGATTAGCGACGATGTACTAACTATTTTCACTATTTGATCCCTTGCCGCTATTTATATCCATAATTAACCATTGTCAGGCCTTGTAATAGCAAATTGAATTTTTAATTTCAACCTTTCAGTTTAATCCATGTTACCTGTTCATTAAAAAGCAAAATTTTATAATTCAACTACAAACTAAACCAAAAAGCTAACCTTTTAAACTGATTTTTTTGACCCAATCCAAGTTTAAATAACTAAAATACTCTTAAGTTCAGAATGAGTATTAAGGAAAAATTAAAAAATAACAATATGTTTTGAAAGTTTAGTAAGAAAAATAGGTGCGCATACATATATAGTTAATAATAGCAAAAATATGCTCACGTGAATCAATCAGCTAATATTGTATCAATGCTTATATGAGTTCATTTGAATCCAACATGAATTGCATGCACTTGTTAACTAAATTTTAAGTGTACAAAGAAATAGAGAAATACTGTAAAATAAACACCAGGCTAACTGTAGAGCAGAAAGTTGTACTGATGTTAGCCAATCGCCTAAATGCCCTGAAGGATGTTTCATTTGAAAGCAACTCCATATCTGGTAAGAAAAGAACAACGGATGAGTTGTGTTGTTTATAAATGAAGTAATGCACTGTGAAGCCAAACAAAGAAAGCAAGAGTGAAAAAAAAGATGGATTGCAAATACTAGTCAATACGCACTTCATGTAAACAGACAACAAATAATATAAAAGCATTGTTCATTTGAATAGGATGGTCTATGTTCATTTACAGGTTGTGAGGAGTTGTCAAGCGAACATTGATTTTCTGAATTAACAAAAAGCGAAGGTGGGTGGACATCGTTCCAGTTCCTAGTTTTCCGCTAATAATAGCTTCATAACATATAATGAACAATTTCCATATTTGATTTCTTCTGTTCATGCGTATCATGGTTCTTAGCAAATTACAGCAAAAGCTTATCCTCCAATGTAAAACCTGTTAGGTGTGGCTCGCATTAGAATGGAGTGGGTGCATGGATTGAACGGGAGAATTGTCCGACATTGTGGAATATTAAGAAAGATCTTGGTATATATATATGATATTGGTGGCATGTAACATTGGGGATTCCTTTTGTTACAATAAGTGTTTGCCAATACCAAATTATATGCTCGATGGGAGGTGATGGGGGGATGTTCAATCGGGACGCCGACATAGGAGACTTCGACCGCTGACTCCGACTTCGACCGTTGACTCTGACTTCGACCGTTGACTCCGACTTCGACCGTTGACTCCGATAGACACGGTGAAGCGCGTACAGTATGCAGGGAATGCCAAAACTCAACATGGTATCAGAGCTCCATGGTTCGAGGGGACCGATATGCGTAGCATGACCGAAGCATGGCTTCAAAGGGGCTTGAGCATGGGATGCTCGTCAAGGTGGAGATACAATAGTAAAAGCAGTCCGACGCCACTGCTTATGAGAACTCGCGGTAGCAGCCTAACCAACTGTAAAGAGGACTCAAGGTGTAACTCTAAGATGACTTGAGCAATGCTCGCCAAGGTGGAGATTATTAGATGTGGCTCGCATTAGAATGGAGTGGGCGCGTGGTTTGAACGGGAGAATTGTCCCACATCGCGGAATACTAAGAAAGATCGTGGTATATATATGATATTGGTGGCATGTAACATTGGGAATTTCTTTTGTTAAAATAAGTGCTTGCTAATACCAAATTATATGCTCGATGGGAGATGATGGGGGATGTTCAATCGGGACGACAGCGTAGAAGACTTCGACCGTTGACTCCGATAGACACGGTGAAGCGCGTACGGTACACAGGGAATGCCGAAACTCAACAAAACCTATGTTTAGTAATGCGTTAAGGATGCCTCAACCTCCTCTGTAGAATGAAATGAAACAATAAGCCAACAACACATAAATTGGTGCTCATTGGTGGTTTGACATCTACAGAAAACAACCAACCAAAACAGAAGGCTGTTGTATATGAATTAAGTCCTGCTTAAAACCAAGTTTATAATACTAATAATATTTATTTTTTCAAGTGATTAATCACTAATATATGTTGTTAATAGTATATCATTATTTTCATTCAGGTTGCAACTAAATTATCTGAAGTTTCCAGTTTACCTTTATTTGCAGCCAATTTATCGCTTGTATATGCTATTTCATCGCTCAAAGGATATCATAGATCAATTTGAAGGTGTACCTATATTTATTGAAACTCAATATTCATGTATCCATGAACACTGAGTTTGAAGAAACAAATTTCGTGATTAGTCTATCTCGGTGCACTTAAAGCAACTAAGTAGCTGAAATGTGGCTATTAAAAATATATGATTTAAAATGGGTAATAGAATCAAACAAAGCATGAAAAAGACCCTTGTAAAAACCACTACAAAAACAAAGCACAAAAAACTTCCTCCGCAGAATGAAATGAAACAATAAGTCAACAACATATAAATCGGCACTCATTGGTGGTTTGTCATCTACAGAAAAATAAGCAACCAAAACAAAAGGCTGATGTATACAAAATAAGTCCTTAAAACCATGTTTGTAATAGTAATAATTTTTTAAAAAAAAATGATTTATCTCTAATATATGCTATTAACAGTATATCATTATTCGCATTCAGATTGCGACTAAATTATCTGAAGCTCCCAGTTTATCATTATTTGTAGACAATTTATTGCTTGTATATGTTATTTCATTGCCCAAAGGATTCCATAGATCAATTTCAATGTGCAACAATATTACTAAAACTCAATATTCATGTCTCTACAAACACTGAGTTTGAAGAAACAAATGTCATGATTAGTCGATCTTAATGCACTTAAAGTAACTAATTAGCTGCCTAAATGTGGATATTAAAAATATATGGGTAAAAATGGTTAATAGAATCAAAATAACCACGAAAAAGACCCTTGTAAAAACCACTTTTGCACATCAGCTGCAAAACAAACTGTGAGTTTGGTATTCTACAATTTACAGCATAGCTTGAAAGAGTAAACCCAAGTTAAGAGCAAAAAAAAAAGGAAAAGGTAAAAAGGACGTTCAATTTCAAAGGTGAATAACATGGTAAACATTAATACTCATTTATAAGCACCAAAATTGAATCAAATACAAAATTAAGTAAGTAGTTTCTAATTTACAATAGAGGAGTAAAACCCAAGGCGATAGCAAAAAAAAAATGTTAAAGCTCATAGTCATAGCTGCAAGACACATAAAAATCAAATTTATAACTCTGGTATGCTAAATACATGAATACTCATTTATTAGTGCCAAAAACAAACCAAATTCTGAATCAAGCAATCAGTTTTTATACAGTGAATGGAAATTAATTAGGCTGACTTGTAGGTTGTCCATATGATGCCGAGAGCTGCGGTGGAGAGAAAACGGGTTAATTGCAGCACGGTGTGCGGATGAAGGAAGGAAGACGGAGAAGGAGATGTCATTAGACTTGGAAGCTAAACCAACCAAATCAAGAAATAAATATGTTATCAAAATTTTAAATTAACCAAAGCGCACATTTTCTCCAGTAAGTCTCTACAAAGTATTTCTTAGAACTCAAGAATTCAGAGGTCCAAGCTAAATGAATAAAAGAAGAATTAACTAAAGTTAGGTGTAAATTTCAAAATTAAATGTAATGTCATAAGATTCTTTTTTATTTTTTAATTTAAAGCACCAATTGGACAAAGCACCAGTTGGATCAATCCTAAAATTAGTATCCGACAGAAGTTAATCAATCACAATAGCAGATAAATCAAGTTTAGTTTTAGTCTTCAATTTGAATCGAGCCACGGTGTGAGTTAGCATAAGGTCAGAAATCGTCTTTTAAGTTAAGTCCACTCAAAGCATACAGGTTGAAATACGATGTTTCTATAAATTTCATGGCTCACTTGTCTGAATTGAAACTATGTGTAATTTTAAACCATATTAAATCAGGAAGATGAAGACAATCGGTACCACTAAAACCAATATTATGATTGAATTGAATTATAATTTGAATCCAAATCAAGTATTGGCTCCAATAGATTTTAGCAAACCACGATTCGAAATCAGATCCATCAGTATAACAGTTTCAGAAAGAATAATTAAATAAGATCATGGATAGCCAACTAAAGGGGGGGGAATCAAAACTGCAAATAAGAACAACCCCTCTACTTCAGGTCGCCAAAACTGTAACGCATCAGGTCAGATTCTAGTTGGCGCCTCCTCTACTTCACGTCGTACAACCCCTCAAATTGCATCACTTTTGACAGATCCTCTCACACGCTTTTAGCCCAGGTCGCAGTTCTCCTCCGTTCGTCGATTTGCAGAACACGACCTCTTTGTTTTTTTTATCTTTTCTTTCTAAACGTAATCGTGATTTCTTTCTAATAGATTAGGGTTACAATAAAATAGAAAGGGAGAATTCGTTTTTAGGAAGAATATGAACGATGAAACTGAAAGCAGAAGGTAGATATGAACGAATATGAGTTTGGGACCTGGTTGAAGTAAATTTCAGAAATGAAATTAATGTAAAGAGCCGCGACTGTTTGAGTTTTAAAATCTGAGAAGGCCTATGTGTGCTTAAATTCTAACTTAGTAATTATAATATAGCATAGATCATTGTTGTATTACTAATATCAAATATAAAAATGTTTTCAGAGATGATGGTTGGGTCAGACATCAATACAAATCAAATACTCATATCTTACTCATGATAATTACAGAAATGTATAAATATGCATATGCATGGTTGGATCACATATCAATATAGATCAATTACAGTGGTGGGGCTGAAGAAGGATAATTGCAGGCAAAGAGACACAAGGTGTTTGTGGTCGAAGAGGATGTAAGTGTGTTACAGAAGTGGAAGTTTTGAAGTTTAATGTTTGTTATTGTTTTTTAAGGCTTCGGGTGATGGTGGATTTGGTGTGCAATGTTTCAAAGAAGGCTTGGTCTTCCATCGGGACTGTGGGGCCCTGGACCCTCACCGGTGATGCGCCCGGACCCGTTGACGGCTCGCCTTCAGCTCGGCACTCGGCTCGCCTTTGGCTCGGCATATATTTGTCTGTGTTGGTGTCTGTATAAATTGAAACTACATATGTAATGAGTGAACTGAGTGATGTAGTGAGGGGATTGTATATGTGAATAATCAGTGTTGTAGTAAATCACTGACTTATAAATAGTTGGAGTCAAAAATTTGTACTATTAAGTTATAGAAATAAAATATTTTATTTAATAAAACATTATTTGAATTCAAATTTTGTGCATTAGTATTCTACTAAATAAATATTTAATCCTGTAAAAGTGTTGTCATTGGATGGTAAAAGTGTTGCTATAGATAATGTGGGGCCCACTTTTAAGTAAAACTAGTATCTGCAACATTACCATGAAAATGCCGCCATTGGGTTGCAAAGGTATTGCCTTTGACCCTATGACAACACAACAAAATGCAATACCGAGAAAGTGTTTCCACATATCAATTTTTGCCTATAGCAAATTTTTTTGGCACTTCCTGCATCACTTCTCTAGTGTTGCAGTATGCAATCTATGGCATAGTGAAAAGACAAGGGATGCAAAGCTGCAAAGAATAAGAGGGATGTTAGATATCTAGAATTGTTAAGAATGGCACGTGTTAACAATGTAAAGAAAGATGTCACATCTCATCAATGCTGTTAGAGATGCAAAACCCTAAAATCACTAAGGATGTGTGCTACCAGCAGTGTATAAGGATATAAAATTTCATCAATAATAGAAAGGATGATAGTTATCAATAATGTCATATGTCATCAACCTAATAAAAATTGTCAAATCATAACAATGTAATGTGATATAGCAGATGCTTAAAATAATAGGAGATGTCGAAGGATAACAATTTAAGCAAAGATGTTGTATTTCAATAACAGATATTGAATGCCAACGGGTTGAATGGTTTCGAGCCTCTAGAAAACAACATGCAGCAAGTTGTTTCCTATCAGTAATAAACAAAAGGTTGTCGCATATTACATATTCAACAAAGATATTGAATACCTATATGCAACAAGGATGTTACAAATCATTAGCATTCGATAAAGTGTTATAAATTATTAATTTCCACAGGAGTGCCAAAAGCCATCAAATAAGTGATGATATCAAATGTGTAGATTTTGAGAGCCACGTAGCAGCCTTGTCACTTGTTACCACTCCTATAAATACGATCCTTATGGCCACTTAGATAGGGTGAATTATTCTATCTGCTTTTTTTTACATTTCCATAGTTGTAACTCCAAAAAAACTTAGGGAGTTTAGTGCCTATAGTAACTTTTTAAATTTTGTAGAAAAGGGTCTTGAACAATCTACTTTTCCCATAGCATACCCCAAGCAAGTATATATTTTTGACTTATGACTTACATATGACTCTCATGTGTTTACAACTTGGATTTTCAAATGAATCTTATACACTTATGATTTGGACTTTTACATGTATTCAAATAGGGGGAGCTTGATCACAACACATAAAGCACATTTATTTTTCACAAAATCTTACTATATGTTTGTTATCGTAAAGCGGGAAATATCATAGAATATAATAGTTATTGATTTTTTATATATTGTAGACTATTGCAATATCGTAGAATGAAATAAACAAATTAATTTTTTTTGGCTTTTTGATTCTAATTAAATTTTATTAATACAAACAATTACAATAAGAGTTTATGCAGTAATGTTTTATGAAAGTTTATACTAAATGCTAACATGGATGTTAGGGTACGCCTCAAACTCCAAACCTCTTACCAGGCAGGAGCATGCATTTCCCCTGCGTCACTCTATGATGGCTTTCTACAACATTTTATGTAAATTATTAGTGTCTAACAAGTTTCATTCTCTTATATACAACGCTCTTCCAAACACAACAATTTTAATCACGGCAAGCACCATTGTTGTCTAGACTTATGGGATTTAACCACTTGTCATGTAGCATGTTATATACTATTTAAAGTTCTACATACAGTACCCAATTTTTAAAAAAGCCACTCTTATCCTTATTCGCTTAAATATGATTTTTATCTTCATACTCCAGTTATTATCTAAACTTCTGCTTTACTTGCAAACTGATAATAGGAAGAAAAGAGAAAAGAAGTAAAACTACAAAAAGTAAATATATATATATATATAATTAAAATTTAGAAGTTTATTGGTTTTGTTATTTTCCTATTTAAATAAGTATGCAAAATAACAAAAAGGACGCTATACAATAGGCATGTAAGAGGATCAATGCAACTTTTTTTGTGAGATAAAAGTTTAAAATTAAGTGAGTAATGTGCACAATAAACTTAATATATGCTCATGTATCACTACTCATACCTTAAGGCCGAGTAAAGTAAATAAACAACCACATTACCAAGCACTTAAAAAGGCAATGCATATGCCCTCGTGCATATATCACACATTCACAAATATATAAAATAATGTAGAATTTGTAACATCAAAGCAATTTCATTGAATTATCGTGTGCACAAAATCCAGGAAAGAATTCACAAACCAAGCTTGCGCTCAAGCTTACAGAAGAAGGAAAAACATAAGGCAAAGTGCAAGTGCATATAAGGCCAATACAAGGGTTTGAGTTGAAGTGCACATACAGGCTAAGTAGAAATCACCATCAAGTGAAGGTATGAACATTTACAAAACCAAATACATATGCACAACATAAATGATTTCCTATAGTGCTTAAGAAAATGCAAACAGTTACAAGTGGAAATTTACACAAGTTCAAACTCAAATCGTTTAATCAGAACACTAGCAAAATATTAATAGTACATAACAAGCACAAGCATCTTCAGGCATATAAGAAGAAGTGGCATGCACTCAAATAACTAAGTGCATAAACAAGAAGTACACAAGTCAAAATGGCAAGAGAGCATTAAAGTCATGCACAACAACAAGCTAACTACGGTCAAATTCTCACAAGCACACCAAACCATGCATGTCGTATGTTTATGAAATACGTTGAGACCACAAATGCATACTCAGTTCACACACATACACGAACATAAGGTGAGCTCACAAGGAAACACATAAAGAAAATAACAATAAATGCCATCATACGCAAGGTTAGGTACAACACAATTAAGTCCAGAATCAAACATTCATAATTAAGAAACTCAAGGCAATGCAAAACTGGTCAAAAAACACTATATACATGTTAAATTTAGTGATTTTATATAGGATAGAATTGAAGTGGTCGGAAGTAGCTTCATAACGGAGAAGACGGTTCGCAAATCGAAGCTCGTAGAAGGAAGTTAGTAGTGAAAACATGTAGTGGGCTTCAGTTGATTTTAGGAGAGACGTCTGAGTAAAATAACAGACGTCTTAGCCTAGGTGTTTGCAACCCGAGAGTTGTGACAGACATCTAACCAATCTGGACAGACGTCTGAGTTGAAACATGTGGTATAACAGATGTCTAAGGAGATACCACAGATGTTTGAGCTGTGCAGGAAATGTTTCCCGAGCCTCGGAAAAAACGTCTGACCATTTGGGACAAATGTCTGAGGCGACTTCTGGGCTATTTCGAGCTGTGGACTTGGCAAGATGATTTGTGAACGTTCAAGGGGAAATTTGGATAATTGCCAACCTATATAAGCTATTCCCAAATTCAAAATGCTATGATGAAATCAAGGGATTAATTAAGAGATTGACCTAGGTTTATTCTAATTAGGTTCTTGAGAATCCTAATCTTCTTCAATTCTCATCTCCACAAGATCAATTTGGATAGTTGCCAAATATTAAACTCTCCCTATATGAGCCATTCTCATATTCAAAAGGCTATGATGAAATCAAGGGATTAATCAAGAGATTGACCTAGGTTTATTCTAATTATGGTCTTGAGATCCTAATCTTCTTCAATTCTCATCTCCACAAAATCAATTTTTTTTAGTGAATTTGATCATTATAATCAATCTCTTGTACTCTTCTATTAATATTAATAAAGGTTCTCTCTCAAAGTGGATGCACACTAACAAGACGTTAGTAGGACCACTATAAATCCCTATGTGATTTACTTTTCATTATTGCTTATTATTTCTCACGTTTTGATGATTTTGATTGGCTATTGGATTAGGATGAGATTGTTTTGAGATACTGATTAGTTGTTTTTGCACGTTTACCACGATATTATCTTCCAATATGTTTGAGGGCTTGATTTAAGTGCTCTTGAGTCGAAATTCTCAACAACATTTGGTATCACAACATTGGTGTTGGTAGATAGTTGTAGAAATGCAGGAATCAGTTTCAAATAGTGCCTCAATAGTTGGTCCAAGCGGTATAACACCTTATATACATGGTTCATACGCAGCTTCTAGGTCACACTTGGTTATTGACAATTGTAAAGGCGATAATGATTTTGGAAAATGGAAGATAAAAGCAGTTCTTAGGTGGAAACATGTATATCGAGTGGTGTTTGATACGCATTTATTGCCGGTGGACATCTCGGATATAGAGAGAGGAATTGGAAGAGCGGACATTCACTATACTTCAACTTGCTATATGGGTGATTGTTATTTCCGAAATTAGCGGAGAGACGATTGGTAAGGGTATGTGGGAAAAGTTGGAGGAGTTGTATATGAAGAAGTCACTCACAAATCAATTGATCTTGTTGCGAACTTCCTTTACTTACAGAATGAAGGAAGGAACTTCGTTAAAGGCCCCCTTGAATGTGTTTGATGATTTTCTAATGAAGATGAAGGAGGTGTAATTGAAGGGTGAGGAAGAGCAGAAGGTAATGATATATTGTGTTTATTGTCGGATCGGTATACGGATTTCTCAAATAGTTTGACCTACGGCTGAAATATATTGGCTCATGATGATGTCAGGACGTGTCCCCTAAGCGAGGAGTTGCGAGATCAGATGAAGGAGCTGAGTGATGTAAGCACTATTGTAGGCAATGGTCATGGTTTATGTGTGGCGAAGGAGAATTATGAGAAGAAAGGAAACCGAGGGCGTTCTATGTCTAGAAAGCCCGGCTGGAGAGAAAAGTCAAAAGAAAGAAATAGAAAATGCTTCATTTGTAAGAAACCAAGTCATTAGAAGAATGAGTGTCTAGACAAGAAGAAGGAAGTATCATCTTTATCAGTTTCGGTGGAGAGAGGTCTTGGTGAGGAAGAAGTAGATGTTTATCAGCATTAGCATCAGATGTTTTTGGCAGCGAATGATATTCGAGGGCTTCATATCACATGACGCCAAATAAGAATTGTTTTTCTTACTATTCAGATAAAAAAGGAAATTCAATTGTTATGGGAAATGGTGCTATATGAAAGTATTAGTTATTGATTTCATGCAAATTAGAATGTTTGACGTAGTGGTTCTTACTCTCACTAATGTGTTTTATGTTCCAGGACTATGGAAGTTACTTATCTTTTTGGGATAGTTGGATTCTTTAGAATGCAAGATCACTATTAAGAATGATAGCTTGAGGGTTTATAAGGGTGCACTTGTGGTTATGAAGGGTGCTATTGATTATAAAAGGTGAAACTTACATTGGTGTTGATAGTTCTACTGTCTTGAATGCAACACGGTTGTGGCATTTGAGATTGGGTCATGTCTCGGAGAAGAGTAGAGATGTTCTTCGTAGAAGGGAGATGATTGATGGAGAATTTCAATAATAAAGAGTTTTGCGAGGAATGTGTCATGGGGAAGTAAACTAGGGTGTCATTCGGTGAAGTGAAACATGATTCAAGAGGAATTCTTGAGTATGTGCACACAAACGTTTGGGGACCGCCACTAATAAATTCTTTGGGAGGAGAAGATAATATATTTCTTTCATTGATGATTTTTCTTGGAAAGTTTGGGTGTATGTAATGAATACCAAGTTGGAGGCGTTTGCAAGGCTCAAAGAATGGAAGGCTCTTGTTGAGAATGAGAGTGGAAAGTCTTTGAAGGTTTTTGGTCTGACAATGGCAAAGAGTAAGTTTCCGGAGATTTTTTGAAAATTTTCGAGCATCATGGTATTCAGAGGCATTTTGCTACACCTAGGGATCCACAATCTAATAGAGTAGCGGAAAGAATGAACCGAACTCTACTGGAGAAAGCTCGATGCTTGAGATTGGCATCGGGTATGTCTAAGGGATTTTGAATCGAAGCTATGTCAACCGCAGTGCATATTGTTAATCGAATTCCGTGCTGGGTTATTGATAACCAAAATAGCAGAGGAAGTGTGGAAGGGAGAGAGCATTGATTTGAGTTATCTTAGTGTATTTGGCAGTCCAGTTTATGTGCATGATCTGGGCAGTGATAAGCTTGCGCCTAGAGCTTTCAAGGGGATTTTTCTTGGCTATACGGACTGAGTGAAAGTTTATCGGATTTGGAATCCGAAAATGAAGAATGTTGTGAATTATCATCATTTTACTTTTGATGAGTCGGTTATGCTCAAGGAGAATGAGGACTCATCAGATGTTCCAGATTTGGTTCATGGTGAATCAAAGGAGGAGGAAATTATTCCCACTTTTAGGCCTAAGAGAGTAGAGCAGTAGGGGATGCTTTTGAGGAGACAACGGTTGATGATACATCACATAGTCAACAGGGTTTCTCAAGTAATGTTGGTGATGTGCATGGTTCTAGAGAAGATTCAGTTTAAGGTGGAGCTGAAGGAAGACTGGGTGACGCTTTTTTACTTTCTCTTAGGATTTCGTATTGCGCTGTTGGACTTTGGACGGTGTTGCTTGTGGTGCTGTGAGCCTTGAAATATGCTAGTGTGTGCTCCCTATCACTACAATCTCTTTGTTGGATGATTGTGTGAAAGGTCATGTGTGTGTTGACCTTGGTGGTGCTATCGTTTCTAATGGCTTTCATCAGCCCTCGCTCTAGTTGTTGGCTTTTTTCCTCTCCTGTTTGGACATTTCCTCCCTTTAAGGTTAACCTTTCTGCCATTGCTTGTACAGTTGAGCCAGATTTTCTTGAGTGCCAGTTTTGTTGGACTTTGTCTGATGATTTCGTTCATCCATTCTTGGTTGATGCATCGTTATGTCTTCGTTGTTTTGTCGTCGTCTGTTTGGCCTTGCAAATGTATTTTTATGGTGTGCTCGGTTCGGCCAGCGATTAGCCTCTATGATTGGTCGCTTTTCGGGGATGTGCGCTTGGCGAGTTTCGACGAGTCTGGGGTGTCTATGTGGGTTTCTGGGCTAACCACTTCGTTAAGTCACTGCGAGGCCTTTTTGTGTTGTTAGTGGCTCATATGGTTTAGTTCTGGCCTGTGGTTTTTTGCGGGATTTGTTGGCGGTTGTAATGGGTACTGTCATCTAGGCATGGGTGGTCTCTCTGTCGTAGTCGTATAGTGAATTCTCATTTGATCCACTATACATTTTACCACAGAGATGTCCTCCGTATATTTGACTTTACCTTCTGACAACTGTTGGTGGGAAGGCTTAATTAAGAACCTTACCTATTTGGCGGGGCTGCAATCTAATGACAGTTTGACAATTGTGAAGTTCAAACAGTAATTGGTGTCGTCTCCTTTGAGCAATTCCGCATCTTCTTCTGGTTTATTTGTTTTTGTTGTCCTGGCATCTCCCTTACTGTCTTCTCGTCATCCCACATCTTCTGTTTCTGTCTCGTCTCCCTCTCTTAGTAAGGAAGAGATTGCGATCATTAATGATCATTTATCTCGAGTTACTAAGAATTCTTTCCATTTGCGAGCAAGTGTCTCATGTTCGGCTGGTCATGGTATTAGGATTTCTTTAGGGTTCTCCGTGTCTTGTGAGACTCCTGTTAGCTCGTCAACTAGGACCTCACGTCATAGTCTGCGACTGACTCCTTGCACTCCCCGCACCATTTGCACACGCTACATAGGGGTGTCTGAGCAGATTGTTAGATATACTCGACACACGCTCTATCTTATCTGAGTTTCTTTATCGGTCTCTCTCCTTGCTGGAGTATGGTCTCTTTTCTTGGTGAGTCCTTCTGTCTTCATTATTTTTTTCTTGCTAGATGGCGAATTTCCTTTTCTGGAATGTTTGTGATATTGGCGATGATGCGTCAGTGGCTAGGTTTAAGTGCATTGTTAAGAAGCATACTACTTGCCCGGTTTCATGTTTGGAACCTTTTATGGGTTCGGAGGAGATCACCTAGTCGGTTTTCATCTCTTGGCTTTGGTGGTGCTTTAGCCAATGTGTCCGACAAGATTTGGATCTTTTGGTCCAAAGATGTTATTTTCCACCCTATCTTCGATTCCAAGAAGCTACTTTCGATAGCTTGTTCCATTCCTGCTTTCTCATCTTCTTTTCTTTTCTCGGCGGTCTACGCTAAGTGCGATAGGATAGAATGATTGGCCCTTTAGTCAGACATCCTCGCTCTATCCGATTTGGGGTTTTCGGTTTTGGTTTTGGGAGGCGACTTCAATGTTGTCGCCTGTCAAGCTAAGAAACGGGGAGACAACGCCATTAACCGTTTGGCGGTAGCGAATTTCAATGCCCTCATCGTACAATTGGGTCTTTCTGAAGTATCTTTCGACTGTTCGGCTTTTACTTGGTGTAACAACCAAGATCGGCCAAATCGTATTCTTTCTCGTCTTGACAGAGTGTTTGGATCGAAAGGTTGTTTCAACCTTTTATTCACCTTTTAATTCTCTCATTTGCATCGTACCTTCTCGGTTCATGCTCCAATGATTCTTCTTACTCTCCCCTTTCCCTTTCAGGTCCTTCTTCTTTCAGGTTCCAGAGTATATGGAGATCACGCCACACTTTCCACATCGTTGTGGAAGAATCCTGAAACGTCCATGTTCTTGGCTCGCCATGTGTTGTGTTTTGTCGTAAGCGAAGAGTCTTAAGCTTTGCCTTAAGGCATGAAACGTTCTTGTTTTGAAGTATATATTTGACCGCGTTCGGCCGGCTGAAGAAACTCTTGTCTTGGCAGAATCATCTTTTAATGAGAATCAATCTGCTACTAACAAGGAGGTTTGGGTGATTTCCCAACCGACCTTCTCGTCGGAGCTTCGTATTGAGCATGAATTTCTTTGCCAGAAGGCGAGGATCAAGTGGATTATCGAAGTTGATACGAACCCCAACTTTTCCATCCCTCTATCTGTAAGAAGAACAAACTTCTTACAATTCACCGAATCTAGCACCCTTATCTATCTATGGCTTCCTTGCTGAGTTAAGTCAAAGATACTATTATTTCCCATTTTCGATCCTTTCTTAGTACTCCCTCGGTGTCGGTCTCTGACTAGACCCTACTAGCTTACATCCCTAGATTGGTTCTTCCTTCAAATAACTTTAATATTGCCGCACCACCTTCCTCGGAGGAAATACGTGCTAATATATTTGCTCTCAGTAGGGACAGTGTGAGTGGGCCAGATGTCTTTAACATGCTTATTTTACAGAGTGTATGGCCGATTATCCAGGCAGATTTTTGTCTTTCTATTCAAGTTTTCTTCTCTGGTGGAGATCTTCCGTTGGGTTGGACTTCCATTAATTTGGTTTTTATTCCAAAGTGTGAAAATCCTCGCATTTGCGCAGATTTTCGACCTGTCAGCTTGACCAATTTCTCTAATATGGTAATCTCTAAGGTACCAACCTCTCAGCTAGCACCGTTTCTTGAGCATATTATCTCTTCTTCTTAGGCTAGGTTTATAAAAGGACGTTTGATTATGGATAATGTCCTTTTATCCCGGGAGCTGGTTTCTCAGATCGACAGGAAGGTCCGAGGCTCTAATGTGATCATTAAGTTGGATATGGCTAAAGCATATGATTGCATGGCTTGGTTATTCGTCATAAGGTCCTGGGGATTTTTGGCTTTCCGGAACCCCTTATCGATATTATTTTGAGGCTGATCTCCAACTATTGGTTTTCTGTTCTCCTCAACAGATCGACCAACGGTTTCTTTAAGTCGGGCAGGGGTCTTCAATAGGGAGACCCCCTCTCCCCATCGTTGTTCATGATTGCTACTGAGGCTTTCATACGTGGGCTGCATTAACTAACGATAGCCAGCAAAATCCACAGGTTTGGTATCCATGGGGATGCCCCCTTATTTCATCATCTTTCGCTGACGACACGATCATCTTTACTAATGGAAGTCGTCACTCTATCCATCTCCTTATTAGCCTTATTATGCGGTGTGAGAGATGCGCAGGGCAACTTATTAACGCTGATAAAAGATGTTTATCCCCGCGAAAGATCTGTCCTCAATTAGATCTTCTTGGATCGAAATCTTCACCGGTTTCAAGGCATCATCCCTTCCCTTACCTTATCTCTATATTGTACTACATCGAGGTAGGAAACTTAACGCCATCTTCGATCCTCTGACTGACAAAGCTAGGGGAAAGATCACTCATTGGAATGCGAATCTTCTTTCTCAAGCAGGTAGACTTGTTCTCATAAAGTCTGTTCTTGACCCTATTGGATCACATGTCTTTGCTGCTATGACTCTGCTGCTTCCTTCTTTCATTCTTACTAATCTTTGCCATCGTCATTTTTCTGGGGGAACAAGGACAACGCTAATCGTCTCCACCGGATTTCGGGGAACACCATCTTTCGTCCCAAAAGTAAGGGAGGCCTGGGCCTTCGTAACCCTAAGGACATTTGTACTGCCTTTTCTTACAAGCTATAGGAGAGGTTAGGCGCGAACGTCTCCCTTTGGGCGACGTTCCTCCACACTAAGTATCACAGACTCTCGGGCGTGAATTACTCATGTGCACTGTCTTACGCAAGTAAGATGCGGAAACGGATGCAATCCGGGAAGGCCTTATCGGATTCACATGGTGGTGGAACCGACTGGGACATCATTACTCTCTCGATTAAGGCGGCATGGAACTCGGCAAGGATGCCGGCTCCATAGCTCCTCCTTTTCTCTTTCATCTGGGGTGTCCGTCAGTCCCCTAGGGTATCTATTTATGTGGAAAGCCCTGCATGATGGGTTACCAATAGATGAGAGTCTATACAGGACTAGCATACCAATTGTCTCGCATTGCAGATGCTGCAGTTTAGGTTCTTTGGAATCCGTTGTTCATTTGTTTGTGACGACCGCCCATAACCCCCGCACTATACAAAGGAAATAATGCGCTGAAAGGTGTGCAAGGCAGTCATGGACGATCATCAGAGTAGGTAAACACAAGCAGAACCTGTCATAAACTCACAGCGCAAGGATAAAATATAATAGAACATATACAACAGGTAGTAATAGTGAAGCAGAAACACAAGACTTTCATACAACCAGAAAGTAATATCCACAAACTTGGAAATAGTGTTTATACAAAGTTGCCTCACTACATTATTCAGAAAAGCAAACAACGGAAACCCAATTATTAGATAGTAGTAAAACTGGTACGTGAGCCTCCTGCTCGCCACCGATCAATACCATCGTCCTCACTAAAGCGTCACCTGTCACCTGCTACTTAGTCCGCCTATCCACAACCGGATGAACAGCCCAATGTAATAAGAGGATACATAAAACCTTGAGTCAGACAACAGTCTTAGTGACCGATAAAACAGCTAACAAACTTCAACAACAAAGCGTTTGAGAAAGGATAGATAAACATACTAATCTACCCACGACACTAGAGAAAAACTCAACCTTATCTTCCCCACATCGGACAGTGATAGCCTTTACAATAACAATTCAACCATTCATCCATGGAAACCAGAACACCCATTCAATCATGGAAAACACACACGACATCCAGATTATATAAGTCTCACACGGACAACCCTAATCGAGCTTAACATCCCCAAGTACTCTCCCCAGAGGCCTAAACCAATATCAGTTAAGCACTCAAAGAACATCTCCCTCGACTTTGGATAATCTATGTGAGATAGTACAAACAGAACAACCAATCATCCATGACTGACTCTGGCTATCACCGCCAATCCTTCTTTGAAACCATCGTTAATCGTATGACGACCAACCTTTCATATGTCAAGGGCTAATGGTAACCCCATGTAACACCCCGTATTTCTGTTAACACTAAAGTTGCTAATACAAGAATAATAATAAATGTGTAAAGGGGAGATGTATCTAATGTGTATACAAGAATAATAATAAATGTGTAAAAGGGAGATGTATCTAATGTGCATACAAAAATAATAATAAATGTGTAAAGGGGAGATGTATCTAATGCGTACGTATTTATATGGATTGACAAATAATAGTAAATGTACATTAAGAAAGAAATGGTGAACATAATTGGCTTCCCTTTACAACGGACGGCTCTGGTTGACCCTAGCTTCATCGACGGCTCAAATTAACTTGCAACTCTATAAAAAGACCCTAGGTCTCAAACTAAAAATTCACAAGAAAAAAAAAAGAATTGCAGCCACCATGTTGTCTGCTGAGAATTAGAGGGAGCCTCCACTTGAAAGAGACGAACAACATAGCGAATACAAACTAAAAGATTAAAAAGCAACAACAAATTAAAATCAAAGCAACGTCTTCCCAAAGGAAAGCTTTGCAAATTCAGAATTTCAGAACTCAGAAAACAAGACCGTCTACGATTGTAAGTTTAGCTACATTTTTAGAATGCGAATTAATATGAATATCATGTGTTGCGATGAAATGATAATAGTACGTTACTCGTTATGTTATTAATATACATTTGTGATTTGATTCTATTATCATGTTGAATTGAGAATTATTAAGTATGATGTTTATTATGTTTTATAATATTAATCTATGCCAGTGACTTGATTCTATTATCATGTTAAATTTGGGATTATTGGATTAGATTATTTGTATAAGCATGGACTTGGATTGTAACATCTTATGAGAATTGTGTAGTTTATTATGCAAGTTTATGTAGTGAAGTTATGCGACCAATTGTCAAATCTATATGTTCATGTTTATGCAAAACTTATGCCATGTTCACACTTATCATATGTTGGGATTAATTTGCAAGTATGTTTAAATCTATGTTACTAATTAACACATCTGTATGTTGATTAGCCTATGTTGCTAACTCACATATATGTATGTTGATTTGCCTATGTTGCAAATTAACATATGTATATGGATTAGTTCATATTGCTAGTTCTCATGTATGTTGTTAATATGGCCTATGTTAAAAAACACATATATGATGAGTTAGCCTATAAGTGCAAGTTCATACCTATGACATTATAATGTTTATGCTAGTCTTTTTGCAAGTTTGTACCTATGATATTATAATGTTCATGTTAGTTATTTTGCAAGTTCACCCCTACAATGTTCATGTTAGTTATTTTGCAAGTACACCCTATTATGTTCATATTGATTATGCCGTCGATACCAAAGTTATACCCTTGTCATGTTTATGCTAATTTATGCCAATTTGCTTATATTAAATTAGGCTAAGTTTTTAGCCTAATACTTTACACCAAAAATCATGCGAACGTAAATTAGGCTGAGATGGTTAGCCTAATATTGGACGGGGTAACGTTGGGTTAAATTGATAATTTTAGGAAAACTTGCCATAACTTGGTCAATAATCACATAAGTGATTTATGACATAAAAAGGCATTAATTACCTTAATTAATAAGATTAATTGGAAATGAATGTGACAGTAATTTGAATATTTTCTAATTTACATATTGGTCATTAATCACATAAGTGATTTATGGCATAAAAAGGCATTAATTACCTTAATTAATGAGATTAACTGGAAATGAATGTGACAGTAATTTGAATTTGAATAATTTACATAATTAAAATGTAAATTAGAAAATACGAATGCGATTAACCCGAGGTTGGATTGAGTTGTGACGTAAACCTGCCCGGACCCGCCCGGCTGTCCAGTTGTCACAACAATAGCTATCCAATGTGAGAGGTTAAGGCATGGGGCCCAATAAAGACCCGAGGTTAAACTGAGTTGTGGCGTAAGACTACCCGGACCCAACCGGCATACAGGCAGCCACAACAATATCTATCTAATCTGAGAGGTTGGTGCTCTAATAAGACAATTAGAGCTGAGTTAGGATTGATAGGGTTAAGTCAATTTAATAAATACTTTACCAAATTCAACATGTTAAATAATTTGGATGGGTGGGGGTTAGGTTCATTCGGACACTTAACCACTTAACATGTTTGACTAGAAAACCTAGTAACGGGGACCCATTTCAGCAGTAACCCAATTAGGTATCATGGTACCCTGAACTAGGCAGGGTGGGGCATGATTACTGGGCTGATTGTACGCGGTCAAAAGCGACGGTGGTTGGTTCACAGTGTGGGTTCTAACAGAGTGCGGGCGTGCACACACTCTGGAGCAGACAAGTCAGGGCACTGGAGCATCAGTAGTATACCCTATGCATGCTAGAATTGTGTCGGGGCCGCCACCATGGGACTTGATACACCCCATGGTGGGACCAACATAGGTATCTAACATATAGGGCCGTAGGACACATGTGAATATACGAGTAGGAGCCGATCTTTTAAAGAAAGAGAAAGGGATCACTTCACCCCAATCACGGGGTGCCTGTTGGTATAAGAATTAGTAGGTGCAGAGATAGAGATTTAAAATAGGGTGCGAAGGGATGTTCGTTTTAGGACACCTTATCTAGTTCTAGAATAGTCTATTATCCTGATATCGTCCTGTTCTCACTTTATGCAAGTCATGATCTTTTTATTATTAACATTCTAGGAATATAGCTAGACTTACCAGACTTATGTCTGACCCATTTTCCTTTCGTCTTCTTTTCTTCCGTCCCCCCCCCCCTAGGTCCACAAGGAGGAAACACCGCAGCTTAGTCAGTTTTTCATCTAGCTTGAAGAGGGAGAATCTATTGCTTGGATTTCTTTCATTTGGACCATGGATTTAGATATCATTTATGGGGATTATGCAGCTTTATTTATGTTTCATGCTTCTTTGACTTTTAAAATCAAGACAGTATTATGGTTGTAATAATTGGAAGTTTGTTTTGAGACAATGTTGGAAATGTTCTGTATGAACGCGTATTTATGATAATAAAAGTCTGTTGGTTTTTCCGCTGCTTATTTATATGTGTTTATATCTGTCTTGTGTTTTATCTGTGTCTTTTACTTATAAACCTCCACCAAAATTAAGGCATTCCCTTTGTGAGTGACCTTAACGGAGGTGGGGTGTTTGACTTGGTATCAGAGCATAGGTTTACCAGACCAGATAAAAAGTTTTTGAAACTATATTCAAATTAAAATTTAAAGAAGCATTTTTCAAGAAAAAGAATTGTTTTATAGTTTTAGAATGGCATAATCCCCCAAAGCCATGTGAATTATCTATCCTTCATTTTGAATCTTTCCTTTTTCGTTTCAGCATGTCAGGAGAATTTAACCTTCCAGAAGGTGTGACTGTACCTGGTTGGTTTAGAAGGTCTTGGAAGCTAGGGCCGATGAGGCGGGCCCAGGGAATCTTCCTCCCCCAGCTGCAGCAATTCCTCCTCCTCCTCCCCCAGTTGCTGAAATTCCTCTTCCTCCTACTCCGAGAGGAAATGCTTTTGCCAAGACTTGTAGAGATTTTAAAGCTATGGGTGGGAAAGACTTTCATGGAATCGAGTCCTTCGTAGCAGCCAAGAACTGGCTGAAAGAGACCGAAGATCTTTTCGTTATCTTCGAGGTAGAAGATAGGCAGAAGGTAAGACTGGCAGTGTGGTTGCTCAAAGGAGAGGCTTCCTACTGGTGGGAAGTCACCAATGCAGAAAGACCAGTAGAAACGTGGGAAGATTTCAGATTTAGATTTGTGCCGATGTTCCTTTCAAAAGCTGAGAGAAGTCTTCAAATGGAGAGATTCCTATCCCTTAAGAAAGGAAGTATGACCGTCAAAGAGTACGTCAACCAGTTTGATCAGCTGGCTAGGTTCGGACTGGACCTAGTCAACACCCAACACAAGAAGGCTCTCCGCTTTGTCAAGGGACTGAATGAGCCGCTTCATAGCCTGGCCATGACCCATATACCTATGGGAGCTACATATGAAAGGCTGGCACAGATGGCGTTACTACATGAGGAGGATAAAGGCAAGAAGGAGACAAAGGTGGAAGGGTCTCAGGAAAAGAAAGAAGCTTTACAGCCTAAGAAAACAGACTTTAATAAGGGCAGGAAAAACAACAAAGCTCGCGAAACAAGAAGGTGTAATTTCTGTGGTGTGGTTGGACATGTGGTGAAAGACTGCAGGAAGAAGAAGGCAAAGATGAATGGTGGTTGCTTTCATTGTTGAGAAACAGGACACATAGCTAAGGACTGCCCTAAGAGGCGAGGGCAGGCGCAGAAAGCTGCATCCACTTCGGGTGGACAAGTTCATGCACTGGAGGCACCTCCTCTGCAACAGCGAGGTAGAAATACTTCTGTAGAAAGTTTAGTTTATCTTTATGATCACCCAGTTCGCACTTTATTTGATTCTGGTGCATCACACTCCTTTATTTCATCTGCTTTAGTAGAATCTCTGCACCTAGAAACTAGTATGGTAGAGGATCCCTTGGTTGTCTCCAATCCAATTAGAGGCCCAGCTTATTTGTCAATGATCTGTATGAATTTGAAAATCTCTATTCTAAGTGTAGAATTTAGATGTAGTACCTTTGTTTTGGGCTTCTCGGGGTATGGATTGATTTTGGGCATGGACTGGCTATCCAGTAATGGTGCCAGCCTTGATTGTGAGAAAAGAATGGTTAGGCTTTTAACCCAACTCGGTAACACTCTGGAAATTACTTGTAATCCATCGAATGTGGTTATGCTTAGTTATCTTGAATCGCTTGACGCTTCTGTTGAGAATTTGCAGTCAGTTAAGGTGGTCTGAGAATATTCGGTTGTCTTTGATGAGGTGAAGGGCTTACCTCCGAAACGGGAAATAGACTTCCGCATCTATCTTGTTGACAATGCGAAGCCCGTTGCTTTGCCTGTTAGGCACATGGCTCCTAGGGAAAGGAAAGAGCTCAGTAAGCAGATTAAAGAGCTTTTAGAAAAAGGGTTCATTAGGCGGAGCATTTCAGAATGGGGCGCTCCAGTGGTGTTCGCTACAAAGGCGGATGGTTCACTCCGTCTATGTGTTGACTATAGGGAGCTAAACAAGCTGACTAAAAAGAATAGGCACTCTCTCCCCAGAATTGACGATTTGTTTGACCAGCTTGTAGGAGCGTCGGTTTTCTCCCAACTTGATTTGGCCATCGGATTTCATCAGCTAAGGGTAGCTGATGATAGCATCGATAAGACAACTTTCAGAACCCCAGACGGATTCTTTGAGTGGCTTGTCATGCCTTTTGGCTTGACAAATGCACCCGCTTACTTCGTGGACCTAATGAGTAGGGTTTTCAGAGATTTCCTCAATAAATTTGTGGTGGTCTTCATAGACGATATTTTGATCTTCTCAAAAAATGAGGAAGAGCATGCTCAGCACCTAAAGGCAATCATGGAGACTCTTAGAACACATCAGTTAAAAGCTAAATTCTCCAAGTTCCACTTTTGGAGAGAAGAAGTGAGATTTCTTGGGCATATAGTGTCCAAAGAGGGGTAAGCTGTAGACCCCGCAAAAGTAGTAGCGGTGCAAGATTGGAAGGCATAAGGAATGCAACCGAGGTCCGAAGCTTCCTAGGGCTTGCAGGCTTTTATCGGAAGTTCATCAGAGATTTTGCAAAAATATCAGCTCCTCTCACATGGCTAACAAAGAAGAATCTAGTTTTCTCTTTGGATTTGGATTGCGAGTTTGCTTTCCAACGCTTAAAAAGGGCTCTTACAACAGCCCCAGTTCTGACCTTGCCGGATGGAAGCAAAATGTTTACAGTATACACGGATGCATGCGGGACAGGACTAGGCGCTGTCCTAATGCAAGAAGGAAGGGTAGTAGCTTATGGCGGAAGACAGTTGAAAGTTCATGAAAGGAACTACCCAACCCACGACCTTGAGTTGGCCGCCATCGTCTTTGCGCTTAAGTCTTGGCGCCACTATCTCCTAGGTGAGAAAATTGAACTGTATACTGACCATAAATCTTTGAAGTATCTCTTCTCGTAGAAGGACCTTAACTTAAGGCAACAAAGGGGGATGGAATTTCTTGCCTCGTGTGATTTCGAGATTTTTTACACTCCTGGCAAGGGCAACGTAGTCGCAGATGCCTTGAGTAGAAAGAAGCTAACATTGAGCCCGCTATTTGTTGAAAGGCGAAGCCTAGAGTTTATAGCCAGTTTTGACTTTAGGCCCTCCTCTAATTTTGTACCCGGTCTGTTAGCATCGCTAGAAGTGCAGCCCACTCTCTTAGACTCAATAGGGACCGCACAACGAGAAGACCCTCATCTTGTAGAAGTGGTTGATAAGCTCGTTAGGGGTGAGACTTCTAGTCACCTCAATAGATACACCATCGACGACAAAGGGTGGTTAAGACGGGATGGAAGACTATGCGTCCCACAGGCAAAGGAGTTGGTGAAGAAAGTTCTTGAGGAGGCACATCATTCCAAGATGACAATACATCTAGGCGGGGACAAAATGTACAAGGACTTAAAGAGAGTTTTCTTTTGGAGTGGCATGAAGAAGGACGTGGCAGATTTTGTTTCTAAGTGCATGATTTGCCAACAAGTCAAGGCGGAGCAAAAGAAGCCTGGCGGTCTACTCCATCCTCTAGAGGTCCCACAGTGGAAGTGGGATAGCATTTCAATGGACTTCATTGATGGGCTGCCTAGGTCTAGAAGAGGCAACACTAGCATTTGGGTAATAGTGGATAGGCTTACTAAAAGCGCCTACTTTTTACCTGTCAAGAGTAGAAGGACTGCCTCGTCTCTAACATCTCTTTATCTTAAGGAGATAGTTCGACTCCATGGAATACCTTCCAGCATTATTAGCGACAGAGATCCTATCTTCACAAGCGAGTTTGGGCGGAGTCTGCAAGAAGCTGTAGGCACATAGTTATGTTTGAGCACGGCCTATCACCCCCAAACTGATGGTCAGACGGAAAGGGTGAACATGATTTTGGAAGACCTTTTGAGACTTTGCGTCCTTGACTTTGGAGGGACTTGGGAGGACCATCTTCCTTTGGTGGAATTTGCCTACAACAACAGCTACCAAGCCACCATCGGAATGGCGCCCTTCGAAGTTTTATATGGTAGACCGTGCCGATCGCCCACTTGTTGGTGGGAGTCTACTGACAAGCTCATAATTGGACCAGATATGATCCGAGAGACTTCAGAGAAAGTAGACTTAATACGGAGAAGAATGAAGACAGCCCAAGACAGACAAAAGTCATACGCAGACAAGAGAAGGACCGACCTTGAATTTGAGATTGGTGATAGGGTTTTCCTTAAGGTATCTCCTTTAAGGAACGTCGTTCGCTTTGGATCCACAGGGAAGCTAGCACCAAGATTTGTAGGGTCGTTTCCTATCATTGAGAAGATTGGGAAGATGGACTACATGTTAGAGTTACTCGAGAGACTGGCCGGAATTCACAACGTCTTTCATGTTTCTCACCTCCGGAAGTATCTATATGAGTCAGCGGAAGTGGTAGAGCCAAACATTCTAGAAGAATCTGAAGTAGAACGCAAAGCAACTGTGAGGAAAGTTCCAACTCGCATCTTAGGAACTGAAGTGAAAAAGCTACGCAACCGCGAAGTCAAACTCGTCAAAGTTCAGTGGAGCGACGCCGAGGAAGACGCGACTTGGGAAACGGAGGATAGAATACGCGCAGCCTACCCTTTTCTTTTTGAGGGTACATTTTTGATCTCTCTTTTTCCTTAAAGTCATGTTAGTATCTATCTTTTTAGGTATATCTCCCCGACCTTACCCTTTTATCCTTAGGTGGAAACCCCTTTGGATGTAAACATGTAATTGAAACTTGTTATGGATGATGGTTGCAAGTGGTTGCAAATGTTTGCTAGTGGTTGCTCGTGGATGCAAATACACACACAATCTAGGGTTTTAGATCGGCTCAGTCACTTCATATTGCATATGCATATATGTGTTTATGTTTGTATATGGTTAAAGCATAATATGTTGTCATATGGATGTCGCATTTGTTTGAATGATTGCGCACTCATGTAGAATTATGAATAGGAAAATGTTTGCATACATAATGGATTCATGACACTTACATAATTTGCATTAAGGAGGTCAACTGAATCAGTAGACCGCCTGATTTTTGCATTAGATAAGGACATGTACACACACGATGCATATGATCATGAAGCATTAGAAGTCTTTTAAGGACAATGGACGATCGTGTTTGATGATTGAGTAGATGGACATTTGGATGGTAGGATATATGTTCTCCTAGACTTGGAGATTTCGGGGACGAAATCCTTTAAGGAGGGGAGAATGTAACACCCCGTATTTCTGTTAACACTAAAGTTGCTAATACAAGAATAATAATAAATGTGTAAAGGGGAGATGTATCTAATGTGCATACAAGAATAATAATAAATGTGTAAAGGGGAGATGTATCTAATGTGCATACAAAAATTATAATAAATGTGTAAAGGGGAGATGTATCTAATGCGTACGTATTTATATGGATTGACAAATAATAGTAAATGTACATTAAGAAAGAAATGGTGAACATAATTGGCTTCTCTTTACAACGGACGGCTCTGGTTAACCCTAGCTTCATCGACGGCTCAAATTAACTTGCAACTCTATAAAAAGACCCTAGGTCTCAAACTAAAAATTCACAAAAAAAAAAAAAAAAAAAATTGGAGCCACCATGTTGTCTGCTGAGAACTAGAGGGAGCCTCCACTTGAAAGAGACGAACAACATAGCGAATACAAACTAAAAGATTAAAAAGCAACAACAAATTAGAATCATACCAACATCTTCCCAAAGGAAAGCTTTGCAAATTCAGAATTTCAGAACTCAGAAAACAAGACCGTCTACGATTGTAAGTTTACCTACATTTTTAGAATGCGAATTAATATGAATATCATGTGTTGCGATGAAATGATAATAGTACGATACTCGTTATGTTATTAATATACATTTGTGATTTGATTCTATTATCATGTTGAATTGAGAATTATTAAGTATGATGTTTATTATGTTTTATAATATTAATCTATGCCAGTGACTTGATTCTATTATCATGTTAAATTTGGAATTATTGGATTAGATTATTTGTATAAGCATGGACTTGGATTGTAACATCTTATGAGAATTGTGTAGTTTATTATGCAAGTTTATGTAGTGAAGTTATGCGACCAATTGTCAAATCTATATGTTCATGTTTATGCAAAACTTATGCCATGTTCACACTTATCATATGTTGGGATTAATTTGCAAGTATGTTTAAATCTATGTTACTAATTAACACATGTGTATGTTGATTAGCCTATGTTGCTAACTCACATATACGTATGTTGATTTGCCTATGTTGCAAATTAACATATGTATATGGATTAGTTCATATTGCTAGTTCTCATGTATGTTGTTAATATGGCCTATGTTAAAAAACACATATATGTTGAGTTAGCCTATAAGTGCAAGTTCATACCTATGACATTATAATGTTTATGCTAGTCTTTTTGCAAGTTTGTACCTATGACATTATAATGTTCAAGTTAGTTACTTTGCAAGTTCACCCCTAAAATGTTCATGTTAGTTATTTTGCAAGTACACCCTATTATGTTCATATTGATTATGCCGTCAGTACCAAAGTTATACCCTTGTCATGTTTATGCTAATTTATGCCAATTTACGTATATTAAATTAGGCTAAGTTTTTAGCCTAATACTTTACACCAAAAATCATGCGAACGTAAATTAGGCTGAGATGGTTAGCCTAATATTGGACGGGGTAATGTGGGTTAAAATGATAATTTTAGGAAAACTAGACATAAATTGGTCATTAATCACATAAGTGATTTATGGCATAAAAAGGCATTAATTACCATAATTAATGAGATTAATTGGAAATGAATGTGATAGTAATTTGAATATATTATAATTTACATATTGGTCATTAATCACATAAGTGATTTATGGCATAAAAAGGCATTAATTACCTTAATTAATGAGATTAATTGGAAATGAATGTGATCGTAATTTGAATTTGAATAATTTACATAATTAAAATGTAAATTAGAAAATACGAACGCGCTTAACCCGAGGTTGGATTGAGTTGTGACATAAACCTGCCCGGACCCGCCCGGCTGTCCAGTTGTCACAACAATAGCTATCCAATGTGAGAGGTTAAGGCATGGTGCCCAATAAAGACCCGAGGTTAAACTGAGTTGTGGCGAAAGACTGCCCAGACCCAACCGGCATACAGGCAGCCACAACAATATCTGTCTAATCTGAGAGGTTGGTGCTCTAATAAGACAATTAGAGCTGAGTTAGGACTGATAGGGTTAAGTCGATTTAATAAATACTTAACCAAATTCAACATGTTAAATAATTTGGATGGGTGGGGGTTAGGTTCATTCAGACACTTAACCACTTAACATGTTTGACTAGAAAACCTAGTAACGGGGACCCGTTTCAGCAGTAACCCAATTAGGTATCATGGTACCCTGAACTAGGCAGGGTGGGGCACGATTACTGGGCTGATTGTAAGCAGTCAAAAGCGACGGCGGTTGGCGCACAGTGTGGGTTCTAACAGAGTGCGGGCGTGCACACACTCTGGAGCAGACAAGTCAGGGCACTGGAGCATCAGTAGTATACCCTATGCATGCTAGAATTGTGTCGGGGCCGCCACCATGGGACTTGATACACCCCATGGTGGGACCAGCATAGGTATCTACCATATAGGGCCGTAGGACACATGTGAATATACGAGTAGGAGCCGATCTTTTAAAGAAAGAGAAAGGGATCACTTCACCCCAATCACGGGGTGCCTGTTGGTATAAGAATTAGTAGGTGCAGAGATAGAGATTTAAAATAGGGTGCGAAGGGATGTTCATTTTAGGACACCTTATCTAGTTCTAGAATCGTCTATTATCCTGATATCGTCCTGTTCTCACTTTATGCAAGTCATGATCTTTTTATTATTAACATTCTAGGAATATAGCTAGACTTACCAGACTTATGTCTGACCCATTTTCCTTTCGTCTTCTTTTCTTCCGTTCCCCCTCCCTCCCCAGGTCTACAAGGAGGAAACACTGCAGCTTAGTCAGTTTTTCATCCAGCTTGAAGAGAGAGAATGTATTGCTTGGATTTCTTTCATTTGGACCATGGCTTTGGATATCGTTTATGGGGATTATGCATCTTTATTTATGTTTCATGCTTCTTTAACTTTTAAAATCAAGACAGTATTATGGTTGTAATAATTGGAAGTTTGTTTTGAGACAATGTTGGAAATGTTCTGTATGAACACGTATTTATGATAATAAAAGTCTGTTGGTTTTTCCGCTGCTTATTTATATGTGTTTATATCTGTCTTGTGTTTTATCTATGTCTTTTACTTATAAACCTCCACCAAAATTAAGGCATTCCCTTTGTGAGTGACCTTAACAGAGGTGGGGTGTTTCACCCCAGTTCTAGCATAAACTCCATATGTCCAACCTTGACAATGTCCAACCTTGACAACTAGGCCTTTCAAGGATACCCAAGGTACTCGACCAACAACCTTCCAGTCTATTGGGTGCCCCTATTGTACCTCTGCTTTGAGCCTACTAGAACTTACGACAACGATGACTTCTCGGCCTTCACATCTCTAGTCATCCAACCATGACGACGTTTCATAGCTCAAGCAACCTTCTTGAGCTACCATTATCCACAAACTCACAACCTTTGAGTTGCCACCTCATTCATTGTTCCACCTTGATCAACGAACACATTCAACACTTTGAACCTTCCTACTTGAATTTACTTCGAAGTCACATCATCACCGAGCCAATTACACCACTGCGCTGTGGCTAGGGTTCGAGGGGTTGCCCCCGAAAAATATTTTTTTTTTAGACTTTTCCTCGAAATCTGAGTCGTACATGAAAAACGTACTTTTTCAGAAAATGACCCTATTGGAAACAAACCATACCATCATAACTATCAACCACAACGTTTAAAAGCGCTTTTAAAAACATGACCGATCCGCCCTCTTTCAGACCGACCCGATCCAAGTAGGCCGATCCGATCCAAGATGACCAATCCAATCCATATAACAACCAACCAACCCGATCTAGTCTAGCCCGACCCGATCCAGTTAGCCCGACCCGATCCAGTCTAGCCCGACCCGACCTAGTTGTGCTATCACGAATATGAGCTTCGATCCGACCGATCCAGTTGCAACCTACAGACCTGATCTAAGTATGACCCGATCCAAATAAGACCCGATCCAAGTATGACTCGACCCGATCCACAACTAGCTGATTCAACCTATGGCCGAGCCAACTCCTAGCCGAGCTAATATCTGGCTGATTCAATCTATGACCGAGCCAACCCCTGACCGAGCCAATTTCTGCATATTGCAATTCAACCGATTTTGACCAAAACTTCGCCAAACGACGAATCCGATGAAACCAACTCAACTAAAATCATTAAACACAATCATAAACATATCATAACATTACTATCCACATGAACATGACAATTACCACAAAAATGATGTAAATCTCACCAAAAACCATTAAAATGAACTATGATCAAAATGAGAGATATAACTAACATAAACATGTAAAATGACATGAAATTAATGAGTAAAACTTGTTAGATTAGATCATAGGGTCATGCATATGAAAATGAACTTATAATGGTGTAAATCTATGATAAAACATCCCAATTTGATGAGAAACATGCACAAACACTCATATACTTCATTGCATTCATGTGAGAGATGTAAATCACTCACCGATTTGCCGAAGAATCTAAAATGATAGAAATAAGAATCCGGATAGCATACACTCTGAATCAAACCCCTCGATCTGATGAATTCGCCTTTGAAATGATGTAGATCTAGCCTTGAATGGTGTAGATCTTCGATTTCCTCTCTTAGATTTGGATTTTTAATGGTGGAAAAGTGTAGGAGGAAGAAGGAGATTAAATGCCTTCAAATGAGAGAATGGGAAAAAAATCAAACCTTTTCCCTCCACTCTCACCCCCTATTTATAGGATTCCACTAAGGCTCCAAAACCAGAATATCCAACTTAAAAACCTTAAAACAACGATTTCTCCAAAACCGCTGAGCCAAATCCTTAATGTAACCACTCTAAGGAAAGGCAACCATCAATGGCATAGGTCTCACCCTCTAATTCGACCTGAGTCAAAAGTTATGCCATGTACAAGGATGACAGGGGCAAAATGGTCACAAATAAAATCGAAAAAAAATTATGGACATGTCTCGCATCCCCATAAGCAACATATTAAAAGATGAGAATGATCCAACCCTCAGAAAATGAAATAAAAATATTTTACGATCTCTCGATACGTAAAATGCGGGCTGTTATATTCTCCCCTCTTAAGAATTTCTCCCTCGAAATTCCAAACAAACCCAAGTAATCACAACGATTCTGCATGCCTATCATCCATGAAAAGCTAATTCTATCATCCAAACTGGCAACCATCAAGCCATGCATCCATAGCCTTATCCTAGCAAGCGGAATTCTAACAATAAATAACAAGATACAATGATATAATGAAGATACAATATCAAAGGGTCCTACCGATGAAGAGTTCTGGATAGGTCGCTCTCATACTCTCTTCCGTCCCTCACGTACAATCGTCTCCATCCTCACTCCATTGTACCTTGACCCGTCTTCCTCCTATGCTGTTTCGTGTCATTCCCCACAACACGAAGTGGCTTACAATGTCTCGAAACTATGGTCTCTATTTCTAAGTCTTCGTACTGTTCTAGAGATACCGCCACATTCGAATCATGCACGAATTTCCGTAATAACGACACATGGAACACATTATGCACACTCGACATCTTCTCGAGTAACTCCAATCTATATGCGAGCTTTCCAATTCGCTCGACTATCGGAAATGGTCCAACAAACCTTGGAGCTAACTTTCCTTTCTTTCCAAATCTAACCATGTGCTTTAGCGACGAAGCTTTCATGAAAACAATATCGCCCACGTCGAATTCCAAGTCCTTACGACGCTTGTCGGCGTAACTCTTCTGGCGGTCCTGGGCTGCCTTCATTCGTTGCCGAACTGTCTCAATACAATCCAAGGTTTCTCTAATCATCTTTAGCCCAAGTACCAAATTATCTCCAATTTCCAGCCAACATGCTGGATAATTGCACGACCTTCCATACAACGCTTCGTATGGTGCCATCCCAATGCTAGATTGATAGCTATTATTATACGCAAACTCAACTAGATATAGGTGGTCTTCCCATGATCCTCCGAAGTCTAACACACAAGCCCTCAGGAGATCTTCCAAAACTCGATTGACTCTCTCGGTCTGACCATTAGTTTGGGGATGATATGCTGTACTCAAGCACAACTTGGTTCCCAAAGCTTCTTGCAAATTTTTCCAAAATCCACTCGTAAATAATGGATCTCGGTCACTTACTATACTCTTTGGGACACCATGGAATCGAACTATACATTTCAGATAAAGTTCAACCAATTTCGATGCCGTCCTAGTTGACTTGACAGGAATGAATCTCGCACTTTTGGTCAAACGATCCACGATGACCCAAATCCCTTCGTTTCCTGCCCTGTTTCTAGGTAGTCCATCGATAAAATCGATCGATACCTGCTCCCACTTCCACGTAGGAACTTCCAATGGCTGAAGTAAACCGCTCGGCTTCTTCTGTTCAGCTTTCACCAACTGACAGTTCATACACTTGGAAATGAACTTTCCAATATCTTGCTTCATCCCTTCCCAGTAGTAGACTCTCCTCATGTCCTGATACATCTTATTTCCCCCGGGATAAATCGTCAGCTTCGAGTGATGACATTCTCTCAAAACCTCATCCCTCAATCCGCCAATATCAGAAACAACTAATCGCCCTTGCTTTCGAAGCCAACCTTCTCGATCGACGTCGAACTCTTTATCCTCTAGTTCTAGCTGCTGAATGAACTTGACAAGTTTCGCATCTTTCTTTTGGTTCTCGCCAATCCTTTCGATAAGAGTTGGTCTTATCGATAAGCTTGCCAACATTTCAGGTTCCAACTCACACCTTGGCCTGAAATCGAACCTTGCCAAGTACTCAAGGCTCTTCCATTCTGAAAACATCGCTCCCAAACTTGCGTTTCTTCGACTTAATGCGTCTGCAACTGCGTTACCCTTGCCCGGAGTACAGGCTATGTCAAAATCATATGACGCCAGAAACTCTAACCATCTTTGCTACCGAAGGTTCAAATCCTTTTGGGAGAAAAGATACTTCAACAACTTGTGATCCGTAAACAACTCGAATCAAACTCCCAACAGGTAATGTCTCCATATCTTCAGAGAAAATACAATTGCCGCCAACTCCAAATCATGAGTTGGGTAATTCTTCTCATGCGGCTTTAGCTGTCGACTCGCATAGGCCATAACCTTATCCTTCTGCATTAGCACTGCTCCAAGTCCAGTACTACATGCATCGGTATATACCACCATCTCTTCATTCCCACTTGGAATGGTCAACACACACTACACCAAAAATGCCAATTTGGCAGTGCTCATGGCCGTATCAAAATCGATTTGATACGGTTTTAAGCCGTATCAAAATATGGCGTCCGTGTTGCTTTGATACGGTTTTAAGCCGTATCAAAATAATAATTTGGTACGACTTAAAACCGTATCAAATTGGTAATTTGATACGGTTTTAAACCGTATCAATTTATGATTTTGATACGGCTTAAAACCGTATCAATTGATGTATTTGATACGGCTTAAAACCGCATCAAACTTCTAAATTGATACGGCTTAAAACCGTATTAAACTGCTATACTGATACGGCTTAAAACCGTGTTTAATGCATCATTCTTACATTGCTATCAATGAATTAAATACGGCTTTTAACCGTATCAAAATCGGTATATCATATATGCAATATACAAAAACACTGCACCCATTGATATATATATATATATATATATATATATACAACAAAGAAGATACGCTACACCCATATAACAATATATAAAGAAGATACGCTAATCATAATTCAATTAATACATAAACCATAACTTCAGTTAATACAAACTACATAACACAATATATAAAAAGCATAATGTTCACAGTTCTTGCTCTAAAAAAAAGAACACAACAAAACTGCACTTGTCGAGCCCATGCAACTCCTGCTTATTCCAAAGCCTGAAAAGAAATTAAAATAACAAGCATCAGTTTAGTTTCGTCTCCACAACAACAAGTCATGTAACGTACATAAAATGAGAAATTAGATAAGAAGCATAATCAAACATAAAAGGCTTCTGTAACAATACATCAAACGTAAGAAGTGAAACTAAGCCATAAGGCTCAGGTGAAACTGAGCTTTACGGCTCAGTTTCGCTGAGCGTAAGGCTCAGTTTCGCCGAAACTTTCGACTCGGTGAAACTGAGCCTTACGCTCAGTTTCAACTGAACTGTAAAACTCAATTTCACCTGAGCCGACGCTCAGTGAAACTGAGTCGTAAAGATCAGTTTCAACTGAGCCGGGACATCAGTAGAATCAGAATAGGAAGGTTTACCAGTTAACACCATTTGACTGAAAAATCGCCAATATCATTCATTCCATTGTTTCTCAGCTTGAGGCTTAAGCTCAAAAATTCAGTCCCCACCATTTACCACTTTGTTAATAAAAGAAACTCTCTAGCAGCTCCATATTCCTGTAAAATAATATGTAAAAATTGTTACATTCTTGATAACAGGTGCCCATACTTTATATTTATGGCACTGCAAATGTGTACAGTTTTCAACTGTTAATGACTCACATGATCTAAGTTTGTGCATGCATTGGAATTCAAGACATTTAAGTACCCAGTATTAATATAATATACATATAATATATAGTGATGTATCAAAAGTTGAGTGCAGCCATAGTTGTGAATCAACTTTTGTCCAGATAATATTGTGTGTCCAAGGCTTGAGGCACTAGAAATAGGTAATAATTTTTTTTTAGAAACTAGTTTTTCTATTATCAAATCGTTGATACATGCCTCCATCGTTAGCCATGAAGCAAGGAGAACAATATGCTACCTAATCACACAGCAGACATGAACCTTCTTTTAGATGTTATGGTTACAAATCTTGTTACATTTTTCATCAAAAGCAGCAAAGTCATATTTTATGTTGTGATTCAAATTTTCTTTGAAACGGTTAATTACAACAATCTTGTTAATTAAGCACTTGATTTCATATTAACAGAAATGGTATAAAGTAATTAAAGTTTATTGCACATACACTCAGGTACCAAGGTACTATATGTTTCTCAGTGAGACTTACTAGAAAACTATTTTCCGCAATACCACATCTGATAAGAAAATAGTTATCTAGTACTTCCTCAGTATGCACTTGGGACACATTTCTATTAGCTTTGCTGGTCCATATTATCATATATAGGACATAACTTAAGCATTAAATATAAGTTCACTCATATATCAACAATTTAAAATCAAAGAAGAAAAACTTGTATATATAATGCACATATCTGCAGCACAAAGATACCTTGAAGGAAGAATGGTGTAGCCTCCGCGGGTAGATTTAAAATCCATAACTGATATAGCTGATTCAGCAGTTACATTCTTTTTTATTATCATTCAGCTTCGCAAGAATTCAGTGTCCACTCCGTGAACTAGAACCAATACCAGCCAAAGGATTAACAACAAAATTGTTCCGAGTTCTGACTCTTTGCTAATAAGGTTGCTCTCCTCTTTGTTCAGCCAATACTCTCATATCAGACATTTTTGGATTTGCAGATAACGCATATCTGTCATCAGTACTTCTTCTCCAATATTTTGAACTGAGATATTCGACATCAGGCAAATGGCAACATTTTTATGCGAGTTCATCGATTAGTAATAGCCTAGAAGATACTGCCAAATCACGAGATATCTCATCTAAGGTCAATTCTATGCTCTGCACCCTGGTTAGCAACATACTTATGCCACTTTGAGAGCTTCCCATTAATTTCTGAACAAGGTCAAATAACCCAGATTGTTGCTTCTCGATTTTTAACAACTGATTATGGATGACAGACAAATCACTGTCTTTCTGCTTCTGATTAGTTTCAACTTTAATAATATCAGCATTTGTGACATTTGAACATACCTTATCCAGACAAGGAACCACACGAGATGAAGATTTGATGTCTAGCTTATTTTCAAAGTGTAGCCTTCTTGATTCGCCCACGGTTCTAGCGTTTTTTTCTTCAGGGACGACACTAACAGGAGTGGTGTTTGAAACTTCGATCTCTACTTTCCTACCTGAATTTTTAATATTCTTACGAGACAAAGATGGGAGAGTTCGACTTTCCAAACTCTTCTTTTTAACCTTCACTGTCGGTGTTGCATTGGCAAGCGGCAACCTGCTGACTGACAATTAATTCTTTTTTCTTCATGGACAGAATTAACATGTGTATCTATTTTTAGTAATTCAGTTTCCTTTGTCCTAACACTTGGAATATTTTTCCACACTTCTATCATAACATTCATCGACTCTCTCACGGTTTTGACCTTGTCAAACCGACGTCCTTCAAAAATCAACATACACTCATCCTTATATCTTCCCAAATAATCCGGCTGACTGACCCCAATTTTACCCAGTGCCTCACTCGATGCCTTCCTAAACTCTCCAGTCTTCACTTTTCACTAATCCCACCAAACAATTCACAACCAAGCTCTCGTTCAAAACCTCATCTTGAGCTACCGCAATTCCAATCAACTCAACCAGAGCACTCTTCCCCTTAAATGCGTTACTCTTAACCAATGTAACCAACTTAGGCAAGACCTTTCTAGTCCAAAATCTCATCTCCGAATCAGAATTCGTTTCCTTAAAAACCGCAACCAAACACAAAGCAGACCATGTTTGAAATTTTAAGCGGTTCATCCACAATTTCACTTATTTATGATTGCTCCAGCTTCCTTACCGAATGTTGTGATAGCTGCTACCATGGAGACACTACGTATTTTTCAGTCACGTGTGATATCTGGACACATAATAAATTTTCAGTTAAGTGTAAAATATAACATGAAAATGTGTGGTTCCATACCTGCTTGTGGGAGTTATGGTAGTTACACTGATGGTACTGAAGTATATTGATCATAAACATAAGTTAGAATTTGCAATGAAATTATTATTATCATATACAAGTAGCTCTTTGAGTCTTGACGCACTGCAATTTATTAGTGTGGAGTGGTTGATTGTATTGATCAATCAAGTACAGTTGAGAATGAACTAACGACTGTCGGATGTCCAAACATCAGTAGAGACCTAATGTATAGTTTTCGTCAGAAATTTTGTTGAGTTTCAAATTGCAAGCATATCAAGAATTTTGCTTTAAAATAAAAAAGAATTTAGTGAGAATGAACCCACTAAACAACTAGCGAAATATTAACGCATGGATGTTACAGGTTTTTTTATTGAATTTACGTAATTAAGCAAATAAAGTAGCCAGCCTTACCCACTAAATACCTTAGCGTACGTACAAATTCCACGGATGAGCACCAAGTAAAAGACGTATAATGCTCATTCAAAGAAAACATCTGTCTAATTTTAGTGAAATCCCTGTATCAGTATGCAACAAATACATTATGTACCAAAGAAATCATACGATTTATGAATAAACTGACAGTGTTGCAATTAATGAAGTTGATAAGGAAAATCATAGCTAAACCTGGTTTATGAAATAACCATAATATAGCATCAGAATAAATGAACCTGCTATCACCAAACAATAGATTTACGAACTAAATTTAAACGAGTCAAAAGCATGTCATAATCCTTGCAATTTAGTAGTGAGCATAGCATGAGATTACGATTGCTACATATTAATTCTCTGTAAAGTCGATTTTCTTTTCGAAGTATGAGCAATGATTTTTTTTCTCTTGTTTTCGGCATTCGCTTTGCATCATTTTGTTTTCTTATTAGTGTAATAATTAACAGCAAATCTCTCCAACTGAATTTTATCAACACGACTTCAACGGTTATCAATCGTGATTGTCTAAGTAATAACTTTTTATCTTTTTTTTTAAAGTGTTTCGAATCTTTGAATTTTCAATTCTTAAATATTATGAAAAACCTCTCAATATTCATGTCAAGCTCACTCCTATTAAAAAAGCAATTGTTAATAAGCCAACAACAACATGTGAATGAAAATCCATGATCAGTATTTGAACAAAAATACATGATTCAGGTTGGGCAAACATAAGGTAAAACACACCAACGCTACTCATATAAGGTAAAACACACCAATTTCCTTGATAGCATGTAAAACCATTTATAATATGGTTACTGTCACTTCTTTGAGCATGGTTGTATAAATCTTTAGTAATTCAATTCTATCCATCTGAATGATACAATTGACATAGCACTGTGATAGCCACATTAATATTAATGGAGTACATCCTACAAACAACCGATGATGTAAAAAAAAAACCAAGGGTGAACTACTTACCAATGTTATAAATCAGATGTTGGTCACGAGCAACCACATATAGTTCTTTGAAATAACCATTTATGGAAGAAGCAACGTTGAGATAATCATTTATCAAAGAGGCAATGTCTGTATAATTGTATTGATGTGAAAAAGAGAACAATTAGGACAGTTCCAGTTTTTATACATAACAATATAGATGACATTATACACTACATAGCTATTAGCTGATACAACCCTACAGTAGTCAATACCAAGTTACTAATCCACACTCACTACTCAGTCTCAGTAGCCAACATAGACACACCCTACAGCTGTCAACACCAAGTACTCCACACTCACTAAGTCCTATTATCTCGACAGCCCTGTTGCAAAGTATGATAAGAATGATGTAAAAGCTCTAAAAGCTTATAGTAATGATCATTTAGTTTTCAACTAAATCATGAAGTATAACATGACTACATGAGTCAGAAAAATGGCATCAAAACTGAGAATGTATTGGATATCATCGCATAGTAATTAGCACCTATGGAACTTAATATTACTAAACAACAGGATTATGGTTAAAAGGTATCATCTGGTATTAAAATTTAAAGTCTATATGAATGTGAAAGCCAACAAAAAAGATACAATGATATACCTCAGACGAACTTATACCATTCTCTGAAGAGCTACAACTTGCTGACTAATGAAAACTACCAACACTCTTGTTTGTAAACTTATTAAAGGAAGTACCTGATATATCAAGCAATGCTTCCAAGGCCTAAACGTCACAATGAAAGAAAAATAAAATTAAATGCTAATAAGGGAACTAAAGAAGAGTTAACCTGATGTAGTTTTGCGTGCTAAGGTGTATCAATAACATGATAAATTTTCATCAAGAAAGACTACTAAAAGGTGCTAATTTGCAAATCGGAATTCACAGAACTTCATAGCAGATTTTAGACGAAATCATATTTCTTCAAGATGATAGCCGAGAGTTGAAAATCGTGAAGAAAGAACTGACAACCTTATGCAGCGAGAGTGTAAGAGAGGGCAAGAGAAAGATAACGGATAGAAACCTGGTCTTCCATCATAGATCCCGAGATGGATCCAATCGCCCAGCATAGAAATCACGGTTTCCAATTGGAAAGCTGTAGCGCGAACAAATTGGGGAAGAAGTCCATCGCTTGAGTAGATGAGATGATGGAAGCCTGCAGGTGGTTAAGAAAGAGAAACTGAGCACTATCTTCGTAAATTTAGGGATTCACCATTTTATTTTTTCCGTTTGGGAATTCTTTTTATTTCGGCCGAAATAGAAAAGAGGAGACGGAGAAACCAAAAAAAGAAAGACACGGAAAGGGGAAATGACTAATGGAATTTGATACGGGTATAACCACAATCAAAAAGAACTAATCCGAGCCCTTCAAGATCTAGGGTGAGATTTCAAGCGTTGGAGAGGATGCAGATTGTAAAATAAAGTTTGATACGGCTTATCAAATTTGATACGGCTATAAACCCTATTAAATTTAATACGGCTTAAAACCGTATTAAATATCCACATCCTGGTGCGCCAAATTGACTGTTTTGGTGTAGTGACAGGTGCACTCGTCAATCTCTCCTTCAGGATTCCAAACGCTTTTTCACACTTTGCATCCCGTGTGAACACTTGGTTCTTCTTCGTCAATCCTGTCAACGGTGCAACTATCTTAGAGAAATCCTTGATAAACCATCAGTAATATCCTGCCAACCCAAGGAAATTCCGAACATCCGTCGCATTCTTAGGTCGATCCCAGTCATGGATTGCTGCAACTTTAACGGGGTCAACCGCTCTCCCTTTTCCAGAAACTACATGACCTAAGAACCTCACTTCATCCTTCCAAAAGTGACACTTTGAGAACTTAGCCTTAAGCTGATGCTTCCGCAAGATCTCTAACACAACTCTCAAGTGCGTCTTATGTTCTTCCTCGTTTCCTGAGTAAATCAGAGTATCATCCACGAACATAAGCACGAACTTGTTCAACTGATCTCTGAACACTCTATTCATAAGATCCACAAAATACGCTGGCGCGTTTGTAATAACCCGGAAAATCTGAACTAGTTTAAAATTTTTATTTTGGCAATTTTAGCGAATTTTGAATATTTAAAATGAATTATTTTAAATAATATCGACGAGAAATTTATTTTGAATATAATTCGAACGTATATATTATATACGCCGTCGTTAGAATATAAATATTTATATATAATTATAAATAGAATTGAAAATGGCGCGGTAGTTCGATAATTCGATTTCAAACTTCAAATGAACGTACTGGGTGCAAAACAATCCAGATTTTAGTGAAACCAAAAACATTAGGATCTAATTGATGATATCTTTCCAACGAACCCGAAAAATCAAAATTTCATAGCGGGAATCAAAAGATATGTCCAGTTGAAAATTCTGAATAGTCGCTATGGAATTCAGGCCCTTGAAAATGGGAATTTTGCAAACGACCTCGGATTTCGACGAAACCACTTTTGTCGGGTCCGTGATCTTAAGTTATTGCTAGATTCTAAATTTCATAATTTTTCGAATCAATATGTGAGCGTGGCAAAGGAAAACGCGTTTGACCAGTTTCAGTTGATTTTAATCGACTGGAAATTGGACATTTTTCCAACGGTCTCAGAATTCGACGAAACTAGTTTTGTTAGGACCGTATCGTCAATACGAAGCCATAAAATATATTTTTTGGATTTATAGAGTTAGTATGTGACCCCGGTAAAACGAAATGCACGTTCAAATTCAATATATAGAGTTATATTTTGATTTTGACGAAAACTAATCGAAACAGTCGAATCAGCCTGCGATATATATCCCATTGTGTTCGGAATAGGGGTAATTAGCTATGGACGACAGGCGGTGGACCTCGTTTCGAGGTCAAAATAGAAGGTACCTTTTTTTCGAAATTAAAATTAAATAAATAAAAACACTCCTATCTCTCCTCCTTAAAACCACGCAGGCCCCCCCACGTTTTCTCAGATCTGAAGGAAGGAAAAAAAAAGAAGAGACGACGAAGTCGATCCTCGAAGTCAACGCCGCCGGAGGGCCTCCAACACGCGCGCCTCCCTCCTCCTGTCAGCGCCCCTTCCACCGCCGAGTTCCTCCCTCCGGCGCCTCCAACCGCGAACCCCCACATCGAAACCCGCGACAGCCCTTTTCAGACCCCAAGGCCGAAGTCAACCCCACCGCCACCCGAATCCGGCCGCCTCTGCCTGAAGCCTGGACCCGCCGCCAGCAGCTCCGGTGCACCCCTTCCCCCACTCCGACGAACTCAGCACCAAGCCTTTTTTTTTCAAACGTGCAATGTGAGTTTTTCCTGTTTATTTTCTTCGATTAAAACTGATTTTATTTATTATAAGAAAACTGATTAAGAAAAAATATGATTTTTATATTTTTAAAGAATTAAAAATATGTTTTTTATATTTTTAAAGTATTAAAAATATAATCTTTACATTATAGAAGTAGTAAAAATCTCATCTTTGTGTATAAATAGTCGAAGTAAAAATATAATCTTTATATTTAAAATAGCGGTGGAAAAATATAATCTTTTATGTGTAAAAGACGTTATAAAAATATAATTTTTACATGATAGCAATGTTAAAAATAGCATCTTTATATGGGTAGCAAAATAAAAATGTGATTTTTATAGTGATGAAAATGAAAAGACGATATTTTTAAAAGTGAAAAGACGATATTTTTAAAAAATGGAAAAGATTAGATTTTAAAAATAGAAAAGGCGAGATTTTTATATATTGAATAGCATAATAAAAATTCGATTTTTATATATTGAATAGCATAATAAAAATTCGATTTTTATATATTGAATAGCATAATAAAAATTCGATTTTTATATATTGAATAGCATAATAAAAATTCGATTTTTATATATTGAATAGCATAATAAAAATTCGATTTTTATATATTGAATAACAAGGTAAAAATTCGATTTTTATATATGGAATAGCGAAGTAAAAATTCGATTTTTACATATGTAGTGGCTACGTGCAACAAAGATGACAAAAAGGCGAGAACGTTGAAGATTGCTATCAAAGAAGAGTCAAGATGATTGGATAGCTATCGGTGAGAATTTCTCACCTTTCAATTTCTTTTTCTAATTATATATATATATATATATATACTAGGATGCAGACGGTGCTTAGTAGCACCTGACACAATCGTCCACAGACCATGGACTTGTTTGTTTGGTTGCATAAATTAGTTAGATGATTTGATTTGAATTTGGTTGTTTGGTGAATTTGATTGATGTGTGAATGGCGTGGGCCTTCACTAGACCGGGGATAAGGCTAGGCCTCGTCCCGTTTCTAGTATCGTGTCGTTATGCCGCCGACATTTTCTAAAATAAGTTAGAGAAAAATATCATTTTTATTTTATAAATGAACTGAATAGAAATTCATGTGTTAAAATAAAATGTTTTATCGTTAAAAATATTTTTTTTAACGTGAATGTGAATAAATAAATATTTATAAACAAATCGGCCGATTTGTTTATATACACTGATTTGACTGACATTGAGTGGGTCGATAAATTTTACACATCGCCCAACTACACAAATAAAAATCTGTGTTTGTTGATTTGAAACCCCACACGGGTATTGGGATGAAATTTGAAGTTCACTCATACTGATTGATTAAATATGTCGATCGATTGATTGACAGGCTGTTATAAGCGTTAGATATCTATATTTAATGCTTATACAGTGTAGTGCACTTTGGTTGATGGTTGATTATTTTTCAATGCTATTATATACGTGTGATGTATGAAAATCCATATAATTAATATTATATGGTGATTGATTGGGCCTCATTCCAATTTAGAAAATAAAGAATATTATAAAATAAAGGTTTATGTGTTGACAGTACTCATCCGTTGAGATTAGTCATGTGTTGAACGAAATATTTTAACAATAAAATTTATATCTTTATCACTATAAAATAAAGGTTCATGTGTTGACAGTACTCATCCGTTGAGATTAGTCATGTGTTGAACGAAATATTTTAACAATAAAATTTATATCTTTATCACTATAAAATAAATGTTCATGTGTTGACAATAGTCATCCGTTGAGATTAGTCATGTGTTGAACGAAATATTTTAACAATAAAATTTATATCTTTATCACTATAAAATAAATGTTCATGTGTTGACAGTACTCATCCGTTGAGATTAGTCATGTGTTGAACGAAATATTTTAACAATAAAATTTATATCTTTATCACTATAAAATAAATGTTCATGTGTTGACTGTACTCATCCGTTGAGATTAGTCATGTGTTGAACGAAATAATCGAAATAGAAATATTTGAAATCGAAATATTTTGATAATAGAAATATTTTGATAATAAGAAATATTTGAAATAGAATATCTGAAAATAGAAATATATAAAGCCGTGTTGATTAGTGATGCGCTATTTTGACGTGAACGATATTTATATCGATTATATTCGTTTTTAAATTTAAAACAAATTTGAATTTGATTTCAATTGAATATATAACGAATTTGATTTGAATAGAAAACGAATTTGATTTCAATTGAATATATAACGAATTTGAATTGAATAGAAAACTATTTCGAAATGAATTGAATATAAAACGATTTCGAAATGAATTGAATATAAAACGATTTCGAAATGAATTGAATATAAAACGATTTCGAAATGAATTGAATATAAAACGATTTCGAAATGAATTGAATATAAAACGATTTCGAAATGAATTGAATATAAAACGATTTCGAAATGAATTGAATATAAAACGATTTCGAAATGAATTGAATATAAAACGATTTCGAAATGAATTGAATATAAAACGATTTAGAAATGTAATTGAATCGAGTAGAAAACCAATTTGAATTGAATCGAATAGAAAACCAATTTGAATCGAATCGAATTGAAAACGTATTCGAATTGAATTTAAAACGAATTGAAATGAATTCAAATTGAATTGAAACATGAATTGAATAGAAATGAATTTTAAAACGAATTTATAAGGAAAGATTCAATTTTGATTTGAATTGAGATGGAAGTTGAAATTGTTTTTGAAACAAATTCAAAAATATTCATAAAATTTGTTTTGAATGGTAATCGACGAAATATATTTTATATATATAATATAATGGCCTGAATAGAACGCGCCGCGCCGCGGCAGTTCGTGAATTTCGACCATTTATTTCAAACAGACATTACGGGAGATCCGACCGTCGGATTCTCCTAAAACCGGAACCGTTGGGTTCGTATCGAAAAGAGATTTCTAACGAATATTATAAATTTTAAATCTAACGGTTGGATTTGGAGATACGTCCAAATCAAATTCGAAAAAGGTCGCTGTAAGTGCAATTCGATGGCCGTTGTTGGAAATCGACTGTACGGGCCTTGATAAAGTTATTAAAAATATCAATAATTTGTGTAAAATCATAAGAAATGATTTGGGAAAAATTGGGGTGAAAAACTCCATATTTGAAAAGATAAAATGGATTTTTATCGAAATGAACTAGTTTGAACTAAATTTAAAACCCAATTATTTTTAAATAAATAAATTAGATTTAAAAAGGGGTTTTAAATAATCGGAATTTCTAATATATTTGATTGGATTTGAAATGGGTTTATCGTGAACGGTATTTTAAATAACACTAGTTCTTTAACCCGATAATAAATAGAATGTGATTTGGGTTTGTCGTGAACTGTGTTTTAAATAACACCTAGTTCTTTAACCCAATAAAAGGAGTTTTAACGAATCTGCAATTAGATTGAAATGTGAATCTATAATCTAAATTATCAAATTTAGAAATGAGCGAGAATGGAGTATCGCCAGTTTTGCTCCAAAGCGATAGTTAAATCTTTAATTATATTTGAATGTGAAATGGTAATTAATTTTACCGATAACACTGTGGTGTTAGACGTGAAGTACTACCAGTTTTGCTTCATGGGATGAATAGGTTTTGATTGGGAAATAAAATAAATAATTACTTCGTTACGGTTCGCTAATCTCGACTAGTTCAGAAAACCATAATTTGGTTTTAAATGACATCCAAAGGAAGATTAAAAGATAAATTTTAAAGAATTTATCTTGGATAAAATTAATGGGAACCTTTCCCTAAAAATGTGATTTTATGAATAAAAGAATATTCTGAATTGGAATGAGGCGTATGTTGTGTTTGTCTAACATTTGTTTTTAATAAACGCGGGTTGTTCGGAAAGGCCGGGTTTATACCCATTCCGAATAACCGATTCGACGATATGTCGAAGATGAAGACGGTGGTCGAAGACCGGAAGTCTTCACATCGTTTGGGTAATTACTGACGATCCTGATTGGGCTGTACACCCAAGAGGATGGAAATAGTTGGTGGTCGTCCAGACGTACTTGGAGATGGATGGATATGCGAGGAAAGTGCCTCCGGTTTCGTTCAGACCCAGAACGGACTTCTAAATGGATTGTGTGTCTGACATTGGATTTTATTCTGTGTTGATTGATTCCTATTAAATATACATCTGTTTAGCGGCGGAGAATTTATTCTTTTGCTTAACGCCCTTCTCTGAGACGTACGAGCTCAGAGGTTGTATATCGATGGACATCAGTCGCATGGCATGAATTGCCTGTGTGGCACGCTAAGATGCAATGATCAAGGCTTCTGTTGAAAAGCAAAGTCTTGTGGTTGATGATCAAAGCACGGCCTACGTGGCAGCTTTGTGTATAATGTGAATTCGCGAGCCTCACACCTCGGTATGAGTTAAAAATGGGATACGGACCGTTGGGAGAGCACGACGTTTCTTTCTAGCTTTGGTGGTGTCAGTGACTTACCAGCCCTGACATTTATATACTTTTCACCTTTGTGGTTGTTGGAATGAGGCGCCTCGATTATAGGTCTGTAAGGACCGGGAAACGTGTGTTCAGGCATAATTAATCCTCTAACGTAAGTGAGGACCGGCCCAGCCGAATCCAGGGTTGCCCAGAGTGCGTAGCCCTGAGGCATTTGCTAGAATGTCTCGAACGCGGAGAGAAGTTTGCCCCTTGCCTCGACTCATGACGGAAATCCAATTTCCAATACGTGCATTTCAGTTTTAATTGTAGAACTAGTATGGCGACATAGTAGCATGGGATGCTATGCCGTCTATGATTTATATTTATGATTGAAATGTTTTGACACTATACACTTACTATAGTATCAAATGATTTGTTTTAAACGTACCAAGCATGTTTGGCTGTTATAAGGTAAAACCCTATCCTCCGGCTTGCGTTGCATTGTGTGATGGGACCTGGGTCTTATAATAGCTTCATTTTTCGAAAAAGCATTGCGTTGTTTATTCTATGCACTGGTATTCTTGGGAGGAAACCCGTTCCGTGTTATACGGCGTGGTCCCTTGAATTACTCTCTTTTAAAGTAAAGTTTTAAATAACTGTTTTAGTTCTCACACCAGTCACGTGACTGACCTGGAGTTTATTGTTTTAACCTAAACTCTGGGTGCCCCTATTTTCCGCACGGGCAGCTAGTAGTTTTGGTTTTGCAGATTTATATTCACAGGATCCTGGTTTACAGCTGGAATGATATCCGGAAAGCTATGTATCCGTATATCACCTTCAGTTGTGCTTTGTATTATTTTCCGCTGCTATGTAATTTATTGTAATCTCTGATATTTATCGAATGTAATTTATTCATTTATACTCTGTATATTCTTGTATCTGATGGAATTGTTGTAATAGCAATGAAATGTTCTCCCGTCTGCGTTCTGTTTTGTCCTGTTCTCAAACGATCAGGGGTTTCGAATGGTCTAGATCGGTTTAACGACTGATTCAGATCGAGCGAAATTCCCGGCCGTCACATTTGGTATCAGAGCTTTGGTTTACAGAGCTCGAGAACAAGACACATTAGAAACATACGAAAGAATTCATCAGATATTGGATTAGTAATATCCAATTAGAATGACTCGTTAGAGATAGGGTCAGTAGTATCCTAGAACGAGTGTGAAGAGTATATTTTTCAAATGAAAACAATTTTGTTTTGAAATTTTAAATCGTTTTAAACGTATTTGAATATTTATTTATTTTTGAATATGGACAATCGAGTATATAAAGATTTTGCATATACGCGTCATGAATGTATATTCGAAGTTTTAATATACTGGATAGATATAGAATCATGCTCTAGTGGCCCGAAGATGATTCTGATGGTTGAGTACTCGTCGTCAGAATTTATATTCGTGTGACGAAGGTGTGATTTATATATATTTCCATTAGACTGGTGTGAGAACCAAAACTTATATAGTTAGAACACATTGTTGTGAATTGGCATCAAAAACATGATTTTCTGTATATATATCAAATTATGAATTTGAAACTCTAATTCACTAATTGATTGATGTTTGTGTTGTTTGTTTATTTGTTTGATAATTTTAAACCATTTAGTCTAATTGAATCACATATTGAACTATATTGAAAATTTGTCGCATTTGCTTGCATATACATATACTTACATTGAACAGGTCATAGCAAGGAGGCTAGAGCAGAGAATAAAATTTGTTTGCCCGACAAATAGGTACATGTTTACTACATAATTTACTGTTTTGTTTGGGTGATGATGATTTTATGAGCCGATTGGCTATCCGATTGGCTTTTTCTTTTTCTTTTTGAGATCAGAAGGCCTATATGGCAATTTCGGGATTTCCCGTGGCTCCCGGTGCAGGGGAGGTTATGGCGAAATTTTTCGAAAATTTAGGGTGTTAGCCAAATTTTTGAAAATTGGAAAATTCTCAGAAACTGAAAAGTTGGAGAATGGAAGCCTGATCGAACGTAGTGTTGATTAATCAAACCACTTTCGACTTTGTTCCTTTTCGGAGACGAAAAGTTTTAAGTGGGGGAGATTGTAATAACCCGGAAAATCTGAACCAGTTTAAAATTTTTATTTTGGCAATTTTAGCGAATTTTGAATATTTAAAATGAATTATTTTAAATAATATCGACGAGAAATTTATTTTGAATATAATTCGAACGTATATATTATATACGCCGTCGTTAGAATATAAATATTTATATATAATTATAAATAGAATTGAAAATGGCGCGGTAGTTCGATAATTCGATTTCAAACTTCAAATGAACGTACCGGGTGCAAAACAATCCGGATTTTAGTGAAACCAAAAACATTAGGATCTAATTGATGATATCTTTCCATCGAACCCGAATAATCAAAATTTCATAGCGGGAATCAAAAGATATGTCCAGTTGAAAATTCTGAATAGTCGCTATGGAATTCAGGCCCTTAAAAATGGGAATTTTGCAAACGACCTCGGATTTCAGCGAAACCACTTTTGTTGGGTCCGTGATGTTAAGTTATTGCTAGATTCCAAATTTCATAATTTTTCGAATCAATATGTGAGCGTGGCAAAGGAAAACGCGTTTGACCAGTTTCAGTTGATTTTAATCGACTGGAAATTGGCCATTTTTCCAACGGTCTCAGAATTCGACGAAACTAGTTTTGTTAGGACCGTATCATCAATACGAAGCCATAAAATATATTTTTTGGATTTATAGAGTTAGTATGTGACCCCGGTAAAATGAAATGCGCGTTCAAATTCAATATATAGAGTTATATTTTGATTTTGATGAAAACTAATCGAAACAGTCGAATCAGCCTGCGATATATATCCCATTGTGTTCGGAATAGGGGTAATTAGCTATGGACGACAGGCGGTGGACCTCGTTTCGAGGTCAAAATAAAAGGTACCTTTTTTCGAAATTAAAATTAAATAAATAAAAACACTCCTATCTCTCCTCCTTAAAACCACGCAGGCCCCCCCACGTTTTGTCAGATCTGAAGGAAGGAAAAAAAAAGAAGAGACGACGAAGTCGATCCTCGAATTCAACGCCGCCGGAGGGCCTCCAACACGCGCGCCTCCCTCCTCCTGTCAGCGCCCCTTCCACCGCCGAGTTCCTCCCTCCGGCGCCTCCAACCGCGAACCCCCACATCGAAACCCGCGACAGCCCTTTTCAGACCCCAAGGCCGAAGTCAACCCCACCGCCACCCGAATCCGGCCGCCTCTGCCTGAAGCCTGGACCCGCCGCCAGCAGCTCCGGTGCACCCCTTCCCCCACTCCGACGAACTCAGCACCAAGCCCTTTTTTTTCAAACGTGCAATGTGAGTTTTTCCTGTTTATTTTCTTCGATTAAAACTGATTTTATTTATTATAAGAAAACTGATTAAGAAAAATTATGATTTTTATATTTTTAAAGAATTAAAAATATGATTTTTATATTTTTAAAGTATTAAAAATATAATCTTTACATTATAGAAGTAGTAAAAATCTCATCTTTGTGTATAAATAGTCGAAGTAAAAATATAATCTTTATATTTAAAATAGCGGTGGAAAAATATAATCTTTTATGTGTAAAAGACGTTATAAAAATATAATTTTTACATGATAGCAATGTTAAAAATAGCATCTTTATATGGGTAGCAAAATAAAAATGTGATTTTTATAGTGATGAAAATGAAAAGACGATATTTTTAAAAGTGAAAAGACGATATTTTTTAAAAATGGAAAAGATTAGATTTTAAAAATAGAAAAGGCGAGATTTTTATATATTGAATAGCATAATAAAAATTCCATTTTTATATATTGAATAGCATAATAAAAATTCAATTTTTATATATTGAATAGCATAATAAAAATTCGATTTTTATATATTGAATAGCATAATAAAAATTCGATTTTTATATATTGAATAGCATAATAAAAATTCGATTTTTATATATTGAATATCATAATAAAAATTCGATTTTTATATATTGAATAGCATAATAAAATTTCGATTTTTATATATTGAATAACAAGGTAAAAATTCGATTTTTATATATGGAATAGCGAAGTAAAAATTCGATTTTTACATATGTAGTGGCTACGGGCAACAAAGATGACAAAAAGGCGAGAACGTTGAAGATTGCTATCAATGAAGAGTCAAGATGATTGGATAGCTATCGGTGAGAATTTCTCACCTTTCAATTTCTTTTTCTAATTATATATATATACTAGGATGCAGACGGTGCTTAGTAGCACCCGACACAATCGTCCACAGACCATGGACTTGTTTGTTTGGTTGCATAAATTAGTTAGATGATTTGATTTGAATTTGGTTGTTTGGTGAATTTGATTGATGTGTGAATGGCGTGGGCCTTCACTAGACCGGGGATAAGGCTAGGCCTCGTCCCGTTTCTAGTATCGTGTCGTTATGTCGCCGACATTTTCTAAAATAAGTTAGAGAAAAATATCATTTTTATTTTATAAATGCACTGAATAGAAATTCATGTGTTAAAATAAAATGTTTTATCGTTAATTTTTTTTTTTTAACGTGAATGTGAATAAATAAATATTTATAAACAAATTGGCCGATTTGTTTATATACACTGATTTGACTGACATTGATTGGGTCGATAAATTTTACACATCGCCCAACTACACAAATAAAAATCTGTGTTTGTTGATTTGAAACCCCACACGGGTATTGGGATGAAATTTGAAGTTCACTCATCCTGATTGATTAAATATGTCGATCGATTGATTGACAGGCTGTTATAAGCGTTAGATATCTATATTTAATGCTTATACAGTGTAGTGCACTTTGGTTGATGGTTGATTATTTTTCAATGCTATTATATACGTGTGATGTATGAAAATCCATATAATTAATATTATATGGTGATTGATTGGGCCTCATTCCAATTTAGAAAATAAAGAATATTATAAAATAAAGGTTCATGTGTTGACATTACTCATCCGTTGAGATTAGTCATGTGTTGAACGAAATATTTTAACAATAAAATTTATATCTTTATCACTATAAAATAAAGGTTCATGTGTTGACAGTACTCATCCGTTGAGATTAGTCATGTGTTGAACGAAATATTTTAACAAAAAAATTTATATCTTTATCACTATAAAATAAATGTTCATGTGTTGACAGTACTCATCCGTTGAGATTAGTCATGTGTTGAACGAAATATTTTAACAATAAAATTTATATCTTTATCACTATAAAATAAATGTTCATGTGTTGACATTACTCATCCGTTGAGATTAGTCATGTGTTGAACGAAATATTTTAACAATAAAATTTATATCTTTATCACTATAAAATAAAAGTTCATGTGTTGACTGTACTCATCCGTTGAGATTAGTCATGTGTTGAACGAAATAATCGAAATAGAAATATTTGAAATCGAAATATTTTGATAATAGAAATATTTTGATAATAAGAAATATTTGAAATAGAATATCTGAAAATAGAAATATATAAAGCCGTGTTGATTAGTGATGCGCTATTTTGACGTGAACGATATTTATATCGATTATATTCGTTTTTAAATTTAAAACAAATTTGAATTTGATTTCAATTGAATATATAACGAATTTGATTTGAATAGAAAACGAATTTGATTTCAATTGAATATATAACGAATTTGATTTGAATAGAAAACGAATTTGATTTCAATTGAATATATAACGAATTTGAATTGAATAGAAAACTATTTCGAAATGAATTGAATATAAAACGATTTCGAAATGAATTGAATATAAAACAATTTCAAACGATTTCGAAATGAATTGAATATAAAACGATTTCGAAATGAATTGAAAAGAAAACTATTTCGAAATGAATTGAATATAAAATGATTTCGAAATGAATTGAATATAAAACGATTTCGTAATGAATTGAATATAAAACGATTTCGAAATGAATTGAATATAAAACGATTTCGAAATGTAATTGAATCGAATAGAAAACCAGTTTGAATTGAATCGAATAGAAAACCAATTTGAATCGAATCGAATTGAAAACGAATTCGAATTGAATTTAAAACGAATTGAGATGAATTCAAATTGAATTGAAACATGAATTGAATAGAAATGAATTTTAAAACGAATTTATAAGGAAAGATTCAATTTTGATTTGAATTGAGATGGAAGTTGAAATTGTTTTTGAAACGAATTCAAAACTATTCATAAAATTTGTTTTGAATGGTAATCGACGAAGTATATATTATATATATAATATAATGGCCTGAATAGAACGCGCCGCGCCGCGGCAGTTCGTGAATTTCGACCATTTATTTCAAACAGACATTACGGGAGATCCGACCGTCGGATTCTCCTAAAACCGGAACCGTTGGGTTCGTATCGAAAAGAGCTTTCTAACTAATATTAGAAATTTGAAATCTAACGGTAGGATTTGGAGATACGTCCAAATCAAATTCGAAAAAGGTCGCTGTAAGTGCAATTCGATGGCCGTTGTTGGAAATCGACTGTACGGGCCTTGATAAAGTTATTAAAAATATCAATAATTTGTGTAAAATCATAAGAAATGATTTGGGAAAAATTGGGGTGAAAAACTCCATATTTGAAAAGATAAAATGGATTTTTATCGAAATGAACTAGTTTGAACTAAATTTAAAACCCAATTATTTTTAAATAAATAAATTAGATTTAAAAAGGGGTTTTAAATAATCGGAATTTCTAATATATTTGATTGGATTTGAAATGGGTTTATCGTGAACGGTGTTTTAAACAACACTAGTTCTTTAACCTGATAATAAATAGAATGTGATTTGGGTTTGTCGTGAACTGTGTTTTAAATAACACCTAGTTCTTTAACCCAATAAAAGGAGTTTTAACGAATCTGCAATTAGATTGAAATGTGAATCTATAATCTAAATTATCAAATTTAGAAATGAGCGAGAATGGAGTATCGCCAGTTTTGCTCCAAAGCGATAGTTAAATCTTTAATTAGATTTGAACGTGAAATGGTAATTAATTTTACCGATAACACTGTGGTGTTAGACGTGAAGTACTACCAGTTTTGCTTCATGGGATGAATAGGTTGGGATTGGGAAATAAAATAAATAATTACTTCGTTACGGTTCGCTAATCTCGACTAGTTCAGAAAACCATAATTTGGTTTTAAATGACATCCAAAGGAAGATTAAAAGATAAATTTTAAAGAATTTATCTTGGATAAAATTAATGGGAACCTTTCCCTAAAAATGTGATTTTATGAATAAAAGAATATTCTGAATTGGAATGAGGCGTATGTTGTGTTTGTCTAACATTTGTTTTTAATAAACGCGGGTTGTTCGGAAAGGCTGGGTTTATACCCATTCTGAATAACCGATTCGACGATATGTCGAAGATGAAGACGATGGTCGAAGACCGGAAGTCTTCACATCGTTTGGGTAATTACTGACGATCCTGATTGGGCTGTACACCCAAGAGGATGGAAATAGTTGGTGGTCGTCCAGACGTACTTGGAGATGGATCGATATGCGAGGAAAGTGCCTCCGGTTTCGTTCAGACCCAGAACGGACTTGTAAATGGATTGTGTGTCTGACATTGGATTTTATTCTGTGTTGATTGATTTCTATTAAATATACATCTGTTTGGCGGCGGAGAATTTATTCTTTTGCTTAACGCCCTTCTCTGAGACGTACGAGCTCAGAGGTTGTATATCGATGGACATCAGTCGCATGGCATGAATTGCCTGTGTGGCACGCTAAGATGCAATGATCAAGGCTTCTGTTGAAAAGCAAAGTCTTGTGGTTGATGATCAAAGCACGGCCTACGTGGCAGCTTTGTGTATAACGTGAATTCGCGAGCCTCACACCTCGGTATGAGTTAAAAACGGGATACGGACCGCTGGGAGAGCACGACGTTTCTTTCTAGCTTTGGTGGTGTCAGTGACTTACCAGCCCTGACATTTATATACTTTTCACCTTTGTGGTTGTTGGAATGAGGCGCCTCGATTATAGGTCTGTAAGGACCGGGAAACGTGTGTTCAGGCATAATTAATCCTCTAACGTAAGTGAGGACCGGTCCAGCCGAATCCAGGGTTGCCCAGAGTGCGTAGCCCTGAGGCATTTGCTAGAGTGTCTCGAACGCGGAGAGGAGCTTGCCCCTTGCCTCGACTCATGACGGAAATCCAATTTCCAATATGTGCATTTCGGTTTTAATTGTAGAACTAGTATGGCGACATAGTAGCATGGGATGCTATGCCGTCTATGATTTATATTTATGATTGAAATGTTTTGACACTATACACTTACTATAGTATCAAATGATTTGTTTTAAACGTACCAAGCATGTTTGGCTGTTATAAGGTAAAACCCTATCCTCCGGCTTGCGTTGCATTGTGTGATGGGACCTGGGTCTTATAATAGCTTCATTTTTCGAAAAAGCATTGCGTTGTTTATTCTATGCACTGGTATTCTTGGGAGGAAACCCGTTCCGTGTTATACGGCGTGGTCCCTTGAATTACTCTCTTTTAAAGTAAAGTTTTAAATAACTGTTTTAGTTCTCACACTAGTCACGTGACTGACCTGGAGTTTATTGTTTTAACCTAAACTCTGGGTGCCCCTATTTTCCGCATGGGCAGCTAGTAGTTTTGGTTTTGCAGATTTATATTCACAGGATCCTGGTTTACAGCTGGAATGATATCCGGAAAGCTCTGTATCCGTATATCACCTTCAGTTGTGCTTTGTATTATTTTCCGCTGCTATGTAATTTATTGTAATCTCTGATATTTATCGAATGTAATTTATTCATTTATACTCTGTATATTCTTGTATCTGATGGAATTGTTGTAATAGCAATGAAATGTTCTCCCGTCTGCGTTCTGTTTTGTCCTGTTCTCAAACGATCAGGGGTTTCGAACGGTCTAGATCGGTTTAACGACTGATTCAGATCGAGCGAAATTCCCGGCCGTCACAGCGTTAGTCAACCTGAATGACATCACCAACCATTCGAAGAAACCAGATGGTATCTTAAAAGCAGTCTTTGGCACACTATTCTTAGCCACTCTCAACTGATGAAATCCCATTGCCAAATCCATCTGAGAAAACAATTTGGCTTCGTGAAGCTGATCGAACAAGTCTTCATCCTTGGCAACAGATACTTGTTCTTCTTAGTCACCTTGTTCAGCTCATGATAGTCCATACTTGGGCTAGACATTTTTACCATATTGCCACTTACCAGCCATTACAAACCGCTACCAACAAAAGTGGTACCGAACAATCGGTAACCCATTTGATTGGTACGGTATGCCAAACCACATGAAAATACACGGTACGGTAATGGTAATTGAGTATTAATAGTGGTAATTACCATACGTACCACATATCTTAACAATACATATATTCTTATATTTCATCGTATATGTTTGTTACATAATAAAGAACCTCTAATATGTAATGATTTAATAAAATACCTAGGAAAATACTATTACAATACAAGATTGAATGCATTTTTTATCATATATCTTAGAAACAGTATAATTTATATGATATTTTCGTTCATCCATAAAGTTTTCATGCATATTTGACTATGTAAAATAAGATAGATGAATAATAATATAACAACAAAAAATCAATTTTAATGTTTAATACTTTGACGTGAAATATTGTAAATAAAAAGATCTCACACCAGTGAACGGTAAAAACTTATTACCGATATCTACCAACCATTTCCAACCATAAACCAAACTGTCAGTAATCGATTCCTTTGGTTGGTAATGGTATGATTTTTCTATTACCATATAAAGTTGGTACGGTAATGGTTTTGAATACGAAGTTTCGGTACCGAACCGATTCCACCCCTAGTCCACACACAATCTTAACGAGCCATCTGCCTTAGTTGCAAATAAGACCGGTGCACCCATTTGGATACACTCCTCCAAATAAATCCTTTTCCCAAAAGGTCTCTAACTTACACCTCTAACTCTCGTTGTTTCTTAGGCGCCATCTGCCTAAAAGGCATAACGATTGGTCTAGCACCCTCAACCAAATGGATCCTAAACTCGATCTCACGATGCGGCGTCAACCCTTTGACCTCGTCAAAGACATCTACATACTCATTAGCGATCAGCACTGATTACAGGTCTTCATGTGGAATCTCAAGCGAATATAGATAACTCACGAAGACCTCGTCTTCGCGCTTACTTCTAATCAACACCTTTCTCCCTTCCACATCCCCGACCCTCACTTCTAGCTTCTCGCAATTCACCCTTGCCGCATACCTCTTGATCCAATCCATGCCCAAGATGATCCCAAACCCAGTGAAGTTAAGAACAAAGCAATCACACACAAAGGAGCAACCATGACTCGACAACACTAGACCTCGACATATCATGCAAAGATTTGACGAATACCCAATTGGATTAGTCACTACGAAGGGTCTATCACAAATCTCAGGTTCCAAACCCAAGAGACACACAAGTTCATTGCAAATGAAGGAATGCGATGCTCTAGTATCGAAAAGCACATGAACTGAAACACCATTAACAGAAAGAGTACCTTGCACCACGACACCCTTTCCCTTCTCCTCTGCAGTAGGAGCCCTTGAAGAAGTTGGCACAGCATCCAAAGCATATGCCCTCACAACCTGCTTGCCCTTAGCTGATTCTGGACAATCTTTCTTCTCATGCCCAGGCTTCCCACATTTGAAGCACTTCTTCTTAGCTTTGGGATTCTTGCACTCATTAGCGAAATGACCTTTCTGTTGGCAGTTAAAGCAAACCACCTCACACTTGGGTTTCTTTTGGCCATCTTTTCCCTTTTGCTGTTGCTGCTTCCTCTTCTTATTATTACCACCCTGCTGTGGTTTCTGAGCCTCTTTGGTGGCAGCGACAACATTTGCTTTCTTAGGAAACAAGCTTTCATGACGAATAGCTTTTTCCACAATCTACTCAAACAAATCATCAAGATGGTCCACTAGCGGCTTTCCAATATGAGCATCCAAACCCAAGACAAACTTCTTGTTCTTCTGATATGGTGTATCAATTTATGAACGAGCATATCTAGACAAGGCTTCGAAATCAGAAATATAGTCAAGCACAGAACGACCATTCTGTTTCAGCTTTATGAACTTCTTTAATAGAGCAGATTTCTGAGCTGTGGAGATAGATTTTGCTTCAAACTTAGCTTGGAATAGCTCCCATGAAATTTCTTCTTCTGGAGTCTCGAGTGTAATAGAATTCCACCACCATGGCCCTACTCTGCGGTTTCCTTAATGCAAGTTTTCTATTTATTGCATCCTCGATACCCAAGTCTCCAGAGATTCGAACACATGAATCCATCCACCTCTGAACCTCTTCAGCTGGTTCAGTTCCCTTGAATGATTCCCCCTAGAGATGTAAAGTCCTTGCACAGCTTTGCAAAATCTACTACTCTAGGGACTCACACACAAACATCTACCGTTGCCGCTACTGGAGCGGTACCCTTCGCATAATTGCTTCTGCCATGGCTTCAAACATGGCCGGGTAATTAGGTTCACCACCATTTCCCCCTCCAGTATTGGCTCCCCTAGCAGCGCTTCTTGTTTCTTGTCTACTCATTCTAAATCTGCAATTTAGAATAATTAGCCACTTCAAGAAAAACTGCTAAAGGAAAACAACCATTACTACCATATATGCTAATATATAGTAAGCATCCAACTGAAATCCACCGGTACGTCTCTCATATGTGATTACGTCCTTGAACTTTGGCCAAAAATCGTTGACCAGAGCTCTGATACCAAATGTGACTACCGCCTGTAACCCCCGCACTATACAAAAGAAATAATGCGCTGAAAGGTGTGCAAGGAAGTCATGGACGATCATCAGAGTAGGTAAACACAAGCGGAACCTGTCGTAAACTCACAGTGCAAGGATTTAAATATAATAGAACATATACAACAGGAAGCAATAGTGAAGCAAAAACACAAGACTTTCATACAACTAGAAAGTAATATCCATAAATTTGGAAATAGTGTTTATATAAAGTTGCCTCACTACATTATTCAGAAAAGCAAACAGGGGAAACACAATTATTAGATAGTAGTAAAACTGGTACGTGAGCCTCCTACTCGCCACCGATCAGCACCATCGTCCTCACTAAAGCATCACCAGTCACCTGCTACTTAGTCTGCCCATACACAACCGGATGAACAACCCAAGGTAATAAGAGGAAACATAAAACCTTGAGCCAGACAATAGTCTTAGTGAGCGATAAAACAACTAAGAAACTTAAACAACAAAGTGTATGAGAAAGGATAGATATGCATACTAATCTACCCACGACACTAGAGAAGAACTCAACCTTATCTTCCCTACATCGGACAGTGATAGCCTTTACAATAACAATTCAACCATTCATCCATGGAAACCAGAACACCCATTCAGTCATGGAAAACACACTGACATCCAGATTATATAAGTCTCACACAGAAACTCTAATCGAGTTTAACATCCCCTAAGTACTCTCCCCAGAGGCCTAAACCAATATCAGTTAAGCACTCAAAGAACATCTCCCTCGACTTTGGATAATCTATGTGAGATAGTACAAACAGAACAACTAATCATCCGTGACTGACTCTGGTAATCACCGCCAATCCTGCTTTAAAACCATCGTTAATCGTATGACGACCAACCTTGCCATTTGTCAAGGGCTAATGGTAACCCGGGTTCTAGCATAAACTCCATATGTCCAACCTTGACAGTGTCCAACCTTGACAACTAGGCCTTTCAACGATACCCAAGGTACTCGACCAGCAACCTTCCAGTCTATTGGGTGCCCCCATTGTACCCCTGCTTTGAGCCTGCTAGAACTTACAACAACGATGAATTCTTGGCCTTCGCATCTCTAGTCATCCAACCTTGACGACGTTTCATAGCTCAAGCAACCTTCTTGGGTAACCATTATCCAACAACTCACAACCTTTGAGTTGCCACCTCATTCGTTGTTCCACCTTGATCAACGAACACATTCAACACTTCGAACCTTCCTACTTGAATTTACTTCGAAGTCACATCATCACCGAGCAAATAACACCACTGCGCTGCGGCTAGGGTTCGAGGGGTTTCCCCCAAAAAATATTTCTTTTAGACCTTTTTCTTCAAATCTGAGTAGTACCTGAAAAACGTACTTTTTCAGAAAATGACCCTGTTGGAAACAAACCATAGCATCATCACTATCAACCACAACGTTTAAAAGCACTATTAAAAACATGACCAATCCGCCCTTTTTTAGACCGACCCGATCCAAAGTATGCCGATCCGATCTAAGATGACCGATCCAATCCATATAACAACCAACCGACTCAATCCAGTCTAGCCCGACTAGATCCAGCCTAGCCCGACCCGATCCAGTCTAGCCCGACCCGACCTAGTTGTGCTATCACGAATATGAGCTTCGATCTGACCGATCCAGTTGCAACCTACCGACCCGATCAAAGTATGACCCGATCCAAATAGGACCCGATCCAAATATGACTCGAACCGATCCACTACTAGCCAATTCAACCTCTGGCCAAGCCAACTCCTAGCCAAGCCAATCTCTGGCCAAGTCAATCTATGGCCGAGCCAACCTCTGACCGAGCCAATTTCTGCATATTGCAATTCAACTCCGATTTCGACCGAAACTTCGCCAAACGATGAATCCAACGAAACCAACTCAACTAAAATCATCAAATACAATCATAAACATATCATAACATTACTATCCACGTGAATATGACGATTACCACAAAAATGATGTAAATCTCACCAAAAACCATTAAAATGAACGTATGATCAAAATGAGAGATCTTACTAATATAAACATGTAAAATGACATGAAATTAACGAGTAAAACTTGTTAGATTAGATCATAGGGTGATGCATATGAAAATGAACTTATAATGGTGTAAATCTATGATAAAACATCCCAATTTGATGAGAAACATGCACAAACACTCATATACTTCCTTGCATTCATGTGAGAGATGTAAATCACTCACCGATTTGCCGTTTGAAATGATTTAGACCTAGCCTTGAATGGTGTAGATCTTCGATTTCCTCCCTTAGATTTGGATTTTTAATGGTGGAAAAGTGTAGGAGTAAGAAGGAGATCAAATGCCTTCAAATGAGATAATGGGAAAAAAGTAAACCTTTTCCCTCCACTCTCAATCCCTATTTATAGGATTCCACTAAGGCTCCAAAACCTGAATTGCCTGCTGAAAAACCTTAAAACAACGATTTCTCCCAAACCGCTGAGCCAAGTCCTTAATGTAACCACTCTACGGAAAGGCAATCAACAATTCCTTTACAATGGCACAGATCTCACCCTCTGATTCGACCTGTCAAAAGTTATGCCATGTACAAGGCTGACAGGGGCAAAATGGTCACAAACAAAACCAAAAAAAAATTATGGATATGTCTCACATCCCTATAAGCAATATATTAAAAGATGAGAATGATCCAACCCTTAGAGAATAAAATAAAAATATTTTACGATCTTTCGATACGTAAAATGCGGGCTGTTACATTGTTCTTCCTTGGCTTGTGCTAAATCGCTCTGGAATTACTTTGGGAATTTGATGGGTTTCCGAGATAATGCCACTTCGCTTGTAGATTTTCCAAGAATCTTGTGGACCGACATCTTAGGTAAATCTGTTAGATTGATACTCTTCTGTCTTTTCCCTTATCTATTCTACTGGCATATCTGGTGCTCGCGGAATAAGGCAATATTTGACGAAATGCATATGGATCCTCCAACCATCATCTAGAGGGTAAGCAATGTTGTTTTACTTGCGTTTTGGGGTAGGCCTTTCAAGGGTGCAATTAGCTCCCACTCTAGGAGATTGGCAAGAACTTTTTGTGTGAGTACGGCTCCTGTTGCACCTAGGGCAGGAATTGGTTCATTCATATGTTTTTGGAATATATTCTATTGTCTTCAAAACTTCACACTCCCCTTTTTTTACATCTTAAGTTGTTTGTTAGTACATCAGGGTCTGGATTTACAGGTTTTTTTGGGCTTTGACTCTCTTTGGATTTTTGTTGTCGAAGGTGATGCTTTGCAGTTGAGACTCTTCAGTATGGTTGAGTGGGTGCTATCAGAGTTTTAGGATCTGTTGGCCTTTACTCTGTCCTAGTTCTTTGCCCATCTTTTTGAGGAGCTATTGATATTTCAGTGCCGCCTAGACTTTGATGTCTGTCTACCAAGGCTTCTTTGGCCCGACCCATGTCTTGTGTTCTATTTCTTTATCAAATTAGCCGTCTCTTGTATATGGGTTGTTTTGTTGTCTTGTCTATTGTGTGTCCACTGTTTGTGTGTGTTCACAGTTTCTGTTGCCATCTCTACAGAAATTGTTTTTGTGAGCCGTTGGAGAATGACTTGATTCTCACATTTTGTTATATTATATTATATTTTTAAAAAAATTGAGAAATAGTTGTCCTTGTCTACTCCAGTTTTTATGATTTGAAAATAAGCTTTTGTTTTTTTAATGTGATGTCATTTTTTATGGTTTGGCAAAGTAAGTTTTAATGAAGAAAAATAAAGTTTTAAAGCTTTTAATTTTTGAAAAAAATGTGCTAAAGCCAAACCACGTTTTTGAATCATGGAGTAGGTAAGGATTAGTACTTAGGAAAGACAAGGAATATTTTTTGAGGCTATAAAATAGATAGAGAGAATTAGTTTGGAATAATAGTAAATTTTCGTAGAGTGTGTAAGCACTATAGAGCCTAGATTGTTGTTTGGAAAGGACTGTTAGTACACAACAAGGACTAGTTGCGTAAAATAGATGGTAGAAAACAAGCGAGTTGTTTAGATCCTGTGGTTTAGAATTTTCTTTGTCAGTAGGGACATGGTCCTAGGATTTCTAGCCCTTGGTAGTAGTTGTGTAGTTTGCTTGTTTTCCCTATTTTAGTTTTAAAGGAATTAGAAGGCTTATTTAAAATGTAGCTTAGATCGTAGGATTAAATTAAATAAGCTAAGGAAAAGGTGTTGGTATAACTAAAAGAAAACAAACAGTGATGACAACTGCATAAAATCAAGAATAATAAATGAGCATGAATTCCTCCAAAGTAAGGTTGGAAACTACAAAGAAAAATTTTCTTATGCAAACCATGCTTGGAATAGGAAGTAGGGATTTTTTTTTCAATTTAGCAATTAAGTTTTCCAAATATGGGGAAAAAGGTTACGTAAAAGTGGATGGAATATGTAGTTTTCCATTTTCTGCTTCCTGATAAAAGAAATGGAATTCAGAAAATTAGAATTTTCTAAAATTCGCAAATTTAAAGTTGGTTGGTACGATTCGGATGCAAAAATTGGATGACCTACGCTCTTGCTCTATAAGAGTATAGGAAAAATTGGTTGAAAAAGTATTTTGATTTTCAAATTATTGCATTTGTATAGAAATTGCTAGTATATTTAGAATGTTAGCATTATGTCTTCAAAAAGGTTTTCAACAAAAAAAATTGCATTCATATAGGAGGTAAAGCGTAGGCATTCATAAAATTCATGTATTATTATGTTGTGTTACACTTTGCATAAGTTTACTAATGGTTGTAAATTATGCTAGGAAGTACTATTTTTTACCCTTACCAAATTTTAGAGACGAAATTTCCTAAGGATGGGAGAATGTAACACCGCACATTTTTAATTAAGTAATAAAATAAAATTTTGAAAAGTTTTCAGATTTTGACCATAGAATTAACATCATTGTGTCCATGTGATTTTTTGATCAATTTAGACCCGTGGCTTGCTGAAAATAGATTTAAAACGAAAAAGATATCTTTAAATGAAGTATAAGAACTAACATGAAAAAATATATAAGGGCAACACAAATAAGAATAATAAATACTAACGTCTTTAGTCTTGTGAGCAAAAGGCTACGTAGGTGAGTTGGTAAGACATGCACTTCCCATAGTGGAGGTCAGGAGTTCAAGTCCCGTCAATGTCATTTTTTTTTTAATTTTAGAGGGACGATTATAGAAATGCATGTTCTGAGAGACAATATGTATAAATTTACATATAAGAAAAATTATATATGTAGGTGAGTATATTGGTATATATATGCGTGTGCGGTATATATATATATATATATATATATATATATATATATATGAAATCCATAAGTAACATGCAATCAAAATGAATAAGAAATAAATGATGGCACAATGCTATTTGAATTTTGAAAAGAAATGAGGATTGTGCGTAAATATATACATTTAAACAATGAAATTAAAGTGTAATTTAAGAGAGGAAAGTAATAAATGTGGAATAATGAAATATAGACAAGAGAATAGCTGCATTTGAAATTTGAATATATATTAAAAAGAAGGAAACAATGAATTGGTAGCATTATTAATGACATTAATTGAGCAGTTATAAACGGATAAAGATTTGAAGAGTTATACGCATATATATGCGCATAAGTATGAAATTCAAACATTGAATATACATTATAAATGGAAGAAAATAAACTGCATAAGCAATATTAAGAAAGAAAAGAAACGTTATAGAAAGATTGAACAATAAATTAATATCGGCAAAATTAACGTTAATGGCCTAGGTCATGGGTCGACCCGTATTTTCCAAGACAATGCTAAGGCTCTGCCATTTTCTTTCTCCTGCTTAGCTTTCAGAAATTAGAATATTAGGTTTTAGGAATTCTGATCTAAGATTTGAAGGCAATGAATACATATCTACAATATAGATGTTCAAATTTCTTGTCTACATCAGGTAAATTCTGTGAATTTGAATTATTAGGGTTTCTTTCTTTTTAGCATCAGATTTGTAAATTAGTGGTTATATCAATACTAAATTCAATTAGAAAGACCGCGGAATAGCATATCTGAATCAGATTCAAGAATTTGAAAGCAGTCGGGTGAGTGAAATATAAAATATACCTTCTGGTAATGGTATATGTATCGTTTACATTCCCCAAAATCCTTAACGTAATAATAATTGAAATTCGTGGTAATTGCGATATAATCTACTTCTAACTACGTTAAGAATATTGTTGTTGTACGAATCCGTTCCATTAACCTTCAGTTTGGATTGAGAATTATTGTAATACTGAAATTGTGAAATTTATAATAATTATGACTATGTTCTTAAGATTGTTATTCAATGGCATATTGGATAAGTTGTAAACAATATTATAGTGAAATTTTGAAAAAATGGAAAGAGAATTGGTATGCCTAAATATGTATGGAAAATTTACAGTAATTTGAAAATTGTATATGAAAAATAGAAATTTATATCTAACTCAGAAAATAAAAGGGGAATCTAGTAGTGGACCGATTTAGTTGGATTTGGGAAAATTGGATACATTTTCATAATGGCAAAATTATTGAGAATGTAGTTGCAACAAAAGAAAGGAAAAAAGGATTAGTGTGAAATAGGGGTTCTTTTACCGTATTACACACTAATCTAATAAAATATACATGTATGTCCACAATGAAAATATAAGAAACAACTTGCAACTACGAATCTTAATGGAAGTATGTTATGGAAATAGATCTTTACTCTTTCCGCTAACAAATCTAATGAGGTGTGTGAAATATTTTCCTGAATTAAGAAGAATGTACATGACGGTAATTAAATAAAGATTACAACAATAAAAGTTGGTTCGTATTAAGGAACCTAAGAAGAATTGTGAAGAACGAGGAATATAACCTATTATAATTAAGTATACGAATAAGATTGAAATATAATAGGTAGACTTGTCTTAGGGACAAGATAAATATAACATAGGTTATACATTAGAGAAGAGAACCTATTAATAAACCTTAGTTAAGAGAACTAAGTTAATAAGAAAACTCACAATAATAGTTGCGATAACACTATAAGACAAGGTTATGATTAAATAAGAAGTAATAACAGGGTTATTATTGATAGACTTATGATTGGAAGTATTAAGTCTAATAAATGTAATAAATCATAAGCGGAAGTCTACTCCAACGCCATAAGGTTGAATAAAGAAAGAAAGCAGCCAGTTGTGAGCTAACGAACCTAGTAACTTGAATAAAAGATGAATATGTGGATAATCAAGTTAATTCACAATGGTTACATAAAGAATGGGGATGATTATAGGATTATACATAGAATCTAAGACGCGATGGCATGGTGTATTGGAACCAGTACGTACGTATGGAGATGAAGAACCTAACAGGGTATATCATCGTGGTGTCTAGAGACACGAGTGGAGCAAGTCCAACTGATTATTCTGCAGGACTAGAGGGAGGCACGTGGCTCCTACGGGACGTGGTAGGGTACTACATGATGGCCCTCTGTGGTAGGCTTTGGGCTACACCCATAGAGGTTTGGTCTGTACAGTATCATCCGATGAGTATACCTTGATTGCAACTGTGGCAAGGCAGTCAAAAGGCTGTGGCGGATGTCATTGGGTAATTCAGTGATTTGCCTCGCCAACGGTAGAGGATTTTAAGGACCAAATTAAGGATAGTAATCATTTGGTATCTGTCATCGATGGTCAGTGGGACGCGGAAAGACTAGAGCTTAGGCCAATGGTCATTCACTATCGAGACATTGGATAAGGAACATGCCAATTGGATGCTTATATTGGTTGTTAAAGTCATGTCACTTAGCTCTTGAAGAAGTCTATCATTAGTTGAGAGAGGGGCCATAGCCATCGTGAAAAGACTGACCATATGTGAATACCTGTATTGTAGGCCTAATGAAGCTGTCCTTCATAGATATTGAAAGCTCCCGACCGAGTTTCACGCAGTGGATACAGCCCTATTTTGGACTCGGGTTATATTAGCTTGTAATTTTTTATAAGGGTCTAGATACACGCATTGGAGGTGTATTGTAGACATTTGGGCATTACTCCGTGTTGATATGTGATTCGACCGAGGAGTTCGGTTATGAGGATCTGTACGCTTACTTGGCATAGCGATGATGGTTCTGTGCGATTATGCAATGTAACGATATAGATTTCCATATGCAGTTTGGCATAGAATGTAGGTTGTATATACTTCCCTGGTTTGATGGCGGAGACCGTAAGAGGATGGTATTATGGCAGTACCTTTAGATGTTGGGCATATCTACATATATGTCATATTATGTTTAATCTACTGGGGAGTAGATGGGTACGACGTGAGTGCATAGCCTTTGAGTGCTGTTAACCTAAATAACCTAATATTTAAAGAAAATGTAACTGTACGGTGTATATAGGGTTATTTCAGAATGTATATTTTTTTGCTCACCAGAACTTTTTGTTCTGACCTACTCCTCATAACATACTCTCAGGTTAGATTTATGGTAGAGATTTGGTAGCTTTTGGCCACTTGTTAGACAGTGTTATTATTTTGGTAAGGTTAGATTTGATTATTATATTTTGTCCATTCCATTGTGAGATGTTTTATCAAGCTCTTATATATTTATTATCTTTCTCTTTCATGTAGGATACTAGACAAGTAAACTCGAGCTTCAATAGATTGGGACTTTTGAAAAAAAATCGATCTATCGAAATTCGAGCTGTTACACCATTGGTGTTGGAGTTGGATATGGCATCAAGGTGGAGTACTAAATTTTTTGACACTATATAGGCTAGAATCGAAGAGGTCGGAAGTAGCTTCATAACGGAAAGAAAGTTCACAAATACAAGCTCGTAAGAGGAAGTTAGTGGTGAAAACGTGTAGTGGGTTTCGGCTGATTTTAGGATAGACATCTGAGCAAAATGATAGATGTCTGAGCTAGGGTGTCCTGCAACCCGAAAAGTTGCGATGGATGTCTGACCAATTTGGACATACGTCTGAGCTGAAGCATGTGGTATGACAGACATCTAAGGAGATACGACAGAAATCTGAGTTGCGTAGGAAATGTTTCCTGAGTCTCGAGACAGAAGCATGAACATGTGATACAGACGTCTGAGGCAGCTTCTGGTCTATTTCAACCTATGGACTTGGCATGCTGATTTGTTAAGGTCAAGGGCAATTTGTGTAATTGCCAAATATTAGTCTCTCCCTATATAAGCTACTCTCATATTCAAAAGGCTATGATGAAATCAAGGGATTAATCAAGAGATTGATGTAGGTTTATTCTAATTAGTTTTTTGGCAATCATAATCTTCTTCAATTCCCATCTCCAAAAAATCAAATTTTTTTTTGGTTAATTTGATCATTGTAATCAATCTCGTGTACTCTTCTACTGATATTAATAATGGTTCTCTCTCAAAGTGGACGTACACTAACAAGACGTTAGCGGAACCACTATAGATCCCAATGTGAATTACTTTTCGTTATTGCTCTATTATTTCTCTTGTTTTGGTGATTTTGATTGGTTATTGTATTAGGCTGAGATTGTTTTTAGATATTGATATTAACGATATTTTTCGTCAACACCGGAGATAGGTCTAAGGAAGTGGACCTAAGGATATAATGAGATTATTTAGTTCCTATAAGCTTCAGTTAGTTCACCGTTTCCTAGATATAAAGGTTTAGAGACCGAAGATTAGTTACTCTTCCCTCAACGGGTGAGTATCACGCTTATGAGACTCAATAACCAACAATTACCTTAGGATAAGAGTTCCTTAAGTGCAACACAAGTTAGAAAGCTAAATGGCTTGTAGAATGGTATTTTAGTAATCTTGGAGAAAAACCAAGGCTTTCGTATGACGCACTTGTTGCAGATAAGGAATGTGACACCCCACGTCTATTAATGTCACACACTAAGGGAATGCATTGAGTTTCGTGAAGCGTTATATGTAAACAGAAACATAAATATTACAAGACAGATATAAAATCAACAACGGAATTTAAATTTTTATTTCAAACATAAGTCATAACATCGTGGTCCAAATTACCATAAGTCTGAAACTACATAAAACCCATTACAATAACATAGAATTTTTGTCTTATACCATCAGAGTACAGAAAATACAAAAAAATAATAATTCCCCAAAAAAGACAAAGCCATTGTAGCAAAGATAGAAACTAAGCAATACTTCAGAAGCTGCTCCAAGCAAGATGATAACCGAGTCCTGACTAAGCCTGAGAATTCCCTCCTTGAGAACCTTTGAGGGGGGAACGAAAGAAAGAAGAGGAACAAAAAGGGTCAGACAATGAGTCTGGCGAATCCAATTACTTTTAGCAAGTAAATAAATAAAAGTATTATGACAGACATGTAAAGTGGATGAGGAAGATAACATTATAAAGTATAAGTATGATGAGGTAAATAGGAGAAAGTATATACACTACAGGAAAATAATATATTGCTAGCAAGCAAGGATGACACGATAATTGAACTTGCAATAGTTTAGTATGCTAGTCATTAGTTAGAATAAACCATAGCTTAAAACACTATACCATGACATTGACTAATGCATTAATAAATAAGTGATTGGTTTGAACACTATAACATGACATACATGCCATGCAATGTCACATAATAGGGCATATATTGTAATGACCCGCATTGGCAGAGGTATTATAATTAATTTATTTAATTATATAAATAGTGATATAGTGAATTAAATGGTGGTTTAATTAAATAATGGTGAATATTTAATTAAAATAATAAATTAAATAATATATTTAATTCTGAATAATCAGAATTGGCTGAAATGACGATATGGTGTGAGCCGGATCATCTGTGATATTTAATTCAGCTTGGAATTGAATTTGAATAACGAATATATTATTTGAACGACAGTTTGAACGTATAATTATATTATAATTAAAATCGAGCTTGAAATGGCGATGCAGTTCGTAATTTGGCGATTTGAACTTCAACTGAATGTGCAGGATTCGTTTTAAGCCGGATTTCTATGAAACAAGAAACGTGTGGAGCTGGTGGAGTTTATCTTTCTAGTGGAAGAGAAAAATCGGGATTCCATCGTGTAGATTTTGATGTACGTCAAAATCAAATTTTAGAAAAGTCGCTGTGGAATTCCTTTATAATTTATAAAGGAATTATTTATATTTTAAAAAGGAATTTCAATATAAATCGAATCGGGTTGACCCAGATTTGAAATATCGAGTTGTAAATCCCTGTAGAGCTGTATGGTATTCCAATGTGAGTATATATACGACAATATAAATTTATTTATATTTAATTTAATTATATTTAAATATATTTATATATTTAAATGGGTCATCCAGAGCTTTAAAAATAGCCACTTTTGCAAACGAAGTCAGAATTCGACGAAACTAATTTTGGTGGATACGCAATGTTAAATTATTGTTAGATTTCAGCTTCCGTGATTTTTAGAGTCACTGTGTGGTTGTATGGATTTTTAGAGTGAAAAACAGTCGATATTCTGACAGTTAAAAATACGTTGTGTGAGCATACGGAGTCGGAATTCGACGAAACCAGTTTCGTTGGGACCGTAATGTCGAACTCTAGCTACATGTCCAGTTTCGTGATTTTTGGACATCGTATGTGGTCGCAGGGGTTTTTAAGAACGAGAGACGAATATAAAATCAAGAAAAGAGAATAAAATATAAATAGAAAAATATCCTAACATTTCTTAGGATCAAAATGAGGCCACGTTCCGACTTATTTCAGCCACAATTCTTACCAACCATAACACAGCATATATATACACCAAATGAATCGAACACAGCAAAAACAATGAGTAAGAAAAATCCCGAACAACCTGAAATAAAATCCATAAATTTTATAACGTATATATTCGAAATCGTTGTAGCTTGGTCTTCATCAGGGTAGGATTTTTGGGACTTGCGATCGGATTCTAAGGGGCTGAGCTTTCATGGTCTTCGACTAGGGCAGGGGTTTTCTCGATGTACGGGAGGGAAAAGATGGAAACGAGGTAGTGGCCGACCTCCTTGAAGCAAGGAACACCTGCCAGCATCGCAAAGGGGGAGTTCGATTAGTGAAGGGTGGCGCTGCCGTGGGTTAAGGCAGCAGATCGGACATTGAGAGGAAGCGTCGAGTTTATCAATATTGGTATGAGGGTGTAGAGAAACTGTTGAGGTGAATTTTAGTGAGAGAGTTGTGATTTTTAATCAACTAAAGAAGGAGGAATGGATTTTTGAAGGTGCTGTAGTGGTCATTATTTCAACAGGGATCTCACGGTTTATGATTTGAGGAGAAAGCTTCAAATAGCGGGTCGGGTTTTATTGTTCAACGTAGGGGATATTGGGCCAAAGAAAGGTTAGAGAGTGAGGCCCATCTACAAATTTAAATTAGTTTATTTTTAGTTCAAAATGTGTAGTAACTTTATTTTATCATATCTCATCCATACGAGATCAGAATCGGGAACCGTAACTTGCGTTGGGATCATGGGGACGATGGCTACAACATGGAACTATCTGGGAGTGGATTGGGTCTCGCTACAATTTATTGTAAAATAACTTGTCCAATCTGAATCAACGACAATTATCGTTAATTAACGATGATAGTCCAATGTGAGTAAATCTCACTAATTCTGAACAGTTTATAATTTCACGTTGTATTTTTAGAACTGTTAAATATTAGCTGATTGACTGTGTGTTGATTGTTTGATTGAACTGCTAGTCAGTTAGTTGCATTTCTATATTGATTCTGTTTAACAGAATATATCATATGGAACGGGAAGTGATGTTATCTATATTGTTTAACATCTGCGATGCAGGGAAACAGGTTGGAGGAATCCAACTGGATTCCTCAAATTTATTTTACTGTGATTCATATATTGTGATATATGATGTGATATATAATCTGTTGTTGATTATGTGTGTTTGGACGATATTTATCGTTGTTATATGGTATGTTAAATACCATAAGAAATACTGGATGTGGGAAAGGGGATTTTCAAAGTGTATTTTGAAAATGAATTATTTATATAAAATCGATGGATTTTATATAGAAAAGGAAAAGGATTTTTATAAAAGAAAATATTTATAAAATCGAAGGATAAGTTATAATAAAGGAAATATTTATTTTTTAAATAAATAGAATAGAATAAAGTGAATATCTATTTGTTAAATAAATCGAAAAGAGAAAAGAAATATTTATTTAGGGAATAAATAGAATTATAAAAGAAATATTTATCTAGGAAGATAAATAGGATTGGAAGGTAATCATTATAAGTGAATAAATGCTGTAGAAGGTAATCATTATAAGTGAATAAACGTTGTTAAAAGGAAATCTTTATAAAGCATATAAAGTTAGTGAATAAGGGTAAATCGACAAGTAGAATTAATTGAATATCAGTTATTCAATTAGAGTTATCAAATTAGTTATTCGATAGGAGTTAATTGAGATAGAGTTAGGCAAACTAAGTTAATCGAATATAGTTTATTCGAATAGAATCAAAGGGGAGTTATCAAATCTAGTAGAGTTAAAGGAGTTAATCGAATATAGTTTATTCGAGTAGAGTTAAAGGAGTTATCGAATATAGTTTATCTGAAAAGAGTTAAGTGCAAGAGTTAAATCAAATAGAGTTAATCCAATAGAGTTAATCGATTAGAGTTAAATCAATAAGGGTTAGTTGAATAGAGTTAAACGAATATAGTTTATTCAAAGAAAGGTTATCAAATGTAGTTATTCGAATGGAGGAGTTATCGAATATATATGATTCAAAAGAGAATTTCGTAAGGAAGTTTGTTAAAGTTTTAAAGGATAAACCTTGTCTATCCCGAAGTTTAAACCGTTGTTCAGTTAAGGTCTGAGAGGTAATTATACCCCAACTTGATTGACTTCGTTTTAACTAAGGAATGGCTAAGGTTTAATAGTAAGTGATGGTTAAGTGAATATAGTTAATAAGTGTAACGGTTTGAGTTGGCATCGTGATGGTTTGTTTAAACATCCGCCTAAGTCCAATGTATGAGTTTTGGAAATGTTTTCCAACTAAGAACCAGAAATGTTTTCTAATATAGAAAACAAGAAATGGAAATGTTCCCAGTGTTAATAACGTATATTTTCTAAATATAGTAAATAACAAATGTTGAATATAGGGAAACAGGAGATGTAAAATGAACTAAGGAGATAAATGTTAAATGATGTTTGATCGATATAAATTTCCATCTGGAAATAATATCGTTGTTTGCACACGTGTTTTTCTTCGGTAGTTAAATCACAGACTATCGAAGTTTTTAACCATTTTAACGTTGTTAATATGGAGAGACTAGTTGGATTATTATCCAAAGAACCACTCTGTATTGGCATAAGCGTTGCGAATCATATATGCCAAAGGAAATTGAAGACGGAGTTATGCAAGGGCTATCCTATTTACAGAATAATGCCTTCGGTTCATCCTGTTCCTAGATGACTTGTATGGACGGATGTCTGACAGAGTATTTCCAAACGATCACGTATATTGATTTCTCCAACAGTACCAAGAGTGGAAGCGGAGAAGGAAACTTCTTTAAGCTAACACATAATGTATGGTTGAGGACGTCAATCGGTGATTTGATGGATTTGACGATGTGGCATTCAAAGTGAATCTGGTGTGATGATAAAGCGTAGCTTCTAGCCTCACATCCGGTAAATGACAGAAATCGGGCAGGCAGCATGGCTAAGTCGGTCGCACCAAAGTAGGGTGTATAATCACCTGATCTAGAGTTTCATTTACTTCTAAAAATCTATTGTTGATGCTTTCCCATTCGGGAAACGGTTGCTGATCCCAACCGTTAGTGATATACATTCGATACACTCAAGCGAAATGAGTGGTCAGTCATGTGTGGTCGGGTTGCAAGATGTTCTTGTTGAACCCAGTGTATTCCTCTCTAAGGGTACACTAGCGAAAGGTGGTTCCATACCTTGTCATAGTTGGAAATCCATTACCCAATACGTGCTTGCGGTTTTGATTATATACTATATATGTAGAAAGTGAGATGAAAGCGTTTCTGCTAGATGATTATTATATTATGGTTGATAGACATTATTATAATATCAAAAGGTTTTTGATATAAAGATAATTTGGATTCTCTTAAGGGAAAAACCCATTCCATTATACGGTGTGGTCTTATGAGATATCGTTTACCTGTTTTGAACTATTTTAAACTGTTTTACTCACACCAGTCCCATGACTGACCCGGAGTTTATTTTGTTTTTTTCCCTAAACTCTTGGGTGCCTAAATTTGTACGGGCAGTCAAGTAGTCGGGATTTTACAGATACACTTGAAGAGCTGGAGCAGGAGGCTTCAGGATTATATAGCTATAGTTTATTTCCGCTGTGTTGTAAGTGTTGTACTTTGATAATGTTGTTGTATACATATACAGATTTATATTTCAAAGTTATGTTGTACATATTATATGTTATTCGTTCCACTGTGAGATTCGTGTTTCTCTGATGTTGTGTTCTTCTTCTTCTATTCTAAGTTTCTATCTTATCTGTCCTCACCCTCTAATTTCTTTCACTAATGACTGGTATTTTTCGATGTTTGGTTAGTCATCATTGAGTTTATGGCGATAACCAAAGTCGTCAAAATCCCAGGTCATTATAGTTGGTATCAGAGCTTAAGTTAAGTGAATTACCTTGGCTCTGTGGCGTGACTCGGTAGAGATAGGGTTAGTAATACCCTAGATTGAGTTGAGTGTATATATACGAGTGAACGTGTTTGTAGATGATATAAAAATAAATTTTTATTGTGAAGATTTATTGGTTGAGTAGTTTATGGGTTCTGGTCGATCAGTTTGATCCACTGTATCGATAGGAGTTTATAAACACTCGAATACGATGGGTCGACACGATATGTTTTGAAAAGAGGGTAAATTAAAATAAGTTTACCCAAAGTATATCTTGATATAGAGAAGATATAGATATCAAAATTATAATATATTGGTTGTTATTATAATCAAGTGAGATTATAAATTAAATGGTTATGTAAATAACCATTCAGAATTCATATAAGTGAAATACGTGAAATCAGATGAGTTAAATCTGAAATTTAAATCAGAAATTGAATTAAAACTCTAGAGAATTGGATAAGTGTTTGTAAATGAATTTGGATTAAAAATAAGGAAAATTTAAGATCCTGGGAGATTTTAAATTGTTTTACAAGCCGTGTGAATTATATTTTTGAAATGAATTTCAAAGTGGAAATGTTTGGAAATGGTTTTATAGTATTGAACTCATTTCGATCGCTGGAAAATAGATTCTGATGATAACAGCTGCATCATCAGTATTCATTTTCGAGTTGTAAGTGACGAATTACTACCAGAGATACTGTTTTGAATTTGTTTTGGTAAAGACAAGTGTGTTGATTTTCGAAACGAGATTCTAAAAAAATAGAATTTGGATAATAGAATTTGAATTTTTAAATAGATTTGAAATATTAACTTGTTTTAAAAGAAATAAAACGAGTAGTTCCTTTATAAATGAAGTTTATAAATAGTTCTTTTATAAACGAAGTTTATAAATGAAGTGAAAAAGAATTATCATTGGATAATTCAGAAATAAAAATACAAGTGTGAAATTTAAAGGGAAATCTATTTTCCAAAGTTAGAAATATCGATTTCAAAAGGAATTGAAATCGAGACTTATTTAAAGAATGAATAAAGAAAGTTTGAAAAGGAATTTGAATAAAGGAAGTTCAAACATAGAATTTAAATAAGAAAATTCAAAGGGGATTTGAATATAGAAATTCAAATGAGATTTGAATAAAGAAGATTTAAATAATGGAAAATTGAATATAGAATTCATATAGAGTAATAATAGGATTTGAATATAAAAATTCAAAGGGAGTTTGAAAATATGAAATTCAATGGAATTGAAATAGAGTTTGAATATAGAAATTCAAATGGAATTCAAATATAGAATCTGAATATAGAAAATATAAAGGAATTCAAATATAGGATTTGAATATCGAAGGTGAAATGGAATTTGAATATAGAATTCAAATGGAATTTAAACTATAGAATTTGAATATATAGAATTTGAATAGAATTTGAATAATAGGATTTGATATATAGAATTTGAATAATAGAAGTGATATAAAATTTGAACAGAAATTGAATAGAATTTACTAAGTCGAAGAGGAATTAGTTAATCGAGTTTTGAATTTGAAGTTGAACTTTGAAAGATGAATTGGATTTGTAAATGGATATTCGAAATCGAATATAGAACTTAAATTTGAAATTTGAATTCAAATTAGTTAATAAGCAAGTTAAAATATATTTGAACATGTCATGTTCAAATATAAAAGTGAAATAGACTAAAAAGTTAATTAACAAATTAATTAACGAATTGAGTTAAAACATTCAGGTATAGTTAAAATAGATTGGGCAGGTATAAATATACGTGAGATAGGTATGGATAAGGTTTGAAGGTATATATTAGAATGCTCGACGAAAAGGTATGTATTTAATTCATATTTGAGATTTTATGCGCCGTATCGGCTAGTCGCTTGGCTTTTTCCTTTTCTTTTGGATTGGTGAGGGCCATGGGAGGCTATTTGAAATATCCCGATGCTCCCAGTACAAAGGAGGTTATGGCGAATTTTTTCCGGGAATTTAAGGAGTTAGAATATTTTTAAGATAATTTGATAGTTAGAAATCAACGTATCGATATATATATAGAAGTCGATAAGGAAACAAACTTAGAAATAGAATAGTAAAATCAAAAAGAAAGACTAAGAATAAAATCTAGTAAGAATAGAAAGAGGAAGCGTATACATGTTTAAAAGTGAATAAGTAGTTGTATGGTATTGATTATTCGAGTAAGTAGTCATATCTGTTTTGACGTTATAAATGTTATTCAGTCAAGGTCTGAGAGGTAGTTATACCCCAACTTGATTGATTTCATTATTAACAAATAAATAGTAAGATTTCAGGCTTGAAGATCAATGTTGAATAAGAGTTAGTTGAATATAGTATTTGGGTTGTCGTAACGATGTTTTCCACAACATCCGTTTTAACCCAAATAAGTGTAAGCTTGGAAATATAATAAAGAATATTTCCTAAGTATAGAAATAAACGAGATTGGAAAAGAGATAAGTAATTGGAATATTTTCCAATTATAAATAATAGATATTTTCTAAGTTTAGAAAATAAAGGAAGGCGATATTCGGAAATGTTTTCCAAATAACATAAAAGGCCAATATGGTTATTGAAAATATTTGGTTAACAAATATTGATAAAGAAATAGGGAAGTGATTTAACTAATGGAATATTAATTAAGGGCTCGGTGACATGTTCAAAAGGAAAATTTGATTTTTGAAAAGAGTAAACTGTTTAAAAACTCCAAGGGAAAGACTGTTTGAATTAAAAACAAATTTAACAGAAATTTGTGAAAGCAAATTTGAATTAAAGTAAAGCCAGTAAAGTGGTAACTGAGATTGAATTAGAATGATATCAAGACAAATTGGATTGTGAGATTCAAATTTGAAGTGTAATGTGATAATCAAGTTAAGAGTTGGGAATCGAGAAGGAACTTGAGTTGGAAATGAAAATTTGGCTTGGTAGAAAGCGAATGGTTGTGTTGGAGATAAAAGTGATTTCAGAATTTGATTGAGATGACCCTTGTATCCGCTGAATTGATAACAGGTGGAAAGGATATAATGATATGCCGACAAAAGGTACAAGTTTATATTTCATAGGATATAAGATTTATGTGCCGAATTGGCAAGCCGTTAGGCTGTTTGATTTTCTTTTGGGTTGAAGATGGCCCAGAGAGGCGAGTTGGAGTTTGATCGATTGACCAGTACAAAGGAGATGCTGGCGAAATTTTTCGAAGAGTTAAGGAGTTAGAAAATTTTCAGGATTTTTGAAAATTTTCGTTGATAAGAATTAATTAATAATTTAATTAAAATTAAATTGGTTCAGTTGAAACTGAAGTGAGAAGTGAACAAATATGTTCTAACCAGTCGATAGGGTCGTTCTCTACCTTTTAGCAATTTCGAGGACGAAATTATTTTAAGTGGGGAAGATTGTAATGACCCGCATTGGTAGAGGTATTATAATTAATTTATTTAATTATATAAATAGTGATATAGTGAATTAAATGGTGGTTTAATTAAATAATGGTGAATATTTAATTAAAATAATAAATTAAATAATATATGTAATTCTGAAATAATCAGAATTGGCTGAAATGACGATATGGTGTGAACCAGATCATCTGTGATATTTAATTCAGCTTGGAATTGAATTTGAATAACGAATATATTATTTGAACGACAGTTTGAACGTATAATGATATTATAATTAAAATCGAGCTTGAAATGGCGATGTAGTTCGTAATTTGGCGATTTGAACTTCAACTGAATGTACAGGATTCGTTTTAAGCCGGATTTCTATGAAACAAGAAACGTGTGGAGCTGGTGGAGTATATCTTTCTAGTGGAAGAGAAAAATCGGGATTCCGTCGTGTAGATTTTGATGTACGTCCAAATCAAATTTTAGAAAAGTCGTTGTGGAATTCCTTTATAATTTATAAAGGAATTATTTATATTTTAAAAAGGAATTTCAATATAAATCGAATATCGGGTTGACCCAGATTAGAAATATCGAGTTGTAAATCCCAGTAGAGCTGTATGGTATTCCATTGTGAATATATATACGATAATATAAATTTATTTATATTTAATTTAATTATATTTATATATTTAAATGGGTCATCCAAAGCTTTAAAAATAGCCACTTTTGCAAACGAAGTCGGAATTCGATGAAACTAATTTTGTTGGATCCGCAATGTTAAATTATTGTTAGATTTCAGCTTCCATGATTTTTAGAGTCACTGTGTAGCCGTACGGATTTTTAGAGTGAAAAACAGTCGATATTCTGATAGTTAAAAATACGCTGTGTGAGCATACGGAGTTGGAATTCGACGAAACCAGTTTCGTTGGGACCGTAATGTCGAACTCTAGCTACATGTCCAGTTTCGTGATTTTTGGACATTGTATGTGGTCGCAGGGATTTTTAAGAACGAGAGACGAATATAAAATCAAGAAAAGAGAATAAAATATAAATAGAAAAATATCCTAACATTTCTTAGGATCAAAATGAGGCCACATTCAACTTATTTCAGCCACAATACTTACCAACCACAACACAGCATATATATACGCCAAATGAATCGAACACAGCAAAAACAATGAGTAAGAAAAATCACAAACAACCTAAAATAAAATCCATAATTTTTATAACGTATATATTCGAAATCGCTGTAGCTTGGTCTTCATCAGGGTAGGATTTTTGGGACATGCGATCGGGTTCTGAGGGGCTTAGCTTTCATGGTCTTCGACTAGGGCAGGGGTTTTCTCGATGTACGGGAGGGCAGAGATGGAAACGAGGTAGTGGCCGACCGCCTTGAAGCAAGGCGCACCTGCCAGCATCGCAAAGGGGGAGTTCGATCAGTGAACGGTGGCGCTGCCGTTGGTTAAGGCAGCAGATCGGACATTTAGAGGAAGCGTCAAGTTTATCAATATTGGTATGAGGGTGTAGAGAAACTGTTGAGGTGTATTTTAGTGAGAGAGTTGTGATTTTTAATCAACTAAGGAAGGAGGACAGGATTTTTGAAGGTGCTGTAGTGGCCATTATTTCAACAGGGATCTCACGGTTTATGATTTGGGGAGGAAGCTTCAAATAGCGGGTCGGGTTTTATTGTTCAACGTAGGGGATATTGGGCCAAAGAAAGGTTAGAGAGTGAGGCCCATCTACAAATTTAAATTAGTTTATTTTTAATATAAAATGTGTAGTAACTTTATTTTATCATATCTCATCCATATGAGATCAGAATCGGGAACCGTAAGTTGCGTTGGGATCATGGGGATGGTGGCTACACCATGGAACTGACTGGGAGTGGATTGGGGCTCGCTACAATTTATTGTAAAATAAATTGTCCGATCTGAATCAACGACAATTATCGTTAATTAACGATGATAGTCCAATGTGAGTAAATCTCACTAATTCTGAACAGTTTATAATTTCATGTTGTATTTTTAGAACTGTTAAATATTGGCTGATTGACTGTGTGTTGATTGTTTGATTGAACTACTAGTCAGTTAGTTGAATTTCTATATTGATTCTGTTTAACAGAATATATCATATGGAACGGGAAGTGATGTTATCTATATTGTTTAACATCTGTGATATAGGGAAACAGGTTGGAGGAATCCAACTGGATTCCTCAACATTTATTTCACTGTGATTCATATATTGTGATATATGATGTGATATATAATCTGTTGTTGATTATGTGTGTTTGGACGATATTTATCGTTGTTATATGATATGTTAAATACCATAAGAAATGCTGGGTGTGGGAAAGGGGATTTTCAAAGTGTATTTTGAAAATGAATTATTTATATAAAATCGATGGATTTTATATAGAAAAGGAAAAGGATTTTTATAAAAGAAAATATTTATAAAATCGAAGGATAAGTTATAATAAAAGAAATATTTATTTGTTAAATAAATAGAATAGAATAAAGGGAATATCTATTTGTTGAATAAATAGAAAAGATAAAAGAAATATTTATTTAGGGAATAAATAGAATTATAAAAGAAATATTTATCTGGGAAGATAAATAGGATTGGAAGGTAATCATTATAAGTGAATAAATGCTGTAGAAGGTAATCATTATAAGTGAATAAATGTTGTTAAAAGGAAATCTTTATAAAGCATATAAAGTTAGTGAATAAGGGTAAATCGACAAGTAGAGTTAATTGAATATCAGTTATTCAATTAGAGTTATCAAATTAGTTATTCGATAGGAGTTAATTGAGATAGAGTTAGGCAAACTAAGTTAATCGAATATAGTTTATTCGAATAGAATCAAAGGGGAGTTATCAAATCTAGTAGAGTTAAAGGAGTTAATCGAATATAGTTTATTCGAGTAGAGTTAATGGAATTATCGAATATAGTTTATCTGAAAAGAGTTAAGTCCAAGAATTAAATCAAATAGAGTTAATCGATTAGAGTTAAATCAATAAGGGTTAGTTGAATAGAGTTAATCGAATATAGTTTATTCGAAGAAAGGTTATCAAATGTAGTTATTCGAATGGAGGAGTTATCGAATAGAGATTATTCAAAAGAGAATTTCGTAAGGAAGTTTGTTAAAGTTTTAAAGGATAAACCTTGTCTATCCCGAAGTTTAAACCGTTGTTCAGTTAAGGTCTGAGAGGTAATTATACCCCAACTTGATTGACCTCATTTTAACTAAGGAATGGCTAAGGTTTGATAGTATGTGATGGTTAAGTGAATATAGTTAATAAGTGTAATGGTTTGAGCTGGCATCGTGATGGTTTGTTTAAACATCCGCCTAAGTCCAATGTACGAGTTTTGGAAATGTTTTCCAACTAAGAACCATAAATATTTTCTAATATAGAAAACAAGAAATGGAAATGTTCCCAGTGTTAATAACGTATATTTTCTAAATATAGAAAATAGCAAATGTTGAATATGGGGAAAAGGAGATGTAAAATGAACTAAGGAGATAAATGTTAAATGATGTTTGATCGATATAAATTTCCATCTGGAAATAATATCGTTGTTTGCACACGTGTTTTTCTTCGATAGTTAAATCACAGACTATCGAAGTTTTTAACCATTTTAACGTTGTTAATATGGAGAGGCCGGTTGGATTATTATCCAAAGAACCACTCTGTATTGGCATAAGCATTGCGAATCATATATGCCAAAGGAAATTGAAGACGGAGTTATGCAAGGGCTATCCTGTTTACAGAATAGTGCCTTCGGTTCATCCTGTTCCTGGATGACTTGTATGGACGGATGTCTGACAGAGTATTTCCAGATGATCACATATATTGATTTCTCCAACCATACCAAGAGTGGAAGCGGAGAAGGAAACTTCTTTTAGCTAACACATAATGTATGGTTGAGGACGTCAATCGGTGATTTGATGGATTTGGTGATGTGGCATTCAAAGTGAATCTGGTGTGATGATAAAGCGTAGCTTCTACCCTCACATCCGGTAAATGACAGAAATTGGGCAGGCAGCATGGCTAAGTCGGTCGCACCGAAGTAGGGTGTATAATCACCTAATCTAGAGTTTCATTTACTTCTAAAAATCTATTGTTGATGCTGTCCCATTCGGGAAACGGTTGCTGATCCCAACCGTTGGTGATATACATTCGATACACTCAAGCGAAATGAGTGGTCGATCATGTGTGGAAGGGTTGCAAGATGTTCTTGTTGAACCCAGTGTATTCCTCTCTAGAGGTACACTAGCGAAAGGTGGTTCCATACCTTGTCATAGTTGGAAATCCATTACCCAATACGTGCTTGCGGTTTTGATTGTATACTATATATGTAGAACGTGAGATGAAAGCGTTTCTGCTAGATGATTATTATATTATGGTTGATAGACATTATTATAATATCAAAAGGTTTTTGATATAAAGATAATTTGGATTCTCATAAGGGAAAAACCCGTTCCGTTATACGGCGTGGTCTTATGAGATATCGTTTACCTTTTTTGAACTGTTTTAAACTGTTTTACTCACACCAGTCCCATGACTGACCCAGAGTTTATTTTGTTGTTTTCCCTAAACTCTTGGGTGCCTAAATTTGTACGGGCAGTCAAGTAGTCGGGATTTTACAGATACACTTGAAGAGATGGAGCAGGAGGCTTCAGGATCATATAGCTATAGTTTATTTCCGCTGTGTTGTAAGTGCTGTACTTTGATAATGTTGTTGTATACATATACAGATTTATATTTCAAAGTTATGTTGTACATATTATATGTTATTCGTTCCGCTGTGAGATTCGTGTTACTCTGATGTTGTGTTCTTCTTCTTCTTCTTCTTCTATTCTAAGTTTCTATCTTATCTATCCTCACCCTCTAATTTCTTTCACTAATGACTGGTATTTTTCGATGTTTGGTTAGTCATCATTGAGTTTATGGCGATAACCAAAGTCATCAAAATCCCGGGTCATTACATATATATTAGTCGCCTTACTTTTCATCTTTCCCTCCCAATTTTGGCTGCTGGAATTTGCTTTTTAGCTTTTTCACAAAATATTTTCACGTTCCCCTTAATTTCACCAAACCCTCCTATTCACTCCCTCCCTTCGACAAAATCCAATTCACAAAATATAATTTCATGCGTTCCCTCTGACATTCCTCATCGTTTCTTAGTTTGCTCGCTTCCCTCTAGCTGTATACGGAGTTCGGAGTTCATTCGACATCGATTCTTCCACTGTCGCTCGATTTTAGGTATTAATTAGCTTCTTGACGCATTTTTTTCTCATCATACCATTGAACATTTTCGTTGTGTGTAATCACATATAGTTATGTTCTTTCAGACTGGTAAATTCCATGGATTATTACTGGCTACTGTCATCATTTTGTATGGCACTGCTTCTATCCTTTTGCTGCTAAAACACATATTGGTTCAACTCCATACACATCCTTTTTAACAAATAATGTGTGTGCTACCTGGTTCATTCTTTATGAATGTCCCATTTGTTAGGAGATGAAATTATTTACACCATGCTACCTTTACCCATATTCTATTAGTAAATGTACATTTTTTGGCAAATTATATTTCATTTACTCATTCTCTGTACATACTATATCAAGTATGTTATTAAGTGTTTAATGGTAGGTATTAGACTGTGTGCATTAGAGTAGACGAGGACAAGCTAGATTATGGGCCAGTTGCATGTCAATACTCGGATTTGGATTAGAAAATACATTGGTGGAAATGGACCATATGTAGACAAGAAAACAAGAATCAGTATGAACATAAAGGATTGGGATATTACTGTCGAATAAACTGAGTATGCAACTTCTCAAGTTAACAACTAAGTTCATTTATCCTAATTGCAGAAAATTACAGAGGTTACACTACTAGAAAATATGAAGATTTCCGCAAAAACTAAACAAGAAGCTAACTAACTAAACCATGAACTGAAAAGTAAATGGAAAGTTAAGTACTATGAATTCTATTTGCGTTATGGCCCATGGGTAAGTGAGTTAAAGGGAAGTTAATGGAGTATTGAATGAATCAAACCATTTCCTGATGAATCCACTTGATTTTACATCTGATATATTAAAAGAGTTGCCACTGCAAGTCACATAATATTAAGGCCGAAGAAAGTCATAAACTCCTTGAATCATATTCCTTTAAGGAGGTAAAGAGTTTCTTTTCCATGCTCTGATTATAGTGGATCGTGATCTCCAAAGATCTATCGCTGTATATGCGCTAGATGTTGGAGAATTTAATAGGGCAGCATAAGTGCTTCTGATCTCATGTAACAATCTAAATTTTTCCACCCTACATCGGATATTAGATACAAAAACTGTTTGTTATACAAGCAATAGAATGCCGATACTAAGATTATTAATCTGCTTGATTTTTTTTGCAATAACAACCAACTTAGATTATCAACAAATTTTCTAAATTTCTGTTAAAAAAAGAAGAAAAAAAGAAAAAAAAACAATGTTTGGAAAAACAGGGTACTATTATATTTTAAAGAAATTCAATAAGTGAAGATATGCAGCGTAAGGCAGCACCATCTTGCGTCCAACGGCTGTTGTAGCACACACCCCTTTGAATCGCATGTCTCCCCTTAAAATGCGGCACTTTCGCACATTTTTGCATCCCTATTTCCGGGCACTGTAGCACTGCCCATGTGTGATAGACAAGACAACAATGTACATCCCGTGCTCAGCTATTATTTTACTTGATGTCTTTATAGTTACTAACCATGAACCATAGTTACCGTTTGCAAATCACATTATTATTTACTTGCTGTATGCGTTTTCCTATGCGCCAGCTATGCAATTTCTCTATTACTTGATCTGTATTACCAAAATGTAATAAATATCTTCCAAAATTATGTTAGCATCTCTACCCAAGTGAAAGAGGAATTCGACTGGAAATATGATAAACGAAAGCATGTTAACATTAAAACATCGTTTTGTTTGACAACGATATCCATCATTTTAAATTTTAAGTCTGTTTGTACAAACCAGTTCATCCTGCTTTTTTCACAGTGCTCATATCTCAAATTCTTCTACCATGACTTCTCATACCAATCTTTACAACCATTTAACAAACGCATTGTGATGCGCATACACTGAGAAAAAAAGTCTATAAACGACAGCATTTTAGGTGCATTTCTTTAGATGTAAACTCAGCATATTACGTTTCTTTTCTGCCCTATGTACGATGTACATCATTATATTTGGTTTCACATATTTTATGCCTCCCTTTTCCCTTCTTCATTCACATGTTAGTACCACCTGCCAACTATGCCACATTGCTGTAAATGTCTTAAAATATAGAAAAACAATGTATCCTATAACTACTTACTATTATCATTAATTTCAGCTTATCAGCTGAACTCTACCAATATAGTTCCTTTCCCTTTTATTGGTGATAAGGTTAAAAACATATTGCCTTCAAAATCATTACAGCAGATTTACTTTAATAAATTTTCAGAACTAGTGACGTACATTTTATTTAGTGATAAGGTTAATAGTCATTGTTGCAAGAGTTGATATTGCATAACCGTTATGGATGCATGATTAATTTGTTTTATATATGTTTTAGCCTACCTATCATGATTTTACATCTGATTGTTAATATGTTTATGATTAATCATTTGGATCTATTAACTCTTTTCAGTCAAGTACAAGACAACAAAATGAAATTATTTGAAATGGAGGATACAAATGAGTAGAAGTTAGACTGCACAAGGTAGTAAACTGATTGAAATAGTTAATTTTTGTACAAGCATATTTGTGTTTTTCAGGTGCTTTTACCTTTAATTAGGGAAATATGTTGTAATGATGAAAATAATTTCTGGAAATCTCATGATACGATTGTAGTATAATTTCTATTTTCGGAAGCCTAAGAAGCCATCAATTAAATTTCAATACCTTTACGAGTTTGAGCATTACAGTTAGATTTTTTTTACTTACCATTATGCATTTTCACACATTTAGTACTTCTATTTTGAATTTATGGAACATACGTTTTCAACCATCTTCAATGGTTATTTCTACAGTTGTCTTCCTTTGTATCTATTGAAATTAATCAGTTCTTTTCCGAGTTAGCTTTTTTTACTACAAAGATATTGTCTAATGCATAGAACGCTACATGATTCTGTTTTCTGTTGTCGTTTCACCCAGTGAACGTTTATATTCCTCTACTATTTGGTCAATGTAATTACAAATTTTTGATCTATGCATGCGAAGTTAGAAGGTGAACTATGATTCTCATTGGTTAATACTGTGAATATGTGCAGTTAAGCAATTGAAAAAACATTTTGCATTACATTTCTTCTCTCTACTGTTTTTAACTTTAGAAATTTGCACTGTAATTTATGCGTTTATAATTCAGAGTTTCACACCATGCAGTTTCTGAGCATTGCGGGCTTGATATTCGAGTCTGTTTTAACTATAATAATTTTGTCCAAAATGTATTGTTTGGATGCAAACCTAGTCCGATTCAATTGGATTGTTGCTGTGATATGTATGTGTGGTAATGCAAGCTCTCCACCCTCTCATTTTTTCCATGAGGCAATTTAAATGCTCAAGTAGTTCTGTAAATATGTTCCTTATTGTTCATGAGACAATTTCCACTTTTTTCTCCCCTTTCATTTTCATTGTAAAACCAAATACTCACTCAAATTTTATAAAATTTCATCTACATGTAAGGCTGTTTTTTTCCTAAAGATTAACTATAATTTACTTTGAATTTCATTTGTAGGTTCAGTTAGATATAGTGGATTAGTTTTACCTGGCTGAATTCTTGACCAAGAGATTGAGAAACAGTAAGAGTCAACTCCCATATCTTTCATCATCTTTACATCATGCTGCAGAAAATTGATAGTTATATCTATTTTCCAACACATTGGTTAGTATTGACAGTATTATTTTCTGATTTCAGTTACTTTGTATTTGTGGTACAAATCCGTGGCAACGTCTTCGCTAGTCCTGCCCTTGATTTTATCTATATGATAATAACTAATATTTTTATTCTCTAAACCACTAAAAAGTACAAATAATTTCTTGTATACAGATATATTGTTAAAATTTGTTAGCACAATTGGAGTTTACTGTTTGTTCCTAGCTAAATTATGTTATTTATTTCAAAAACTAAAATATTTATAAAATTATGAAATATTGTACTCTATTTATGCTAAAGTCATTATACTTAGTGCAGTGAAAACTACAAATCAAGTCAACACAATTTAACTTAGCAATATAACAGAAAAAAATAATACATATGTACGGGGTTATTCATGAGTGAAAATCCCATATACTAGGTTCTTTTCCTCCATCATTCCATGCTCCTTCCACCAAAAACCATATCACACATTATTACATGGTTTAATGAAGTATAATAGATATTAGTATATTGACATAAAAATTCAACCATAGTTGGCAAGTGGGGATAATAGATATTAGTATACTTAACTGATTATGCTTTATAATCACATTGTAATTTTTTTAATATAATTTATTGTTCACTTGAATGATGCGAAGAAAATAATTCTAACTGTCCCTGTATAATTTAATTATCCATAAGCTATTATTTTAGGAATACCATATATGACTTCAATTGAAAACTTATAAACCGTGAGAAAAAAGTGTAATTTAGCCTACTGCCTTTGGAACTTAAATATTCTTTTTTGACATTGAGTGCCAACTCTAATATTATGTTCTGGCTCTTTGCCATCGCACCTTGGTTTGACCTGTTGGGTACAGTACAATATTTATGTTGTTAGATGCAAGCCACTATAATAACCATGCACAACTGAATTCTTAAATTCCTAATTTTTCGTGTAACGTCTGATTTTTGGGACTGTTACCTTTATTTTAGAATTCTGATAGTGCTTCTTTTTGCTATGCCTTACAGTAATGTATAATTGCCCTGTCACAAATATCATTTAGGATATTATGCAGGTGTAGCAACAAAATCAAGGATAAATAAAACACATTGATCTGAAAATAAGTAGGCTTTACATATTGTGATGGCCCGCCCCGCACCAGTTGACATTTCCTTCGATAGTGCGCTGTACACATGTCCAGTTAGCACGGGACAGTCGTCAGAAGGAAAGGAAGAAGACGAAGGAACTAACAAAGAAACCTGTAGAATGTCTCACAGCGCATGGAATAAAATATAATCATAACATATACTTGACATAAAACAGGTGAGACAGTGCATAAGCTGAAAACAAACTATCATAGTAGCGAAAAATCCAAATACAGCTTATGTTCCACATCATCATTATTACAACTTTTCAAACTGTCTCTAAAGGTAAAAGCAAGATAAGGGAGGTACACTACTAATGCCCAAGTAGTGACCACCAACGACACAGGGAGAATATCTATATATCATACGTGGAAGCCTCCTGCTCGCCTCCGAATCAGCTACTCGTGCATCACTAGCTAACCTGTCTCTAGTCTGCTCGTGAGAGCACCCAGAGTAATAAGAAGAAACATAAAACTCAAGGTCAGACAAAAAGTCTGGTATGAGCGATAAGCAACAAAACAGAACAATAACAGGTATAATCCAACCATACATGAATCTGGATCTGCAACCAAAGAGTTAGAACTACATACTGTACAACACTCTAAGGTGCCAATAACATATGGTGTACAAGCACACGGGGGTGGGAGTGTGCATGTCTTAGTGATGGCAAACAATCAAGCATAGCAACCATCCTCACATCACTCACTCGGTGCATAAGCATACGATATCCACTACCATAGTCACATATCCATTAGGCCATGACGGAATCCAATCCCGTACAACTATCGCTACAAGCCCACTATCCGTCTCTCTGTGGTGAACCAAAGTTATGAATACCAACAACCCCTTTGCACACGTCTCGTAGCAAAGCCCAACTCATGAAGTCGACTCATTGGTTCCCAACTGGATCCTGAGCTCTAACTTCTTATTTGGACTTCCTTTGCATCTCGGGTTATTGGTCATCACTGGATCGGTTCGGATCCCCAGTCCTTCTTCTCTATCAGTTCGGATCGGCCTCCTTCCAAGTGATCCGGGTCGGGTCGTGGCCTTCAAGTCCCTTCATAGTACATTGATTCAGTTCGGGTGCTCTCTGGCGGGTCGGGTCAGTGTACCCTTGCTCCATCGGTTCGGATCGGGATCCTGGTCTCCGATCCGATCCACTTCCCCTTCCTCTTCCATTCCGATCCCCTTCTCTTCCCTTCAGTCAATCCGATTCCCCCTTCTTTAGCTCGATCCGATCCCAGTTCAACCATTGTGGCCTTCCTTTTTTCCATACTTTCCCTTGTGCCAAGCCTCGGTTCGGTTCAGTGATCCCTTGCCCAGTCCACTATCCGATCCGAGTCCATCCCTCCGATCCGATCCGAGAGCCTGCACCATTTTCTGCAACTTTTTCTAGCGAGTGTTTTACGCCATTTGACGGCGTTTTCGACCATTCTATCTATTCTAATCAATCACAAAGTATACCACAAAGTCATAGCAACAAATAGAAGTGACCCCAAACACCAAAACATCAATATGATAGGTTGAAATGGATCAAATATAGCCAAAACCCCATATTTTCCCTTAAACATGTTCAAGCATAATTAATGATAAGATTAGCAAAACTTAACCAAATTAACCCAAGTTCATATTAGAGGTCTAAAACATCATTTAAGAATTTATAAATATTTTTCCAGAATTTTATCATGTTTAAATTCGCTAATTAACACCAATTACTCTTAGTTAACCATAATTAGCGAGGAACTATGCAAATCACTAACCTTAGCCACAAATAAACCTTAGATCTGAAATAAATCTCTGATATGGCAGGGTACCAATGCTAAACAATAGCTCTAATCTTGATTTGGTGAAGATCTCTCTTGATTTGATGTTGCTAAGCTTAATCCTTGATTATAAAGTGATTTGGAGGTGATTTAGAGGTTGGAGGCCATTGTTAGGGTTTCTAAAAGGTAAGTGGAGGATAGAAAACTAAAATGGATTGAATCCCTAACTCTTTTCAGCCTCCCCATAACCCTAATCACGAAATGGGTTATGGGCCCATTCACTAATCACCCTATTTGGCCTGGTTAAGCAGTTTTTCACCTTCCAAACCTTATTTCAGCCATATCTCCCAAATAGTAAGTCCGTTTTTCACATGTGACCACTCTACGGAAAGTAAAACATCAAACGAATCTAGTGGAAGTAATTTCAGGTCAAAATTCCTTTCCAGTCAAAAGTTATGGCCAAAATAGTATCGGCTAGGGGCAAAACGGTCATTTAAAAATCGGCAAAAATCATGAACATGGGAAATGACCCCAATGGTCGTTTCCTAAAGCCACATGACCATACGACTTCATATAAGAAAGAAATAAATATTCTATGATCCTTCGATACGTAGAATGCGGGTTGTTACACATATGATGTCATGTTGCATTCCAATATCTATACATCAAGCTGCATGTTGCATTCCAATATTTATACTTATTGAATTAGTCACCTTTCTCAGGTTTCCCTCGAGTTCTCTATATGGTTGATCCGCGATCGTAGCTCTTCATTTTCTTTTCTCAATTCTTTGTTCTGCTTTATCAGACTTGATCGATCAGCATCATCACTGCTAGAACTGCTTTGTCTGGCATCGATAAAACTGTGGAATATGTCTTCTACTGACAACAACCTAACTTAGTCTTCTATTCTGATTTCCAAACTTATACGACACTTAAACTCTCTAAACACTTTGTTTCATTTCGCTCAAAGGGAATGCTAAATGCACGCGTGCACACATATTTTAATTATTTTCTCAAAATATAGAATAACAAGTTTTATGTAGTGTCCTTTTGTTTCTCAAAAATTTGTTTCTTCGTCTTGTTGCCTTACTATTTTGGTCAATTCTTTATTTTTCCTCTCCTTACTGATATAAGTCGCGACTCTCAGTGGTTTGTCTTTGTGCATGCAATGAATTACTTTTAATCCTACCTCACAAGATATGTTTAAATATGAGATTGCTAACACGAAACAATAAGATATTCTTTTTGTTACTACGAGTGTTGTCATTGATAAAGATAAGTGTGACTTATTGACAGTTATATAATTTGATCATATCATCAAACTTTTATAATAAATTTTGTTCAAAATGAATTAAATTTTATTTTATTTTATATCATATTTATTGATGTGTTAATATATAAGTATTTTTTAAATACGTTAGATATATGCAGGTTGAAAATGTATTTGATCGATTGTAGTAAAATCAGTGTAGTCAAGGCGCTCGCCTAGGCGCCTGCCTAGGGCTTTTGCGTCCATCGAGGCGCCAGAAAAGCGCGCTTTAGTTAGTTTTTTTTTCTTTTTTGGTGTTCAGGCCCTAATCAAGACCACTTCAAATTTTGTTTTTGTTGGCTAGCTTTTTGACCAAGCCACCAAGGTTCACACACAAGAAGAAAATATGAAGTTTCACACCTTTAACCCTCGAAGACCCGATCGGATCGCCATACTCCCCTCGGCTCGCGATCGCCCCCCTTTGACCACGATCCGATCCGTCCATCACTAGCTCGATCCGATCCGATCCTCGAAGCTCATGGATGATAACCAAGACCAAGTCCACCACGATCCGAGAATGCAGGATCTCGCGACACGAGTCACCAACTGTCATATTGACCAATTCTTCATTAAGCTACGATCACAATCCGATCCGAGCAGGAAGACACGATGATGGCCACAGACTTGGTCATCCACGATCCGATGTTTAAGGAGATCGCGACACCTGTCCACAACGGCTAATTTGACTAATTCTTCATCAAGCTGCGAACCGGCCCGATATCTTCGGGATGTGGGCCACATATGACCGCGATCCGTCACCAGAAATCAGCTATAAATAGCCCAGAGCTTGGCATTTTTCAGGATCTTTTGGCAGTATTGAGTATTGATTCCACCATTACTGTCATACCACTATTTCTTATCAGTTTTACTTCGAGATTACTGAGAGAAATCATAATTGTAAGAGTGAGTTTGAGAGAAATCATTGGTTATACCAGCATTCAAAGTATAATCAATAGCATATAAAGTGGACGTAGGCTCGTTAACGCCGAACCACTATAAACCGTGTGTGTTCTCTTCTTTTTCCTCATTTTTCAGTTATAAATCTCTACAAATCAGAACAATTTGGGTGTTAGAGCCAAATTTTGATCTCACATTTTGGTGCTTTCACCGAGAACTGATTTCTCGGCATATTCGATTGTTGCTCTGTTGTTTGGATATTCAAGTCCGAAGAAAACAGTCCCAAAACTTCACTGTTTAGATTTTTGAAAGATTCCAGCGGCATTTGATGTCATGGCCGGAAAGAAGTCTAACGAAGTACGAGCTTCGCAGGCGACTGAAGTCGCGAATGAAGCAGTTGAGGAAAGTGTGCATGAGCAGATTGAGGAAGGCTTCGCGGATCGCGGAGACATAGGGGCGATCCGACCCGAACAGGGTGCCACGATCTGAACTGAGGGCGGCACGAACCGAGCCTCTGAAGGGGTCGTCACTCGATCCCGAGACAACACCACGAACCCTCCCCCTAATGTTACCACGATCCAACCCCAGGGGGGCGCTACGAGCCAACAAACACAGGTCCACTGCGATCCGAAGTGATGACCAGACTACAACTCGACCTGGAAAGGAGGTTATGGCACACTCTTCCTGTCCTGGTACCTCTGTTCGACCTGGCTCAAGTTCTCTGCGCATAAGAGAAAATGTTGATGATCAATATGACCCCTCTGCTCCGGTCACTAAAGGAGATCTATCTCGCTTCTCTGAAATGTGGGATAGGCTGTTTGATGAATTAGCTGCTCAAAGGTAGTAAAGCTCTGTGCTGCAGCAGAACTTAACTGCTATGGATAGAAGGATCGATGATCTCGCAAGACAAAGAACACTCCCAGTTCGCCCACTCACTCCAGAGTACTCTTCTTCATCAGAGGAATCACCAAGACCTCCGCGGCGACCGTATGAGAGGGCTGAAAACATAGAGCAGCTCCGATTTGGAACCTTGCCATCACGAGAGGAAGAGACACTTGGTGTAGGACCCTCAAACTGCAACTTGAATAATCATGCCGCAACTCCTAGAGCGCGAGTTGTGGATAATCCTGTTGAGAATAGAGCACCTCAGCCCCTTCGACGTACAAATACTCATGGTAACAGGGGGCAACGAAGCCCAATCCGAGCTCCGGACTTCGTGGATGTTCCTAGAAGAGAGATCGGAGAATTCCACCGAGCGAGAAGCGCTGATCCCGAGCCTCCGATGACCAGTGCAAATGTTGCAGCTATGGTCCATCAAATCCTGGCGAATAGCCGTGGACAAAGGAATGAAGATTGGGGAATTGACCGCAGTCACACCCCTTTTACTGACGACATTCTAGATGTAACATTTCTGAGGCGCTTCAACATGCCACAAATGAACCGTTACGTGGGTAGATCTAATCCAATCCAACATCTAATGAGATATTCTTGGTCAATGACTGCTGCAGCAGCTTCTGACGCTGTAAAGTGCAAAGCATTCCCTATATTCCTGGAGGATGTAGCGTTATTATGGTTTACTCGCTTACCAGCGAGATCAATTTCCAGTTTCAGGGAGTTGAGTGAAAGGTTCGTGGAACAGTTCCGCATTTATGCACAGAGGTCAAAGAGTGTGATTGACCTGTTCCTCGTTAAACAACGACCAGGCGAGAGCTTGAGGGTGTATCTGGATCGTTTCAACCTAGCCTCCACCGAAGTCAAGGATCCCCATGAGCCAACTGTTGTGGCAACCCTAATTGATGGGGTAGATAAAGATACTGAATTTGGGAGATACCTAGCCGGCAAGCCACCTCATACTAGAGAATTGTTCTACGAGAAAGCAAACGTACGCTTACGTCAAGAGGAGGTATATGCTAACCGGAAGATGAAAATGGAAAATAAGGAGGAAATCCAAAGTAATGTGGCCATCAAGCAAACCGGAGACAGCTCGGGAAAGGTTGAAGTCAATGTTGGAAACCGAAACCAGGGCGGCGGCCACCAGTCAGGAAACAATGGTAACATCGGTAATGGCAATAATCGGAAGAGAAATCGGGGGAACGATTCCAGAGAAGGACCCATCCCAGGTCTGTCGAAAATTATACGCCAATAAATGATACTTTGGAGAATATATTCGTCGACTCGTACAACGTTCTCCAACATAAAAGGCCTCCTCCAAGAGATTCGACGGAGAAAGAACGTGAGACGGGGAAGTTTTGTCTCTTCCAACAGACTCACGCCACTCTACAAATGAATGCCGTCATCTGAGAGACGTAGTTGAGAGGCTTCTCCGATAAGGGAAGTTGTATGAGTACCGGGTGACTCCTAGAGACAGGGGGCAAGCTATTCAGACCCCGAACCAAAACCAGAATCGGCCTACTGCCAGGCCAACTGTCCAACAAAAAGGAAAGGATCTTTTTATCAATACCATAATCGGAGGGCTTCACCTAGCCGGGCATAGTTTTAAGGCGATGGACCAGTACGTAAACGCAGCAAAGCATCATCTTTAGGCAGGAGAGTGTAGCAACCCTGAGGACAATGTCCTGGTAAAACAACAAAAGATGATGTCAGATGTCGTCATATTCCACAACCGAGAGAGTATTGGAGTCCACGCTCCGACCGAATATCCATTTGTAATCATAGTTCCTATTGGCCCGGCCACTGTCCATAAAGTTTTAGTGAATAACGGGAGTTCAGTCAACATTCTATTCGAAAATACATTCTATCTAATGAACCTTGAATTGAAAGATTTAAAGCTGCGTGAACAATGGATCCGTGGATTTAACGGGGCTTCAACTGCTCCAATGGGATATATAGAGCTGCCGGTAACACTTGGGGAAGGAGAACGCCAGAGAGTGAGAATTCTTCCCTTCGTGGTTTTGGATATTGGATCGCCTTATAATGCCTTCTTGGGCTGACCGGCCCTAGCAAAGTTTAGAGCTTGTATAGCCCCTTGGTGCTTGTTATTGAAGTTTCCTACAGAAGCTGGTGTTGGCATAGTCAGAGGAGATCAGGTTGCTGCACGAGCATGTTACATTGCAGAGCTAAAGCTACTCCGTAAAGGAAAAGATATTGAAACTAAAGACGCTTCTTCCCCCACAAGGGAGCAGACGTCATAACAATTAAAGAGAATGACTATAGGTGAGTCGCCCAGAGAACTGCCCGGGGATATAGATCCCAGAGAGGACGAAGAGACTGGGGGCAGAATGGCGGCTCCCAACGAAACGACTGTGGATGTACCGATCGATGATAGCGACCCAGAGAAGGTCCTGAAGATTGGATCCCAGTTGGATCCAGTTCGAGCTAAAGAACTGACGGATTTCCTGAAAGATAACTTGAATGTATTTGCTTGGACCCAGGCGGACATGTGTGGGATATCTCCATCAATCATAAGCCATTCATTGAGCATTAACCCAAAGCATCCCCCTGTAAAACAAAAAAGGCGAATGCTGGGCCCAGAGAGGTCCGCAGCTTTGAAAGAAGAAGTTGAAAAGTTAAGAAGTAATGGATTCATCAGAGACTCAACCTACCCAGATTGGATTTCAAATCCGGTTTTGGTAAAGAAGGCCAATGGGAAGTGGCGTACGTGTATTTATTTTTCGGATTTGAATAAGGCCTACCCAAAAGATAGCTTTCCGTTACCCAGAATTGATCAGTTGGTAGATTCAATGGCAGGTCATGAGCTTCTCTCTTTCATGGATGCTTATTCAGGATATAACCAGATCCCTATGCATGTTCCAGATCAAGAGCACACTAGCTTCATTACGGATCTGGGATTATATTGCTACATGGTAATGCCTTTTGGTTTGAAGAACGCAGACGCTACATATCAACGGTTAGTGAACAGAATGTTCTATAACCAGATTGGGAAAACGATGGAGGTGTACGTTGATGACATGTTGGTTAAGTCCAGACAATCGTCCGATCATACTACAAACTTGGCAGAGATGTTTGGTATTCTTTGAAAGTATGGGATGAAACTCAACCCAACGAAATGCTCATTTGGTGTTGCATCCGGGAAATTCTTGGGATTCATCGTCAGCTCGCGCGGGATTGAGATTAATTCGGACCAGATCGCAGCAATCAGAGGCATTCAGGAGCCTAAACAAATCAAAGATGTGCAAAGCCTTGCAGGGAAAGTAGCAGCATTAAGCAGATTCATCTCTAGAGCGACATACAAATGCATTCCATTCTTTGAATTGATAAAGCGAGGAAAACGCAATTTCAAGTGGACTCCTGATTGCATTGAAGCATTTCAGAACTTGCTGAATCATCTGGAGAGACCCCCGATACTGTCTAAGCCAGTGGATCACGAGGATTTATTCGTGTACTTAGCAGTGTCATCCCACGCGATCATCTCAGCGTTAGTGAGAGAAGAAGACAAGGTTCAAAGGCCAGTGTACTACATGAGTAAAAAATTGGCGGCAGCTGAGCGCAATTATCCGAGGATAGAAAAGCTAGCGTACAGTTTATTGATTGCATCTAGGAAGCTTCGACATTATTTCCAAGCTCATCCTATCACCGCGTACACTGATCATCCGCTCAAGTAAGTTCTACAGAGACCAGAAGCTTCTGGAAGGCTGCTCAAATGGAACATTGAACTGAGTCAATTTGATCTGAATTTTCAGCCCCGACGATCGATACGGGAGCAGGTGCTGGCAGATTTCATAGCAGAATTTACTGTCCCGGAGGATGACATAGTAAACGAAGAGGCTAACCCACCAAAATTACTTCTCGATCCTAGTGCATGGAAATTGTATATTGATGGTGCTAGGAATGATAAACGATCCGGTGCCGGAGTAGTGCTTGAAACTCCTGAGAAACGACTGATATCCTATGCTATCCGGTTGGAATTTCACGCCACTAACAATGACTCCGAATATGAAGCCCTGATAGCCGGGCTGAGGATCGCAAAGGAATTAGAGATCGCGAAGCTGGACATATTTTGTGACTCCAAGTTGGTTTTAAATCAGGTTACTGGAAAATTCCGAGCTAAGATCCCAAGATTGATTTCGTATTTGGAGAAAGTGAAGGAGTTACTGACTGGCTTTGATCACTACAGTATATCCCATATTCCGCGGTCAGAGAACCAACAGGCGGACAAGTTAGCGAAGATGGCTAGTTCCGACGATCCTAAAGAAGCCGGGCTAGCCCCAGTTGAAGTACTTCAGTTCCCTAACATAGGTCCGATGGAAATTGATCTGATACTAGAGACTGAGCCAGAAAGGGAGTCATGGATGACCCCTCTAAAGAATTTCTTGATGAATGGAACGCTTCCGACTAAGAAGAGCGAGAGGCGTAAAATAATCCGTAAAGCTTCCCGATACGTTCTGCAAGGCGGAGACCTGTACAGACAGGGATTTTTGATGCCTCTTCTCTGGTGTATAGCCCATTACGACATCAAGCGAGTAATGCAAGAAGTACATGAGGGTGAATGTGGTGACCATACTGGAGGACAAACATTGGCAAAAAAGGTGTTGTGGTATGGTTACTTCTGGCCTACCATAAATAAAGATGCGGCAAAATACGCACGACGTGGTGATGCATGCCAAAGATTTTCAAAAATTCCCAGGCCACCTCCTGGCCAGTTAAAGATGATGGTGAGTCCATGGCCTTTCGCTATGTGGGGGATTGATATCATCGGAAGCCTCCCTATAGCAAAGGGCGGAGCAAAGTTCGTTATTGTGGCTGTAGACTACTTCACCAAATGGGTCGAGTCCGAGCCGTTAACTAGAATCACAACCAAGCGAGTGACTAATTTTGTTGTTAGAAACATTATTTGCCGGTTTGGGATCCCGAAGATCGTCATAACTGACAATGGAACCCAGTTTGATAGCAACGAGTTTAGGGATTTCTGCCAGAAGTAACACATTGAGAAACGGTACACCTCTGTGGCGCATCCGCAGTCGAACGGACAGGTCGAAGCAGCAAATAAAGTGATTAAGTCCATTATCAAAAGAAGATTGAAGGGGGCCAAAGCCATGTGGGTCGACGAATTACCCTTGGAATTATGGGCCTACAGGACAACGTATAAATCGGCGACAGGTCACACTCCCTTCTCTCTTGCTTTTGGAGCAGAGGCAGTCATCCCGGTTGAGCTAAAAGTACCATCTCACCGAGTCACTTACTATGATCCGATGACTAATAACGAATTGCTCCTTGAATCCCTAGATACAATAGAGGAAAAAAGGGATGAAGCAGACCTACGTGCCTTGAGACACAAGCAACAGGTCGCTAGATACTACAACCAAAGGGTTCGAGCCCGAACCTTTGAACCCGGAGACTTGGTTCTGAAGCGTGTCTTTCCACCCCCAACTCATATGGGTGCGAAGTGGGAAGGGCCATTGTGACGATCCCAAAATCCGAGGGGCGGTATTAAGGATAATCATTAGGAAATAACACATTAATCATCATAGCAGAGTACAGATAATAGCAGAAACAATAAATAAAATAATTTTACATGGATATGACAGCGGAATCACAACATGTAGGAATATCAGAATAGCATAACGTGGGATATAACTTAGTAAATAAAAAGGAAAGTGATCAGTCATCATCGTTAGAGGCGGAATACATACATGCAGTGAGACATAATAAGGGTATCAGTCTACATCGCCGAAGGCGGAATACATATACATATAGTGAGAAATACGAAAAGTAAATCAGTCTGCATCGCCAGCGGCGGAATCATAATATAAGAACAGTAATGGCGGAAAATGTCAAAGTCGTCTCTGTGAAGTCAGCCTCGCCATGAGCCAAAAATGCACTCTACGCAGCAGTGCAGAGCCAAAAACAACCTGTCACCTGTGTACTAGGCTGCCCGTGTGAAAATAAGGGCACCCGCTTTTGCAAAGTGAAACAAACAATGAGTCAGTCATGGGGACTGGTATGAGGAATCTATTTAACAGTTAAACAACAGTAAATAGCAAATCATAGGACCACGCCACTTTCGCGGAACGGGTTTACTCCAGTGATTGCTAGTGCATTTAAAACAAAGTAAATTCTTTTAAAACAACGCAATGCTTTTAGAAAGAATGAAGCCATTATAAGACTCAGGTCCCATTACACAATGCAACGCAAGCCGGAGGATAGAGTTTTACCTTATAATAGCCAAATATGCTTGATACGTATAAAACGAAATCATTTGATATTATTACTAGTGCATATATGTTTCAAAAACGAATAGCATCATAAATATTAATCATAGGCGGCATAGCTACCATATACTATGTCGTCATACTAGTTCTACAATCGAGTCCGTTATTTCGTATTGGAAATTGGATTTTCGTCATGAGTCGAGGCAAGGGGCAAGCTCCTCTCCGCCTCGAGACACTCTATCAAATGCCTCGGGACTACACACTCTGGGTAACCCCAGGATGCTTCAGGGCCGGTCCTCACTTACGTTAGAGGATTAGTATTCCTGAACACACGTTTCCCGGTCCTTACAGACCTATAATCGAGGCGCCTCGCATTCCAACAACCACAAAGGTGAAAAGTAGATATATATGTCAGGGCTGGTAAGTCACTAACACCACCATAGCTAGAAAGAAACGTCGTGCTCTCCCTACAGTCCGTATCCCGTTTTCAACTCTTACCGGGGTGTGAGGCTCGCGAATCTACGAAATACACAAAGCTAGGCCACGTAGACCTTGCTTTGATCATCATCCACAAGACTTTGCTTTGCAACAGAAGCCTTGATCACAGCATCTTGGCATGCCACATAGGCAGTCCACTCCATACGATTGATTTCCATCGATATATAACCTCTGAGCTCGTACGTCTCAGAGAAGGGCGTTAAGCAAAAGAATAAATTCTCCGCCGCCAAACAGATATATATTTAACAGAGATCAATCAGTACAGAACAAAATCCAATGTCAGACACACAGTCCATTTACAAGTCCGTTCTGGGTCTGAACGAAACCGGAGGCGTCAAATTCCTCGTATATCCGTCCAATCAACACATACGTTCAGACGGCTACTACTTCCGTCCCTTTCCGGTAGCTACTCCAGTTAGGAACCTCAGTAGCGCCCATCCAACCGATACGAAGATCGTCGGTCTTGAATCGTCTTTGCATTTTCCAATTCGAATCGCTCGATAAATTATTTGAAATGAGGGTCAGCTCGGCCTTTTCAAATAATTCACGTCATTAGAATTTAAATCGATTCTTTTTATCGTTATATTATTCGACATCCATCTTTCAGTTATTTAGTGTTATTTTCGCGTCAAACACATACAACCAATAAATATCAAGCAATTCAAGCCCAATTGGCTTATTTTCAATCAATGTTGCTTATAATATTTTATAACGATTTTTCGCCATTTTTATCTATTTAAAAATGGCCATATTTAATTAAACGACATTTCAGGTCGTGCCGTGGTAGTGGCGCTGTTTTTCTCCTAATTTGTTTTACACATATCGGAAAATCTAACCGTTGGATTTCTACAAAGTCAATATCAGTGGGAAGATATTCCCAAAGCGAACCCAACGGTTCCAGTTTCGTGAGAATCCGACGGTTGGATCTTCCACACTAGTCGTTTGAAGTTACGGTTTCGAAATTCGAACTGCAGCGTCGTTATTCGATTCAATTTAATTATATTTATATTTATATATAAATATAAACGATTCTGGCGCTGTTTTTCTTCAGATTTGAATTAAACATTCCGGACAATCCAACCGTTGGATTTTTACAAGGTTGGTGCCGTTGGAAAGATATTTCCAAGGCGAACCCAGCGGTTGCGGTTTCGGGAAAATCTGATGGTCGGATTTCTCGTACTAATCGTTTCAAATTACGATTCCGAAATGCGAACTGCACGGTCTCTATTCCCTTTAATTATATTTATATTTATCTATATAAATATGGTTCATTCTATAATTTAAACTATAGTTCGTTCTATATTTTCAACTTCGTTTTCACTTCAAATATTTCACTAACGCCTTAATATTTCGAAAAATTTCGCCATAACCTCCTTTGTACGGGGAGGGGTTTGGAAATTTATTGGGCCGTATTAGGTACCCAATAAATCCTAAAAAGCATTCACATATTTATAGTGATATATTTTGGTGTTTACGGGGGAGCATGTACTGATAATCACTTCAGAGAATAAATTCCCATCACCCCGTTTCCGTGTGGAAATAAATAGTACATGTGCCGTATCTAATAACTAGAGCGACGTGATTATTGTCAACTCCAGACCCGTGTGGGGTTTTTATTAATCTGGCAATTTATCGTTATAATTTATATAGTCCATATCAGTCATCAGTTCAACCTGTAGTACATAGTCATCGCCATACAAGCCTCTTGCTTGTATGGTAAATCTTCCACCTCGTCACACAAGCTCTAATTTCTTATGTGGAATATGATGAAGTATGCCTATCATCAAGAAGTATGCCATGTAGTGTAGTTCAAAATTAATTGTTACTATCCTATGGCGTTATTTATTATTTCACACAGAATAACCAACACTCCGCATCCAATGGCATTCACAGGAGTTGATATATAAATAAAATTGCGCAGCCAACTCATCAAGGTTTACCTATTTGTCGGGCACACAAATAATTTCTTTACTCTACAGCTAATCCATTTTTCCTGTTCAACACATGTATATATATATGCAGAACAAAGCTAATAATAATATTTCTAGCAAACTATTATTTATTTCAACACATGTGTATTTTTAACTAAGCGTATACTTGAAAAAAGGAATATTTTTATCATCAAAAATATTTATTCGACACCTGTGTATTTTTAACTCTTCATATTCACTATAAAAATATAGTTTTCATTGTCGATTCAATTTATTTTTAAAAGATGATAACATTCAACACATGAACTTCAACTCAACGAATGAATTGCAACTCAACACATGAATATTCTATATAGTTTGTATATATATAAAAATGTGATTTTTATCGCTAAAGCCATTTTTTTAAATTCAAATAATATTCAACACATGAATTTCAACTCAACGAATGAATTGCAACTCAACACATGAATATTCTATATAGTTTGTATATATATAAAAATGTGATTTTTATCGCTAAAGCCATTTGTTTAAATTCAAATAATATTCAACACATGAATTTCAACTCAACGAATGAATTGCAACTCAACACATGAATATTCTATATAGTTTGTATATATATAAAAATGTGATTTTTATCGCTAAAGCCATTTGTTTAAATTCAAATAATATTCAACACATGAATTTCAACTCAACGAATGAATTGCAACTCAACACATGAATATTCTATATAGTTTGTATATATATAAAAATGTGATTTTTATCGCTAAAGCCATTTGTTTAAATTCAAATAATATTCAACACATGAATTTCAACTCAACGAATGAATTGCAACTCAACACATGAATATTCTATATAGTTTGTATATATATAAAAATGTGATTTTTATCGCTAAAGCCATTTGTTTAAATTCAAATAATATTTAACACATGAATTTCAACTCAACGAATGAATTGCAACTCAACACATGAATATTCTATTTTGTTTCAACCACAAGAGGGTATTTTTCAACCACAAAGGTATTTTTCAACCATAATATCAACCACAAACAATTATTCCCAACCATTCGTCATACTATATAATATCACGTCAATCACAAGCAATAAATATCGTCCATGGTCTGTGGATGAGGGGAGTATATATATATATATATATAATATAATAATTCACTTGCATTTTATCACAACTCAAAGCATATATGTTTCAAACAACGCTTGTATAATTTATACATTGCTAATATAACTTATACAACACATGTACATGTGGTATACAATGCGTATATAATTTACACTTCGCTTATATAATTTATACAACGCGATTTCCTTCACACTAATAGTTTAGATTCCTCACATTGGTTATTGCGGTGCTAAAAATCGTAGGAAGGTCAGAAAAATCCGCGGCTTCTTCTAGAATGTAGAGAGCCTCCTTGCGGTCACGGTGTCTCCTGTTTCATCGAATTTCGTTAAAGAACGAAAAAGATATTATTTTTCAAAGTTTTGCAACACTTAAAAGTGTTATTTTCATTTCAGAATTTACATCAGTAAAGTTTTTAAAAACTTCGAAACTAGGTCACAAATTTTCAGTCGATCTGTACCTCGATGCTTCGATCAGACCTTGCTGCGTCAAAGGGCTACGAAGCACCTGCAAATTGGCGGTGGTGGCGAAGGATTCGGCGACCTGTGCTCGTCGCGGCGGCGCTCTGAATGTCGCGCCTTTCTCGTCGAATTCCGACGTCGATGGTTGATGTCAGGGGTCGTGGGCTGGTCGGATGTGGAGAGGAGGCGAAGGCGGTCGGAAGTCTTAACTAGCGGCGGCGGTGAAATCGCCTGAGGCGGCCGGAAAAGGGAGAAGAAGCGTGGAGCACTGTGCGTCGTCCAATCGTTCTCTGGCGGCTAGGGTTTCGGATTTTTTTTTTAATGGAAAATTCCTATTGGTCCATGCTTTATAGGAAATTTTAAATAGTGTTTTTGCAAACGGACTCCTTTTTAAACCCAACGACTGTCGCCCCTAGCTAAATACCCCCATTCCGGACACAATGGGATATGTTTCATTGGCCATTTCGACTGTTACAGTCAGTTATTTTCCAAATTAAAATATAAAACATTCGATATTTAATTTAAACGTGCATTTCAATTTGCCAGGGCCACAAACTGAATCGAAAAATTCCAGAAAAATAAATCTAGCTTTGTTTTGACGATACGGTCCTAACCAAACTAGTTTCGTCGAATTCTGAGCTCGTTTGAAAAACGGCCATTTTTAGGTCGACCCATTTTAACAAAATTTGACCAAACACATTATCTTTTGCCCCGCTCACATACTAGCTTCAAAAATTACGAAATTTGAAACTTAGCAATAATTTGACATCCCGGACCCAACAAAAGTGGTTTCGTCGAATTCCGAGGTCGTATGCAAAATCTCAATTTTCAAGGGCTATATATACTATATAGCGACCTTTCTGAAAATTCATTTGGCCATAACTTTTGATTTCCGTTATGAAATTTCGATTTTTCAGATTCGTTAGAAAGGTATTGATAAACAGATTTAAATATTTTCAGTTTCGTTAAAATCCGTTATATTTCCCACCCGGTATAGTCAGACAAAGTTTGTATTCAAAATTTCAAACTGCAATATTATACCCAATTCTATATTTTATGGAAATAGGCTATTTAAATTATTCAAATTCTTTGCTAATATCCTAATTTAAAAATTTTAAATTGGTTCACATTTTCCGGGTTATTACAATCTCCCCCACTTAAAACTTTTCGTCCTCGAAAAGGAAATAACAGTTAAGCAGGAAATAAAATGTAAATGCCAAGTATTGTAAAGGTACCTTGCACCGGAGTTAGTCAGAGATGTCCACTCTGCATTTGGGATAGGCTTGTTTAATGCTTTCCTCAGTCTCCCAAGTACAGTCTCTAGGATCACTACTCCACTGCACTTTGACTAGATGAATCTTTTTCCTCCTTAGCTCTCTAGTTTCTTTGCCAACTATCTTTAATGGCTCTCTACTGAGTGCTAATTCTGGAGTTATGTCAATATCATGTTGCGCTGCTTCTTCCACAACAAGATCGGGATCATGAACATGTTTTCTGAGTTGAGATACGTGGAACACATCATGTATACCAGGCAACCAATTAGGTAATGAAACCCTATATGCAAGAGTTCCAATCCGCTCAAGTATAGGAAAGGGACCAATAAATCTCGGTGCCAACTTCCCAGTCTTGCCAAATCTGATAACTCCTCGCATTGGAGAAACTCTTAAATAAACATAATCGCCAACGGCAAACGATATATCCCTTCTTCTCGCATCAGCATAACTTTTCTGTCGGCTCTGCGCGGTTTTCAATCTCTTCTTAATGAAATCGACTTTATCCGATGCTTCTTGAATCATATCGGGCCCTAACACAAGTCTATTGCCCGGTTCTACCCAACATGCAGGAGATCTGCACAGTCTACCGTATAATGCTTCAAATGGAGACATTCCCAAACTTGCTTGATAGCTATTGTTGTAAGAGAATTCTGCTAAATGTAAGTGATCTTCCCATGAGCCTCCAAAATCGATAACGCAAGCCTGCAATAGATCTTCTAGAATTCTATTCACGCGCTCAGTCTGGCCATCTGTCTGAGGGTGATAAGCGGTGCTTAGATTCAATTTGGTTCCCAATTCTTCCTGGAATGCTTCCCAGAATTTGCTAGTGAACAGGGGATCTCTATCGCTGACTATATTGAGCGGCACCCCATGTAGTTTAACTATTTCCTTGAAGTAAATCTGTGCTAGACTTTGAGCCGTTCTGTTGGATCGGACAGGTATGAAATGGGCAGTCTTCGTGAAGCGATCTACGATTACCCATATACTGTCGTTTCCTTTCTTAGTTCGAGGCAAGCCATCAATGAAGTCCATCGAGATTTGTTCCCACTTCCATCCTGGAATTTCCAAGGGTTGTAATAATCCAGCCAATTTCTGCTGATCACTCTTAACTAGCTGACAAGTGGGGCATCTGCTAACATATAATGAGATATCTCTTTTCATTGACCTCCACCAGAATGTGCGTTTTATATCGTTATACATTTTGCTCACACCGGGATGGATACTTAATTTGGATTTGTGGCACTCGTCAAGTATTTCTCTCCTGAGATCGGGAAGGTTTGGGATGCAAATTCTGCCCTTTAATCTTAGAACTCCTTTGTCATCGAGTCGAAAACTTGTGGATTCACCTCCTTTGACTCTCTGACTGATTCTTTGAATAAATTCATCGTCTTTCTGAAGGGTCGAGATCCTGTCTATTAATGAAGACGTGATGACAAAACTGGCGATGATTTCATTCTTTCTGCTGAGCGCATCTGCTACAACATTGGCTTTCCCTGGAGTGTAGAGAATTTCAAAATCGTATGCTGCAAGGAATTCTAACCAACGCTGTTGTCTCAAGTTTAGATCTTTCTGGGTGAACAGGTATTTCAAGGATTGATGATCAGTGTATAGTTCAAACTTCTCGCCCAGTAAATAATGCCTCCAGATTCTTAAAGCGAACACGATAGCTAATAACTCAAGATCATGAGTAGCATAGTTTCTTTCATGCGACTTTAGTTGACGGCTGGCATAAGCGATCACTTGGCCTTTTTGCATTAACACTGCGCCTAGCCCTCTAATAGAAGCATCTGTCCATACAGTCAAGTCTTGGTTACCTTCTATAATGGTCAATACTGGAGCAGTTCTCAATTTCAGTTTCAGCTCCTGGAAAGCTTCTTCACATTCGGGAGTCCATTTGAATTTCTCATGCTTCTTTGTAAGCTTTGTCAATACTCCTGATATCTTTGAAAAATCCTGAACGAATTTCCGATAGTAACTAGCCAATCCAAGGAAACTTCGAACTTCTGTGGGAGTAGTAGGTTGTTTCCAGTTCTGAATCGTTGTAATTTTGCTTGGGTCCACAGCAATTCCTTGTTTTGATACGACATGGCCTAGGAATTTAACTTCATTCTGCCAGAAGACACACTTAGAAAATTTAGCTTTCAAGACATTTCTCCTTAGAATTTTCAACACTTGTTCTAAATGTTTTGGATGTTCGTCTTCCGACTTGGAGTAGATTAAAATGTCATCGATGAAGACTAGAACAAATTTATTCAATACACCACGGAACACTCTGTTCATAAGATCAACGAAGTACGCCGGAGCGTTACACAAGCCGAACGGCATTACTAACCATTCGTAGAATAAATCGGGACCCCTGAAGGCTGTCAAAGGAACACAGTCTTCGGCTATACGTAATTGGTGGAAACCTGTAGCTAGGTCCATTCTGGAGAATACTGTTGCTCCATTTAATTGATCTAACAGATCGTCTATTCGGGGCAAGGGATATTTGTTCTTCAGCGTCTGTTTATTAAGATCTCGGTAATCAACGCAAAGTCTTAGAGTACCGTCTGATTTCGGGACAAATACTACTGCTGCTCCCCATGCTGAAAAGCTCGGTCTGATCAAACCTTTCCAAAGCAATTCTCGGGTTTGACTACCTAGCTCTTCCTTTTCTTTCGGGGCCATTCTTCTAATTGGATGGACTACTGGTCGGGCGTTAGGGATTAGATCTATTCTAAATTCAATTTCTCTTTGCGGCAGTAAGTTTTCTACTTCTTCAAACACATCCGCATAGTTTTTAACGACCGGTATCTTTTCTAATGAAGGGGGAATAACTTCTAAAGAAGACCAAAATTCTGTTCTATTAATTTCTGAGCCATGGCATGGTATATATATATAGGTCCAAGCTTCGTTTCGACTTTAACAATTCTCTCGGCACATCTAACTTCGGCCTTATATTTTGTCAACCAATCAAACCCCAGTATGATATCAAATTCGGAAAGGTCCATGACAATTACTTTAAAAGGAAATCGATAACAAGAATATGAGGCGGGTACATTACAATATGAGCCGAGAATAGTAGACCCTCCTATCGGATTTTGAACTTTAATTGGTTCTTTAAGCTTCCTTGGATTTAATTTTAATTTGTGAACAAGGTTACCAGAAATGAAGCTACGTGATGCACCAGTATCAAAAAGTACAGAAACAGGAATATTTTTAATGGTAAGGGTACCTCCCAAGACATCGGGTTTACCTGATCCATCGGTGATAGCTGGCGGGGTCTTCCCGTCATAGACATGAGCCACTTGTGCATTCTGCTTCAGAGGACAATTCCTGCTGTAGTGCCCTTTCTTATGGCAGTTGTAGCATTCGGCTGAGTCATTTGCCTTTGGCTTCCTCGGGGCTTTGCATACATTAGAAGAGTGACCTGGCTTCCCACAGTTGTAACAATTTCCTTTCGGGATCTTTTCTGGTTTCTGAGTAGCGGCCGCGGTAATGCTAGATTCGGGTTGATCAGTTGAATCCTTGTGCTTATTTCCAGCTTGGCTTTTGGCGCGGTCTTGGCTAGCGTGCCTTTCATCCATGTCTTCGTAACTGCAAGCCATCTCTACTAATTCTGAAAACGAGAGTTTGATGTTGCCCATAGCCCTGTCGTGGTACTTGCGCTTCAGCCCAAATATGAATTTCTTGTTCTTTGCTTTGTTGGTCTTAATCAGCTCTGGAGCATAGCGCGACAATTGGGTGAACTTATTTAGATAATCCTGAATAGAGAGATCTCCTTGCTGGAGATTAGCAAATTGCTCTCGCATCCTCTCTAGAGCTTGTTCAGGTACAAACTTCTCATTGAACATAGTTCTGAATTGCTCCCAAGTTCTGACAGTTCCAGCTGCATCCTCTGAGGTAATGGCATCCCACCACAGCTCTGCTTCCTCCTGAAGGAGCCAAATGCCAAGTCGGGCTTTGTTGTTGGTTCCCATACCCATGCCTTCAAATATTTTCTCATAGGTTTTCAACCAAGCTATAGCTTCGGTCACTGTTCCTGTGCCAGTAAAAGGTTTTCCCCCAAGATTCATGTACCTCTTCGCTACTTTATCTAGCTCAAAGTATTCTGGTGCTGGTGGCTGAACAATAGGGATTTCCACAACTACGGGGATATTCCCCCGTCCTCCTGCTGCCATTCCTCGGCCTCCACGGCCTCCTCTAGCTGCTGCTGCTCGTGTAGCCATCTAAGAGAATACTGTATAAGCAAGAAAAGAGTCAAGCTCACAGATTTTATAATTTTCATAAATGATAAAGCAGGGGAATACAAGGAAAGATAATGATGATGTACTGATCAAATTGTTTTGTTAATCTGCTTAGCTCATTCTAGGACATTGCTAATCCTATCTCTAATGAGCTACTCGCATTAGAACACTACTGATTCTATTCTGACGAGGTGTTTTAATGTGTTAGATCCCGGAACTAAGGTTAACCAAAGCTCCGATACCAACTGTGACGATCCCAAAATCCGAGGGGCGGTATTAAGGATAATCATTAGGAAATAACACATTAATGATCATAGCAGAGTACAGATAATAGCAGAAACAATAAATAAAATAATTTTACATGGATATGACAGCGGAATCACAACATGTAGGAATATCAAAATAGCATAACGTGGGATATAACTTAGTAAATAAAAAGGAAAGTGATCAGTCATCATCGCCAGAGGCGGAATACATACATGCAGTGAGACATAATAAGGGTATCAGTCTACATCGCCGAAGGCGGAATACATATACGTATAGTGAGAAATACGGAAAGTAAATCAGTCTGCATCGCCAGCGGCGGAATCATAATATAAGAACAGTAATGGCGGAAAATGTCAAAGTCGTCTCTGTGAAGTCAGCCTCGCCATGAGCCAAAAATGCACTCTATGCAGCAGTGCAGAGCCAAAAACAACCTGTCACCTGTGTACTAGGCTGCCCGTGTGAAAATAAGGGCACCCGCGTTTGCAAAGTGAAACAAACAACGAGTCAGTCATGGGGACTGGTATGAGGAATCTATTTAACAGTTAAACAACAGTAAATAGCAAATCATAGGACCACGCCACTTTCGCGGAACGGGTTTACTCCAGTGATTGCTAGTGCATTTAAAACAAAGTAAATTCTTTTAAAACAACGCAATGCTTTTAGAAAGAATGAAGCCATTATAAGACTCAGGTCCCATCACACAATGCAACGCAAGCCGGAGGATAGAGTTTTACCTTATAATAGCCAAATATGCTTGATACGTATAAAACGAAATCATTTGATATTATTACTAGTGCATATATGTTTCAAAAACGAATAGCATCATAAATATTAATCATAGGCGGCATAGCTACCATATACTATGTCGTCATACTAGTTCTACAATCGAGTCCGTTATTTCGTATTGGAAATTGGATTTCCGTCATGAGTCGAGGCAAGGGGCAAGCTCCTCTCCGCTTCGAGACACTCTAGCAAATGCCTCGGGACTACACACTCTGGGTAACCCCTGGATGCTTCAGGGCCGGTCCTCACTTACGTTAGAGGATTAGTATTCCTGAACACACGTTTCTCGGTCCTTACAGACCTATAATCGAGGCGCCTCGCATTCCAACAACCACAAAGGTGAAAAGTAGATATATATGTCAGGGCTGGTAAGTCACTGACACCACCATAGCTAGAAAGAAACGTCGTGCTCTCCCTGCAGTCCGTATCCCGTTTTCAACTCATACCGGGGTGTGAGGCTCGCGAATCTACGAAATACACAAAGCTAGGCCACGTAGACCTTGCTTTGATCATCATCCACAAGACTTTGCTTTGCAACAGAAGCCTTGGTCACAGCATCTTGGCATGCCACATAGGCAGTCCACTCCATACGATTGATTTCCATCGATATATAACCTCTGAGCTCGTACGTCTCAGAGAAGGGCGTTAATCAAAAGAATAAATTCTCCACCGCCAAACAGATATATATTTAACAGAGATCAATCAGTACATAACAAAATCCAATGTCAGACACACAGTCCATTTACAAGTCCGTTCTGGGTCTGAACGAAACCGGAGGCGTCAAATTCCTCGTATATCCGTCCAATCAACACATACGTTCAGACGGCTACTACTTCCGTCCCTTTCCGGTAGCTACTCCGGTTAGGAACCTCAGTAGCGCCCATCCAACCGATACGAAGATCGTCGGTCTTGAATCATCTTTGCATTTTCCAATTCGAATCGCTCGATAAATTATTTGAAATGAGGGTCAGCTCGGCCTTTTCAAATAATTCACGTCATTAGAATTTAAATCGATTCTTTTTATCGTTATATTATTCGACATCCATCTTTCAGTTATTTAGTGTTATTTTCGCGTCAAACACATACAACCAATAAATATCAAGCAATTCAAGCCCAATTGGCTTATTTTCAATCAATGTTGCTTATAATATTTTATAACGATTTTTCGCCATTTTTATCTATTTAAAAATGGCCATATTTAATTAAACGACATTTCAGGTCGTGCCGTGGCACTGGCGCTGTTTTTCTCCTAATTTGTTTTACACATATCGGAAAATCTAACCGTTGGATTTCTACAAAGTCTATATCAGTGGGAAGATATTCCCAAAGCGAACCCAACGGTTCCAGTTTCGTGAGAATCCGACGGTCGGATCTTCCACACTAGTCGTTTGAAGTTACGGTTTCGAAATTCGAACTGCAGCGTCGTTATTCGATTCAATTTAATTATATTTATATTTATATATAAATATAAACGATTCTGGCGCTGTTTTTCTTCAGATTTGAATTAAACATTCCGGACAATCCAACCGTTGGATTTTTACAAGGTTGGTGCCGTTGGAAAGATATTTCCAAGGCGAACCCAGCGGTTGCGGTTTCGGGAAAATCCGATGGTCGGATTTCTCGTACTAATCGTTTCAAATTACGATTCCGAAACGCGAACTGCACGGTCTCTATTCCCTTTAATTATATTTATATTTATCTATATAAATATGGTTCATTCTATAATTTCAACTATAGTTCGTTCTATATTTTCAACTTCGTTTTCACTTCAAATATTTCACTAACGCCTTAATATTTCGAAAAATTTCGCCATAACCTCCTTTGTACGGGGAGGGGTTTGGAAATTTATTGGGCCGTATTAGGTACCCAATAAATCCTAAAAAGCATTCACATATTTATAGTGATATATTTTGGTGTTTACGGGGGAGCATGTACTGATAATCACTCCAGAGAATAAATTCCCGTCACCCCGTTTCCATGTGGAAATAAATAGTCCATGTGCCGTATATAATAACTAGAGCGACGTGATTATTGTCAACTCCAGACCCGTGTGGGGTTTTTATTAATCTGGCAATTTATCGTTATAATTTATATAGTCTATATCAGTCATCAGTTCAACCTGTAGTACATAGTCATCGCCATACAAGCATCTTGCTTGTATGGTAAATCTTCCACCTCGTCACACAAGCTCCAATTGCTTATGTGGAATATGATGAAGTATGCCTATCATCAAGAAGTATGCCATGTAGTGTAGTTCAAAATTAATTGTTACTATCCTATGGCGTTATATATTATTTTACACAGAATAACCAGCACTCCGCAGCCAATGGCATTCACAGGAGTTGATATATAAATAAAATTGCGCAGCCATCTCATCAAGGTTTACCTATTTGTCGGGCACGCAAATAATTTCTTTACTCTACAGCTAATCCATTTTTCCTGTTCAACACATGTATATATATATGCAGAACAAAGCTAATAATAATATTTCTAGCAAACTATTATTTATTTCAACACATGTGTATTTTTAACTAAGCGTATACTTGAAAAAAGGAATATTTTTATCATCAAAAATATTTATTCGACACCTGTGTATTTTTAACTCTTCATATTCACTATAAAAATATAGTTTTCATTGTCGATTCAATTTATTTTTAAAAGATGATAACATTCAACACATGAACTTCAACTCAACGAATGAATTGCAACTCAACACATGAATATTCTATATAGTTTGTATATATATAAAAATATGATTTTTATCGCTAAAGCCATTTTTTTAAATTCAAATAATATTCAACACATGAATTTCAACTCAACGAATGAATTGCAACTCAACACATGAATATTCTATATAGTTTGTATATATATAAAAATGTGATTTTTATCGCTAAAGCCATTTGTTTAAATTCAAATAATATTCAACACATGAATTTCAACTCAACGAATGAATTGCAACTCAACACATGAATATTCTATATAGTTTGTATATATATAAAAATGTGATTTTTATCGCTAAAGCCATTTGTTTAAATTCAAATAATATTCAACACATGAATTTCAACTCAACGAATGAATTGCAACTCAACACATGAATATTCTATATAGTTTGTATATATATAAAAATGTGATTTTCATGGCTAAAGCCATTTGTTTAAATTCAAATAATATTCAACACATGAATTTCAACTCAACGAATGAATTGCAACTCAACACATGAATATTCTATATAGTTTGTATATATATAAAAATGTGATTTTTATCGCTAAAGCCATTTGTTTAAATTCAAATAATATTCAACACATGAATTTCAACTCAACGAATGAATTGCAACTCAACACATGAATATTCTATTTTTTTTCAACCACAAGAGGGTATTTTTCAACCACAAAGGTATTTTTCAACCATAATATCAACCACAAATAATTATTCCCAACCATTCGTCATACTATATAATATCACGTCAATCACAAGCAATAAATATCGTCCATGGTCTGTGGACGAGGGGAGTATATATATATACATATATATATAATATAATAATTCACTTGCATTTTATCACAACTCAAAGCATATATGTTTCAAACAACGCTTGTATAATTTATACATTGCTAATATAACTTATACAACACATGTACATGTGGTATACAATGCGTATATAATTTACACTTCGCTTATATAATTTATACAACGCGATTTCCTTCACACTAATAGTTTAGATTCCTCACATTGGTTATTGCGGTGCTAAAAATCGTAGGAAGGTCAGAAAAATCCGCGGCATATTCTAGAATCTAGAGAGCCTCCTTGCGGTCACGGTGTCTCCTGTTTCATCGAATTTCGTTAAAGAACGAAAAAGATATTATTTTTCAAAGTTTTGTAACACTTAAAAGTGTTATTTTCATTTCAGAATTTACATCAGTAAAGTTTTTAAAAACTTCGAAACTAGGTCACAAATTTTCAGTCGATCCGTACCTCGACGCTTCGATCAGACCTTGCTGCGTCAAAGGGCTACGAAGCACCTCCAGATCGGCGGTGGTGGCGAAGGATTCGGCGACCTGTGCTCGTCGCGGCGGCGCTCTGAAGGTCGCGCCTTTCTCGTCGAATTCCGACGTCGATGGTTGATGTCAGGGGTCGTGGGTTGGTCGGATGTGGAGAGGAGGCGAAGGCGGTCGGAAGTCTTAACTGGCGGCGGCGGCGAAATCGCCTGAGGCTGCCGGAAAAGGGAGGAGAAGCGTGGAGCACTGTGCGTCGTCCAATCATTCTCTGGCGGCTAGGGTTTCGGATTTTATTTTTATTTTTTTTAATGGAAAATTCCTATTGGTCCATGCTTTATAAGAAATTTTAAATAGTGTTTTTGCAAACGGACTCCTTTTTAAACCCAACGACTGTCGCCCCTAGCTAAATTCCCCCATTCCGGACACAATGGGATATGTTTCATTGGCCATTTCGTCTGTTACAGTCAGTTATTTTTCAAATTAATATATAAAACATTCGATATTTAATTTAAACGTACATTTCAATTTGCCAGGGCCACAAACTGAATCGAAAAATTCCAGAAAAATAAATCTAGCTTTGTTTTGACGATACGGTCCTAACCAAACTAGTTTCGTCGAATTCTGAGCTCGTTTGAAAAACGGCCATTTTTAGGTCGACCCATTTTAACAGAATTTGACCAAACACATTATCTTTTGCCCCGCTCACATACTAGCTTAAAAAATTACGAAATTTGAAACTTAGCAATAATTTGACATCCCGGACCCAACAAAAGTGGTTTCGTCGAATTCCGAGGTCGTATGCAAAATCTCAATTTTCAAGGGCTATATATACTATATAGCGACCTTTCTGAAAATTCATTTGGCCATAACTTTTGATTTCCGTTATGAAATTTCGATTTTTCAGATTCGTTAGAAAGGTATTGATAAACAGATTTAAATATTTTCAGTTTCGTTAAAATCCGTTATATTTCCCACCCGGTATAGTTAGACAAAGTTTGTATTCAAAATTTCAAACAGCAATATTATACCCAATTCTATATTTTATGGACATAGGCTATTTAAATTATTCAAATTCTTTGCTAATATCCTAATTTAAAAATTTTAAATTGGTTCACATTTTCCGGGTTATTACAGCCATACTCCGTTCTGCGAAGGCTTGATAATGGAACCTTCAAGCTAGCAACCGTAGATGGAGTAGAAATCCCCAGAGTGTGGAATGCCCAACATTTGCGGCCTTATCTGACGTAAAGTCATCAGATTTATCCTTTTGTTTCATAGGACCATGTAAAAGGCATGACTTGCCTAGAATAGTCCAATGTCTTGAGCAAAGGATTATAAAGTGGACGTAGGTCACGATTTGACCGAACCACTATAAAAATATTGTGTGTCGTTTACCTTTATTTGCACTATTATTTATCTGCTCTTCTATCTTTATAAAGTTTGCTGTAAAATCATACAGCGATCACAGAAACGTGTAATTCTAGATGCCATCCATCAGGATGGAGAGTAATCCGCAGCCAGAATGATGAAGGTGCAATAAAGTGAATCACCCCATTGATTGCGTTCTAACTCTCCAGAGCCGAGAGAAAACACAAAAGACGCGAAAATGACGTCCACATAGCAAGGCGATGCACCACGATAAGAACCGCCTTGATCGAACTCTAACCTTGGCGACCGCCAGGAGAGTATAAAAGCGTCTATGATTAAGCGCTGAGAAAGAACTCTTACCCCGTTGAAGGATCGGGGGGCAACTGAACAGCTGAGCACGAACTCTAACCCTGGCAACCGCCAGCAGATTATAAAAGCATCTACGATTAAGCGCTGAGAAAGAGCTCTTACCCTGCTGAAGGATCGGGGGGCGACTGAACAACTGAGCTCGAACTCTAACCTTGGCGACCGCCAGGAGAGTATAAAAGCGTCTGTAATTAAGCGCTGAGAAGGATGTTGGAGACTCAGCGTCCCCAAAATTTCTGCCCCGCTGAAGGATCGGTGAGCAGATCATGATACAAGTTCGAATTCTAACCCGCTGATGGATCGGAAATGTATAGAGGCACCAGAGATTTGGCGCCTCAAGGACTATAATCCTACTAAAAAATTCCAAGTCCCCCATATTCAAAAATAGTGGGAACATGCATAGAAATTGTTAAATTCTTTATGTTGCTTGAATGATTAGTAGTATAACTTCAGCATAGTTATGGTCAAATGATTTGTGACTAAGTGTGAAGAGTTTATTCGATGCAGGTACACGATGATGCAAAAGAAATAAACTTTCATTCATAAACTGCAAACCTACAAGATAAAGAGGAACCCAAACAAAAGTGAGGGCCATTCTCACAATTACATCTCATGGCCAGTGGAAAGCCTAAAAATCCTAAGGACAAAATATGAACTGATATCTACATCCTACTTATGCTGGAGGGGAGGGGGCTATGTAGGCTTCTTGCTCTTTTTCTGCTTCCCCGACTCCTCCTTATCAACATCTGAACGATCACCTTTTTCCCTCTTCCTTTTATCAACAAGAGGCTCTGGGGAAGAACTAGAGGATTGAGAGGCTAGTTGTGAAGTTATTGATCGGGAGGAAAATCTTACGACCAACCCGGTTTTGGGATCGATCTCGGAAATAGGGGGCACATATACTAGATCCTGTTCTCCTTTCGTAAGGAGCAACTGCCTCTCCTCTTCAGCCTGTTGTTCAGCCAAGGCTTCCTCTTCATCGCCTCTGATTTCTTTGGTAATGGCGACTTCCTCTTCTTCGCCTTCGTGGCGCCCGTCCATATCTCTCAAAGCCTCGATGGGCTCAGCATCTAGGGGATCATCAGCACCAACACTTGGCGGGATGTCAACCTTCTCTGCCTCTTCCTTCTTCTCAGCATCCTTATCAACTGGCCCGCCACTAGTATCATGAGAAACAAATGTTATTTTGGGAGAAAATGCGATTTGCTCAGTTGATTTTCCGACAAGATGACGACAAGTGACAATTGCTTTGACAAATTGCGGAGAAAATATAGAGATACCTTCCACCGATCCTCCATCCAAACTAGCAGCAGAACCTCCGTCAGCTGGAGGAGTTGGACCCAGAGGAATCAATGGATCGTCTGGATTGTATTCCTCAATTTCGGAGGCCTTGGGCTCTGCAGTTGAGCTCGAGCCTTCTTCAATTTTATCTTTGCCCTTCGCCTGAGTTTTCTCTTTATCAATTTCTTCTTGGAATAGGCGTCTGCCTTTCTCTAAATCCTCAGGTTTGTTATCCCTAAGAATGGTCTGCATCAACTCATTCTCATCAATCTCATCAACTCCTAATCGCTGTTTCTCGCTCTGGACGATTGCATCCCATATGTTGGCTAAAGTGACGTGGTAGTCCGGGATCCAGGAGATGTTACGGGTCTTGATGACCTGGCCAAGGAAGTCAAACAGCATTTCTTCAAATCCTTCAATATCTTTCTCTCTCTCTCGGAGCTTTTCATTAGAAACAGTAGCTATTTCAATGGCACTTTCCACGTTATTTTCAGCAAGAATCGCGCGTTTCTCTGCACGTGCGAGTTGATCATTCAGAATCGCCCTCTCTTTTTCGGCCAGAGCTAAACTATTTTTCAAGCTTGCCTTTTCTTTTTCCCAAGCAGCTTTTTCAGCTTCGAAATGATCCTGTGCTGTTTTCAGTTCGGTGTTAACCATCCTAAGATCTTCCACCTCCTTCTTCAATGACGCACGCTCTTTGCTGTTAGAATCGAGCTCATTATGAAAACGTTGCCTGGCCTCCTCCAGCTCTATCTTGTAATTTTTAGCATCTCGTTGAGCCAAGGCAAGCAAATATTGTGCATCTTCCAAGTCCTTTTCCATTTTTACCCTGGCCCTTTCATTGTTATCTATCTTCACTATGGACCTATGCGCTTCCATCTCGAGCGTTCGGATGACGTCTGAAAGATTGACAACATGTTTCTTCATCGCCTCATACTGCTTGGCTACATGGAGAACTTGTCCGATGACTTCAGTATCCCAATTCCTAGGGACAGGTTCCAGAGTTGGAACAAACATCATCCTTTCGAAGAAAATATCGGGGAATTGTTCTCGTAATTTTTCCAGTTTAGCCTGAGTCTCAGGACCATGGATGTAGTCTCGTGCCCCGGGGGCACTCAAACTTTGTTGGCTGGAAGGGACAATGTCAGTTTTCTCCTTCTCAGAATCCTTGTGTGGATCCTTGTTTTTATCCTTAGGCTCGTGGTGCTTTTTGGATGACCTGCTGTGAGATGGCGCACTCTTCGGAGGAGTTAAGTCTTTGGGGAGTTGTTTTCCCCCTGTAGGTGGAACTGGATGACTGGGAGGCTTTCCAGAGGTTTGTTTTGACGGAGATCTGGACCGTGAAGAAGGAGGCTTGTGAGAATCCTGGGACCAATGGCTGTCTCCCCCTTGACTGCTGCTACGGGCACGCTCAGGATTTGGATGAAGACTAGGTGTGCCTTCGCGAAGAGAGCGATAGGAATAAGATCGTTTGCTAGACATCCTTCCTGCAAAAGAAACAGGTGCATATTAAAACCTTGAATAATGTTGGTATAAAAGTGTGGGGTCAGACAGTGCATGTGATTTGTGCATCCCATATAATTCCCCCTAACATACCAGGGCCCGAAGTTAGGCTCGTGTGGATAGTCTCTCGTTCTTCAACTGGAACAGTTGTTTCCTCAGAAATAGGGAAAAATGGCTCCCCTTCGAAGTCTTCCTGTGTATATACATCGTCGGGTATAGGAATCTTGCTCAATTCTTTAAATAACTGCTCCTCTGTTAAATCATCGGGAGTAGAAGGTTCAACCGGTAAAGAGGCCCTTGAGGGGAAACCCCCCGGAGAGGCTGGGATTTCCTTAGACTCGTCAGCACAGGCCTCATCTCCTCTATATACATTTAAGTCTTCGTCATCCTGGATAGTTATTGGCGAAGGACTCTTATGAAATTTAGTTGTTACCGCTGCCTGTGACGTTCCTTCTCCCTCGGTCGGGGGCACGTATTTGTAAGGTTTGCCACCCACACTAAGTCCAAACCTTATATCCAGAAGGCGGTGCTTGTGAAGATTCTCGTCAGTAATACATTTTTTGATCTTTAGGAAGTCGGATTTGCTTTTCATAAGGAGGGACAGTCGATTATTGTACATCGAGCCTTCCGTCTTTGGAAAGGTGTGATCTGCATAGAGAAAAGATGCACGTTAGCGCTTCGATTTCTTAAACAAGTTATTCATTCAAAGGTTTAAATTTTACTTGATTTAAGCCATCTTCTTGAACACCCGGCCTGTCTCTTTATATAGAACCAATCGGCCTTGGGATCCCCTATGTTGCTGCAACCGTCAGATAAGACCTTCCTATTTGCTACCGATTCGAAGAAAGAAAAATTTGGGGTTGCCGTAGAGCGATGCTTGAAAAGGTAATAGAATTTCAAATCTTTAAACGTGAGCTCAGTTTGCAGGATTTCCGCATATGCAATGTATAGAGTGTATAGGGCTGCGTAGGCATTGGGATGAAGCTGCATCGGAGCAATACCCAATCGATTTAAGGTTTCAATGACGATGGGAGGAAACGGAGGAATAGCGCCTACCCAGCACATGAGTCGGCTAACTGTCATATACCCCTCCGGAGCCAAATGAGGTCTATCTTCGCTACCAGGTGTCCTCACATCCTCCCAGGGGATCCCGTGTTTCAAGCAAATTCTCTTAAGCTTTATGTCATCAAGTTTGGAAGCTAAAGAGTCAGTGAATTTCTCTATTTCTATTGCACCAGGAATCTCGTCCGGAGCTCGGTAGTCTACTTTGGACTCATCATCAAGCGAGGTACTCTCAGACGGATCCGATTCCATTTCTGCCTCATATTCAGATCCAGAATCCTCAGCCTCTGGATTAATTGGAAGAACCTCGGGGTTGTGGTGCTCATACACCTCGGGATCCATCTCTGTATCAGATCTTGAAGGGGAACGGTTATCCGACATTACTGTTTACGCGAGTAAACATGAGAAATAAGAATATAATTGCCTGAACCTCGTGCATGTGCAAGTGTGTATGATACAGAAAAGTAAAGTCACAAAGCGGATAGAATATGCTGTTAAGTCCTATCATTGTTCAGTCCAAGAAGTTCATCTCATGGGCTCTAACCTAACTGTTCAGAATCTTGTGACTGCAATGTATTGATCAAAGTTCAAAACATATGTTGGATCGTCATCTTGGCTCGGTTCGTAAGGAGTGCGCGGGTCGGATCGTGGAAAGCATGGCGGATCAGGGTGAATGGATCGCCCCCTTCTTTGGATCGTGATGCAGCATGGATCGGGGTTCCTGTCGGATTGGGCCAACCCCCCACGATCCACTTTACCACATCTCCATAAACTAGTGCTCCTCCATGCCACGACCCGATCCGCCACTCAAATTAACACTTCATCATTATCTCGTCATTCTCCTATCTCCATGGTCTGATCCACTATTCAACTCAACGCGCTACTGCCACCACCACGAACCGATGTGCCGCGATCCGCTGCCTCACCATCGCCACGACCCAAGCTGGCATTCTCCTCCTTCTTCTTCCTTCTCTCTCTTCCCCTCCTCCGAACTCGAACAACTAACGCCTATGGCACCAGATCCCTCCTATTCTTATCTCAAATCAATGGAAACTCAAGTAAAACGAAGAAAGAGATGCTAGAATGTGTTTTTGACGTGATTACCTGTCTTAAAAAGTGAAGAAATACGAGTTTTTTTTCTATTTTGGGATCAAAGAAAGTATGGGTTCGGTCTAAACTTCGAGCGGCTGAACAAAAGAAGAAGGAGAGAAGGAGGAAGCGAGGTCGGGCCTATATAGGAAAATTCGTGACCGTTGGCCTTCCTCTTTTTGTCTTACACGAATCGTGAGGGCCTGATGGGCCACGAAGCCAAGCCCATCGGGAAGATAGGGCGGTCCCTTGACTGGTTCGTGAGAGGGACGAGCCCGCTAAGCCCAAGGCGCACCTAAAGATTGCATCATAGCGAACACCGCTCCTTGTGGACCGTGAAAGCACGGACGATCCGATCCGACAAACACTCATGAAAATGAGATTTCATAAATATTCATGGAAATTTAGAAAGTTCACCTGACAATCACTCGACAAATTCGACAATGAAGTCTCCAAAAATTCCAGAGATAGAAATTACCCGATAAATAGAGACATGATTAAGGATTTAACCGATATTTATACCAATCAAGGAATGCGACTTTCCAAAGTGACACAACATTTTAGGTAGACGCAACCATTGATTTGCATCCCCCTATGAAAAGATGTTTCCGCAGTTTCGAAGCATATTCCATCTCTGATAAAATATACTTCGAGGGGGCAAAATGTTGGCTAGCTTTTTGACCAAGCCACCAAGGTTCACACACAAAAAGAAAATATGAAGTTTCACACCTTTAACCCTCGAAGACCCGATCGGATCGCCATACTCCCCTCGGCTCGCGATCGCCCCCCCTTTGACCACGATCCGATCCGTCCATCGCTAGCTCGATCCGATCCGATCCCCGAAGCTCATGGATGATGACCAAGACCAAGTCCACCACGATCCGAGAATGCAGGATCTCGCGACACGAGTCACCAACTGTCATATTGACCAATTCTTCATTAAGCTACGATCACGATCTGATCCGAGCAGGAAGACACGATGATGGCCACGGACTTGGTCATCCACGATCCGATGTTTAAGGAGATCGCGACACCTGTCCACAACGGCTCATTTGACTAATTCTTCATCAAGCTACGAACCGGCCCGAGATCTTCGGGATGTGGGCCACGTATGACCGCGATCCGTCACCAGAAATCAGCTATAAATAGCCCAGAGCTTGGCATTTTTCAGGATCTTTTGGCAGTATTGAGTATTGATTCCACCATTACTATCATACCACTATTTCTTATTAGTTTTACTTCGAGATTACTGAGAGAAATCATAATTGTAAGAGTGAGTTTGAGAGAAATCATTGGTCGTACCAGCATTCAAAGTATAATCAATAGCATATAAAGTGGACGTAGGCTCGTTAACGCCGAACCAATATAAACCGTGTGTGTTCTCTGCTTTTTCCTCATTTTTCAGTTATAATTCTCTACAAATCAGAACAATATGGGTGTTAGAGCCAAATTTTGATCTAACAGTTTCGTTCCTTTGAACAACAGCTGTCTCTTTTAAACAAGTGTAAGTGCCGCTTTTTTTTTTTTTTTTTTGAAGAAATGCGGTTTTTAAAAAAAAACAAATGCAGTTTTCTGTTTGTACAAATGCTTTTTTTTTAACAAATTCCGTTTTTTTAAATCAGTGAAGTTTTTTTAAAAAAAAACAATTGCAGTGCAATTTTTTTTAAAAAAAAACAAGTGCGGTGCAGTTTTTTAATAAAACAAATGCGGATTTTTTTTGGAACAAATGCAGTCTTTTTTTTAACAAATGCAACTTTTTTTAAAAAAAATCAGTGCAGTTTTTTAAGTAATGAATTGTGTATGTGGTTATTTGGAACAATTTCATAACACAAGTAATAATGAAATGAATAATCGGGAGTCTTATTTATGTTAAATTCAAAGTCAAATTAAATATAGCAAGATGACACTAAACCTTGGATATCAAATATACCAAATGATAAGTTGCAATGGCGTCGGTTCAATGTAGAGCACACTCACCAATGGGGTAAATTAATGAAATCCAAAAGCAGCCATATATCTCATTGTGCATATACAAAATGTAATAACAACATTAATATAAAAATGCAAGAAAACAATTGCAATGTCTTTTGGCTTATCTAGTAGTGAGTTTATGTGTTTGTTTGGTGGAGCAGTTTCGGTTTTGGTCTGCTTGCTTCTTGTATTTGTTATGTTAAAGTAGCTGGCATGTTTACTTGTAGTTGGTTACTGGCTTCTTTAGTGGTTTTTGTTCGGTATGGGTATTTGTGCCTTTAATATGGGATGATATTTGTTTAGTGGAATTGTTGCACTGGGAAGTTTGTTTTTATATGAAGGTTTATGCATGTTGTCGTGGATTAGTTAAAGATGTTGTGATATTGATGGAGTGTTCCAAGGATTTTGGACTAGTTAAAGCTGCTATGATATTGATGAAAGATTTCTGCATGTTGTCGTATGCAGACCGTTGCCCGTCTTTACGGCCTCAATACTTTGTCTATGTCGATGGCTTGGTTCTCAAACTATTTTACATGCTAGCTACAGTTTTACATAACTTACTTTGTACAACCCATAATTATTATTTTTTGATAGAAATTTGCTTGTTGCAATATCGTATATGGGGATGGAAAAAAATTGGGTGCATTTACATAGGTAAAATTATGCTTTTAGCTTAAAATTTAACTTAAAGTTTATAATAATGATTTTGTTATCATTAAGTATTTTATTTTTACTATAGAACCAATACGGAGTACGGGCAAGGAACAAGGAATTTTGTGCATGCAGCAAAGAAGAATTCAGGAAAAATTGAAAAAAAATTGTGTCCTTGCTTGGATTGTTGAAATCTTACTCGCCATTGTGATGACATTATCGTTGAGCATCTGATTATAAGAGGAATGGATCCTTTATACAAGTGCAGTAAGTGTTATAGTCATGGCGAGCAAATAAATGTAGCTGAAAAAGTGAAGTTGGATGACACATATGACTTATTTCAAGCTATTCATTTTGAAGATGAAGACTTTGTTAATCATACTTTTTTCTCAGATGATAAACAAAATGATGATGCACAAGAGCGAACAGATGATTTCCATAAAAATTTGGAAGATGCGGAAACACCACTGTACCCTAATTGTGTAGATCAAACGAAATTATCTGCTATCACTGCATTGTATAATCTTAAATGTGAAACTGGATTATCTGATAATGGTTTTGATAAGCTTCTAAGTGTGCAACAATTGTTATTACCCAAAAATAATGTCCTTCCGAAGACTTTGTATGAAGTAAAGAAGTTTGTCAAAGTATTTGACATGGGATTTGAGAAGATTCACGCCTGCAAGAATGATTATTGTCTTTTTAGGAAAGAGTACGAAGATTTGAATACATGTCCGAAATGTGGTTGTTCGAGATGGGAGATAAATGAGCGGATGAAAGATATAATGCAAGGTATTCCGACCAAAGTATTGCGATATTTTCCAATTATTCCAAGATTCAGAAGAATATTTAAATACCAACAGACGACAGAAGATCTAAGGTGGCATTCTAATAATAAAACCAATGATGATAAAGTGCGTCATCCTGTGGATTCTTTGACATGAAGCATGGTGGATGATAGATGGAAACCATTTTCAAGTGATCCAGTAACTTTCGGCTTGGTCTTGCTACTGATGGTTTCAACCCATTTGATATTAAGAGCTCCAAGTATAGTTGCTGGCCAGTGATTCTTATGACATATACTCTCTCACCTATATTGTGTATGAAAAAATAGAATATTATGTCCTGGTCCAAAGCAACCTGGGAATGATTTCGATATATATTTGGCTCCTTTAATAGAAGATTTGCAGCACTTATGGAGTAACGGGGTGAAGATTTACGATGCATTTAGCAAGACGCTTTTTAATTTAAAAGCAATTTTTTTATGGACTATAAACGATTTTCCAGCAAACGAAAATTTGTCTGGATGTTGTGTAAAAGGCAAAAAAGGTTGTCCATTATGCAGGGTTAATACTCATCATCGATGTCTAAATCATAGTCGAAAAATTTCCTGTATAGGGCATAAATTTTTTTTGCCTTTGTCGGATCCATTAAGAAAACAAAAGGCTTGTTTTGATAACAAAGCGGAGAAAGGTAACAAGCCAAGAATTCTTACAGTTGGAGATATTTCTGTTATTTTGAGATATTTCCCAAACGATTTTGGAAAAAATTGAAAATGTTGAAATAAAAAAAGGCAAGAAGATGAAGAAAAGAAAATGCATTGCCAACAAAAAGACAGAAATGATCCTACAAAAATAGAGCTATCAAGGTGGAAAAGAAGATCAAATTTTTTTGAGTTACCATATTGGGAGGTTTGTGTTCAAAATTTATTTTGTTTCGTAATAATCTAACTATAAAATTACATAATATTAAATTGTTTTATTAATGATAATTATAGGAACTTCCACTCCGCCACAATTTAGATGTGATGCATGTTGAGAAAAATGTTGGCAGAAGTTTACTCGACACAATGTTGCTTGATAGCAAATCAAAAGATGGTATTAATTCCAGAAAGGATTTAGAGGATTGAGGAATTTGACATGCTTTATATGCACAACCTCGTGGGAAGAGAACATATCTTCATCCAGCTCCATCCACTTTGTCTAGTTCCAAAAAAAAACATTTTGTAAAAGACTGTATGACTTTAAGGGGCCTGATGGTTACTGCTCAAATTTCAAAAGATGTGTGTCATTGGAGGATTGCAAAGTTAGTGGACTGAAGTCGCATGATTATCATGTTTTAATGCAACAAATGCTATCAGTTGCAATGAGAGGATTGCTTCCAAAAAAGCCAAGGAAAGCAATAACTTGATTGTGTATATATTTTTAATAAAATATGCCAGCGTGTTCTTGATATAGAGAAGTTGCAACAAATGGATTAAGTTCATATTCATACAATATTTATGGATTCAACTAGGTTAAGTATTCCAATTCATGACCATATTTTCAGTTATGGTTAAGGTGTGCTCGACCTCTCACATTGAGCCTGCCATTTGTGGATGCTGGACATGTCGGGTGGGTCCGGGTAGACTTATTCCATAAATTTGGCTTAACCTCGTGTTGTAGCACGTCTCGTATTTGTGCACTTAGACCTCTCACATTAGATTCAACCCTTGCGATCGCTGGAATGCCGGTCGGTTCGAGGTAGACTTCCACCGTAAGTGCAATCTAACCTCGTGTCATAAGTGCATTAACAGTTTCTTATTACTACGACCCTAGGCATGTCATTATTATCTAGTTTTCACCTATGTCGTTATAAGTTATAGGTTTCATGCCCCTTTTTCCCCAGTTATGTTCACAATGAATTATAGGTCCAAATTTGTGTATATAAACATTATTCAATTTATGCCAATTCTAATTTTCTCCCTCCCCGTTCCTTAACTAGTGCATTCGCATATACTTGGTAGCATTCCTAGGCTAGAAAATAGCCTGGCCATAAACAATAAAAGGAAAAGGTGATGGGAAGATGACAAAAAAATGATTATTCTAACATAACATGCATAAGCATAAACTGGCATAGTGATAAGGTGGACATATGAGAATAGATCTAGTGAACTTGTGATAATTAAACTAGTTCTATCATATTAAGGATGTCATATAAAATATAAATAAAAATTTAGATGTCCAACAGTTTAGGTCCAATATGATAAGCATAAGGTGATTCAAATAATAAGCTAGATCTAAAAATCAAAATTAGATCTAGCATAATAAAGGTTTCAGATCTACATCATAGTTATGTCCAAATGTCATATAGTCACAAGTTATAATAGATTCAATATGATAAGGATTGAGAATCAAGTCATAACCAATTCAGAATGTCATAGATTCACAATTTACAACAGATCTAGCATAATTTAGTCACAGGAATGGATCCAAACTATAGTCATACCATTGTACTTTTAATCATTTAATTCTAAAAGCAACGTGAAACTCACAATGTTTGGATTAGAAAATAGAAGAAGAACAGATCTACACTTGAATCTCAAATCTCTAATTGCAGAAGAATAAAAGGGTCTGAATTAGTCTAGACACTGACAGAATTTGGCCTCCATTGATTCCCAGTGAAGAAAACAGGAGAAATGAGCCTGTATATATAGCTACTAGCCCTAGATAACCGACTTCCACCTCAGCCCTAGGGGTGTCGACCTACCACCGGGGGGTCGACCCCGGTGTGGGTCGACCCACTAGAGTGGGAATTTTGGCGCTCTCCAAATTTTTGATTTTTGAACTATTTCTGGATAAGTTTGGTCTGATACACACACACACAAACACACACACACACACACATACATATATATATTCTACGCATATACAAACTTCAAACCCTCATAACTTCTTCATACGGTGCCCGTTTTACACAAATCAAATGTCTATCTTGACCAGAATTTCGAGAAGGACGCAATGGTGCAGTCCGTTTCCCATATTTATGAGTATTAAATCAATTATTATTTATTTTACCCTCTGTATTGTTTAAATTATAGGGTGTTACAAGGAATTAGGAAATAGCCGAAAGAAGTAATAAGGTAAATCATAGAAAATATGCAAAGTATCAATTCACTCTTTATTACTAATTGATTTGAGTACATAAGGGTTTTCAAAGGAAATCCCCAAATTAATTAAGAAATTAGGGTTTACCCCATAATAATGAGTACAAGATTGGGGAATGAAAAAGTCCCCTATAATGTAACCCCTGGGGTCTTATTTATAGACAAATTGAAACCCCTTTTGTCCTTGGTTCACCTTCTGGTTCCGGTTGTCTTGGCTTCAGCCACCTTTCTAACATTGTTATCGGGTATAACTTGGTCTTTAGTATGTCGGTATGGACTTTCAGAGAACTGGTTCCGGTCTTAGGGGATTCTCTTTGATGTTGTTTCTACCTTCCGTATCGATACCAAGCCCGTTGGTATGGATAACTTCGGGAGTGGATTTTGGCAATAGGTTCTGTTTCTGCCTCCAAGTTTTCATAATGCTTGCTTTTGTGCTACGCTTTCTCATGAGCTTGGAACTGTCACCACTTTCGGTATAGACACTAAGCAAATTAGTGCGGATAGATATTCTTCTTATAACTTTGGTTTACTTTCGACGAGTCCTGAAAATTGGTTTCAGTCTTATGGAAGCATGCTTTCGGTATATCTACGAATGGCTTTAGATGTTGTGTCTTGGTATTCGACAAGCCTTGACTCAAACAGTTAGCTTTCGGAGTGTTATCCTTGAGTCTAATGTCTTTATATCCCCTTGTATCGGCACTAATGTCGATAGCCCTTCGTTTCACTTTGCTTATGTTTCGGATAATATAGAGTCCCTTCTTTGTTTCGGGTCTCGGGTCATTGGCTTTCATTTCTTGCTTTTCTTTATTTGTCTCCAACTCGTTGCGCTATGCTTTCAAACCTAAGTCATGTTGATTGCCCTCCGTGTTAGTATTGCTTTATCACTATACCCCTTCGTATCGATACCGAGCTTTTCTCTTTTATGTTGGTGCCGTTAGTTTACTGACCAAATCACTTCTTTTATGCTTCCAGCTTTAACCTGACATCTGCTGCATTCTTTTGGATCATTCTTTCATGTTAGTTGTGGTCCAATACTCCTTCATCGACAACAGGCATCGGTTTTGAATTTGGTAGTAACATTCCCCCCTTTGTAAAGGGGTAATTTTGACTTTTCAAGTCAAAATTTGACAATTGTACTACAATTCGATCTCCCGCCTCTTGGTATCCTTCAATCGATTCGTTGATTAAATCATGTTTTTGTGGCTATGATTTAAGAAATATGACGACATAAATACTCTTTCTTCTTCCCCCGTTTATTTTTACGTGCAAATCATATTTCTCAAACAAGATTAATGTTTCTCAAGATTTCTACCAGCTTTTCTTTTAGAATTTCAAGTTCGATTCTCTTTAAGTATCTCTATTTCGATTAGAAGTAGAAATCGAAATCATGCTTTCAATCTGACTAGGAAATTGATTAGGGTTTCATGTATTAAGTATAAGTTAAACGATGATGACAACTTAGATGATGATTAATGGTGAATAACTTTGGTCCTCAATTTTCCTAATACCTTAGGGTTTAAAATGCAAAATTGACATACTAAAGGTTAATTTCTATTGTGAAGAAGGATGATATGCTTCTTGTATAAGTGAATTCGACACCCATTGTTGTTGACTTTCTTTAGTTCTGATTTGGCCAACACTAGTACTTGTATTTACTTGGCTTTCGACCTAATGGGTATCGGTTTAGTACGAAAATTATCGAAAGCTCTGTTTCCCTTTCAGTTTTAGTGTTGGAAAAATTGGGAGTTCAATGTTGAAGCGTTTTTATCATGATTTCACTTGTATCGGATCTTGAGACCGGCTAGGCCTTTGGTGATGACACTTAATCACGTGGTTACGGTAAAACCGACACTTAGTACTATCAGTATTCTAATTACCCAGACACCCACTTTTTTCTCTTTGATTTTGGCTTCAGGGTAGTTAGTTTGGTCATCACTGAAGACTTAACTATTCCTAAGCATGTGTAACTTATGATTATGTGTATGAACTTTGCTATGATTAACTCTTATGATTAATTTGATGCCTTATAGTATAAGTTTCTAGTGTTAATAAGTTTTTATGTTGTTAGCTCACTTATGGATGCCATGGGAATATTTACGTAAAAGAAAGTGTTACTAATATTTATGTTATGAAATTATATCACCTGGCAGCATTGTGCCTGGTAAAAAGAGTACTGATAAGTCAAAGTCCAAGGGTTCTGGTACTCGCGGGTAAGGAGGGAGTTTACCCTGAAGCAGTCTCTTATTGCTCCTCAAAGGATAGTGAAAACCATCCTTGAAAGTTTTGTGATATCTCGCGTAGATGACATTTCAGCTATTGCAAAAGACACCTTCCAAACACCCTAGAGTGATACTTTGCATAGTCGCAATTCATATTTGGCATGAGGGCTTCTTTCCTTTTCCATCTTTCATATTCAAGCTCTTATGTGATCCTCGGGATTGCTCCTATCCAGCTCTCACCGAACACCTACACTCTACTCTTATGTCTTGAAATTCTGGCCATTGGGTCAGGCCAGGCTTCCCTTAGCCCTATTCTCATTCGTTACTTGTTACGATTCTCCAAAAGTGCGGAGTCACCTATCTTGTGGGTGAACCCTATGAGGAAGCTGATAAGTGACAATATAAACAAGTCTAAGTCTTGGAAAGACCATTTCTTTTACATCAGGTGTCCTCCTGGTATATCGAGAAACTTGGCTGATCTTGTTGTGTTTTTTATTTTTGGAGGATGATTATGTTATTTACATTCTTTTGTTTGACCCTTGTTTCTACTCAAATCCTTCTTCCAAGAACATAACATTGTCGAACGAGAAAGCTCAAGTTTCTCAAACCATTTTCAAGGCATATGAGAGATTGGGACGCCGATTACCCTTGCTTACCATGAATAGGATTCATTATTATGACCTTCTTCCTCCAGGAAATAAGATTTTGGGACAACCGCCCATTCACTTTTCTGGGACTAAGAGCTTATCCTTGGGTTCCAACACATTCAATGCATTATCCCCCATATTCTAAGATACTCTATGTAGGACCTTTTTGCTTTTCCAGCATGCTTTCATATTTAATGTCTTATATTTATTATTCTTGCATTCTTGATATGGATACTTCTGATCAGAAACTCCCGCTTTTGAAAATATCTTTGCTCTTGATGCTTTTGCTCAGTCTAATGTTGTCGCTATAAAAAGACTTGTAGGACTTACTTATGAGCCATCACCAAAAAGGCAAAAATATGACACTTCCGCTGGTTCTTCTGATGATGTTATCATTACAAATGAAGTGCAGACAACCCCTAGTCCCACTGTTTCTGGTGCTGGGGCTGTTCTTGATATCAGTTCTTCACCTGAAGTGAGTCCTAGAAATAAACTCACAAGTGATTCTTTGACGCCCGAACTTCTGAATGCATTTGACTCAAGGAAACATAATTTACTTCCATCTTCATCCTCTCAGCATGTTAGTTTTCCCAGTCCGCCTACGTCCACTTTGAATATTTATAAATTTGTGAATCTTGCTTTTTCCTCTACCAAAGTTGCTAGTATTTCACTGCCCTCTATGCCTTTGGATTTGGAGAACTTCTATCGACAATTGGTCAAGGAACAACTTTTAGCATGAATTTATCCTTCCTGGTTCCTCTTTCATTTTGTGACTTTCGCATGAAGGTTAATATGTCCCTTTTTATTCCTTTTAAGTTGACCAAAAGATGGCTATTTTTAAGGGAATGGCTCCTTCATCTTAAACTGAGATTATCTCACTTAGGTAGGAGAACACTGCCTTGAAAACTAAAATGATACCTTGTCCCAGGCAAAGGAAAAGAGCGATGGTGAGTGTGAGAGACTAAAGGCCTCTCTTGAGAAGGGAAGGCAGGCTGAAGATAGTTTACCCAACTAGGTTTCACTTCTTAAAAATAAGCAGGCGGAGATGGAAGCCACTCGTGCTGATGAGTTAAAGAAAATGGATGATAAGCTTTCTAATGCAAGGAAAATAATTCATGAGGACAGGAGCAAGATGTCTGATTTTTTGAAAGATCATCTCCCGAGGATTGTCACGGAATATTATGAAGATGCCTTTTTCCTTGCATTCTTTGATAATTTCGAAAGGTTTCCAGGGATTGAGTTTACTTCTGTCCATCCTTTGGCTTGGAGAAAAGTCACGGAAAGGATTGACTTGGCTAAACGGAGATCTAAAGTGCCAAAGAAAGACACGCCTAAGCCTGAAGGCCTTTTATACATCGAGGATTTGCCTGATGATTCCGATGATGAAGATCAATATTTAGTAACTGATGATGTTGTTGATGATGCAGGCAATGATGGAGGTCGACGAGACGAGTCCGATAAAGATGTCGGCAACCCACTCCTTACCGCTAGAGACACGCATAATTCTGAGGGAGCCAACTTTGGTCCTTTAGGCACCCCGTCTGGTCAAGACCCAGCCATGTCTCCTACCAGGAAGGATGGTTCTTCTGAGCTGAAAGAGAAGGGACTTCCTGTTCAATCTGACATTCCTATCTCAAAGGTATGGCTTTCACTTTTTAAATGCTTTCTTCCTTCTTGAGCTCACAACAATGATTAATTTCCTTATGCTATGACAGAAAATTTCTTCCATAAAGATGTAATTTCAATAAATGCTTCTCGTTCATTGTTTTTAGACTAAAAGGAGGACTCTCAAGGAGCCCGTCTCATAAACCTGGGAATATAACTTTGAAGGAAAGCCTGGATGTACTTGTATGAAATACTTTTGATTTTCTTTTAACCTTTCTGGTGACCATTACGACATAGTTTTGATAAGACTTATGAACATCCATGTCGTACTAACGTATAATATAAATGACATGTGTATTGATGAGTATGCTTGTACTTTTGTAATTTGTGGAGATGTGTATTACTACAACATTTCAAGAATTGTATAGGTAAAATTCATGCGGTAATCTTTCTTTAAAGAGCACGATGCTATTAGTGTCGTCTTTCGATAGCTAGATTTTGCACATCATTGTATTTTGTCTATGAGTAGGGGAATCAATTCCAAACTCCCTCCTCTCAATTTAGGGATGAATCACTAGCAATTGTAGAACAAAAGGACATTGTCAGGGAAGCTCCTACTTTGAGGCAGGAAAGGACCTACTATCTCTAGAAGACAGCTAACAAAATTTGAATGAACAAGTGTCCATTTTATAGAGTCAACTTAAAGAGAGAGATAAAACTATATTTGAGCTGCAAAGGCAATCAAGGGTTAATCCTTCTACCAATCGGATGAAGAAATAAGTAAATCACTTCGTCGAATTAATGAACTTGAAGTTTAACTGGTGAAACAAAAGCAGGCTATGCATCCTTAGAATACGCTTTAAAAGAATCATGACTTGGATTAAGGGGCCTAGTCAATACGAAACTCTTCTATTTTGCTGTCATAATATGGTAGTAGAATGATACATAAATGTAAAAATACTTGATGTGGCAACATTTTGCATATGGAGACTTAGATAATTTTGTAAATAAATTTATATGGATGTCACTTGACATCTAGTTTTGTACTCTTTATGAGAATATTTTATCCCTGGAGTCTTATTGTACTACTTTGTGCCAATTTAACATACACTATTTAGTGTTTAACCTTGTAAAGTATGTATGATAACTAGCCATTGATATGAAATAGAATGCGCATTATATTCTCATAATAAGCTAATGTATGGTCAAGCAATGTGTTTACTCTTATTTTATATTTCGAAAATAACCATCTTGTTCAATAGTAATTCTTAAGTAATTCTTCTTATGTGAAGTGTCAGGGAGAACATATCCCTTATTATACTTTATTTTCCATGAAAATATTATAATTATTTGCACTACAAATTTTATTTGAATAAAGGGCAAGAAATTCATGCATATAGATTAAGAAAATCTCCCTGAGCAAGATGGAATATCACTATCTTTGTTTGAAGGCTTTTAGGTGGTAGAGTCAAGTCATTGTCTAGAGTATCGACAATAGACCTCTTCTCAAGAATAAGAATTGGAATCTTATGACCTAGATGAGGGTATTAGTAAAGAAAGTCCCAAAACACCACTTTTGTCAATTATTAGAAGTCCCGATTCAGAACACAAATTTGTGTATTTGATGGAAGACCAGGTACCCAAATCTGGTATCAATTTATGTCCCGAATTAACCCAGATTCGGGCATTAGATGATAGACCAGAAATTCTCCTCTGGTAATAATTAGAAATCCCGAGTGGGGTATTTAATGGAAGACCGGAAATCCTCTTCTGGAAATGATATAAGTCCCGAACCAGCCTAGATTCAGTTATTTGATAGAAGACAAAAAACTGTTTTTGGTAATGATAGAAGTCCCGAACCAACCCAGACTCGGGTATTTGACGGAAGACCAGGTATCCACATCTGGTATTAACAGAAGTCCTGAACTAACCCGGATTAGGTTATTTGATAGAAAATAAGATATCTTAACTGGCATTTAGTATTGTTTGCGCCAACTCCAGCCTTATTTCTTAAAGCAGAGGTTGTATGTGCTTTCCGAGCTCTATTTTTGAGCCTTCATTCCCTTCCATTAGGATTTTGTGCAAGCAGAGGCGACTGCATGCTTAGAATGCTCTTCCATAACTTTTGTTCAATTTTCTCGGGATTTTACGTAAGCAGAGGATGTACATGCTTACTTAGCCACTCTTTGGGCTTCCATTCATCTAAGTAGAGGATGTACATGCTTTGCTGGCCACTCACTAGGAATGCGCATCCGGTGCGCTTGGCTAGCTTATTCTCAAGTAGGGCCTAAGGAATTACCCAGCCTCCCTCTAGGAGGCGCCTTACCCTGCCATCGTAGGTGGTGATAAGGGCATAGATGCTTTCAACGGGCCATTGTAGACGCGGTTTTAAGGCTTACTCTTTTGATGCTCTACCCCGGCCATCGTAGGCCGTGGTAGAGGCTTACACCACACCCCCTCTAAGTGGTGTCTTATCCTGGCCATCATAGGCACAGACAAGGGTTTTTGTTCCCTTCTGCGGATAACGAGGAAAATAAGCAGAGGTAGTACATGCTCTTCTGCGAGTAGAGGTAGGACCTGATTAGTTCATAGCAGAGGCGGGACGTACACTTCTCCAAGCAGAGGCAGGGAGTGCTAATTAGATTCTCCGTCCTGACCATTTTCGGTGTGGATCGGAAGCTTACGCTTTTGGTGCTTTAAATTGGCCCTTTTTGATTTGGGCGTGGAGGAAGGCTTACACATAACCCCCCCTCCGAGGGGTGCCTTGCCCTGACCATCTTGGCGGTGGCAAGTGTAACAACCCGCATATTTAACGATAATATATTTAAATATTTTATTTAAATTTAATGTCGTTAATTGTTAACCATATATGTGTCCAAAAATCCACATTTTTCCAACGGATGAATTTGGACTCGTAACCACTTTCGTTGACTTCAAAATTCTGTTTACATGTTCAAAAACTATAAACATCGATATATTTCGAGTATGTGATAATTGGGACTTTGGTTGGGGATTGGATGGCTAAACCTAGCCTACTTCCTTATAACCAAACCAACCCCTTTCTCTCCCATTCACTCTAACACTTCAAAGAAAATAGAAAATAGAAAATAGGAAAAGTGCAAATCCAAAGAGAAGCTTAGGTATGCCTCCTCTTCATCTTCTCCAACTCAAGTCCTCTTTAATTTCTGAAATTTTCTAAACCTAATTCCTTGTAAATTCATTTACATGAGTTTAAGTTGGAGATTGGCAAGCTATATGGGAAGAGAGGTTGATTTTGCTAAGCTTTGGATTGACTTCTTTCTTATAGCAAGAAAATGTGAGTTTCTTTAGAACTCACATATATGCCCCAAGCTTTAAGCTAGTATAGTGTGCCTGTGGCACGTTTGAATTGTGTACATATTGTGTATGCATTGGTTGATTGTTTGGGTAGCCCGATTTCCTGGCATTTCTAGGATCGAAAATCTTATTATAAGCTATATTCGGATTGTGTATGCTATAGTTGAAGTTCTTATGTGCGCACAAGTCCTTACAATTTCACTTTAGCATCGCCAAACCATTGCATCGTAGTTTGAATTGCATTTGATTGCTTTGGTTAGAGAATTTATTCGTTTTGGAATTTAAGATCAAAATCATTGCAATCTCGTGTATAAGTGTTTGTGCATGTTATATTTGTGTATTAGAGCATACAAATGACCCCCTAAACATCACAAGACTTGCATTGGTCTGGGCTTGCCCGAAATTAATTTGGATGTCACTGGCATGGCAAACAATTGCATTTGCTTCAGCTCAGACGTCTGACCAAAGCGTAGAGCTCTCGGGGAAAAATAAAAAAAATCATATTATCAGGTCAGACGTTTGACTTGAAGCCTCAAACGTCTTATGCCTGTTTTTGGATTGTTGACTGGTGGAAACCACAATCAAAAGTTTAGGTCCATTTGAGCTCATTCCGGGCCAAGTTTCAGACTATTTTGCCTTTGTTTGTGAATTTTCAGTTTCTCTGGTTCACAGATTTTTGCGGTTCGATTTCATGTACTTTTAATTTATTCATGCTGAACAAAATTATAATTGATAGTCGTGAGATTTTTTTTACGTCATTAAAACTTGAATTCATAGGTTGATCGATGTTTCGATCGCTATTACATGAGATTTTCCATTTGAAATTATATAAAAGGGTTTTAATTTATTAGTATATACCAAATCTTTTACTAAACGATTTCTACCTTTACTCCATTTTAAGAAGTTGTTTTCTAAATTGGTTTCTAATTCGACTTCATTATATGAAGTTATTTTATAAATTGATTTACAAATGTACTAGTATATATTTAATAAACCTTTTTCTCATTCGTATGAGAAATCTAATTAAGCACCTTAGTAAAACCAAGGACTGCAAACCCTTATCCTGTTAATTCGAGTCTTCACATTTTACATGTAAACATTGTTGTTATTTCTTATATGTCATTTTCTGATTATATCTCTTATCCTGTTTCAGTTTATTACGATGAGTACAGCTAGACTGATTCATTTATTGTTTATTTTCTTATAAATAATACTCGGGTCAGACCGAGAATTACAGGTACATCTCATGACTTCTAGCGGGGACCATTCTTGGCTTTTGCTATCTACATTTGAGTTGTAGTTATTGATTTTTTTTATGTATATGAGATAGCGACATCTTTGTGTATACTTTTGGCTAGAGCTTGTACCTATTCTTTTGTTGAATAATGGATCGACTATGACCACTATCTTTGCATTTATACTCATGTGTTATATTCATATCTATATTCGCTTTAGTGATACGAATATCTGTGTATGACTCTGATTTTATTGTTATGTATTTTATATTGCTTTCCGAATTATATATAGCCACTGTGTAGTAGATTTGAACTTGATTTAGATGTGTCAGATTTCCTCATGAGATTTGAAAAGGTTAGACTACATTATCTGACATATTTAGCACTCATTTAAAGCTAATATACAAATAGTCTCTCCTCAACAGCCTATTCTTCGGGTTAGCTGACACCATTGCTTGCAATGGCCTTGGCTAACGCGAGTATAGAGGTGGGGTGTTACAACAACGATTTTTGTCCATTTATTCGTTTGACCCATTCCAGGTTATTCCAATGTTTTCTTGATGTATATGTATAATTTCCCTTGTCTAAAGAAATTGATGATCATTCCCTCTAGGACTCTACAATGATACGTTTCATGCCCGTTCACCATATGATAGTAGCAATAGGGTCCTTCCAATTTGACTTCATTCTTAGGCTTCTTCTTTTGTAATGGTCAATAGTTGAATTCGTGTTTGGTTAGTAAGTAGATATTCTTAATGAATGTTTTAAGTTTGCATTCTCTCAGTGATCTTGAATCAAAGATCCCTTTCTTCATTGGAACTTAATCCTTTTGTTACTCAACTTTGTTTGTTCCTTCTTATCCTTAAGCTTCCTCTTCGAGGTGCAACCTTCTTAAACCACTTTAATGTAACATGTTTAGGTTTCTTTAATGTTCTTTGCTCAAATATTCTCTTTAGCTTGTGCGTAAATGGCCTCTTTTAGGTGAGTGAATAGGTTACACCTTTTTGGGGTAGAGCCACATATGACAAAGATAGCCGTCAGACCTATGTGGAAAGGGTTAATACTCCAACGGTCAGGGTTATATGGTTCTACTTCCTTTCTTCCTCTTCCAACTTGTAGGGCTTCCAATATAAGCCTTTGTTATTCCATCACTCCCGGGTCAGAAATATCTGACATAGCCATTTGAGATCCGGAAGATTCTTGCTGGGATCCTTCACCCCTCATTTCTGCTTCTTCAAAGCTTCAGTCCAATCTCGGACGGAACAACACAGTTAGAAATGTAGGAAGGTTAACAACAGGGACGGAGGTTCAGGCCCTCCTTCTAGTGCAAAAATGTTAACGATATTTTTCATCAACACCGGAGATAGGTGTAAGGAAGTGGACCTAAGGATAGAATGGTATTATTTAGTTCCCACAAGATTGAGTTAGTTCACCATTTCCTAGATATCAAGGTTTAGAGCCCAAAGATTAGTTATTCTTCCCTCAAAGGGTAAGTATCACGCTTATGAGACCCAACAACCTACAGTTACCTTAGGATAAGGGTTCTCTAAGTGTAACACAAGTTAGGGAGCTAAAAGGCTTATAGAAGGGTATTTTGGTAATCTTAGAGAAAGGCTAAGGCTTTCATATGAGGCACTTGTTGCAAAGAAGACATAAGGAAATAGGTGAAAGAAGTAATAAGGTAAATCATAGAAAATATGCTAAGTGAGATGAACTAGACTTCCCCGATCCCCGAAGAGACAGAGGAGCCCAGATTGTTTTGAGAACACGACACATCAGACATAAACAATAGAACATTTCATTACTATTACAACAATTTACATCAAAGTACAAGAATATATCAGAGTTCAAATAATACACAGCAGAAAAATATCAATTATTAAATTACAAAATAGCGGAAAATATGTACATAAATATAATGTGCAGTGGAAAACATCAACTACCACAATTGAAAGAAATACATGGATACAAAGCTTTCCAAACGTAGCTCCAGCTGTAATCCAGGATCCTAGGAAAAGAAATATCTGCAAAAAACCAAAACTACTAGCTGTCCATGTAGTAAATATGGGAACCCAGAGTTTAGGTAGAAACAATAAACTCCAAGTCAGCTATGGGACCTGTGTGAGACCTAAAACAGTTATTAACTTTATTTTAAAGTTGGGTAAATTAAGGGACCAAGCCGTATAACACGGAACGGGTTCACTCCCATGAATACCATAAAACCAACAATGCAATGCAAAAAGGAAAAACGAAGCCATTATAAGATTCAGGTCCCATCACACAATGCAAACACAAACCGGAGGATAAAGTTTTACCTTATAATGGCCAAACATGCTTGGTACACGAAATTTACCTTTTATTATTACTATAAGTGAAGAAATCAACCTCAAATATAAATGTATCTATCATAGACAACATAGTACCCCATCCTACTATGTCGCCATATTGGTTTACAACTAAAACTGAAAAGTCGCGTATTGGAAATTGGATTCCATCTATGAGTCGAGGCAAGGGTCTTCATCACCGGTTTCAAGACACTCTAGCAAATGCCCTAGTACTCGGACCCGGGCAAGCCCTTGGATATTCAGGGCCAGTCACACTTACTTTAGTGGATTAGTTATTCCTAAACACATGTTTCTTAGTCCTATCGGACCTATCTCTGAGCATTAGAGACTCAATATCCGAGGCGCCTCATTCTATCATCCACATAAGTAAAAATGTCTGGGTTCCACACCATGACACCACTTCTAGCTAGAAAGAAACGTCGTGCACTCCATGCAGTCACTATGCCGTTTTTGACTCATACCAGGGTGTGAGGCTCGGGAATTAATGTTATACACAAAGCTATGCTACTTAAAGCCGTGCTTTGATCATCATCCATAAGGCTCTGCTTTTCAACAAAAGCCTTGATCATTTGCATCTAAGCATGCCACATTGACAATCCACGCTATACGACTGAGGTCCATCAATATATAACCTCTGAGCTCGTACGTCTTAGAGAAGGGTGTTAAGCAAGAGAATAAATTCTCCGCCACCAAATATATATATATATATATATTTAATAGAAATCGATCATCACATAATGAAATCCAATGCCAGACACACATCCATTTACAAGTCCGTTCTAGGTCTGAACGAAACCGGAGGCACCTTATTCCTCGTCCCATATGTCCAATACAGGAGGTCCTCACATATCCGGTCGATCTCCAAGTACGTCTGGATGATCGCCACTTATTACTTTGTCTTGGGTGTACAGCCCAATCAAGACATCAGTAATCATCCAAATGATGTGAAGATCTCCAGTCGTCAACCATCATCTCCATTGTTGATGTTTAGTCACCATATTAGTTATTCAGAATAGAATAGGATAACCCCGGTCTTTCCGAATAACTCGCGTATTTTATAATCAATAATCAAGTACTATAAAAACACATCATACGCCTCATTCCAATTCAGAATATTTTTTTATTCAAATATTCACATTGTAGGGAAAGGTTCCCGTTAATTTTATCAAAGATAAATTCTTTTAAACTTATTCTTTAATCTTCCTTTGGATATCAATTTCAAAAGATTTCATTTTACCCTTTAACAATTCTAAATCAAATTAAGGTTTATAAAACTAGTCAGGATTATAGAGCCTTACCGAAGTAATCATTTATTTATTTATTCCAATCCCAACCTATTCATCCCGAGGAGCAAAACTGGTAGTACTCAATATCTTGCACCCATAGTGTTATCGGTAAAATTAATTACCTTTCCTGTTTCAAATGTAATTAAAGATTTAACTATCGCATGGAGTAAAACTGGTGATACTCCATTCTCGATCATTTCTTAAATTTGATGAATTTAATTACCTCATTCACATTCCAATCTAATTAAAGATTCATTAAAATTCTAACTTGGTTTTAATCTCAAAAATCATTACTTTATGGTTATTCAACTTTAAGAAATTAATCTTGTCTTTAACTGGGTTAAAGAACCAATGTCATTTAAAACACAGTTCACGATAAACCGAAATCATCTTTCATTAACTATGGAATCTTCACAGAAAACAGATCAATATATAATCAATATAAATTTCCATATCAGACTAATAAATAAATGGAACAACGACAAAGCCTTTTAAATTCCATATATAGTAACGGTCTTCCTTTACAGAAGCTCATCTCGATTATTACCAAATCGAATTCCATTCAATTCCAATTTAATATATTAAATTGGAAAACTTTATTTTAGAAAATTTTCCATTAAATCTTAATTAAAAGATTATATATTCTAAATCCTAACTTCACTATTAATTGGGTTAAAGAACAAATGTTATTTAAAACATTGTTCATGATAAACCCAAAATCAACTTTCATTTCAATTCCAATTAAATTGATTAATTGGAAGAATTCATTAAATCTTGGTTAAAAGATTTATTCTTTTTTCAACTGGGTTTAAGAGCAGTGTTATTAAAGACACCATTCACGACAAACCCAAAATCCAACGTGATATTAAATACAAGGCTCTGAATAAAAATAATATCGGCTTATACTCAATATCAAATTCTGAAACTAACGGATATCGTATTTGGAATAGCGACATCTGTATCTTCCAAAATCCTCAACAATCTCCGTATAATCACGGAATCGAATATCAAAATATTCCGAAGATTATTTCCATTCAAATCCATTCTAATTATATGGAATTCCTGGTTATGTAAAAACCCATTCGCAAATCTAATTTATTATTTCTAAAAATCATTGGATTTTTATTCTAGTTATTAACTAGTTGATTTAAATGAAAATAGCTTTTATCCTTTCAAACTCGGAATTTTTCATCCAAAATCTTTCCAAATCATTAGTTATAATATTACATAATTTTTCTATATTTTCATAATTTTATCAAGGCCCTTGCAGTCGGTTTCCAATAACGGCCACCGAACTGCATCCATAGCGACCTTTTCTGAAATTGATTTGGAAATAATTTGAAATCCAACCATTCAAATTTAAATCTCCTATATTCATTGGAAAGATCTTTTCGATACGAACCCAACAGTTTAGGTTTCAGGAGAATCCGACAATCAGATCTCCCATTATGCTAATTCGAAGTTAATGGTTGAAATTCACGAACGGTCGCTGTCGATACGTTCTGTTCAAACCATTTAAATATATATAATATATTTCATCGATTTCCATTTAAAATGTATTTTATAAATCGTTTATAAATTCAATTAAAATGATTTTAACTTCATTTTTAATTTTAAATCAAAATTGAGTATTCCATATCATTATAATATTAAAATGATAGTATTTTCAAAATATCATATTTTGAAATCACATCTTTTAGATACTCATTATAAAACAAATAAAATTGACGGAAATTTCTGTTAGAGTAAAAATGGCGTGTATGTACATAATTCGGCTTCATATACTTTAATACTTTCATGTCCATCCAAAATCGGACATCAAAATCATATTTTGATCTTTCACTGAATATTATTTCAAAATATTCGTTATTTCTGAATGGGAATCAGACTCAATCAATTACCATATAATTTTATTTATATGGATTTTATACATCGCATGTATTCAAAAATAATGATAAACAACTATTGAACATTCAATTCACATCCAGAGTGCAATTTACAACTGTATAAGAATTAAATATTTAAATTACGCTTATAACAGTCTGTAAATCAATTGGTTGACATACAATTAAATCCAAGGGAGATGTGAATTAATTATCATCCCCAGACCCTTGTGGGGTTTCTACCAACAACATTGAATTTAATTAATCAGTGGTTAATAAATTTAACCAATTCTAATTTGATTCGAATTATTTTTCTAATTAACCAATTTTTCCTGTTTAAATTATAAATGGATATTTCTAATTTAATTTCAACTACCACATTAATGTTAACATTATTTTTAGCATGTTACACATTTCAACATCATAAATAAAACGTAACACAGTCAATCAAATCATCCATGGGTTTTCAAACAACAATGAATGTGAGCTAACCGGCACCGTACAACATTTGTGATAATTTAAACTGATAAAAATCAATACTGGAAATCACAACTTTCAGTTATAAAATAAATAATTGTACAAATATTTTGAGTGAGAAAATTCTCACTTTGGTTTTCACTCCGTCGGTCTTTATTCGGCGATGGTTTTAACTAAATTAAACTAAACGTTTAATTTAGTCAAAAATTCTAACTACTTCCAAATTCCTCCTAGTCAGTTCTGAAATGTAGAGTTTGTCGTCACGATCCCAACACTTTCACTTTCACGCGATTTTGTTTTCGTTTGAATAAGTTACAGCAATTTAAACATTAATGACAATAAAAAATTTAATTAACCAACTAATTAACACTTAACCCTCTTATTATTTATCTTCTTCCTATTCGTTTTTATGGAACCCTAAAACTCCATCGTCGACCTCAATTCATCCACCGTCCAGCCTCTTGAAGCCGCCTGAACCAAATTGGACCCCTCTACGTCGACTTACCCTGGCTCGCCTCCCCATGCCGGTGACCGTGCCCATCTCGACTCCTCAAGGCGCCCCAAAATCAAAACCGAACTGCATACCTTTGAGCCATAAATCCATGCCCATTTCAGCACCATAAATGGATTAAAAGATCTCATGTTTCTCTTCAATTTTCATATTATAACTTTAGTTTAATTTTGTCTGTAGAAGGAGAAAAAGAGGTGAAAATAACCGAATGATATCGACCTTCGAAGAGTGAAAGGAGACTGTGGAAATAAATGAAAATAGGGTTAGGGTTTACAATTATATATATATATATATATTAATATTTTAATAATATTAAATTCCAGCTATATTCGTATAACGTTCCGAACTCTAAACAAACTCCAACGGCTAGTGCCCGTAACCAGATACCCCCATTCCGAACACAATGGGATATGTTTCGTAAGCCAACTCTACTGTTTTGATCGGTTTTTAACAAAATTAAAATATAAATTAATATAATGGTCAATATTGAATTTCAACGTACATTTTAATTTACTGGGGTCGCATACTGACTCCAAAAATTATGAAAATTGAAATCTAACAATGTTTTGAAGATACAACTATAACAAAATTAATTTCGTCGAATTTGGAGACTGTTTGAGAAATAGCCTTTTTAAGCTTATTAAATTTAACTGAATTTGAAAACACTTTTAAATTTACTACGCTCACATACTAATTCCAAATGACTTGAAAATTTAAACTAATAATAATTTGACATTCCGGATCCAACAAAAGCGGTTTCGTCGAAAATGGGGGTTGTTTGCGAAATAGTTATTTTTAAGTGCTATATATATTAAAATATAAATAATTTCTATAACGACTATTTTAAATTTTAAACTGGACATAATTAACAATTCATAAAACAAAATCTCAGTTTCTAGCTTCCGTTATGAAATTACAGTTCAAAATATTCCAATGTTTCTTGTTTCATCAAATTCTAATTTATACTGAATTCTGTAAATTCAATTGAAGTTTAAAACCAAAATTTCAAGCTATCCTGCCATTTCGAGTTCGTTTTAATTAAATTTTAAATTTATACATTCTAACTTCTATTTAAATAAATTATAAATCGTTAATTCTCAAAATAAATCATTTTAAATTCTTAAAATCCATTAAATTAATTAAAAATAAAATTTTAAATTGGTTCCAAAATCTGCGTTATTACAATCTCCCCCACTTAAAATATTTTTGTCCTCGAAAAGGAAGATAGAATCGAAGGTTTTTTACATAATCAACTCCACCTTCGCTTCACTCAAGTTCTTCAACTTTTTAGTTTCTAAGAACTTTCTCATTTCTCAAAAATTTGGATAACGCTTTAAATTTTCATAAAAAAATCGCCATAACCTCCTTTGTACGGGCTGATCGGTAAAACCTCAACTTGCCTCATAGGGCCCTCATCAATCAAAAAGAAAAAGAAAAAGCCAAGCGGCTTGCCAAACGGCTCATAAAATCATCATAAACCCAGTAAATACAGTAAACACGTACCTATTAGTTGGGCATACAATTTTATTCCTCTTCTTAGCTTCTATGCTATGACCTGTTCAATATGTACACATGTACATATATGTAATCAATTTTCAATTCAATTTAACTTTAAACTTGATTTGGCTTATTTCACCTTTTATCTTCATATTGGTTTTACTATTCCAATATTTTTATTTAATTGAACTAATAATCACACATCACAACCAGCAATCAATTAGTTGATTAGCTTTCCAAATATAACTTTTATATAATCAAAAATCATATTTTCTATGCCAAATCACAAACAATAAACTCTAACTAAGTTTTTTGTCATCCATAAAAGTTATACACGTTCTGATGGATCGAAAACGCGACAGTCTGATTTCGTAAAGCATCGGGTCGGTCTGGTCAACAATGAGTCGGTCGGTCCATTCATCAAGAAGCGGGTCGGCCATGTCTACTGATCACTGGGTCAGCCATGTCCACTTCGGTATCAGGTCAGTCAAGTTCAAGGGCAAGCAACAAAGCAGTTGTGGGTCGGCCTAGACATCAGGTCGGTCTAGTCTAAAGACAGCGGGTCAGCCTAGTCCAATGGCATCGGGTCGGTACATTCTGCAATGAAGTGGGTCGGCCAGGTCTGGAACAAGTAGCATCCCACTTCATTTGGGTCGGTCGGGTAGGAATTGGGTCGGCTAGGACTACTTTGGGTCGGAAAAAGAAAGCTGGCAATTAGCTAGCAACAGCTGGCGACAATTGGCAGTGGAAATTTCATAAATACCCAGTAGCTCGACCCAAAACCTGAAGGCTATATTTCAGCCACTCCTCACTCCTATAAATAGGGGATCAACTCCACTTTAATGGAGGAGGATTTTTAGGACCCCGAAAGGCTGCTGAAATTCATTCTCAACAACTTCAAGGTATTTCAACATCTAATCAAGATCATTCAAAGAAGGTTATTCATTCAATTCGCCATGGAATCCATCAAAGTCTCTTCATTCTCCGAAAGTTCACAGATCTACCATTGAATTTCCTCTCTCCAAAGGCTTTCTCTTTATTTTTCCTATTAATCCTTAGAGATCTAATCGAATGATGGGAAAGGTTGAAAGATGAATGTAATTGAGGTGATTGTATATATTGTAATCATTGTGAGAGTAATGAAAGTGAATTCCAAAGTGGATGTAGATCAAGTTTGATCGAACCACTATAAAATTTGGTTTTCTGTGCTTACGTTTCTATTATTTTGTGGCTCCACTTCTCCTATTTCTAGTGCTTTGTGAAGGCCTTTTAGTACCTTTAGTGTTAATTCCAATTTTGGATTAACATTTGGTGCCCACCATGGGGCCACATTTGATCTTCCATTCTCTCACAATCTCTCACAAGGTTCAAAGCCATGCATTGAGAATCTACGCCTATCTATACCATAATTCCTATAAAGCTATGATTTAATCCAACCAACGAGCTTTCTGTCAAATTCAAGTCCTTGTCTGAAATCATGGGTACACCATTGAAGAAAACTACCAATAAAAATGTCGAGGATGCTGATAATGCCGCCAACAACGAAACTACTCCTCTCAACAACCAATTCGAGGTTGGATAAACCTCTAAGGCTGGAGAAGCTACAACGAGAAGGGAGCTGGATGAAGTTGTTGCGGGTTTTACAAGCCAAATGGACATTGCGAACAAAGCCATGATGAAAAAGCTTGAATCAATGTTTGCCATACAAGCCGCTACGACAAAAGTTACCATGAATACCGCTCGTGCTAAATATGCTTAGACCAATCATATAGAAAATGCTGGCTCGTCTACTTCAAGTCCAAATCGAGGAGATTCTATTCAAGAGGTCTCAGATCCTAATGATCCTCGAAAGGAAGCAAAGTCTCTAACACATGACGGTTCCGACAAAGCAACTTCTCGATAAGTGCTTGGTGCCACCAAAGGGGCACCTCCCAAAAAGGGAGGCCAAGGGGCCCGGAATGTGAACCATGACCGTTTTCTTAGGCAGACATCTGGTAAGGATAACAGCGTCCGCCCCGTAGACCAACTCAATGAGGAGGAGTGTCTATCGGAAGCGGTTCGAAAAATAAAGGAGAAAAGCTTGAAGAAGCAATAAAATGAGAAAGAATGGGGGTTCGCTCCTAACAAAACCCCGCTTATAGAGAGAATTAAGATGGATCCATATCGAAATAAATTCAAAACACCGACAGTCTAAGATTGTAATGGAACAAGTGATCCCAACGTGTTCTTGTTCAAGTATGATCAACATATGGACGGAGCACGTGCCACAGACGAGTTGAAGTGCTTATACTTTCCAACTTATCTAAGGGGGTAGCATCACTTTGATTCAAAAAGCTACCACCCAGATCTGTGGATGATTTTGTTACCTTAACCAAACTATTTCGAGAGAAGTTCAGGCTCCAAGCGACGAAAGTTCAAGATGTCATCGAGTTAAACGAGCTTGAGCAAAGTCCAGGGGAATCCATAAGGGCTTTTATCACCTGCTTCAACACCGTCGTGGCCGAAGTTGGAAACTATGAGTCTCATCTGGTTTTAATGGCCTTGAAGGGAGCCATAAGCAAGAATACCAAGCTTGGATGATGGATTAAGAAGAAAAAACCAAGTACTCTTGAGGAACTGTTTTAAAAAGCTAAGGATTATATAGGTGCGAATGAAGATCCAACCTATACTATAGATGTTCCTGAGAGTGGCATGCAACCTGAGAAGAAAAATAATGATGTAGAGGGTAGATAGAAGAATCCCGACAGTCACAAAAGAGGGAATAATGGAAGAGATAACTGGCTAAACAAAAAGCTTTGCTTCTTTAAGAATTCGAAATTGACTCCTCTGAATGACACCATGGAGAACATCTTCATGGCAAGCAAAGACACTGAAGAATATCCATAACCGTAGCAAGTGAAACTCAGCGATGTTGCAATCAAGTCAGAGAGGTTCTATCGGTTTCATAACCATCCCGGTCACAATACAAACGAGTTCAGACACCTGAAGAACTTAATTAAAGAAGTGATAAGGAAAAATAGACTTCAGCAGTATGCAAAGAACCCGCAGAACACCCAGAATGCTCAAGGCCAGGGAACATCTGCAGGACAAACTAGGCAAAGTGAGAATGCTTCAATCGCTGTAATCCCAAGGTTGATCATCGGTACTATTTCAGGTGGGCCACACCCAGCCGGAAGAAGCTGGGGGTACATTGTGAAATACAATAATGTATTGAAGAACCTGCAGAAAGGAGAAGAGCTTATGATCATGAACGAAGCCATGTCAGCAAAGATGTCAAAAACTCCATGGGATGATATTGTATTCAAGGATAAGAACTCGAATGGACTGATAACTCCAATGGTGGATCCAATGGTAATAACCATTGGCTTGGGTCCAACCATTGTCAGAAGGGTCTTAGTTGATAGTGGGGCATCCATCAGTGTCCTTTTCATTAAAGCATTTCATAAGATGAAACTCTCCGTGGATGATGTGAAAGCTTGCCAGAATAAAATTCACTGATTCACGGGGCAGGTCGTTCTACCAATTGGCATCATCAATCTGCTTGTCGAACTTGGAGAAGGAGAACAGAAGGCTGCACTAAAGCAAGATTTTGTTGTAATCGATGAGCTTTCTGCTTATAATGCTTTCCTTGGAAGGCCAACCTCGCATCGTTTAGAAAAACAATGGCCTAACGGTGCCTCACAATGAAATTCCCTACTAAAAACGGAGTTGGCGTAGTCAAAGGCGACCAACAGGCAGCTAGGGAGTGCTATCTGGTTGAGCTTGCTGAGGCAAGAAGAAAAGAAGTGAAGAAGGATATGGAGCCCCTGCTCTGCATTCATGACTCCCCCTTATAGCAATTAGGGCATGGCCCTCATACTGGCAAGCATAGCGGAGCCCAGAAGAAAATTGATCCAAGAGAAGCCAATATAGGGGAAAACGAAGTGGTGCCAGCTGAAGATACTATATCTATTCTAGTACACGATACCATATCTATTCTAGTACACGATAAAGATCCTGACCGAATCTTGTAGATAGGTTCTCAGCTACGCCTAAAGTTGCAGAAGGATTTGAATTTGTTTTAAAAGCAAACTTAGATGTATTCGCTTGGACGCATTCCGACATATGCGGAATATCACTAGATGTAATTGTTCATAAGTTGAATATTAATCCCAATTTGACTCCCGTAAAACAAAAAAGACGAATTCAAGGACTTGAGAGATCTATAACATTAAAAGAAGAGGTAGATAGGTTATTCAAAAATAACTTCATACGAGCATCCACATATCCCGATTGGGTTTCCAGTCTGGTCCTTGTTAAGAAGTCCAATGACAAATGGAGAGTATGCATAGACTATTCAGATCTTAATAAGGCGTGTCCCAAAGACAGTTTTCCATTACCTAGAATTGATCAACTTGTTGATGCAACTTCGGGGCACAGACTATTATCCTTTATGGATGCAAACTTCAGGTATAATCAAATCATGATGCACAAGCCGGATAAAGAGAACACCAGTTTCGTAACCGATAGAGGCTTATATTACTATAAAGTTATGCCGTTTGGACTAAAGAATGCGGAAGCAACCTACCAGCGCCTTGTGAATTCTATGTTCAAATACCAAATCGGGAACATTATGGAGGTCTACGTAGATGATATGCTAGTATAGTCAAAAAAGGCAGAAGATCATCTGGAAAATCTAGCTGAAATGTTTCATATCCTTAGAAAGTATGGCATGAAACTAAATCCTCTTAAAAGCTCATTTGGAGTTCCATCGGGAAAATTTCCAGGGTTCATGGTAAATGCCAGGGGCATTGAGGCAAATCCTTCTCAAGTCACGACCTTATAGGAAATTTGAGCTCCAAGGACAAAGAAAGAACTTCAAAGCTTTAACGGGGGAGTTGCTGCCCTTAACCGATTCATCTCAAAAGTAACGGATCGATGCATCCCGCTCTTCGATGCCTTAAAGAAAGGAAAGAAAGAGTTCCAATGGACTCCAAAATGCCAAGCAGCTTTTGAGGAGTTGATTAAGCATATGGAATCACCACTGATGCTTTCTAAACCCAAAGATGGAGAGGATTTGTTCCTATATTTGGCCATCTCATCACATGCCTAGGCGCCGCACTTGTCCGGGCAGATGCCAAGGTCCAATGGCTAGTTTATTACATCTACAAGAGACTCTTTGGGGTAGAGTTAAACTACCCAAATTTAGATAAACTTGCATATTGTCTGCATATTGCCTCGAAGAAGCTAAGGCCATATTTCCAATCCCATCCTATAAAGTTCTCATCAATCAACCGCTAAGACAATTTCTTTTTCGCCCAGAAACTTCGGGAAGGTTATTGAAGTGGAATATTGAGCTTAGCCAATATGATATCACTTATCACCTCAAAGAGATATTAATAGGCAAGCCTTAGCGGATATCATCGTCGAATTCGTGGACAGGGGAAAGGAAATTGAAGAACCAGCAGAAGCAGTACTTTAATAGCTATTAATGGTCCATAAATGATTATTGTTCGGGGGCCAGAATTATCCTAGAAACTCCAGATGGCCATTCTCTATGCTACACCTTAATATTTGAGTTCCCATCAACAAACAATAAGACCGAATACAAGGCATTATAACAGGGGCTAAACTAGCAAAAGAGTTGAATCTGAAAACCTTACAAATATTTAGTGATTCTCAACTGGTAGTGTGTCATGTCCTCAAAGAATTCCAGACTAAAGTCGGAAACCTTCCTTCTTATCTTATCAAAGCCATTGAACTTCTCAAGGACCTTGACCACTTCACTATATCTCACATTTCTAGGAGGAAAACTCAAAGGCATATTCTCTCGCCAAATGTGCCAGTTCCTCATATGCACAGCTATTGGGCTTGATTCTTGTAGAGATTCTTTCAACTCCTGCCATTGAAGAAGCAGATGTTGACTGGATCATGGAAATAGTTGAAGAGACTACGTCCTGGATGACTCCGATCAGAGACTACATCCTCAATAGAACACTCACAGAGGAGTCGAAGAAGTGAAAGAAGATATTGCGCAATGCTCCTTTATACCTTTTCCAGGATGAAAGGTTGTGTAGAAGAGGATTCTCCATGCCACTACTGCAGTGTTTTACCAAGGAGGAATCAAAAACGATCTTGGCTGAATTACATGAAGGAGACTGCGGAGGTCACATAGGCAGTCAAATGTTGGCCAAGAAAATTCTGTGATACGGTTACTTTTGGCCTGATGTGAACCTGGATGTAATGACCTATGTTAAGAAGTGTGATTAATGCCAAAGATTTGCAAAAACTCCGAGAGCACCTCCCACTGAATTGACTCAAATGGTCAGCCCATTGCCATTTGCTGTCTGGAGCATAGACTTGATCTGGGCATTGCCTACAACTAAATCAAATATGAAGTATGCGATAGTAGCAGTTGACTATTTCACTAAATGGGCTGAAGTTGAACCATTAGCTACTATTAGTTCAAAGAAAGCGATCAATTTTGTCTTGAAAAACATCATCTGCGGGTTTGGTGTACCATAGAAAATAATCACCGATAATGGAACTCAATTCGATAGTAGTGAGTTCGTAGATTTTTGTGCCAAGTACAAGATCAAGAAGAGTTTTACACTCGTTGCTCATCCGCAGGCCAACAGGAAAGTCGAAGCAATCAATAAAATTCTGAAATCAACCATTAAGAAGCGACTCGAAAAAGCTAAAGGTGGTTGGGTAGACTAGCTTCCGCTTGCACTATAGGCATACCGTACCACCCATAAAACTGCTACAGGGCACACTCCATTCTCACTTGCATTTGGATCTGAGGCTATGATCCCAGTAGAAATGGAGGTTCCAACTCATAGAAGAATCCACTTCAACCAAGAAGAGAATGAGAGATTTCGGCTTGAAGCACTTGATTTGTTCGAAGAAAAAAGAAGAGAAACAGAACTTAGAGTCATGGCACATTTGAGAAGAATAGCTCGCCGTTTCAGTGCTAAAGTAAAGCGGAGTACCATCCAAGTTGCATATCTTGTTTTGAAAAGAGTCATGACGGGAACTGGGGTACTTGGTCCCAACTGGGAGGAGCCATATATTATTGGCCATAAATTTTCAGATGGTACATTCAAGCTGAAAATGACGGACGAAACCCAACTTCCGAGAGCATGGGGTGCTATACACCTGCGCCACTACTTCACTTAATGTTTCCTTCATATGTTCTTAAAAAAGATGTAAATATCTTGCATTGTAGATATCATGCAACATTATTACGTTTTGTACATATTAATGAAAGGAATTGCATTACTTGCCTAAATCATATGTTTGTAATTTTTTTTGCTAAGATCCGATTTTGATTGCAGGTCCCCAAAAAAGGAACGCTGATGCATTTGTGACCTAATAAAGCCTGGTGACATTACAGCACATCCCGATTGGGATAGCTCAAATGTAAATTGTTCAATGCTTAAAACATCATTCGCAATGAACTCAAAGATGTGAAGCACAATAGTGCAAGGAAGGGATACCGATTAAACGGTCAAATGATGTGGCGCTCAAGTTATAGATGAAGTTGTAAGTTTCACCCAACAGGCACCTTCTTAATCAAGGTCCCTGGCCCTCGTTCTAACAAATCACGGTAAAACCTGATAAACGAACTAGCGCTCTCCCTATGAAACAATGCAACCCCGAAACCAAAGACCTCTCCTAGGGGCACCCAGTCGATCGCCAACGCCGTTGATACATGGTTGGATTGCGATGAACACTGGGCTTTGAAACCAAAGACCTCCCCGAGGGGTATCCAGTCGATCGCGGACGCCATTGATACATGGCTAGATTACGATGAACACTGACCTTTGAAACCAAAGACCTCCCCGAAGCAGTCAATCGCCGACGCCATTGATACATGGCTGGATTGCGATGAACACTGGGATTTGAAACCAAAGACCTCCCCGAGGGGCACTGTCGACACCATTAGTACATGGTCGGATTGCAATATAAACACTGGGTTCTAAAAGACCCCTTCGGAGGCATCCAATTATAAGCCGGGTCTTCCAAATTCGGTTAGTGACGGACCTAAAGACTTTTTCGAAGGCGCCCTACAAATTCTACAAGTGACTGAGTTATTCAGTCACAATGAATAACGGGTTTACAAACACTTCTTTAGAGGAACGAGTTCAAATCTAACCTCCGAAAGGCCCGGATCACCAGGTTAGCGAGGAATATAATTGAGTATATAAAGTTTAAGACCTCTCAAGTAAGGGCACAAAAACAGAAGTTCATCTCCGCAAAAAGGCATGAATGGGATCGACTAAACTAGAAATCTGATCAAGATCATGCCAAGAAATTCAACAGTGGCAAAGACACATAATAAAAAGTCTCCAAATGAAGTCGGTCACATAATGTCGTGCCTAACCATTAAAGTTTGTGACAAATTTTGGCTTGGGGACATTACCACTGCATTAAAGAAATTCTAAGATGCTCACTTTTTAAGGCATACCACAAACTCATCACAACTTTAAAATTAAAGGTTCAACATTTGCAAGGACTAATTTGACCCACAAAGCGGAACTTTGATACGACAAAGGCAAAATTGATAAACCTGATACTGTGATGAGCACAAAGGTGGTTATTCATAAAAATCTCAAAAAATTTCCCTATTCAAAATCAAAGAGATCCAGCAAAATTGGTCAAGTAAGGTCCAACCAGTAATGATTCATAAGCATGAAATCATTTTTACCAAGTATTGCGATAACAAATGACTTGCAGTGTAAAAATTTTGTGTTGTAAACATAAAAAGAAAGCAAGTACAGTAAAGCTCAAGTAGAATAAGAAGAACACGGTTTCATTTCAGCAACACAAAATCAGATCACAAAATTACAAGTCTGCTACATGGTATCAGACATAGAAGTGCGCAAAGTAACATGCGTAAAAGTAGTGAGCGAAGGCCGACACTAGCATGTACAACCGGTCTGAATGTAGTACATAAAAAGAAAATGATTGGAAAATAAGGGAAAAGATGGTTATGAGTGCTACTTCTTATTGCCACTCTTGGGATCACCAGACTTCAGTGACTTGCCAGTCTTCGAAAGAAGAGATATGCCAGTCGACTGTTTTCCACCTTTAGCTATCAAACCACTGGGGCTCTCCTGGGAAGACAAAGTGACGATCTTTTTCTTCTTCTTCCTAGTGGTAAATGCTTTCTTTCCTTTGCGACTTGATGATGTGAAAGATCTAGTTTCCCTCCTAGTTTGAGTGTCGGCATCTCGTATAGGTGTCTCATCAGTATACTCATAATCTTCGTCAGTTGGAATATAATCCGCATCATCATCTAGATTGGCAATTGCGCGAATTTTAGTATCTTGAGACCCAGGGGTTTTGGCACCAACTAAAGCTGTGTCGCATGGGAGAGGGGTAATAACTGGTGGAGGAGGAGTTGAAATTAAATCCGAGACAGTAACGGTAGCTTTAGTCATCAAAGTAGTAAATTTTCCAGGAGGAAGCTCAGGCGAGACTAAACCTAAAGTAGATGAACAATGAGCACGAAATGCAGATGTATTAGGTGATGGGCATATGTAGTCTAGATATAGAAAGATTTCAATAACTTCAAGTTTACCTGCTGCTACAAGACTAGCCTGAAGATCTTTGTGCTTTTCTACCTTAAATCTTTTTGTAAGAGTATTATCGTTGTCTATTTCATCATCCATGATATGCTCTTCTATTAGATGTTCCTCAACATTGTGCTCCTTGGATTCCTTGCCCTTTTCTTGGGAGTCAGTAGGAGGAGTGGTCAGGATCTATGGATCAGAAGTCTGGTACTCATAGGAAGATTAGGGGCATCAGCTTTTTTTGCATCTGAGGCTTGTCCTCCAAAAGGCCCGACTTGATCAGTTGGCAGTACTCGCTTTTCCATTAAAATAATCTTTCCTCTAGCTAAGGCTTCACGGGACTTCTCATCTAAGAGTTCCTCTATAAAATCCTCCTCATCATGACAACCTTCGACAATCTTAAGAACCTCTTCCCAAACTAGGGCTAGAGTCTCGGCAAAGTTCTTCCCCAAGTGATGCAAGCTATCACGGCTCATGACACCATAGACATAAAACTTGAATAAAGTGTCATCGGTTTTAGCTTTGGCCCTTTTTAAAGCATCCTCGGCTTTAGCCTTGCCTTCTTTAAGAGAATTAACATCAGTTGTTAGTGCTTCAAGGGCCAAACTTTGAGAAGAAATCTTCTGTTGAAGAATTAAGTTCTCCTGTTAAAGAGTAGCAGAAGCTTTTCTTTCTTCGACCAACTGAGACTCTACCAGTTATTGAGCATATTGAGCTTCTTGGACTTGTTTCTCAAGCGTACCTTCCTTTTGTTTAACAATGGCTAGTTCTCCCTTGAGATTAGCAATTTCTAAATCTTTGGAGGAGTCTCGAGACTTCAGCATGTGAACTAAAGCAGCTTTGTCATTCTCTAAAGTTATGATATGTCAAGGTTCTTTGAATTAAGTCTTTGGAGGTCATGAGCAAACGTATACCAACTAGTAAGTTGTTTCTCGACGTGCTCGCTCAGTCTATCCAATTTGATCTCAGCCTAGCTCTTGGCAACATCATACTGAGTAATCATACTGCTTTTTGTGTTGGCTATTTCTTCAAGAGTGTCCCGCTTGTAATTGGGATGCAAGTCCAGCTCGAAGTACACTCCGCTTAGATCCCAGTCCTTGAAGCGCTTCATGAGCATCAAGCTGGTCGACCTTATGTCATAAGGATGCATGTTGATTATGTCCTGGATAACAGTTTGAGTCAGGGAAATATGTGAGGGGGGCTGCAATGCGGCTATCAGGGGAAAGCTAAAAAATCAAGGTTGGGAAATATGTATGACTTATGGCGTTTATGAGATTCGCCTTTGTTTTTTATCTCGTTTCTCTGTGCCTGTTTTCCTTCCTCCTTTCTTCCTCTGAGTCCTATCCTCCTTTTTCTTCCTCTCAGCTTCAAGCATATTGAAATGATCATGTCTCCATTTCCTTTGATCCTCAGTCTCAATAAGATCACCAATCCATTGAGGTTGATAAGCAGATTGTGGACGATGAGCGCGAGGTTTAATGAATTCCTTTGGGTCAAATTCCATAGTGCCTTGTTCAAAGTCATCTGCAAATGAATGCCTCATTTATGTACCTGAAAATATTAGCAAAACAGAGTTTATGTTCATGTGGATGACACCAGGGAAAAATAAGGGGATTAAAGGAAAGAATCTTAGAATTCATGATTAAAAATGAACGTTTGTTCGGATGTATCTAATAACGAACCAATTTAAAGTGTTGGTTCTAAGACAATTTTTGAGCTAGAAAGCATTTTTCCAGGTCAAGAAAGGGGAGCTTCAGTACTATTAACCCCTAAACCCTTAGCTCGAAGTTTCGAAGGTTAAATGACGACTTCTCCCTGAATGATATCCTTGGTTGAGCTAAGATCACTAAGGTTCTTAAAATTATCCGTGGAACTCTCACCTTGATTAGCTTGGACAATAGGACCCTTGTCAGTCTTATCCGTGGCATTCTTAAGAAGAGATTCCATGTCCCCGAAATGTTTTGCCATCGTATCAGAAGGTGTTTCTAATAAAGCTTTCTCCTTCTCAACTCGCTATGTATCCTTCTCAACTTGCTTACTTTTATCCTCATGCTATTGAGACTCCTCTTCCCCAATGGAGGATAATTTGGGTTTAGGAGGTATTTTGTTACTATCTGTAATGTCAGAGTATTTTTGTAAAAGGGATTTCTTAGCAGAAAATTTGCCGGTAATTTCTTTCTTAAAAATAAAATCCAATTTAAGTGTGCGAGAAGGGTTAAGCAAATGATATTGGCGAAGAAACTCTTCCGTGATCAAATATCTCCTGCTTCTTTGTTCTTCCTCAATAGTTTGCAAAGTGTCAAAAAAATCTTGGCCAGTAGTATCACCTGAGTCAGAGGAAGGAAGCACTGCAAAAGCAAAGGAGGAATTTTATACTTGGAAGGTAACTGTAGTACAAGCAAAGAAATATGAGAGTGTGTTCTTACCTCCTTCCATCCTTCATCCATAGAAATTATCAGGGTAACGTACGAAACAATAATTTTCTATAAATCCCTTGGACCTATCCACTAGATCAGTTATAATCTTAGGGTTTTTCCCTTCGACAAAGATAATCGATGGCTTTTGTTGCCTTTTTTTGAAAGTATACAACAAACAGACTTCTTCGAAAGTGGGAGCACGCTGCTTGGTCCTCATAAAAAGTATGTAAAGACGGGTCAAGATGGCATAGCCGTTGGGATGTAATTGCATAGGGGTAATGGATAAACATTTCAGAACCATCTCTATGAAGGGATTAAATGAAGGAAGGCCACCCATTGTCAACATATGTCGATTAACAACAACGTATTTAGGAGGAGGAGTGTCTGCAAATTCGTTCTCCTCTGGATATTTGGCCTATGTCTCTAATATTCTAAATTGAGCGCATAAGCTTTTGGACGCACGTTAGCCTAGTTTGTTTGGCTTCCTATCGTTAGGTACTTTAGTGAGAGGCTTAGGTACAGGAAATTCTGGATTGATGTTTAATCCGGGAACATTAGCCACATCCATAGCTTGGGTAGAAGTACCAAATTGGGTGGACTTTGATGTTGCTTCAAGTTGTTGGCGCGATTTTTGTCTAGCATCCGTTTCCACACGAACAACTATATTTGACAACAAGCTATCGGTATATATTTCATATAATTGAAAATGTTGTGTGCAACTGAATAAAAGTAAAGCTTGAAACTTATAAACCATCATAAAATGATTGATCTGTTCCAAGCTTCACTACGAACATAAAAGCTCAAGTGAAATGGCCAATAAAGCCTTCTAAAACAAACAAAACACTTTAGTATAAGTCATGAAAAGTTGCGTGTGAGTTTTCTAAACTAATTGTCTAACTTATTATCAATATGGGAAATCGATGGTAGAGTATTTTAGCCCAAAACAAGTATCTTAAATATAGGATAAAAGCTAACATGAGAAATGTTCAAAGGCACCAAGCACAGGGAGACCATTTTTGATCCATACAGAGTTGGTTGTAATTGACCAGGTCGGGTCGGTCATAACTAACCCAGATTTTTTTTGATCCATACAGAGTTGGTTGTAATTGACCAGGTCGGGTCGGTCATAACTGACCTAGATTGGGTCGATCATAACTGACCCAGATCGGTTTGGTCATAACCAACCCAGACTGGGTCGGTTGTAACCAACCCAAACTGGGTTGGTCATAACTGACCCTGATCGGGTCGGTCATAACTGACCCAGATCGGGTCGGTCATAATTGACCCAGATTGTTTTGGTCGAAACCAACCCAGACTGGGTCGGTCGTGACTGACCCAGACCGGGTTGGTTATAACCCCCCAAACTGGGTCGGCCTGGAATGCTCAGGACAGGTCGAATAATTGAGCTATGGTGGGTTGGTGATGTCCAGAACATCGTATTTCAAGAAGAAGGCCTTAGCAAGGGTGATTAACACCAAATGAAAGGCACGGACAAAATCAAACATGTTCATAAGCGGTAAAATTAAGTGATCAAACAAAGGCTAGCTACAAAGGCTCTCGCACTATCAATGTTCAAGTGTAACAACAATTCTTAACAAAAACAAGTTCGTATAACATGACAATAACAAGTATGGTAATGGTATCAAATTCAAGTGGAAAATTTGGATATTTCAAAGCAACCTTGCGGTTTGGGCATTTTGTCCAACACGTCGAAGGCATCTAGTGAAAACTAAGTCCAACAGGAAACTTATACAATTCGAGCTCACCATACATACATAAATCCATTACAATAAAATCCAATTCCATTTTCCAACATTTTGATATCAGAAACTTGCAGCTTTAAAGCCCTAATTTACATTCCAATCCCCAACCAAATCAACACAAACCCTATACCCGAAAAACTAACTCAAGCAATCACCTTGGCCTCAATTCACTCCAATCTGAATTCAAAATAGAGAATTGTCAAATAGAATGCAAAATTACCTGCAATTGGATGGGTTTGAAGAACGGGTTTGGGTTCAGGGAGTTTGGAGAAGCACGGGTCTCAGGGGTTGAATTGCCGGCTCAAGTTGATTAAGAGCGAAAACCGGCTTAAGCTCCACCTACATGAGTAGATAGCTTATCTAATCTATATAAAGACTTTTGCGCTATGAGAGGAAAGCTGTTCTGAGATATGGAGAGCTTTGTTGAAGCACAGAATTGGCTAAGAGAAATGGAGAACGTGTTTGGGTTTTTTGGGCTTAATGATAGAAGGAAGATACAGATGGCCTCATGGAAACTGAAGGACGAGGCTTCCTACTATTGGGAAGTAATGCAGGCAGGGCAACCGGTAGCTATTTGGGATGATTTCAGACAGAGATTCAAGATGAATTTTTTATCTCAGATAGAAGAGGGATTGCATATGGAATGATTTTTGGCCTTGAAACAAGGGAATATGTCTGTTAAGGATTATGTAAATAAGTTCAATCAGCTGGCGAGACTTGGTCTGGACCTGGTGAATACAACCTATAGGAAGGCTCTTAGATTTGCGAGAGGATTGAATCAACCTCTCCAAGGACTTGCATTATCTCATATACCGTTGGGGGCGACGTTGGAGAGGCTGGTTGACATGTCTCTTATGCATGAAGATGACAAGGATGAGATGAAATACAGTAAGACCGAGGGGACACAGGCTAAGAGCGAGAAACAAAAATGGTGGCCAAAGAAAGGAGAAAAGCCTGACAAGGCTCAGACCAAGAAAGATATCAAGTGTCATGTGCGGATTTACGGTTCATTTTGTGAAAGACTGGAGAAAGGCAAAGAAATCCTGCTTTAATTATGGTCAAGTGGGACATTTCACCAAGCAATGCCCTAGCAAGCAAGAACAAGGGACAAGAACTTCTAGACAAGTACATGCTCTTAAGGCTAGTGGACCTGATCGGGGTAGGAAAGTCATGGTTGAAGGTTTGATTTCCCTTTTTGATTGTCCTGTTAGAACCCTGCTTGATTTTGGCGCTTCACATTCATTTATATCCAGTTCTGTAGTAGATAGTCTGCACCTTAATACTAGTATAGTCTCTGATCCCGTAGTGGTCTTAAACCCCATATTAGGTACGACTCATTTATCCATGATACGTAGGGGTTTGAGAATTTCTATCTTGGGCATTGAGTTTGAATGCGACACATACATGTTGGGCTTTGTGGGTTATGGTTTGATTCTAGGCATGGATTGGCTAGCCATGTATGGTGCCATCCTTGATTCTGAAAAGAGAGTTGTTAGACTTCTTACTTATCATGGTAGGGCTCTCAAAATTTCCTAAGACCCACGGGGGTTGGTAATATTCATTTTTCTAGAATCGCTTAATACTTAGTTGATGATTTGCAATATATGCCCATAGTTAGTGATTGCCTGGATGTGTTAGAGGAAGTTAAGGGACAACCTCCGAGGCATGAGATAGACTTGCGAACTTATTTGGTAGAGAATGCAAAGCCAGTTGCTTAACCAGTGCGCCACACGGCTCCTAGAGAAAGGAGGGAGCTTAGCAAAGCAAGTAAGGGAGCTATACAAGAATGGTTTTATTAGACGAAGCGTATCATAATAGGGAGCTTCAGTCGTCTTTCAACTAAGGCAGACTACTCACTTCGTCTATGTGTGGATTATAGAAAGTTAAATAAGCTTACCAAGAAGAATAGGCACCCATTTTTGAGGATTGATGACTTGTTTGATCAGCTAGTAGGCACATCTGTTTTCTCGATGATGGATTTGGCCATGGGGTTCAGCGGTTGAGGCTGGAAGAGGAAAACATTGATATGACTACACTCAGAACTCCAGATGGTTTCTTTGAATGGGTGGTTATGCCTTTTGGGCTAACCAATGCACTCGCATATTTTGAGGACTTGACGACTAGGGTGCTTAGGGAGTTTCTGAACAAGTTTGTGGTAGTCTTTGTGGATGACATTCTAATCTTCTAAAATAATGAAGAGGAGCATGACCTATACATAGGAGAGCTTCTACGCACTCTCAGATCGGATCGGCTTAAGCCAAAGTTTTCTAAGTGTCACTTTTGGGGAAAGGAAGTAAGGTTCCTAGGGCATATGGTCTCCAAGGACGGAATAGCAATGGATCTCGCTAAAGTCATCGCAGTTCAAGATTGGAGGGCTCCAAAGAATGTGACGGAGGTGAGAAGTTTTCTTGGGTTGGCGGGTTATTGTATAAATTTTATCAAGGACTTTGCAAAGGTATCAGTCCCACTCACCCTATTGACGAAGAAGAACTTGGCTTTTTCATGGAGCATTGATTGCGAGGATGCCTTTCAGTAGTGTATAAGGGCTCTGGTAAATGTCCCAGTTCCGAATCTTCTCGATGGAAGTAACATGTTCACAGTTTACAGAGATGCTTGTGGCACAGGGCTTGGTGTTGTTCTGATGCAAGAGGCAAGGGTAGTATGCTATGGTAGCAGACACTTGAGAGTTTAGGAGAAGAACTGCCCTACCCATGATTTAGAGTTGGCTGCAATAGTGTTCGCATTGAAGTCTTAGAGACATTATCTACTAAGTGAGAGATTTGAGCTATATATGGATCATAACTTGCTTAAAATACTTGTTCTCTCAAAAGTATCTCAACCTAAGGTCACAACGGTGGATGGAGTTCCTAGTGTCCTATGACTTTGAGAAAGCTTATACCTCGGGCAAGGGTAATGTAGTGGCAGATGCATTGAGCAGGCAGAGGATGACGTTGAGTCCTCTATTCATAGAAAGGCGAAGCTTGGAGTACATCTCAGCATTTGATTTTAAGCCATCTATGGAATTCACATTAGGATTTTTAGCATCATTGGAGGTGCGACCTACTTTACTGGAGCATATTGGATCTTGCAGCAAGAGGACCTCTAGATATCAGACATCTTGGACAGGCTTGGTAGAGGAGAGACTTCTAGTCACCTAGCTAGATACACTGTGGATGAGAAAGGGTGGCAAAGACGAGATGGAAGGTTATGTGTCCCTACGGTTGGGGAATTTCTAAAGGTAGTGCTTGAGGAAGCTCATTATTCTCATATGACTATCCATCCAGGAGGCAACAAGATGTATCGATAAATGAAGAGAGTTTTCTTTTGGACTGGCATGAAGAACATGTAGCGGAATATGTAGCTCAATGTTTGACTTGCTAGCAAGTTAAGGCTAAAAAAAGGAAACTTGGTGGATTGCTTTAGCCCTTGGATGTCCCACAATGTAATTGGGAGAGTGTCTTTATGGATTTCATCGATAGACTGCCTAGATCAAAGAAGAGCAATACGCGCATTTAAGTGATAGTGGTCTGACTTACGAATAGCACTCAATATATTCTTGTTAAGAGTAAGTGGACGACGACACGGTTAGCATAGAATATCATCGAGAGATAGTCCGACTTCATGGAGTACATTCCAGTATTGTAAGCGATCGTGACCCTATCTTTACTGGTGAATTTTGGAAGAGCTTACTAGAGGATTTAGGTACACATCTATGTTTGAGCGCGACATATGATCCTCAGACAGATGGGCAGACTGAGAAGGTAAATAGAGTTCTTAAGAATCTTCTAAGGCTGTGTGTCCTAGATATCAAAGGGACTTGGGAGGAGCATCTCCCATTGGTTGATTTCGCCTATAACAATACTTATCTGTCGAGCATAAGCAATGCACCCTTCAAAGCGTTATATGGACGACCTTGTAGATCGCCAACTTGTTGGTCGGAGTCTGCGGATGGACTTCTGCTTGGACCTGATATGATTCGGGATACTTCCAAGAAGATTGATCTTATCTACCGAAGGATGAAAGCAGCTCAGGACATACATAAATCATATGTTGATAAAAGGGAGGACCGATTTGGAATTCGAAGGAGGCGATGTGGTCTTCATTAAAGTATCACCTCTAAGGAACGTAGTTCACTTTGTCTTAGTAGGGAAGTTGGCACTGAGATTTGTAGGGCCATTCCCTATAATGGAAGGATAGGTCTGATTAGAATCAGACTACCAGACAGACTGGCAAGCATACATGACGTGTTTCACGTTCCCCATTTAAGGAAATGTTTACATGATGCGGCAGAGATAGTGGAGCCGAGCTATTTTGAGGGTGTGGAAGTTGAGAAGGAAGCATCAGTGAGAAGATTTCTGACTCATATTCGTGGATTAGAGATCAAGAAGCTACGCAACAAAGAAATCACATTGGTAAAGGTACAGGCATGGGAAGACAACGAAGTTGCAACGTGGGAGCTAGAAAATATGATTCACGCTTCTTATCATTTTCTTTTTGAAAGTACGTTCTTAAGTTCTTATCTGAGCTTTTACTTTGCATTTGCTTCTATCAATTAAGTGTGTTTATCTTATCGTTCGAACCTTCGATTCATATGTAGAATCCAATGGTTGGAAACATGTATTTGAGACATGTTATGATGGATGGTTGCAAGTGGATGCAAGTGTTTTCTCTTGGACGCATACACACACTAGGCACTAGGTCGGCTCATACACTTACATATTGCATATGAATGTGTGTGCATTTTAATTTTCTATGGATGTAAACAGGTGAATCATCATATGGATGTGGCATTTTGGTGAATGATTGTGCACACATATAGAGTTTGTATGTTATACTACGATTATTTGCATACATTTTGGATTCATGGCACAAACATATACTGCACTAAGGAAGTCAACTGAACAAGTCGATCGCCTGATTTTCACAGTAGGGTAGGGACATATACACAAACACCTTTGCATATGTTCATACAAGCATTAGTAATTATTAAGGACAATGGATGCCTATGGATGATGGATGAGTATACGGTTATAGGTTGTTATTAGGAATATAACATTCTTCTTAACTTGGATATTTCGAGGACGAAATCCTTTAAAAGGGGATAATGTAACACCCTAAAAATTTAATGTACTTTAACCATACTGTAAATACAGTAAAGTGGAATTACTTAATTAAATATACAGAATTAAGTAAAACCGACTTTACCATTGCGTTTCTATCGGAATTTTAGTTTGGATAGACCCCAAGGTGCATAAAACGGACAACGTATGAAGAGGTTAAGAGCACTTGAAGTTTGTATATATATATAAGAAGGTTATATATGAATATAATTCAAAAATATTCAAATGAGAAAAAGCGGGAAAACGAAGCGGGATTCCAGACCGTTATGGGACGACCCAAACTATGCCTGGGTCGACTTATGGGTCGATCTAAGCATGGGTGGGTCGACCCATTAGGTCGGTGGATTGACCCAGCGGCGATCTGGAGAGGTTTATTCAGCTGTATCTGGACTGTTTTATGGCTATGTTCGTCGGTGATTCAGCACTTGTGTGCAGTCTTGATTAAAACCCTAGGATCTAACGGTATAAGGTTGGCTCTATTAATCTATATAAAGGGGCTTTCTCTCCCAGTTTATCTACACACAATTCTTCACCTTTCTATATGCCTCCATTACATGTTCTAAAAATAAATAATAAGATAGGGATACTCTGTCGAAATTTAGATTAACATAGAAGATTCAAGTTCTATTACCAACCTTCAACCCTGCAATCAACTAAGAAATAGAAGTGGGATTTTCTACAACGACATATATATAAAGAGATCTAATCTCTTCTTCACCAAGAACTGCTGTGAGTTCCCTGTTATTTTCAGATCTTTTACCTAGAATTATATCATGACAGTTAAAAAGAATTGGGTTTTGAAAATATAGTGTTTGTAAGTTAATACCTATACCTGTTGTTCACCTGTGCCTTTGTTATAAGTAAACTATAAATTTTTACTATCAGATAATTAATTGGTTATGTGTATATATCTTCCTTCTCCCTATTTCTACTATTTTTAGTTTGTTCCAGTCTTGCCTATATGCCTATGTGATTTTATTCTATTCTTCTTCCTCTATCTTCCGTTTGGTTTTACGATAGGCCTAGGCCGTTGGAAGCGTATGCCATGTCCTATTTGAGTTTCTGTATAATCAAAATTAGGGCAATAAGAAATGTCATGAAAAGAGGAATTTGGGGAATGTTGTTAATTTAAGGGTTGTCTGCCTGTAATTTGGAAAAGGATAATATGCATATACTTGTACTTGCTATAAATTGGGAATGTAATAAAAAAGGGAAAATATGCATAAACTCTTATATGCTGTAATTTGGGGAATAATTGAATGGAATAGTATGCAAATGTATAAACATTTTAGATTTGACTTAATACAGTCATTAAGTAAAAAGTACATGTTGAAATTATGTAAGTACCAGATGTAGGCTAGGAAATATACATACATTTGGGCAGGTGTTATGGGGAAGGGTTGTACACACATAATAACATGTAACATTACAACCACACTTATTAGTAAACCTAAACTTGCTAGGTTAAACCTGATTATTAATAAGCTAAAGAGGTCCCGCATTCTACTATTGTATCGGGTTTTGGGGACTATTAAATCCTAGTTACTTGAAGACACATGCTTAGGGGGTTTGGGTTGTGTCAATCTGTTGTTTGAAACCCATATCAGTCAGTATCCCTGTTGGTATTTTGATAGAGGGCCTCGCACTAGGTAGGGGCCAGGGCATGCTTTACTGAACTCGATATAAGAGTTTCACATGGGGAAGGTGGGTACGACGCGTTCTGGGGGAGTCATTAGTGTGCATGAGTCGGATTAGGGAAACTAAGCCATTGTAACACCAGTAAATAGGTCTATGTTATATAAGTTGCTAGGTTAGGGAGTGATATACCCTACTACCGGGGTTGACACAGGGTATTTATGTATTAGGGAGCTGATTGCATGGGTAGTAATTAGGGTACATCTAATCCTGTAGTTAGGAAATTAGGGTAACACCTAATCCTGTTATGTAATTAGGGTACGCCTAATCCTACTGTTTTATTCTACTGTTTAATATTGTTGTTTCCATTAAGTAACTAGGTTAACACCGAATTATATTATACTAGTATTGGTGCAGATAAAACCTGCTTTAGAGATATAAATGTGAAGCATTACTCGATCACTGTCATTTCTGTTTATTCCTGTTTATCCAGTTTATCCTGTTTTATGATGCTGTACTTTCTCATCTAGTCTTGTTTACCTGTCTTGGTATCTCTTTTTTATTCATATTTGAAAATCACTGGAACTCTTTAGACTTTTTGTAACACCCCACCCCGATACCCACTCTAATAAAGAGCATTACTAGGTAATATTGTCTATTAGAGCGGAGAATAGGGCTAGTTAGGGGCGACCACTCATAGATTTGCATTAGCAAGTCTTAAGTGTGCCAATAAAGTGATTGCTATTTTTTTTTGCTGAAACCCTTCAGGCGGCAGAAGAAGAAGAAGGAGCCATCGAGAAAACAAAAATTCCGTACTCTACTTTTCTCCAGAAATAATTAGAAAGGGAAAGTATGTTAAACACCTCCACAAAGCCCAAATAAAGTTAATCAATCCAACTACAACTTGTTAAGGGTCAAAACATAAAATTAACTCAATTACCTAATTGTACCTTTTTGTTACAAAATTACAAAGGCTACAACCATTATTAGATTATTAACACAAACACATTTATATTTGCTAGCGGTGTCAAAATTGTTATTTACAACATTCCTTAAAGTATTTTAAGATTTATCTGACCCGTTTGTTTTCACTTCTTTCTTCCTTCCTTCCTGGTCCTCAGACAAGAAGCACTCCTCAGTGATTAGGGCTTTCTCTTATTTGGATTTGGACTTTCTGAGATGTACCGCTTTGACTTACTTTCTACTCTGTTATGGCTTGCTATGAGGGATATAGTTTTATATTATGCACTATGTTATTTTGCATTATGAGACAGTTTTGAGATACTTCGTTTTTGGTGTAACTGGTTAGATGTAACCTGTTATGAGACTATGTTTTATTTTCAATAATAAAGTTTGAAATTCACGCTGCTTATTTTATATCAGTCTTGTGAATTTTCTGTACTATTTACTTATTGAGCTTCACAAAACTTAATGCATTCTCTTATGAGTGACAGACATGGGGTGTCACATATAGGGAACTCTATTAGTATTTCACTATGGAGTAAATTATAATAAATGCAACATATTTATTTATTACCTCAATTGTTAAAGTCTTAACATTTACTTTAACTCGCAGTCATTTTCTTATATAAGGGAAAAGCCAACATATGCCATATAAGTTAAAAATTTTGTGCTCACTCTCTCTACATGTGATTAGCACTGTCAGCCTTAGGAAAATCCGGACTATAGGTGGAAAAAAAATCTAGGCTCAAAGATTTTGCACAAAACATACAGCAAGTGTACACAAAAGGAAGAAAAACAAGGCAAAAGCCCAACGTAACCATGTTGGGATTTGAAACTAGGCTACTTGCAACCACAACTGCACAGGATACTTCTCACCCAACTCACTCTCACACAAGATTTGCCCATTGAAATTCATTTTTAATTAAATAATCCAAAAGTTTAAGGCCCCCACTTCCCTTCTCCTCCTCCTCCCGGACTTGGGGCCCTAGTTCAGTGCCTAGGTGGCCTTTGCCCAGAGCCTGGCCTGGTGATTAGGTATTATTAGCAGCTTTACCGTAGATAATTTGCAATAAGAATAAAACAAATGTGTTTTCATGTTACACTTTTATAATGGAAGCCTTTGAAAAAACTTACATATACATGCATACACACACATAAACTCGTATACACTCAGACAAATTTGAAAAATATTTGAATTCATTTATATACACATACGTTCTCTCAACAAATATGTAATCCCTAAATAATCATAAACCAATGCTTTGGTATCAAATTTGACAACTCATATGTAACGACCCGCATTCTACGCATCGGAGGATCGTAGAATATTTATTTTGTTTTCATACGAGGTCGTATAGTCATGTAACTTTGGGGAACGACTACTGGAGTCATTTCCCAAGTTCACGATTTTTTCCAAATTTTAAATGACCGCTTTGTCCCTGGCGAATCTTTTTCGCCTATAACTTTTGATTGGTAAGAAGTTTTGACCTGAAACCACTTCCATTGGATTCAGATGATGGTTTACCTTTCCATAGAGTGGTCACTTAAGCCAAACGGACTTACTGTTTGGAGATATGGCATAACTAAGGTTTGGAAGGTGAAAAACAACTTAACTGGGCCAAATAGGGTGATTACAGCTAGGTTCATTGGGGGCTTTCGGGATTAGGGTTGCATAAAGGCTGAAAAGGGTTAGAGAAACCTTTTTTTGTCATTTTTACAGCCGCCACTTACCTCTCTTCAACCCTAACTATGGCCTCCACCTTCTAAATCACTTCCAAATCACCTTTTTGTCACTAATTAAGCAAATCAATGCCAAATAAAGTCAAATTAGCATCAAATTAGAGTTGGAGCTGCTGTGTTGCATTGGAAACCGCCCCAAAACAGTAGTAAGGTTCATATCTATAATTCATTTGTGGCTAAGGTGAGTGTTAACCCGTCAAGAGACCAAGCCTGGGATGGAACTGCGAAACAAGCACTCGCAACATCTCATGTGACCGCATCTCCAATCAAAGTTGGACACGAATCGTGACCCAGGTGCGGGAGCCAACGTCGATCGTTCATATTGGCGGAAAATCGCTCAAACATGGAAACAGAACAAGTCACCCATTCAACGCAGGCGAGAGCGACCTTGTAGCACAACCATAAGGACAGGCAGCACCATACAAAGGCAGCAAGAGAACGAGTGCCCAAAAACCAAAAAGGTCGGCCACACAAGGAGCAAAGGAGAATTGGTTCCAGTCCCACATTCTGCTCTTATAAGGTTTCTCAAAGCGGTCATGCTCGCCTGGATGCCTATTCCTACGGGCTCGCACGACTGCTCAAGACGCTCGCTCCATTGAGTCGCTCACACATGGTAACCGAATACAGCCACAGACAGCTAGCTAGAGCTAGCCGATGGCATGGTTGTAATTAATAAAAATGAGTGATCCATATCTGGCATAAACAGATTTCAGGTCATTTTCCAAGGGGAGCTCACCTATAAATACACGATGGCTACTAACATAAAGGGGATCGGATCTTCGAGACCACGAAGTGCTGCCAAATTCTATCCTCAACCATTGATTCGTCCATGGCCTCAAGAACAATCTCATGATCATGGAAGATGCCTCCATTCTCTTTCTCGGTCATCCATCTATTCTCCTTCTCCTCAAATCTTACCATTCTCTTGTACAATTCCAAAATTGAAATACATAGGCGAGGATATGTTGAGTGAATGCAAAGATGTATGAAAAGAGAGAATTGATGTATTTTATAATCCTCGTTATAAGATTGAAATTCACCTTCATAGTTGACGTAGGCCTAGTTAATGGCTGAACCACTCTAAATCTCGCCTCTACTTTATTTTTCTTGCATTTTTCAATTTTAATTACTGATTAAACGCGGTTCCATTTAGATCTTACCAAGTTGGTGAAGTACAGCTTAGTACCTTGGGTGTTTAGACCATTTTTGGTGTAAACATTTTGGTTCCCACCGTGGAGCCCTGTTCATAATTCCCTTTCGTAGTTCAAAAAAAATTCCCAAAAAACGCTTTCTCTTTTGAAACCATAGTTGGATCGAAGAAAGGAGACAAACTAACTAAAGTTACTACGATCAGTGGGGGTGCTAATGCTGATGAAGCTGCACCTCAGATCTCGAATCAAGGCGCAGGAGGTACTCCTAGGCCATCTATAACGCGAGATGAATTGAATGTGTTTGTAACCGGCCTCAACGAAAGAATGGATAATACAACAAAGATGATAATGGAGAGGTTTGATGTCCTAACCAATGTTCAAGCCAATTTTTTACCGCCAAACACTGTGGTTGGTACTGGCGAAAAAGAGGACTCATCGGCCTCAGACCCTGAACGACCTCACACCCTAGTGGGAGACATGGGAGAGGCCGACGTTGAGAATTCTAAGGTCAAATCTCCACATCGCAAAGAAGAACGTACGGATCGGGCCACCGCGAGCCCCACCAACTAACATCCCTCAAAAAGGATGTACGGTGCTGAAGACTAAACCGGGGTCGCACCGATAAAAACGTCAGTGCCAATCCCGATGAACAAGCAGGTGACGAGAGGCGCATCACAGACATGATCCAGCGAATAATGAAGGAGAAGGCGACCCGAGAAGATGAGGAGAAAGAGTGGGAGTTTTCCTCCAGCAGAAATCCATTCGCAGAGGAAATCCGTCAAGCAAAATTCACGAAGAAATTTACACCCCCAGCAATAGCACCATATAACGGAATCAGAGATCCAACCATTTTTCTGTTCAAGTACGACCAACACATGAATGGAGCTAGGGCCACTGATGAAACCAAGTGTCTGTACTTTCCCATGTGCCTGGAGTGTGTAGCCTCATTATGGTTCACCAGACTTCCACCTAAATGTATCGACCGATTTACTGACATGGCAAGGAGATTTCAAGGTCAATTCTGATTGCAAATCACCAAAGCAAGGGACGTGATGTCACTCAGTGAGATGGAATGAATGCCAAGAGAAACCATCAGAGCCTTCCTTACACGCTTCCATGCTGCAGCAGCAGAGGTTATAAAGCCGGAGCCTTGGTACTTATGGCAGCCCTGAAAGGGACTATCGATAAGAAGTCAGAATTCGGGAAATGGCTCACGATAAAGAAACCAAAGACTCTAAAAATGTTCTATAAGAAGGCCGACGAGTACATGAGTGTGGAAACCGATACCCTAGACATCCAGAAGAACACGAAGAATGGCACTATTAAGGAAGGGAAAAGTGATAAATTTCCCCATATAATTCAGAAGGATGATTCCGGGCATAAGAGAGGGTTTGATGGAAGAGATAGAAAAATATATAAGAAGTCAAAATTCTTTAAGCAAACAAAATTGGCATCCTTGAATGAAACTCCAGTCAAAATCTACTCTGCCACGAAGGACTTAGGTACATTTCCTCGGGTAAAACCACAAAGAATCATGAAACAGCAGGCAAGTTCCGGAAAGTTCTGCCGGTTTCATAATCAACCTGGGCACAATACAAATGAATGTTGATGCTTGAGAAATTTAATATAAGATCTCATCCGCGAAAATCAGCTGCAGCAATATGTCAAGATTCCTCAAAACGCATCAGAAAGCCAGAGGCAAGGTAAGGTTGCCGATCAGGCCGGGTCGCACGAGATAACCCAAGCTCCCGAAGACTTACGGCCAATCATAGACTAGCGGCCACTGGGTGCAATCCAGTATCCAGAATTGGAAATGCGCGACCCCCATTTTCTCTAAATTTTTACTGGTTTTACAGTCCTTTTTTTCCAGCTGTATTTCCATGAAATGACTTGTGATTCACCTTTATTGTGTTGAGCAAAAACTCTGCATGATAAAAGATGTTCGTTCACGAATAGTAATCTCATGAAAAACAAAAATTATTTCTAAACTAATGCTCAGAATTGGTCTCTAATGTAGGGCAAATCATGCAGCATGCACCAAAAGCATTGGTCAAACCGGGTTGGATAGTCAAACCCACCGTCTTGCAGAACTCAAAGGGAAAGAGTCATTCCCAAGCAATTCATGGAGGGTACACCAAAATCCAGAGGCTGCACTCTTTGTTTTCTTTTAAAAAAACAACCTAGGCTGGATAACACCAGTTCTAGGATCGGAAGGTCCCATAAACATGCTAGAAAGACCAATGCAAAAATAGAAACCCTAGCCGAAAGGGGGTGTCCATTCTTGTTCTTTGTTGTTAACCAAGTCAAACAAAGCCGAGATTGGATTACAAAATCAGAAATCCTAGCCAAAAGGGGGTATCAGAAATCCTAGCCGAAAGGGGGTATCAGAATTCCTAGCCGTATGGGGGTATCCAACGAGGCCTTTTAGTCCTAGAAAAACCAGGACTAATAAGGCCGAATTGGGTCGAAATTGGAGTACAAGACCTCCCAAGGGGGCACCCAAAAGAAAAAACATAATAACCATGCGTTGTTTTAAAAAAAATCATAAGTTGATCAAATGAATTTAAGATTCAGATAAACAATATCTATGAAATTGAAAAGAGCTTTGGTATGCAGACTTCACCATTGTGTAAAAAATCACTAATGCCTGCTCAAAACATACCACAAGCTAGTTACTACTTCATTGCGAGAACTATTCGACCGATAAGCTTCGCGTGAACAACGAACTAAAGGTGCGACCACTCATAAGAATGAAAATAATAAAACTATGACAACACCTAAATGATACAAACGTTAATGCGCAAACATAAAATATTAAGCGAGGGCCGACACTTGCATAAACAACCGGTCTGAATACGTAACAAGTGAAAGAAAATAAGCTGGAATCAGACCATAAAGGTCACAAATGCTATTTTTTATGCAGAGGAAGATGAACCGACTATTCTGGCATTTGTTGATTCGTCCATACAGAAGGGCCGACAAAAGGAAACTTATGATCCTTAACTATTAACCAGCTAGCTTTCTTTTGCGTTTCAGGGTAGACAGAACCTTGGTATAACAAATCTCATCTTCATCATCTGGATCGGGCACATCTGGTAAAGATGGATCATCTGGCGAAGGCGCGATGAGAGGACTTGCGCTGGTAGATATTAAGACAGAATCGATGGCGCCAGACTGAGCAGTGGCGCCGCAAGTAGATAAGGAAGCTGGCGAAAGCACACCTGATGCAAATGGGTAACAAGCGCTAAACTCAGCAATCTCAGGAGAAGTAACAAGAAAATCCAAATCCGGGGTAGATTGATAGATATCAATTTTACCTGAAGTTGCTGGGTATACAAAGTCAGCCCCACAATCGTTTGCATCTGAAGATGTATTGCCATAGCTCGTGTACTGTGAAGCAACATTGTCCTGATCTGGGCATTCAGTAATGGGTCGAACTATAGCGTCCCCTAAGGTAGAGCGATCTACAGGCCAAACAAGGGAGCTCAAACTATCAATTCCGACGGAGTCAGGTGGGGCACAAGAAGAGATAGCATCTGAACGTCCCCTCCTAAACAACTAAGCTCGCTCGTTTGCCAAAATCTTCCTATCTTCAACTAGAGCCTTGCGGTCTTTGTCTTCTAAAAGCCGTTCTTGAAGGAACTCATCATCAAAGTCATCAGAATACGAAAGTATTTTCTCCCAAATAAGAGCCGGAGTTCGCGGAAAATCCTTATTCAAATAACTCAAGCTTCCGCGACTCATAACGCTGCAAACATAGAATTGAAACAGAGTATTATCGATCCTGATCTTAGCTTTGTCAAGGCCTTTTTGGAGCCTGATTTTATCTTCCTCAAAGATCCTAAGGGTTTCATCCTGAGAAGCAATTTGACCTTCAAGAGATATGTTTTCCTGCTTTAAAGAAGGTAAAGCTTGCTTTTCTAAAGCCAGGTGGTTCTCAGCAAGCTCTTGAGCAGATTAAGCTTCTAGAAGCCGCGCTCGCACATACTCCAGCTCCCTCCTGAGCTTGACAATGTTGGCCTCTAAACCACTCACTTTAACGCTTCCATTCTTCAAAGAAGCAATCTCATATTATTGGGATCTAATCAAGTGGACCAGGCTAGCTTTGTCATTTTCCAAAGTTTCAATATGGTCAAGTTGTTAAGCGTTCAATTTCTTTAATTCATGTCCGAATTTGGCCTAATGTTCCAGTCACCTATCAACGTCCTTCATGACCAAATTCAATTGTGTCTCAAATTGATTCTTAACAACATTCAGCTGATGGGTCATGCTACTTCTTATGGTATCTAGACTTTCCACAGTATCTTGCCCATCATTGGGATGTAAATCTAGGTCAAAATGCGTTCCCCTTAAGTCCCAACCACTAAAGCGATCCTTAAGCGTTAAGTTCCTAGGAGAAACCCTATAAGGTGGACGATCGCGTATTATCTGAACTTGAGTAGGGGTCGGGACAATGGACCTTGCAGAAGGTTCTGTCGATGCAAGCACCTTAGCTTGGTCAAGTCCCTCATGCCTTAAAGGATCAACCATTGGAGGTTCAGGGGTATGTTGGACCTGAGAACTTGAAGACAGATGGGGATGCTTCAAATAACAGTGAAGATGAGACCGTAAGAGGCTTCGTGGATTAGTAAGATCCGCCTGTTGAGAGAAGCTATCCGATAATGAGTAGTTCGCATTGACACCTGAAAAATAAATAAAGCTTGAATTCAGCAAGCGTTCGGAGATTATCAGGTTTATGAGAAATTATGCCACAAGTAAGATGATATCAAAACCAGTTCCAGGGGAAGTTACGAAAGCGGAAGCTTTCCCAGGACGCTGAGCAGGCCCTCGGATTCCTCCCATATCAGATACACGGGGTCAGACATCACAACATCACCCTGGCTCAAGTATTTGGCATAGTCCACATCCCACAGGTCTCCAAAAGTCCCTGAGGAACCATCCGCCTGAGTAAAAGCGCAAGCAGAACCTTCGAAGGTCATTCCAGAAATTACATCGACCCCCGAACCGTCCGCATCCTCATCGACTCTTTGGTCACTCCCTTCGATAATCGACAACGAAGGCTGACCACTTACGTCGGGGATTAGACGCTTCTTTTTAAAAGGCTTACCAGCAGAACATGGAGAGTGAACCAAGGTCTTTCCAGGAGAACGTGCAGAGTGAATTAGCTGGTACTTGCGGTGGTTTTCCTTTGAAAGCAGCACCTCTCTGCTCCTTTCATTTTTGATAATAGAAATTAAAGAATTGATGAGGGCTTGATCCAAAGTAAGACCCACAACGGAAGGAATCACTACAAGAATCGGAGAGAAAGCCAGATGAGAAAGTGGAAAAAAGGGTAAGAACCCGGAGAGCAAAGGCATAGTTACCTCCTTCCACCCATCGTCCATAGAATTTACAAGGACACTGGACGAAGAAATATTGATCAGGGAACCCCTTAGCACCGTCCTCAGGCCAGTGATGATTCTATCATGCATATTTTCCATAAAAAAGAAAGAAGGACCGTCTATATCCCTCCTCTTAAAAGTATATAAAGAACAAATATCTGCAAACGTGGGTTCCTGCTGCCGAACTCTCATGAAAAGTATGTATAATCCAAGCAGAATTTGATATCCACTAGAATGTAGCTGATATGGGGCAATGGCTAGTTGCCACAAAATGGATTCTAGATAAGGGTTAAAGGAGGGAATCGCCCCACTAGACGGCATGTGATAATTGACCACTACATACCCAGAGGGTGGATAATCCGCTAATTCTTCCTTTCTGGGAAATCTGGTTTCACCTTTTGAAAACCCGAAGCTATCGCACATTCGTAAATGCTGATCAAAGGAAAGCGTCGATTTACGGCAATCAGTCGCCACCCTATCAAAAAAGCGAGGTTGAGGATGAATCTGACTAACTATCGAGTCAGAGCTAGTAGTCGGGGCAACCTCAAGTTCCTGATCTAGACCCTCTCATTCCCTAGACATGATGGGTTAACTAGGATTAAGATGAACTACCAGTTAGCTACATGTCAGTACAAATAAGCATGCTTAAAAAAGAAATTACGAATTGAATTGTTTGAAGTTAAAGAAAGCAACTCAAGATAGATACATCCTCCAAACCAGATTATCAGCACTATCCGATAAAAAGGGTTCACTATCGCATAAAAGAAGGATTATAAATTCAAAAGTATGAGAAACGCAGGTTCTGATTTGGTCGGTCACGAATGTTAATCACACCTACCAAGAGAATAATGAGAAGGGAAGAGCGGAAGTCCTGCTATGAAATAAGTATTCCATTAATCATCCGGTGAAGGCATGATGAATTAGGAAATGTCGTTTCATAGGCATTTTAGTGAATAATTTTCCAGCATAAAAAGGTTAAGGTTTATCACATAAGTCAGAACCGCCAGAGAATTCTGCGAAAAGTTCAAGTACGTACCAAGTCAAATCAACACTTCTCAAATATCACAACCATGTGTTCCAATGACTCGATGTCGCCAATTGGGAACGTCTTTACAAAACCAAGAGAATTAACCCAGAATCAGAGGTAAAAGAAAGGAAGTTCACTTATGAGCAAAATTCAATTTGGAGAAAGGAGCGTTTTAGCTGGAAACAAAGATGAGGAAAATCGTCAATCGAAGCAGGGTCAGGTAAGACAATCAATCAGAATAAAGAAAATCGGAGCTCCAAGAAGCAACAACGAGGTCTTCTACGATGAAGGCACCATTGGAATAAGTTCGTCAAAGAAATATAAAAGCGGGAAAATGAAGAGACAATGTATAAAAGGACTAGCAACCCCTTTTTATGATATGATAGCTCAATTAAGATCTAGTGATCTGGTTTAACATACCCGGGAAATATCCCGCTAAATGTCCAAAGATATGCAATTGTCGAAACATCCAAAATTTGAAAGCGCAGGCTATCTGTTAGGACGCCTATTTTGTAGTTCCATCCAACGACATTTCATCTCATTACTTTGAAGCTCGTAGTTCTTAATGTCTTAAAAACTATGAACTTCGAGGGAAAATGTTAACCTGTCAAGAGACCAAGCCTGGGATGGAACTGCGAAACAAGCAATCTCAACATCTCATGTGACCGCATCTCCAATCAAAGTTGGACACGAATCGTGACCCAGGTGCGGGAGCCAAGGTCGATCGTTCATATTAGGGGAAAACCGCTCAAACATGGAAACAAAACAAGTCGCACATTCAATGCAGGTGGGAGCGACCTTGTGGCACACCCATAGGCACAGACAGCGCCATACAAAGGTAGCAAGAGAACGAGCGCCCTAAAACCAAAAAGGTCGGTCGCACAAGGAGCAAAGGAGAATTGGTTCCAGTCCCATGTTCTGCTCTTATAAGGTCTCTCAAAGCGGTTATGCTCGCCTAGATGCCCGCTACTACAGGCTCGCATGACTACTCAAGACACTCGCTCCATAGAGTAGCTCGCACAAGGTAACCGAATACAGCCACAGATAACTGGCTACAGCTAGCCGATGGCATGGTTGTAATTAATAAAATGAGCGACCCGTAGCTGGCATAAACAGACTTCAGGTCATTTCTCAAGGGGAACTCACTTATAAATACACGATGGCTACCAACATAACGGGACCGGATATTCGAGACCACGAAGTGCTGCCAAATTCTATCCTCAACCACTGATTCGGCCATGGCGTCAAGAACAATCTCATGATCATGGTAGATGGCTCCATTCTCTTTCTCAATCATCCATCCATTCTCCTTCTCATCAAATCTTACCATTCTCTTGTACAATTCCAAAATTGAAATACATAGACGTGGATATGTTGAGTGAATGCAAAGATGTATGAAAAGAGAGAATTGATGTATTTTGTAATCCTCGTTATAAGACTGAAATTCACCTTCACAGTGGACGTAGGCCTAGTTAACGGATGAACCACTGTAAATCTTGCCTCTACTTTATTTTTCTTGCATTTTTCATTTTTAATTGCTGATTAAACACAGTTCCATTTAATTCTTACCAAGTTGGTGAAGTACAGCTTAGTACCTTGGGTGTTTAGACCATTTTTAGTGTAAACAGTGAGTGATTTCCATTGTTTTTCACTAGTTATGGCTAATTAGGAGTGACTAGTGTTAGTTAGCGAAATTATGCATGATAAAATTCTGGAAAAATATGTAAAAATTCTTAAATATTATTTTAGGGCTCTGATAAAAATGTGGGTTAATTTGGACATGTTTTGCTAATCCAAACATTAGATTTGGTTAAACATATTAAGGGGAAGACCATGGGTTTTAGGTATGTTTGATCCGTATATACATGTTAAGTCATTATTTGGGCATTTATGATCGATTCTATATGTTAGTATAACTATTTGGAATGTTAAGTAATCTTGTAGGAAAGTTAGAATTGTTGAAAACGCCATTGTATGGCGAATATATATATGCTCGCTAAAAATTGTGCAGGGTTTCAGATCGTGTTGGTTAGGGGGTTTGTGCAGGGTTTCATGAGTTGGACTTTGCTGCGAGACGTGTGCAAAGGGGTTACCGATGTCCATTGCTTTGACTCACCACTGAGAGACGGATGTTGGCTATGGATCAGTGCAGTTGAGTTTCCATGACTCTATGGGGCAAAGTGACCGTAGCAGGGCTATGAGCCAGTGCAGTGGAGTTGTCATGACTCTATGGGGGCAGAGTGGACATAGCAAAGTATTAGTGGTTATGGATCAGTGCAGTGGAGCCGTCATGACTCCATGGGGCAGAGTGATTGTAACAAAGACTAGGGTGATCAAAGTTGGTGGATATCGTATACTTTACGCACTGAGTAAGAGATGTGAGGATGATTGCTATGTTTGATGCTTGCTATCACCATGACATACACACACCCCTCCCCATTGTTTTCACATCATATGCTAGTGTCACCTTAGAGTACTATACATCCTGTTGTGCTAACTCTTTGGTTGCAGGTCCAGGTTCAGGTATGGTTATGTATACCTATTATTGTTCTGTTTTTGCTGCTTATTGCTCATACCTGACTTTTATCTGACCCATAGTTTTATGTCTCTTCTAATTCCTCTGGGTGCTCCTAAACGAGCAGACTAGAGACAGGTTAGCTTATTATGCACGAGTAGCTGTCCGGAGATGAGCAGGAGGCTTACACGAATTATTCCCATTTATTCTCCCTGTGTTGTTGCTGGTCACTACTTTGGTCATTAGTAGGGTACCTTCCTATTTTGCTTTAGAGACAGATTTAAAAGTTGTAATAATGATTGTTTGGATCATAAGCTGTATTTTGAATTTTCCGCTACTATGATGGTTTAGTTTTCAGCTTATGCATTGTCTCGCCTGTTTTATATCAAGTTATGTTAATATTATATTTTCTTCCATGCACTGTGAGATATACTATAGGTTCTTTGATGATTCATAATTTCAAATCCCTTCCTTTTTCCTTTCATTTAACGGCCGTCCCATGTTGGTTGGACATTAGTACAGTGCATTTCAGGGAAATGTCGGCTGGTATGGGGTGGGTCGTCACATTTGGTATCAGAGCTCTAGGTTGCATAGTTAACCTAGGGAAAGACACTAGGGAGGGATAGTACGCATATGAGAGCGCGTATTTGTGATATTTTGGTTTTCAACGGCTATATATGTATATACTATTAGTATATCTAAGGTTGGAGTTGCACTGCACTGGCACCACTGAAGAGATGGTTAATCGTTTTCTCCTTACAGATTGAACGACGAGCCGATATACGAGGAATACTAGTTCAGGAGCCAATAATAGAAATGCTCCTGCTATGAGGACGATGTTCACTGACTTCATGAGAGAGACGCTTAGGGATGTTCAGAGGGCAGCTCCTAATGCTGCAATGGTGGTGGTAGGCGCCTAGGGCCGATCTCGCCAAGCTCTGTAAGGACTTCACTAGTCTTGGTGGGAAGCCATTCCATGGAACGGAATCGGCTACAGAAGTTCAGGATTGGCTTGATAGTTATGAGTGTATCTTCGAGGATCTAGGAATCTAAGACGCAATGAAGAGAAAGCTAGCATCCCACCAGCTGTAAGGAAGGGGTATGAATTGGTGGAATGCTATTAAGGCAGCTACCCCTGAGGATCAAGTTACTTGGGATCAGTTAAAGGCCCGATTCAGTGATAAGTTTATCCCAGCTGCTCAGAAATCAGAATTTTTTATGAAGTTCTTGAAGCTTAAGTAGAATGGTAGGGCATGTAGGATCTAAATTAACCCTAGAGGGGGGTGAATAGGTTTTATCGCCTATTTATGCTGAGTAATTAAATAATAACAGCACAGATAATAATCAGAATAAATGCGGAAAATAAATAACACACAGATATACCCAGCTTCAACAAAACCCTGCCTACTACTGCATTCCCTAAGGTTTCTACTAGGAGTTAAAATAATCTCTTCGCTTACAATCCCCTGTAAACTCACAACACTCTCTCCTAACTGTTTTTAAGACTATGCTCAAAACACTGCACTGGTTTCTATCCCCAAAACCAGATTTCCCCAAATTACAAACCCCACAATTCGTCTCCCTAATTTTAGAGACAAACTAGAAAACTCTAATTCGATTACAAATTGAAATTAAAGACGAATAATAATCAAACAATAAAAACCCCTAAAAACAAATTTAAAAACCGTAGGAATTAAAATAAGGGTTATCCCCTTTATTTGAACACTTGGCCGACCTCTTTTTTATTTGCTTCACCACTTCAGTTTTTGGCCCGATCTCCTTTGTCTCTCTGAAAATATAAATGGCGGCTCTTAGGGTTTGGATTCTTTGTCCAAATCTCATCTTCGATGACTTCTGGAATTTGTGGTTCTGTATTCTCGCGTTGCCCTTGTTGTTTTATCGATTGTTGATGGTTCGATCCAAGCTACCGTCAATCTCTGGTATGTTATTTCAAATCGAGTTTTCTTTTACTTGTTTGAACTTAGATAGAAATTTTTCGATGAGGATGTGGATGTTAAATAGGATTTAGAATCCGAAATTTTCTCTGATTTCGTGTATTACTTGGTTGTGATATATGAGTAAATCTTGGGGTTGATTTCTTTTGAAATTCTGGAGAATTCTTCAATTTAAATATGTGTGAACTTTGGGGTTTTTTGAGATACACGGCTTTGTGTTACTCTCTTTATTTCTGGAACTGATTTGTGAAGTAAATTTTGGAAAATTTGCATGAGACTTTTGGACTTTGATTGAGTCTTTCTTCTAAAAAATCTCGATATAAAACAAATTTGTAAATCCAATGTAACAACCCGTAAAATGCGAGCCAGTTTGAAATTTTTATTTTGGCGATTTTAGCGAATTTTGAATATTTAAAATAGATTATTTTAAATAATATCGACGAGAAATTTATTTTGAATATAATTTGAACGTATATATTATATACGTCGTCGTTAGAATATATAATAATTATATATAATTATAAAAGGAATTGAAAATGGCGCGGTAGTTCGAAAATTCGATTTCTAATTTCAAATGAATATACAGAATTCAATATAAGTCAGAATTGAACGAAACAAGAAATATTTGAATCTGTATAACTATATCTTTATAACGAAGTTAACAAACTGAGATTTCATTTTAGAAATGATAAGATATGTCCAGTTTAAAATTAGAAATAGTCGCTGTGGAATTTATATATATTTTTATATATATAAGGCCCTTAAAAATAGCAATTTTGCAAACGACCTCGGATTTCGACGAACCCAGTTTTGTTGGGTCCGTGATGTTAAGTTATTGCTAGATTCCAAATTTCATAATTTTTCGAATCGATATGTGAGCGTGGCAAAGGAAAACGCGTTTGACCAGTTTCAGTTGATTTTAATCGACTGGAAAATGGCCATTTTTCCAACGGCCTCAGAATTCGACGAAACTAGTTTTGTTAGGACCGTATCGTCAATACGAAGCCAGAAAATATTTTTCTGGAAATTTTCTAGTTAGTATGTGCCCCCGGTAATTTGAAATGTACGTTTAAAATTCAATATAGTGATTTAAATGTAAATTAAACAGAAACTGATCGAAACAGTCGAATTGGCTTGCGTGGCATATCCCATTGAGTTCGGAATGGGGGTAAAACGCTAGGGACGACAGTCGTTGGGTCCAATTTTGAGTTCGAACGAGAGATGGACTTTTTGGGGATTTTAATTAAATAATTAATTAAATTAAAGTCAACCCCCTTCTTTCTAATACCCCCCCCGTTCGTTATTCTCAAATCAGAGAAAAAAATAAAAAAAGAAAAAAGAAAAAAAGCCTGAGACCTAATCGCGCCTCCTCCGCTTTCTCCATCACCGACGTCGTCGCCCTCCCCTCAAGCTCCGCCCCTCTCCTCCTTCTTCTCCGCCTCGAGCTGCTGCCCCTCCTCCCCTTCTTCGATTCGACCCCGCAGCCCCATCCATTCAACCCCAGCCACCACCTGAACCGCGCCAGCCACCAGTGGCTTCAACCTCGCCTGCGCCACCCTGTTTGACCCCAACGCACCCCCTGACCGTCCGACAAGCCCATCACCTCACCTCAGACCCAAAACAGCAGAAGAAACCCCCTTTTTCTTCATTAGAAAATGTAAGTTTTTATTTTCAGTAGTTATTTATTTTCTTCTATGACAAGATTAGATTTTAACGCTATAAAAGTTCAGATTTTTATGACGGTAAAGATTAGATTTTTTTTTGTAACAAAAAAAGAAATGATTTTTATGTCATAGGAATAATAAAAATATGATTTTTAGTTAAGAAAGGTGTAATTTTTATTATATGAGAAGTGGAATAAAAGAGGTTTTTTAAAATAGAAAAGACGTGATTTTTAAAATAGAAAAGACGTGATTTTTAAAATAGAAAAGACGTGATTTTTAAATTAGAAAAGACGATATTTTGAGAAGAGTAGCGAAATAAAAATAGAATTTTTATATATTGAACGTCGAAATAAAAATAGAATTTTTATATATTGAACGTCGAAATAAAAATAGAATTTTTATATATTGAACGTCGAAATAAAAATAGAATTTTTATATATTGAACGTCGAAATAAAAATAGAATTTTTATATATTGAACTTCGAAAGAAAAATATGATTTTTATATATGGAATAGCGATGTAAAAATTCGATTTTTACATAGGTAGTGAAAGCGGACAACGAAGGCGACAAAAAGGCGAAACGATGAAGATTTCTATCAATGAAGAGCCGTGGAGCTAGGATAGCTATGTGTGAGAATTTCTCACCTTTCAATTTCATTTCTATTTAGATATATATACTAGGATGCAGACGGTGCTTAGTAGCACCCGACACAATCGTCCACAGACCATGGACTTGTTTGTTTGGTTGCATAGATTAGTTATATGATGTGATTTTGGTTGTTTGGTGATTTTGATTGATGTGTGAATGGCGTGGGCCTTCATTAGACCGGGGATAAGGCTAGGCCTTGTCCCGTTTCTAGTATCGTGCCGTTATGCCGCCGAAATTTTCTAAAATATGTTAGAAAAATAAAAATATCATTTTATTTAAAGAATGAACTGAATAGAAATTCATATGTTGGAATAAAATGTTTTATCGTTAAAAATATAATTTTTAACGCGAATGTGAATAAATAAATATTCATTTACAAACCAGACGGTTTGTTTATGTACACCTATTTGAAGGACATTGATTGGGTCGATAAATTTTACACATCGCCCAACAGCACAAATAAAATATGTGTTTGATTGTTTGAAACCCCACACGGGTGTTAGGATGAAATATGCAGTTCACTCATCCTGATTGATTAAAAATGTCGATCGATTGATTGACAGGCTGTTATAAGCGTTAGATATTTATATTTGATGCTTATACAGTGTAGTGCACTTTGGTTGATGGTTGATTATTTTTCAATGCTATTATATACATGTGTTGTATGAAAATCCATATAATTAACTTTATATGGTAATTGATTGGGCCTCATTCCAATTTGAAAAATAAAGAATATTGTAAAATAAAAGTTCATGTGTTGACAGTACTCATTCATTGAGATTGGTCATGTGTTGAACAAAAGATTTTAGTAATAAAATTTACATCTTTGTAATATAAAATAAAAGTTCATGTGTTGACAGTACTCATTCATTGAGATTGGTCATGTGTTGAACAAAATATTTTAGTAATAAAATTTACATCTTTGTAATATAAAATAAAAGTTCATGTGTTGACAGTACTCATCCATTGAGATTGGTCATGTGTTGAACGAAATATTTTAGTAATAAAATTTACACCTTTATCGATATAAAATAAAAGTTCATGTGTTGACAGTACTCATTCATTGAGATTGGTCATGTGTTGAACGAAATATTTTGATAATAACAACTATTTTGAAAAAGAAATATTTGAAATAGAATATTTGAAAATAGAAATTTATGAAGCCGTGTTGATTAGATTGACGCCATTTTGACGTGAACGATATTTATATCGATTGAAAACGATTTCGAAATGAATTGAATTGAAAACGATTTCGAAATGAATTGAATTGAAAACGATTTCGAAATGAATTGAAAACGAATTCAAATTGAATTGAAAGTGAATTGAAATGAATTCAAATTGAATTGAAATTTGAATTGAATAGAAATGAATTTTAAAACGAATTTATAAAGAAGAATTCAATTTTGATTTGAATTGAAAAGGAAGTTGAAATTGCTTTTGAAACGAATTTAAAACTATTTATATAATTCGTTTTAAATAGAAATCGACGAAATATATATTATATATATTATATATATAATATAATGGCCTGAATAGAACGCGCCGCGCCGCGGCAGTTCGTAAATTTCGACCATTTATTTCAAACGGACATTACGGGAGATCCGACCGTCGGATTCTCCTAAAACCGGAACCGTTGGGTTCGTATCGAAAAGAGCTTTCTAACGAATATTAGAAATTAGAAATCTAACGGTTGGATTTGGAATTATGTCCAAATCAAATTTGAAAAAGGTTGCTGTAAGTGCAGTTCGATGGCCGTTGATGGAAATCGACTGTACGGGCCTTGATAAAATTATTAAAAATAATAATAATTTGTGTAAAATCATAAGAAATGATTTAGAAATATTTGGGATGAAAAACTCCATATTTGAAAAGATAAAAATAGATTTTTATCGAAATGAACTAGTTTTGAACTAGAGTTATAATTCTATTTATTTTTAAATAAATAAATTGAATTTGAAATGGTTTTGAAAATAACCAAAATTTCCAATGATTGCATTGGAATGGATTTGAATCGAAATTGTCTTCGGAATATTTCGATGTTGGATTTCGTGATTATACAAATGTTATGGAAATTTGAAAGATATATATTTATATCGTTATTTCCAATACGACATTTGTTAGTCGTAGAATTTGATATTGAATATAAGCCGGTATATTTTCTATTCAGAGCCTTGTATTGAATATCAAATGTGATTTTGGGTGTGTCGTGAATGGTGTCTTCACTAACACTGTTCTTGAACCCAGTTGAGAAAAGATTAAATCTTTTTGTTTAGATTTAACGAAATGTACCAATTAAATAATATTTAATTGGAATTGAATCGATATTGATTTTTGGGTTTATCGTGAACAGTGTTTTAAATAACACTCGTTCTTTAACCCGATAATTAATGGAATGTGACTTTGGGTTTATCGCGAACCGTGTTTTTAAATGACACTGATTCTTTAACCCAGTTAACGATTAAAACTAAGTGGAGTTTTAATGAATCTTTAATTAGATTGAAATAATCGAAATGGAGTATCACCAGTTTTGCTCCAGGCGAGAGTTAAATCTTTAATTAGATTTGAACGTGAAATGGTAATTGAAATTACCGATAACACTGTGGTGTTAGATATGAAGTATTACCAGTTTTACTTCATGGGGATAAATAGGTTGGGATGGGGAAATTAAAATAAATGATTACTTCGGTAAGGTTCGCTAATCCCGACTAGTTTGAATTGAGATTCAAAAATAGAATAAAGATTAAATTCAAGGAATTTATCTTGGATAAAATTAATGGGAACCTTTCCCTATGAATGTGAAATTTAGAAACTAACTGTCGGTTAGCCAAGCAGAATGGTTTTCTGAATATTGATCTGATGTTGGTTTCGGCCTTCGGGGTTAATATTTGGGGAATTATTCTCTTGATTAATTTACGGTTAGTGACTAATGAATTGGAATGAGGCGTATGTTGTGTTTGTGTAACACTTATTTAAAATATACGCGAGTTATTCGGAAAGACCGGGTTTATCCCATTCTGAATAACTGATTCGACGTGGTGTCGAAGATGAAGACGATGGTCGAAGACCGGAGTTCTTCACGTCGTTTGGGTGATAACTGATGATCTTGATTGGGCTGTACACCCAAGAAGATGGAAACAGTTGGTGATCGTCCAGACGTACTTGGAGATCGATGGATATGCGGGGTACTAGGTGCCTCCGGTTTCGTTCAGACCCAGAACGGACTTGTAAATGGACTGTGTGTCTGACATTGTATTTTAGTCCGTGTGGTTGATCTCTATTAAATATATATCTGTTTGGCGGCAGAGAATTTATTCTCTTGCTTAACGCCCTTCTCTGAGACGTACGAGCTCAGAGGTTATATATTGATGGATATCAAACGCATGGAGTGAATTGCCTGTGTGGCATGCCTAAGTGGCAATTGATCAAGGCTTCTGTTGAAAAGCAAAGTCTTGTGGTGATGATCAAAGCACAGCCTTTGTGGCGTAGCTTTGTGTAACGTTTACTTCGCGAGTTTCACACCCGGTATGAACCAAAAACGGGAGACGGACCTCAGGGAGGGCATGCGTTTCTTTCTAGTTAGAAGTGGCGTCAGTGGTTTTACACGCCCTGACGAGTTTGACTTATGTGGTTGTTGCTGTTGCGAGGCGCCTCGGATTGATCGGTCGTTCTCGAACCGATGGAGTCATTCGTTGGCTCATTGACGCCCCATAGGGCGGGGGAACGCATGTTCAGGGTTTAAGTTTAATCCACATCGGTGGACCGGCCCTGTCGCTCCAAGGGTCACTCGAGCTCTGATCCTGAGACACGGACTAGAGCGTCTCGAATCGGTTGAGGACTATCTTTTGCCTCGGTTCATAGAAGGAAATCCAATTTCCAAATACGTGACTTTGCGGTTTTATTTGTAAACCTATATATGGCGACATGATATATGGTACCCATGCCGCCTATGATTGATACTTATGATTTGAAGTTGTTTTATACACTATGCACTTATTATAGTATCAAATGATTTGTTTTAAACGTATCAAGCATTCTTTGGCTGTTATAAGGGAAAACCCTATCCTCGGCTGCGTTGCATTGTGTGATGGGACCTGGGTCTTATAACAGCTTCATTTTTATTTATTTAGCATTGCGCTGTTTGTTTTATGCACTGGTATTCTTGGGAGGAAACCCGTTCCGTGTTATACGGCGTGGTCCCTTGATTTACCTATCTTTAAAATAAAGATTTACAACTGTTTTAGTTCTCACACCAGTCACATGACTGACCTGGAGTTTATTGTTTTAACCTAAACTCTGGGTGCCCCTATTTTGACATGGGCAGCTAGTAGTTTTGGGTTTTGCAGATTTATATTCACAGGATCCTGGTTTACAGCTGGAACGATATCCGGAAAGCTTTGTATCCGTATATCTCTTCTAGTTGTGTATTGTATTATTTTCCGCTGCTATGTATTTAAATGTAATTTAAATCTCTGATATTTCTGTGTAATATTCATTTATACTCTGTATATTCTTGTAATCTGATGCATTGTTGTAATATACAATGGAATGTTCTTCCGTATGCGTTCTGTTTTGTCCTGTTCTCAAACGATAGGGCGTTTCGAACGACCTGAATCGGTTTAGCGACTGGTTCGGACCGAGCGAAATTCCTTGCTCGTCACAGTTGGTATCAGAGCTTTGGTTTACAAAGCTCAGAGAACAAGACACATTAGAACTGTACGAAAGGATTCATCAGATATTGGGTTAGTAATATCCAATGGGAATGACTCGTTAGAGATAGGATCAGTAGTGTCCTAGAACGAGTGTGAAGAGTATATTTGTAAAATGAAAACGATTTTTGTTTTGAAAATTTAAATCAATTATTCGTATTTGATTATCTATTTATATTGAGTTGGACAGTCCAGTATATAAAGATTTTGCGTATACGTCTGATCCACGTGTATTTGAAATTTTAATATATTGGATAGATATAGAATCACACTCTAGTCGCTCGGACATGATTCTAATGATTGACGCGTCATCATTAGAATTTATTTTCGTGTTTCGAAGGTGAGATTTCTATATATTTCCATTAGACTGGTGTGAGAACCAATAATTAGATAGGGCCTATTGTTGTGATTTGGCATCAAAAACATGATTTTTTGTGTATGTATCAAAATTATGAATTTCAAATGATAATTCACTAATTGATTGATGTTTGTGTTGTTTGTTTATTTGTTTGATAATTTTGAGCCATTTAGCCTAATTGAATCAAATATTGAATTATATTGAAAATTGGTTGCATTTGCTTGCATACATATACTTACATTGAACAGGTCATAGCAAGGAGGCTAGAGCCAGAGAATAAAATTTGTTTGCCCGACAAATAGGTACATGTTTACTACATAATTTACTGTTTTGTTTGGGTGATGATGATTTTATGAGCCTATTGGCTAGCCGCTTGGCTTTTTCTTTTTCTTTTTGAGATCTGAAGGACCGGGGAAGCTATTTGAAATTCCCCGATGCTCCCGGTGCAGGGGAGGTTATGGCAAAAAATTTCAAAAATTTAGGGTGTTAGCCAAATTTTTGAAGTTTTGAAAATTTTCAGAAACCAAAGTGTTGGAGAATAGAAGCAAATCGAACGTAGAGTTGAATTATCAAACCACTTTCGACTTTGTTCCTTTTCGGGGACGAAAAGTTTTAAGTGGGGGAGATTGTAACAACCCGTAAAATGCGAGCCAGTTTGAAATTTTTATTTTGGCGATTTTAGCGAATTTTGAATATTTAAAATAGATTATTTTAAATAATATCGACGAGAAATTTATTTTGAATATAATTTGAACGTATATATTATATACGTCGTCGTTAGAATATATAATAATTATATATAATTATAAAAGGAATTGAAAATGGCGCGGTAGTTCGAAAATTCGATTTCTAATTTCAAATGAATATACAGAATTCAATATAAGTCAGAATTGAACGAAACAAGAAATATTTGAATCTGTATAACTATATCTTTATAACGAAGTTAACAAACTGAGATTTCATTTTAGAAATGATAAGATATGTCCAGTTTAAAATTAGAAATAGTCGCTGTGGAATTTATATATATTTTTATATATATAAGGCCCTTAAAAATAGCAATTTTGCAAACGACCTCGGATTTCGACGAAACCAGTTTTGTTGGGTCCGTGATGTTAAGTTATTGCTAGATTCCAAATTTCATAATTTTTCGAATCGATATGTGAGCGTGGCAAAGGAAAACGCGTTTGACCAGTTTCAGTTGATTTTAATCGACTGGAAAATGGCCATTTTTCCAACGGCCTCAGAATTCGATGAAACTAGTTTTGTTAGGACCGTATCGTCAATACGAAGCCAGAAAATATTTTTCTGGAATTTTTCTAGTTAGTATGTGCCCCCGGTAATTTGAAATGTACGTTTAAAATTCAATATAGTGATTTAAATGTAAATTAAACAGAAACTGATCGAAACAGTCGAATTGGCTTTCGTGGCATATCCCATTGAGTTCGGAATGGGGGTAAAACGCTAGGGACGACAGTCGTTGGGTCCAATTTTGAGTTCGAACGAGAGATGGACTTTTTGGGGATTTTAATTAAATAATTAATTAAATTAAAGTCAACCCCCTTCTTTCTAATACCCCCCCCGTTCGTTATTCTCAAATCCGAGAAAAAAAAGAAAAAAAGAAAAAAAGAAAAAAAGCCTGAGACCTAATCGCGCCTCCTCCGCTTTCTCCATCACCGACGTCGTCGCCCTCCCCTCAAGCTCCGCCCCTCTCCTCCTTCTTCTCCGCCTCGAGCTGCTGCCCCTCCTCCCCTTCTTCAATTCGACCCCGCAGCCCCATCCATTCAACCCCAGCCACCACCTGAACCGCGCCAGCCACCAGTGGCTTCAACCTCGCCTGCGCCACCCTGTTTGACCCCAACGCACCCCCTGACCGTCCGACAAGCCCATCACCTCACCTCAGACCCAAAACAGCAGAAGAAACCCCCTTTTTCTTCATTAGAAAATGTAAGTTTTTATTTTCAGTAGTTATTTATTTTCTTCTATGACAAGATTAGATTTTAACGCTATAAAAGTTCAGATTTTTATGACGGTAAAGATTAGATTTTTTTTGTAACAAAAAAAGAAATGATTTTTATGTCATAGGAATAATAAAAATATGATTTTTAGTTAAGAAAGGTGTAATTTTTATTATATGAGAAGTGGAATAAAAGAGATTTTTAAAATAGAAAAGACGTGATTTTTAAAATAGAAAAGACGTGATTTTTAAAATAGAAAAGACGTGATTTTTAAATTAGAAAAGACGATATTTTGAGAAGAGTAGCGAAATAAAAATAGAATTTTTATATATTGAACGTCGAAATAAAAATAGAATTTTTATATATTGAACGTCGAAATAAAAATAGAATTTTTATATATTGAACGTCGAAATAAAAATAGAATTTTTATATATTGAACGTCGAAATAAAAATAGAATTTTTATATATTGAACTTCGAAAGAAAAATATGATTTTTATATATGGAATAGCGATGTAAAAATTCGATTTTTACATAGGTAGTGAAAGCGGACAACGAAGGCGACAAAAAGGCGAAACGATGAAGATTTCTATCAATGAAGAGCCGTGGAGCTAGGATAGCTATGTGTGAGAATTTCTCACCTTTCAATTTCATTTCTATTTAGATATATATACTAGGATGCAGACGGTGCTTAGTAGCACCCGACACAATCGTCCACAGACCATGGACTTGTTTGTTTGGTTGCATAGATTAGTTATATGATGTGATTTTGGTTGTTTGGTGATTTTGATTGATGTGTGAATGGCGTGGGCCTTCATTAGACCGGGGATAAGGCTAGGCCTTGTCCCGTTTCTAGTATCGTGCCGTTATGCCGCCGAAATTTTCTAAAATATGTTAGAAAAATAAAAATATCATTTTATTTAAAGAATGAACTGAATAGAAATTCATATGTTGGAATAAAATGTTTTATCGTTAAAAATATAATTCTTAACGCGAATGTGAATAAATAAATATTCATTTACAAACCAGACGGTTTGTTTATGTACACCTATTTGAAGGACATTGATTGGGTCGATAAATTTTACACATCGCCCAACAGCACAAATAAAATATGTGTTTGATTGTTTGAAACCCCACACGGGTGTTAGGATGAAATATGCAGTTCACTCATCCTGATTGATTAAAAATGTCGATCGATTGATTGACAGGCTGTTATAAGCGTTAGATATTTATATTTGATGCTTATACAGTGTAGTGCACTTTGGTTGATGGTTGATTATTTTTCAATGCTATTATATACATGTGTTGTATGAAAATCCATATAATTAACTTTATATGGTAATTGATTGGGCCTCATTCCAATTTGAAAAATAAAGAATATTGTAAAATAAAAGTTCATGTGTTGACAGTACTCATTCATTGAGATTGGTCATGTGTTGAACAAAAGATTTTAGTAATAAAATTTACATCTTTGTAATATAAAATAAAAGTTCATGTGTTGACAGTACTCATTCATTGAGATTGGTCATGTGTTGAACAAAATATTTTAGTAATAAAATTTACATCTTTGTAATATAAAATAAAAGTTCATGTGTTGACAGTACTCATCCATTGAGATTGGTCATGTGTTGAACGAAATATTTTAGTAATAAAATTTACACCTTTATCGATATAAAATAAAAGTTCATGTGTTGACAGTACTCATTCATTGAGATTGGTCATGTGTTGAACGAAATATTTTGATAATAACAACTATTTTGAAAAAGAAATATTTGAAATAGAATATTTGAAAATAGAAATTTATGAAGCCGTGTTGATTAGATTGACGCCATTTTGACGTGAACGATATTTATATCGATTGAAAACGATTTCGAAATGAATTGAATTGAAAACGATTTCGAAATGAATTGAATTGAAAACGATTTCGAAATGAATTGAAAACGAATTCAAATTGAATTGAAAGTGAATTGAAATGAATTCAAATTGAATTGAAATTTGAATTGAATAGAAATGAATTTTAAAACGAATTTATAAAGAAGAATTCAATTTTGATTTGAATTGAAAAGGAAGTTGAAATTGCTTTTGAAACGAATTTAAAACTATTTATATAATTTGTTTTAAATAGAAATCGACGAAATATATATTATATATATTATATATATAATATAATGGCCTGAATAGAACGCGCCGCGCCGCAGCAGTTCGTAAATTTCGACCATTTATTTCAAACGGACATTACGGGAGATCCGACCGTCGGATTCTCCTAAAACCGGAACCGTTGGGTTCGTATCGAAAAGAGCTTTCTAACGAATATTAGAAATTAGAAATCTAACGGTTGGATTTGGAATTATGTCCAAATCAAATTTGAAAAAGGTCGCTGTAAGTGCAGTTCGATGGCCGTTGATGGAAATCGACTGTACGGGCCTTGATAAAATTATTAAAAATAATAATAATTTGTGTAAAATCATAAGAAATGATTTAGAAAGATTTGGGATGAAAAACTCCATATTTGAAAAGATAAAAATAGATTTTTATCGAAATGAACTAGTTTTGAACTAGAGTTATAATTCTATTTATTTTTAAATAAATAAATTGAATTTGAAATGGTTTTGAAAATAACCAAAATTTCCAATGATTGCATTGGAATGGATTTGAATCGAAATTGTCTTCGGAATATTTCGATGTTGGATTTCGTGATTATACAAATGTTATGGAAATTTGAAAGATATATATTTATATCGTTATTTCCAATACGACATTTGTTAGTCGTAGAATTTGATATTGAATATAAGCCGGTATATTTTCTATTCAGAGCCTTGTATTGAATATCAAATGTGATTTTGGGTGTGTCGTGAATGGTGTCTTCACTAACACTGTTCTTGAACCCAGTTGAGAAAAGATTAAATCTTTTTGTTTAGATTTAACGAAGTGTACCAATTAAATAATATTTAATTGGAATTGAATCGATATTGATTTTTGGGTTTATCGTGAACAGTGTTTTAAATAACACTCGTTCTTTAACCCGATAATTAATGGAATGTGACTTTGGGTTTATCGCGAACCGTGTTTTTAAATGACACTGATTCTTTAACCCAGTTAACGATTAAAACTAAGTGGAGTTTTAATGAATCTTTAATTAGATTGAAATAATCGAAATGGAGTATCACCAGTTTTGCTCCAGGCGATAGTTAAATCTTTAATTAGATTTGAACGTGAAATGGTAATTGAAATTACCGATAACACTGTGGTGTTAGATATGAAGTATTACCAGTTTTACTTCATGGGGATAAATAGGTTGGGATGGGGAAATTAAAATAAATGATTACTTCGGTAAGGTTCGCTAATCCCGACTAGTTTGAATTGAGATTCAAAAATAGAATAAAGATTAAATTCAAGGAATTTATCTTGGATAAAATTAATGGGAACCTTTCCCTATGAATGTGAAATTTAGAAACTAACTGTCGGTTAGCCAAGCAGAATGGTTTTCTGAATATTGATCTGATGTTGGTTTCGGCCTTCGGGGTTAATATTTGGGGAATTATTCTCTTGATTAATTTACGGTTAGTGACTAATGAATTGGAATGAGGCGTATGTTGTGTTTGTGTAACACTTATTTAAAATATACGCGAGTTATTCGGAAAGACCGGGTTTATCCCATTCTGAATAACTGATTCGACGTGGTGTCGAAGATGAAGACGATGGTCGAAGACCGGAATTCTTCACGTCGTTTGGGTGATAACTGATGATCTTGATTGGGCTGTACACCCAAGAAGATGGAAACAGTTGGTGATCGTCCAGACGTACTTGGAGATCGATAGATATGCGGGGTACTAGGTGCCTCCGGTTTCGTTCAGACCCAGAACGGACTTGTAAATGGACTGTGTGTCTGACATTGGATTTTAGTCCGTGTGGTTGATCTCTATTAAATATATATCTGTTTGGTGGCAGAGAATTTATTCTCTTGCTTAACGCCCTTCTCTGAGACGTACGAGCTCAGAGGTTATATATTGATGGATATCAAACGCATGGAGTGAATTGCCTGTGTGGCATGCCTAAGTGGCAATTGATCAAGGCTTCTGTTGAAAAGCAAAGTCTTGTGGTGATGATCAAAGCACGGCCTTTGTGGCGTAGCTTTGTGTAACGTTTACTTCGCGAGTTTCACACCCGGTATGAACCAAAAACGGGAGACGGACCTCAGGGAGGGCATGCGTTTCTTTCTAGTTAGAAGTGGCGTCAGTGGTTTTACACGCCCTGACGAGTTTGACTTATGTGGTTGTTGCTGTTGCGAGGCGCCTCGGATTGATCGGTCGTTCTCGAACCGATGGAGTCATTCGTTGGCTCATTGACGCCCCATAGGGCGGGGGAACGCATGTTCAGGGTTTAAGTTTAATCCACATCGGTGGACCGGCCCTGTCGCTCCAAGGGTCACTCGAGCTCTGATCCTGAGACACGGACTAGAGCGTCTCGAATCGGTTGAGGACTATCTTTTGCCTCGGTTCATAGAAGGAAATCCAATTTCCAAATACGTGACTTTGCGGTTTTATTTGTAAACCTATATATGGCGACATGATATATGGTACCCATGCCGCCTATGATTGATACTTATGATTTGAAGTTGTTTTATACACTATGCACTTATTATAGTATCAAATGATTTGTTTTAAACGTATCAAGCATTCTTTGGCTGTTATAAGGGAAAACCCTATCCTCGGCTGCGTTGCATTGTGTGATGGGACCTGGGTCTTATAACAGCTTCATTTTTATTTATTTAGCATTGCGCTGTTTGTTTTATGCACTGGTATTCTTGGGAGGAAACCCGTTCCGTGTTATACGGCGTGGTCCCTTGATTTACCTATCTTTAAAATAAAGATTTACAACTGTTTTAGTTCTCACACCAGTCACATGACTGACCTGGAGTTTATTGTTTTAACCTAAACTCTGGGTGCCCCTATTTTGACACGGGCAGCTAGTAGTTTTGGGTTTTGCAGATTTATATTCACAGGATCCTGGTTTACAGCTGGAACGATATCCGGAAAGCTTTGTATCCGTATATCTCTTCTAGTTGTGTATTGTATTATTTTCCGCTGCTATGTATTTAAATGTAATTTAAATCTCTAATATTTCTGTGTAATATTCATTTATACTCTGTATATTCTTGTAATCTGATGCATTGTTGTAATATACAATGGAATGTTCTTCCGTATGCGTTCTGTTTTGTCCTGTTCTCAAACGATAGGGCGTTTCGAACGACCTGAATCGGTTTAGCGACTGGTTCGGACCGAGCGAAATTCCTTGCTCGTCACATCCAATTTCCTGGAAATATTGCATGTAGACTTTATTGACTATATTGTTGGATCGTGACCTTGAATATATTTGCACTGATGCTTTAACTTGAAAACTTTAAACTCCAGTCCTTTGAACATGATACTGCTCTTGTGTTTTCCCATTTAACAGAAACAATGTTTGATCATTGAGATAAATAGAACTGATTGCTGCTCTTGAACTGTTTGTAGGGTATGTAATTTGCTCGACCATACTTGTTGCATTTTTGACACTTACACATGTCCCTTCTTGTTTTTTTTTTTAAATTCTTGTGCCCAAAAACTAATTTAATACTTGTCTAAAATACTTCCTCGATTTGTTGGCTCTGAATAATTTCCTGATTACTTGGATGCTCTAATGCTTGGTCTTTATTAACACAAAATCTAGAAAATAAAAACTTGCCAAACATATCTGAAAATAATTTGAATAACTTTGTAGCTCATTATCAAAACTGGAAAACACTGAGTTGATGATATTCTGGAAATGATCCACGCTGAACCTTTGAGATCTTGCATTTCTGCTTTAACATGAATTATTGCTCTTGCTATAATTTTGCCTTGTTCATCTATGCTGCCATGTTTACATGTTGTACCATGCTTTCACAATGGCTTGTGCTGCCTTGAACCATTCCTTGTCTTACCTTGAAACTACCCAATTTGTAAAAAAATGATCATGTTGCTAGAGTAGTTCTATACGAGTTAACCTGCCTTGTCACTATGCTGTTATGCTACATTTGTTTTTGAACTGGTCTGCTATGTTAGCACTTGATCTGGAAATGATCCATTTTGGCTTAATTCACACATGCTTGTTTGGCATCTTTGTTGTTTGAATAGAAAGTGATTTGACTTGAATTTATTTTGCATCATGCCACACTAGTATTTAAACTTTGTTGAACTGGAGACTGCACCATGTATTTGTTGTTGTGTCCATATTTTCAAACATAGCTTGAGTGTTGCACTTGTTCGTATTGTCCATTCTGACTTGTCCCTTGACTTCATTTAAAAATTGTGAATTTGAAATGCCTTTCCATGTTATTGTTATGAGCTATTCGACTTTCTTGAACTTTGACCTTTGACCTTTTGCTCGATCACTCATGCCTTGTATCTTAACTTTTGATTTGGACCATGATTTGTTGTGTTGACCTTGTTGCTCGACCCTTGAACTTGTTGTTGACTTTACACTGAGTTGTTTTCATGTGTGCACTGAGTCGAGGTGGTCACGTGGCTACTCCTCAGTTGCTCGCTACTGTATTTTGATTGGCGAGGCAGTGCACACGTGTATATTTATACACATGTGTATATGCAGCCATCAGAATAATTTTCCTATCTTTGTATATCAGACCAAGTCCGAAAAATGATGACAAACACACCGTAATTCGGAGGAAATACAATTTAAAAATATTTTTTTATTTTTTTGTATTTAATTTTATTCTTGTTAAAGTCTACTGTGTGTGTTTTTCTATTTATGACAGGTAAGCGGATTGGACTGGCTGAAAGCTGTGAAGACAGAATACTGAAGATGGCATAGAAAAAAAAGAATATCTGTATATGAGTGAGTCTGTAAACTGAGTGTAGTGTATATGAAAATGTACTGAGTGATGAATGAACTGTAGTGAGTAGCTGTGAGAGAGTTGTACTGGTTATAGGTAATAAACAAATTTGATTGAAATAAAATATTATTTTATTGTTGTCAAACAAACTTGTCTATCGTATTTAGTTAATTTATAAGTACAATCTCATGTGAATTAAATAAATAGTGGAGTTACAAATAGTTGTACTATTTGAATGTTTGAAATATAATATTTAATTTAAATAAAATAATGTGTGAATATATGAATGTCTATACAGTTGTATTCTATTTAAATATAAATATTATATTCCTGTCTGTGATGTATATATAGAACAGTACAGTAACAAACACATTTTAAAATAATATTTATTTGGTTGTTATCATCAAACAAAAATCATATAATTGTGTATACAACTACGTCATATACAACATTCTCCCCCTTTTGATGATGACAAACGAATAAAAGATTTTGAGCATAATAAATGTGTGTTTGACAGTAAATATTGAACTCCTCCTATTTATTAGCTCCCCCTACAACTGAACTCCCCCTATATATGTGGAAAATATGAATGATGAAATCCAATTGACCATTCTATCTCTAGATATTTAATTTCCAATCTTAAAATATTTTTGAACTAAATACTCGTTTATCAAAATCTTGACCATTCTTCTCCTTTTGTTATCATCAAAAGGATAATAGAGATCGAAAAAGTGACAAATTTAGACCATAACTATAAATTCGAATTCAGAGAGAGAATATATATCACATATCCTATTTAATCAAACAAAAAATCAAAATAGTCTTTAAATCAGAAGCAAATTTCACTTTCATAATAAATGGATTTACGATGGATTTTATAGAATGAGGAGAGTTCAATAAAAATTGAATATTTGAATATGAATTTTAAAGATTTTGAATATGCTCAAAAATGTGTTAAGCACTTGCTAACCACGCATAGCCCAAAGGTCTTTTAAATGGGGTTAGTAGTAATTTAACTTTATCCTCTCTAATGAGTTCCATCCATGCACAGACCAAAGGTCTTTTAAATGAGAATGGAAGCACATAGAGATTAAGGTAATTCACCCATGCATAACCGCGAGGACTTTTAAATGGGAGTGAATACCAAGGACAAACTATTTATTTTTCTTTTTCTTTATTATTTTTTATTTTTATTTCCAAGAATAATTAGAACTCCCCAAATTAAATAAAAACCATGATGAATGACATAAATATGGTAGATATAGAAGATGGTCGTGAAATAAGCTCTAATTCAAAGATGTTATAAAATATGTCCAATCATCATGAGATTTACGATAACATCTCCTCTAGTTATGAATTATACCATAGTCACAACTCATCATAATTTCATAAATCTGTTAATAATTTTGATAAGTCACAAAATGGTTCAAATCAATCAATATTTTTGAATAAATAATCAAAAATAATTTTAAAATTGAAAATATCAATTTCAAGAGGAGTTTTTGAAAATATCAATGCAAGCTGAAAATTAGTTTCAAAAATCAATTAGTAAAATATGGAATTTTCTAATATTTCTAACATTGATTGCTCCTAGACAATTTTAAAACACTTGTATATGAAATTCAAATTGTCAATTGAATTTAAAGATATTTAATCACGGATTTTTCAACTCATCATCCAGTCACCAAGATATTCAAATGAATTAAATCAACTTCCTTATCATAGCAGCACAAGATCATTTTCAAAGAAAGAATCACAAGTGAATTTTTCAAAGAATTTTTAGACAAGCACAAGAAATAGTCAACGAACAAATCTGAAGATAAATATTTGAAATCACTTGAAAAAAAATCAAATTTTTATAAACCAAGAAATTCAACAATCAATAATGAATGATTTCAAAATCAAACCAAGTAAGGAATAAAAACTAAAAAAGGAAAATAAACTAAAAAGGAAATAAATAAAAATACAAGTTTAGAGATCATACCTGACTTACCATAATCGATGTGATCTAGTGAATCTCCAACTCTAAAATCTATGGCTTATGAACTTCAAATAATTCAATAAAATGGAACAATTTGAATTTTTATCTTTTAAACACAATTGTTCCTTAGCCTATCCCTGGTACCTAAATGTTTATAGGATCAAGTGGTTTAACAAAAATTGTTTTACCACTCTTATCTTCGTTTACACGTTTTGGTACCCAAACCCGTTTATATAACAATCCATTATTATCCACTAAAGTAACCTTTGGAACCCAAATTCGTTTAATCTTAATTGAATTCATCTTATTATCTTTTGGGATCCAAATTCGTTTAACTGAATTGTTTTTAACCAAGTTTTAATTTTGTTTATGATTTGAAAACCTTTTGAAATTATTGGAATTCAAAATTCCAATTTGACCTTTTTCTAGGATATTTGTAGGATTTTCAAAATCATTAAAAATTAGCTTTTCAAGAAGATCAATTTTTCCAAAGCAGTTTGAAGGATTTTTAAAATCATTAAAATCTTGCTTTTTAATTTGATCAAAATTTTCAAAACCGAGTTGTAACACCCCGAAAAATTCGATAACTGTGAAATTCATAAATTAAAGTATAATCAAATTCAAATCAGAGAACTAAGGGAAACGGGATACGCCATTGCGTTCGTCTCGGAAAAATACGCGAAATAGAGTCCGAGTTTTCGAAAAACGGAGTCCGTATGAAGAAGATATGGCCTTCGGAAGATTTGAATTAAATTTAAAACTCAAACAGAATTAAATAATTAAATATTCCGAAGTGGGGCCCATTGGGCCAGAAAAGCGCCGCCTGGGCCACCCAGGTCGACTGGGCTGTCGACCTGGGCTACCCATGTCGACAGGGCTGTCGACAGCCCTGTCGACAGGGGTATCGACCTGGTCGAGCCCAGTCAACCTGGCTGGCCAGGTCGGTGTGTGGTCGAATTTCTGTGGTCTGCTTTGTCATTAGGGCTAGGTGGCGGGTTTTTATTGGTCTCTCTTCCTAATGAATGGCTATGATCTAACCTAGCAACATCAAGGGTCCTAATTAGTTCTTAACCTCTATATAAACAACCCTAGACTAAACCCTAATCTATTCATTAAAAATTAAGAACATAGCCGCCATGTTGCTGAGGAACGACAAAGCATAGCCGCCAACTAAAGAGAGGATTAGGGAGGAAGTTCTAAGGCCTAAAGCAATTCAAGCAACCTAAAGCTAATCAATTCAACAAAGGAATTTGCATCTTCAATCCCTAAACTAGAGAATTCATCAAACCATTGTAAGTAGAGTATTACTTTGGTATAATAAACAACTGTGTTGATGTGTATGCTTGAATTGTGGCAATGGAAGTAATTCATATTTGTGCGTTCTTATCAATTTATATACGTTTGGATACTCTTGAATTATATTATTCATTATAAAGAACTACATGCGGTAGTTCTATGCAAATATACGTTTGGAATATTGCGCAAATTATGTAGTCTATGTTGAAGCTACATGTATATAGTTGAGTGAAATTTATGCAAGTTTGGGGCTTTGTTATTATGCCATTATGATGTATGTTTTTATGTATAAATCATTTTGCAAGTAATTGAAACAAGTTTGGTTATTATAGTTCATATGAAACTATGTGGAATTTTGACACCATGTATTAGTCATGCTTTTGCAAACTTATGAATATGGCTAGGAATGATATTTGGCATAATTGAGATCTATGATTAAGTCTATCTTGTTTTAAAGAATTATATGTTGACATATGTGAGACATGGTTAGATTAGACTCAAAAATCCCCTTTTTGCAAGTTTAAAGCAAAACACTATGATTAGGAATATTTATGCATAAGTATGTTTATACCATCGTTATGTGATTAGGCTTAAATCATGATTAAGTTGAATTATGCTATGCTCATGCTAGAAGTATTTTATGCCATGCTTATGTTTGACAATATGCCATGCTAGAAGTATTTTATGCCATGCTTATGTTTGACAATATGCCATGTTTATGCTAGAAGTATTTAGGCCATGCTTATGTTTGACATTATGCCTAAATAAGAATATAGGTTCATGTTGTAGTTAAACCTATGCAAGTTCACATGCTTTGATTCATGTCACCTATGTTGCCACTATGCAAGTACACCAATTCCTATTATGTATTTTCCAACGTCATATGCAAGTTCATGCGCTCACTTTCCCCTCTTTGTGTATACGCCATAAGCCTCCCCTTTTCGCATGGCTAAATTGGGCTTTAAAAGGCTAAGCCCAATATATATAAACGGACGTGTAAAACGGGGGAAAATAACGTTGGGTTAAAAATTAATTAATTAATGAAAATATGAAATAGAAGGGCCCAAAGTCAAGTATGGGTTGGGCCCGTGATTGGTGTAATCTTTACACCATTAACTTAATAATGGGCCGCAAATATTTACATATAAATAAAGAAGAATGACAAAATATGTAAATGTAGAAAAGACGATGTGTTTAACCCGAGGTTGGATTGAGTTGTGATGTAAACCTGCCCGGAACCGCCCGGCTGTCCAGTAGTCACAACAATACCTATCCAATGTGGGAGGTTAAACATGGAGCCCAGCAAGGACCCGAGGTTAGACTGAGTTGTGGCGTAAGACTGCCCGGAACCAACCGGCAACAGGCAGCCACAACAATACCTGTCTAATGTGAGAGGTCAGGGCCTTAATAAGACAATTAAGGCTGAGACAGGATTGTTAGGATTAAGTGGACTAAAGACTTAATCAAAATGGAACATGCTAAACTAAACGGACTGGTGGGGTTAGGTTAGGAAACACTTAACCAACTTAGCATGTTGGCTAGAGATAGAAAACCTAGTAACGGGGGACCCTTTTCAGCAGTAACCCTAAAAGGTGTATCAGGATACCCTGAAACTAGGCAGGGTGGGGCACGATTACTGGGCTGACTGTAAGAGGTCAAATCGACGGCGGTGGTGTAGCAGTGTAGGTTCTAACGGTGTGCGGGCGTGCACGCACTCCGGCGCAGAAAAATAAAGCACTGGACACCAGTAGCATACCTTTGCACTCTAAGGTTGTGTCGGGTTGCCACTATGGGACTTGATACACCCCATGGTGGGACCAGCATAGGTAACTGCAGACATCGGGGGCCGTAAGACACATGTAACTATGCGAGTAGGAGCCGATCATCGTAGAATGGATCACATCACCCTGATTAGGGGGTGCAAATTGGAAACTAGTTTATATGGGTTCAGAGATTAACATGGGGTACGATAGTATATTCGAACCTAGATAACTTAACCAAGTTTATAATGTTGCCCACTTCCTGTTTACTTATCATACCCAGTTCTTTATTCATAGACAAAGTAGTACTAGACTTACTCAGGCTTTATGTCTGACTCTATTTTTCTTTCGTCTTCTTTCTTCCGTTTCCCCCCCCCCCCAGGTCCTCAGGGAGGGAACACAGCAGCTTGACCTACCTCAACATCCAGCTTGAAGAAGAGAAATGTATTGCTTGGACTTTCCTGTTTTGAACTATGGCTTTGGACAATTCACTATGGGGCTTTGGCAGTTTATCTATGTTTTATTTATGCTTCTTTAAAAATAATGTACTCAAGACAGATTATGAAGTATTATGTTATGTTTTTAGAAGGGATGTTGTTGTAACACGTATTTGACTTTATGAAATAAAATTTGTTGTTCTTCCGCTGGTTTACAAATATGTGTTATTATATCTGTCTTGTATATCTGTGACTTGTACTTATAAACCTCCACCAAAATTAGGGCATTCCCTTTGAGAGTGACCCTAACGGAGGTGGGGTGTTTCACTTGGTATCAGAGCATAGGTTTACCAGATAAGATAAAAAGTTTTGAAAAATTATTTTCAAAAAGGAAATTTAAAGAAGCATTTTTAAAAGAAAAATATTATTTTATTTTTAAAAAAAAAAGGCAAAAGTCCACTCCCCAAAGCCATAGGTATTATCTCTTATCCTTCGTTTTGAATCTATCCTTTTTTTTTTGTTTCAGCATGTCCCAAGAACTTAACTTGCCTGAAGGGGTGCCAATACCTGGTTGGTTTAGACGTTTCTTAGAAGCTAGGGCCACTCAGCCTGGTCCTACCATTCCTCCTCCCCCAGCAGAAGGAAATCATCCAGCTGCAGCAGCACCTTTTCCTCCACCTCCTCCTCGGGGAAACACATTCGCTAAGATATGTAAAGATTTTAAAGCTATGGGAGGAAGGGATTTCCATGGAACTGAGTCCTTCGTAGCAGCTAGGAATTGGCTAAAAGAAACGGAGGACCTATTCATCATCTTTGAGGTAGAAGATAGACAAAAGGTACAACTAGCGGTGTGGCTATTGAAGGGCGAGGCTTCCTACTGGTGGGAAGTCACCAATGCTGAAAGACCAGTGGAGACATGGGAGGACTTTAGGGCAAGGTTTGAGACCAAATTTCTCTCAGATGCGGAAAGAAGTTTGCAGTTGGAAAAATTCTTATTTCTTAAGCAAGGGGACAAGACAGTCAGAGAGTATGTGAATCAATTCGATGAGCTGGCTAGGTTTGGGCTTGACCTAGTCAATACCCCGCATAAGAAGGCTCTCCGTTTCGTCAAGGGGTTAAATGAGCCATTACATAGTTTGGCCATGACCCATATACCCATGGGAGCCACGTATGAAAGATTGGTGCAAATGGCATTGCTGAACGAAGAGGACAAGGGCAAGAAGGAGACCAAGGCAGAAAGCTCTCAAGGGAAGAAAGAGGGTTTGCAGCCTAAGAAGACAGACTTCAAGAAGGGCGGAAAAGGCAACAAAGAAAAGAGGAAGTGTAATTTCTGTGGCAAAGTGGGGCACTTAGTAAAGGACTGCCGGAAGAAAAAGGCCAAGGAGAATGGTGGGTGCTTTACGTGCGGTCAGACAGGCCATAGGGCTAAGGACTGCCCAAGGAAACGAGGACAGGGGCAGGGCACTGGATCCACCCCAGGGGCACAGGTTCATGTGCTAGAAGCGCCACCATTGCAACAGCGAGGTACCAATACTTCTGTAGAAAGTGTAGTTTATCTTTATGATCACCCCGTTCGCACTTTATTTGATTCTGGCGCATCACACTCCTTTATCTCGTCTGCTTTAGTAGAATCTCTGCACCTAAAAACTAGTATGGTAGAGGACCCCTTAATTGTTTCAAACCCAATTGGGGGCCCAGCTCATTTGTCTATGATCTGTTTGGATTTGAAAATTTCTATCCTAAGTGTTGAATTTCAATGTAGTGCCTTTGTTTTGGGCTTTTCGGGGTATGGTTTGATTTTGGGTATGGATTGGCTATCCAGTAATGGGGCCATCCTTGATTGTGAGAAAAGGGTTGTTAGGCTCCTAACCCAGCTCGGTAATACTTTGGAAATTTCTTGTAATCCCTCGTATGCGGTTATGCTTAGTTATCTTGAATCGCTAGATGCCTCCGTTGAAAATTTGAAATCAGTTAGAGTGGTCCGGGAATATCCGGATGTCTTTGAAGAGGTGAAGGGCTTGCCTCCGAAGCGGGAAATAGACTTCCGCATATATCTTGTAGATAATGCAAAGCCCGTTGCATTGCCCGTTAGACATATGGCTCCACGAGAAAGGAAAGAGCTCAGTAAACAGATTAAAGAGCTTCTAGAAAAGGGGTTCATTAGGAGGAGCATTTCAGAATGGGGCGCTCCAGTGGTGTTCGCTACAAAGGCGGATGGTTCACTCCGTCTATGTGTTGACTATAGGGAGCTCAACAAGCTAACGAAAAAGAATAGGCACCCTCTCCCTAGAATTGACGATTTATTTGACCAGCTTGTAGGAGCGTCTGTTTTCTCCCAACTCGATTTAGCAACCGGTTTTCATCAGCTAAGGGTGGCTGAAGATAGCATCGATAAAACGGCTTTCAGAACCCCAGACGGCTTCTTTGAATGGCTTGTCATGCCTTTCGGCTTGACAAATGCACCTGCTTACTTCGTGGACCTGATGAGTAGGGTATTTAGAGATTTCCTCAACAAATTCGTAGTGGTCTTCGTAGATGATATCCTTATCTTCTCAAAGAGTGAAGAGGAACATGCTCAACACTTAAGGGCAATCATGGAAACTTTGCGAGTCCATCAACTAAAAGCCAAATTCTCCAAATGCCACTTTTGGAGAGAGGAGGTGAGGTTCCTTGGACACATAGTATCCAAACAAGGGTTAGCAGTGGACCCTGCGAAGGTAGTGGCGGTACAGGATTGGAAGACACCAAGGAATGCGACTGAGGTCCGAAGCTTTCTAGGACTAGCAGGTTTCTATCGAAAATTCATAAGGGATTTTGCGAAAATCTCAGCTCCGCTCACGAAATTAACTAAGAAGAATCTAGTGTTCAATTGGGATTTGGATTGCGAGTTTGCTTTCCAACGACTGAAGAGGGCTCTCACAACAGCCCCAGTTTTGACGCTGCCAGATGGGAGCAAGATGTTCACTGTTTATACTGATGCATGTGGGACAGGGCTAGGCGCCGTCTTAATGCAAGAAGGAAGGGTAGTAGCTTATGGCGGGAGGCAATTGAAGGTGCACGAAAAGAACTACCCAACCCACGATCTAGAGCTAGCCGCCATCGTCTTTGCACTCAAGTCTTGGCGACACTATCTCCTAGGTGAGAAGTTCGAACTTTACACTGACCATAAATCGTTGAAATATCTTTTCTCGCAGAAAGATCTTAACTTGAGGCAACAAAGATGGATGGAGTTTCTTGCCTCGTACGATTTCGAAATCTCCTACACTCCGGGCAAAGGCAACGTAGTGGCAGACGCGTTGAGCCGAAAGAAATTGACACTAAGCCCGTTGTTTGTTGAAAGACAAAGCCTAGAGTTTATAGCCAGCTTCGACTTTAGGCCCTCCTCCGATTTCGTACCGGGCTTGCTTGCATCTCTCGAAGTGCGCCCAACTTTAGTAGATTCAGTAGGGGCAGCACAACGCGAAGACCCTCAGCTTGTGGAAATAGTTGATAGGATAATTAGGGGTGAGACTTCAAGTCACCTCAACAGATACTCCATTGACGATAAGGGTGTACTAAGGCGAGATGGAAGACTATGCGTCCCACAGACAAACGATTTAATTAAGAAGGTTCTCGAGGAAGCACATCACTCCAAGATGACGATACACCCAGGCGGGGATAAAATGTACAAAGACATAAAAAGGACTTTCTTCTGGAACGGCATGAAAAAGGACGTGGCAGAGTTCGTTTCTAAGTGCATGGTGTGCCAACAGGTTAAGGCGGAACAGAAAAAGCCTGGCGGACTGCTACATCCTCTGGAGGTCCCACAGTGGAAGTGGGATAGCATCTCAATGGACTTCATCGATGGGCTGCCTAGGTCTAGGAGAGGCAACACTAGCATTTGGGTAATAGTGGATAGGCTTACTAAAAGCGCCCACTTTTTACCTGTCAAAAGTAAAAGGACTGCCTCATCCCTAGCATCACTTTACCTCAAGGAAATCGTGCGACTCCATGGAATACCATCTAGCATTGTTAGTGACCGAGACCCCATCTTCACCAGCGAGTTTTGGCGGAGTCTGCAAGAAGCAGTAGGAACGCAGTTATGCTTGAGCACAGCCTATCATCCCCAAACTGACGGCCAAACAGAGAGAGTGAACAGAGTTTTGGAAGACCTTTTAAGGTTATGCGTCCTCGACTTCGGAGGGACATGGGAAGACCACCTCCCTTTGGTGGAATTTGCCTACAACAACAGCTATCAAGCAACCATCGGAATGGCGCCCTTCGAAGCTTTATATGGAAGACCGTGCCGATCGCCCACTTGTTGGTGGGAGTCCACGGATAAGCTCATACTTGGACTAGACATGATCCGAGAGACCTCAGAGAAAGTAGACTTAATACGAAGAAGGATGAAGACGGCCCAAGACAGACAAAAGTCCTATGCCGACAAGAGGAGGACCGACCTTGAATTCGAGGTTGGAGACAGAGTTTTTCTCAAGGTATCACCGCTAAGGAACATTGTTCGTTTTGGAACCACAGGGAAGCTAGCACCAAGGTTCGTAGGGCCATTCCCTATTATCGAGAAGATTGGGAAAATGGCCTATAGATTAGAGCTACCCGAGAAGTTGGCTGGAGTCCACAACGTTTTTCACGTTTCACATCTCCGAAAATGTCTGCATGAGTCAGCTGAAGTGGTAGAGCCAAACATCCTCGAAGAGGCCGAAGTGGAACGCGAAGCAACCATAAGGAGAGTTCCAACCCGCATATTAGGGACGGAAGTGAAGAAGCTACGCAACCGCGAAGTCAAGCTCGTCAAAGTTCAGTGGAGCGACGCCGAGGGAGACGCGACTTGGGAAACTGAAGCTAGAATCCGTACAGCCTACCCTTTTCTGTTCGAGGGTACATCCTTGATCTTTCTTTTCCTTAAGTTGCGCTATTATCTATCTATCTTTTTAGGTATACTTCCCCGACCGTATTTTTTTTTTAGGTAGAAAACCTTTGGATGAAAACATGTAGTTGAAACATGTTATGTATGAATGGTTGCAAGTGGTTGCAAGTGATTGCTAGTGGTTGCTCGTGGTTGCATATACACACACAATCTAGGTTTTAGATCGGCTCAGTCACTTCATATTGCATATGCATATATGTTTGTATTCGTATGTGGTTGAACTATAATGTGTTGTCATGTGGATGTTGCATTTGTATTGAATGGTTGTGCACTCATGTAGAATCAAGAATAGGAAAATTTTGCATACATAATGGATGCATGGCACTTACATAATTCGCATTAAGGAGGTCAACTGAATCAGTAGACCGCCTGATTTTGCATTAGATAAGTACATGTACACACACACTTTGCATATGATCATGAAGCATTAGAAGTCTTTTAAGGACAATGGATGCTCGTGTTTGATGGATGAGTAGATGGATGATTGGATGTTAGGATTTACATTCCTCCTAACTTGAAGATTTCGGGGACGAAATCCTTTTAAGTGGGGGAGAATGTAACACCCCGAAAAATTCGATAACTGTGAAATTCATAAATTAAAGTATAATCAAATTCAAATCAGAGAACTAAGGGAAACGGGATACGCCATTGCGTTCGTCTCGGAAAAATACGCGAAATAGAGTCCGAGTTTTCGAAAAACGGAGTCCGTATGAAGAAGATATGGCCTTCGGAAGATTTGAATTAAATTTAAAACTCAAACAGAATTAAATAATTAAATATTCCGAAGTGGGGCCCATTGGGCCAGAAAAGCGCCGCCTGGGCCACCCAGGTCGACTGGGCTGTCGACCTGGGCTACCCATGTCGACAGGGCTGTCGACAGCCCTGTCGACAGGGGTATCGACCTGGTCGAGCCCAGTCAACCTGGCTGGCCAGGTCGGTGTGTGGTCGAATTTCTGTGGTCTGCTTTGTCATTAGGGCTAGGTGGCGGGTTTTTATTGGTCTCTCTTCCTAATGAATGGCTATGATCTAACCTAGCAACATCAAGGGTCCTAATTAGTTCTTAACCTCTATATAAACAACCCTAGACTAAACCCTAATCTATTCATTAAAAATTAAGAACATAGCCGCCATGTTGCTGAGGAACGACAAAGCATAGCCGCCAACTAAAGAGAGGATTAGGGAGGAAGTTCTAAGGCCTAAAGCAATTCAAGCAACCTAAAGCTAATCAATTCAACAAAGGAATTTGCGTCTTCAATCCCTAAACTAGAGAATTCATCAAACCATTGTAAGTAGAGTATTACTTTGGTATAATAAACAACTGTGTTGATGTGTATGCTTGAATTGTGGCAATGGAAGTAATTCATATTTGTGCGTTCTTATCAATTTATATACGTTTGGATACTCTTGAATTATATTATTCATTATAAAGAACTACATGCGGTAGTTCTATGCAAATATACGTTTGGAATATTGCGCAAATTATGTAGTCTATGTTGAAGCTACATGTATATAGTTGAGTGAAATTTATGCAAGTTTGGGGCTTTGTTATTATGCCATTATGATGTATGTTTTTATGTATAAATCATTTTGCAAGTAATTGAAACAAGTTTGGTTATTATAGTTCATATGAAACTATGTGGAATTTTGACACCATGTATTAGTCATGCTTTTGCAAACTTATGAATATGGCTAGGAATGATATTTGGCATAATTGAGATCTATGATTAAGTCTATCTTGTTTTAAAGAATTATATGATGACATATGTGAGACATGGTTAGATTAGACTCAAAAATCCCCTTTTTGCAAGTTTAAAGCAAAACACTATGATTAGGAATATTTATGCATAAGTATGTTTATACCATCGTTATGTGATTAGGCTTAAATCATGATTAAGTTGAATTATGCTATGCTCATGCTAGAAGTATTTTATGCCATGCTTATGTTTGACAATATGCCATGCTAGAAGTATTTTATGCCATGCTTATGTTTGACAATATGCCATGTTTATGCTAGAAGTATTTAGGCCATGCTTATGTTTGACATTATGCCTAAATAAGAATATAGGTTCATGTTGTAGTTAAACCTATGCAAGTTCACATGCTTTGATTCATGTCACCTATGTTGCCACTATGCAAGTACACCAATTCCTATTATGTATTTTCCAACGTCATATGCAAGTTCATGCGCTCACTTTCCCCTCTTTGTGTATACGCCATAAGCCTCCCCTTTTCGCATGGCTAAATTGGGCTTTAAAAGGCTAAGCCCAATATATATAAACGGACGTGTAAAACGGGGGAAAATAACGTTGGGTTAAAAATTAATTAATGAATGAAAATATGAAATAGAAGGGCCCAAAGTCAAGTATGGGTTGGGCCCGTGATTGGTGTAATCTTTACACCATTAACTTAATAATGGGCCGCAAATATTTACATATAAATAAAGAAGAATGACAAAATATGTAAATGTAGAAAAGACGATGTGTTTAACCCGAGGTTGGATTGAGTTGTGATGTAAACCTGCCCGGAACCGCCCGGCTGTCCAGTAGTCACAACAATACCTATCCAATGTGGGAGGTTAAACATGGAGCCCAGCAAGGACCCGAGGTTAGACTGAGTTGTGGCGTAAGACTGCCCGGAACCAACCGGCAACAGGCAGCCACAACAATACCTGTCTAATGTGAGAGGTCAGGGCCTTAATAAGACAATTAAGGCTGAGACAGGATTGTTAGGATTAAGTGGACTAAAGACTTAATCAAAATGGAACATGCTAAACTAAACGGACTGGTGGGGTTAGGTTAGGAAACACTTAACCAACTTAGCATGTTGGCTAGAGATAGAAAACCTAGTAACGGGGGACCCTTTTCAGCAGTAACCCTAAAAGGTGTATCAGGATACCCTGAAACTAGGCAGGGTGGGGCACGATTACTGGGCTGATTGTAAGAGGTCAAATCGACGGCGGTGGTGTAGCAGTGTAGGTTCTAACGGTGTGCGGGCGTGCACGCACTCCGGCGCAGAAAAATAAAGCACTGGACACCAGTAGCATACCTTTGCACTCTAAGGTTGTGTCGGGTTGCCACTATGGGACTTGATACACCCCATGGTGGGACCAGCATAGGTAACTGCAGACATCGGGGGCCGTAAGACACATGTAACTATGCGAGTAGGAGCCGATCATCGTAGAATGGATCACATCACCCTGATTAGGGGGTGCAAATTGGAAACTAGTTTATATGGGTTCAGAGATTAACATGGGGTACGATAGTATATTCGAACCTAGATAACTTAACCAAGTTTATAATGTTGCCCACTTCCTGTTTACTTATCATACCCAGTTCTTTATTCATAGACAAAGTAGTACTAGACTTACTCAGGCTTTATGTCTGACTCTATTTTTCTTTCGTCTTCTTTCTTCCGTTTCCCCCCCCCCAGGTCCTCAGGGAGGGAACACAGCAGCTTGACCTACCTCAACATCCATCTTGAAGAAGAGAAATGTATTGCTTGGACTTTCCTGTTTTGAACTATGGCTTTGGACAATTCACTATGGGGCTTTGGCAGTTTATCTATGTTTTATTTATGCTTCTTTAAAAATAATGTACTCAAGACATATTATGAAGTATTATGTTATGTTTTTAGAAGGGATGTTGTTGTAACACGTATTTGACTTTATGAAATAAAATTTGTTGTTCTTCCGCTGGTTTACAAATATGTGTTATTATATCTGTCTTGTATATCTGTGACTTGTACTTATAAACCTCCACCAAAATTAGGGCATTCCCTTTGAGAGTGACCCTAACGGAGGTGGGGTGTTTCACGAGTCCTTTCTTACTCTTAACAAAAAAATTGTTTTTTAACAACATATTCAATGATTTTTCACCTTTAGAAAACTTAACCAATATTGATTCAAGTCATTGAATTTTATATTTAAGATCATTATTTTCTTTTATTAAATTTGAGAAACGATTTATAGTGATCTTCCTCTTATTAGAATCATTTTGTTTCAAAACCATATTTTCGTTTTCAAGCATTTTAATTTTCGCATTAGACTCAAAAATCTCACTTTCAAATTGTTTACGCTTTTCAATTTCAAGTTTTTCAATATCCTTAAAATTTTCAATTTCTTTTTGCAAATCGTGGTTTATACGAGTAATTTCAGATTCGTTATTTTTTAAAATCACGTTTTCTTTTTCAAGGGTTTTGAAATTTTCTTTTATTTCAAGCAATTCTTTTTGAAAAGTCATGTATTTATCACATTTGAGATTTTTGATTTTCTCGGTTATAATTTCAAGTTCGTTCAAAATTGATTCGGTTGTCAATAAAATCTTTTTCTCTAAAATTTCATGTTTGTAATTTTTAACCTTCTTAAACCTATCTAATTCTTTTTGCATTTATTTTTAGTTCAATCTCGTTTATTTTTAGAAATACCCTTCCCTTTTCAAGCTCTTGAAATTTTTCATTAAGATGAACTAAATCATTTTCCAAATCTAAACCTTTTTTGCAATTCAAGTTTTCAACCTTTTTAAAGTTTTCAAGATTTAATTCCAAATCATGATTTTTATTGCTCAACTCAACATTTTCATATTTTAAATTTTTATTTGTTAGTTTGAGACTCTCAACAGTTTTGGTTAATTTATCACAAAGAAAAATTAACTTTTCAAAAGGAAATTCACCGTGCTCATCATCTATTGAGTCTTAATCACTGTCATCATCCGATCCATCTTCTTTAAATCCTGTCAAGCATAATTCTGAAACTAAGTTGGTAATCGGGGGTTTTGAGCTATTGTTGTCTTTTCTTCCATACAACGCATCGAGAGTTTTCCAGATTTCCTATGCAGTTAAACATTGGGAGATACGGTTATACTAATCGTTATTAATATAAGAATATAAAATGTGCGTAGCACGAGAATTAATTATAATGTCATTCTTATCTACCATATCATATCCATTTTCAATAATATCCCAACATCTAGTATTAACAGATTTTAAATAAATTTCCATTTTTAATTTCCAATTTAAAAAATCTATTCCATCAAAAAAAATTGGGATTATACTGGAAAAATTCTTGCTAGATTGACAACTAGAAAACTCACCGTTAGGGAAATCCATGACTCTAGAGTTATTTTAAAATAAAAAATACCTGCTCTGATACCACTTGTAGGATCTCAATTAACACTAAAAGGGGGTGAATAGGGTTTACCGTAGATTTTTGCTGAGTAATTAAATAATAACAACACAGATAACAATCGGAATAAATGCGGAAACTAAATAACACACAAACATACCCAGCTTCGGCAAAACCTTGCTTACTGCTGCATTCTCCAAGGTTTCTACTAGGAGTTAAAATAATCTCTTCGCTTAAAATCCCCTGTAAACTCGTGACACTCGCTCCCAACTATTCTTAACCCTACTCTCAAAACCCTGCACTGGTTTCTATCCCCTAAACCAGATTTCCCTAAATTACAAATCTCGTAATTCATCTCCCTAGTTTTAGAGACAAACTGGAAAACTCTAATTCGATTACAAGCTGAAATTAAAGACAAATAAAAATCAAATAATAAAAACTCCTAAAAACAAATTTAAAAACCCTAGGAATTAAAATAAGGGTTATCCCCTTTATTTGAACACTTGGCCGAGCTCTTTTTTACTTGCTTCACTACTTCAGTTTTTGGCCCGATCTCCTTTGTCTCTCTGAAAATAGAAATAGCTCCTCCTAGGGTTTAGATTCTTTATCCCAATCTCGTCTTCGATGACTTTTGGAATTTGTGGTTCTGTATTCTCGCGTTGCCCTTGTTGTTTTATCGATTCGGGATGGTTTGGTCCAAGCTACCGTCAACCTCTGGTATGTTATTTCAAATCGAGTTTTTCTTTGATTTGTTTGAACATGGATAGAAACTTGCCGATGAGGATGTAGGTGTTAAATAGGATTTAGGATCCGAAATTTTCTCTGATTTCATGTATTACTTGGTCGTGATATATGAGTAAATTTTTTGGGTTGATTTCTTCTGAAATTCTGAAGAATTCTTCAATTTAAATATGCTTGTATTTTGGGGTTTTTTTGAGACACACGGCTTTGTGTTACTCCCTTAATTTCTGGAACTAATTTGTGAGGTAAATTCTAGAAAATTTGTGTGAGACTTCTGGACTTTGATTGAGTCTTTCTTCTAAAAAATATCGATATAAAACAAATTTGTAAATTCACTTTCCTGGAAATATTACATGTAGACTTTATTGACTATTTGTCGGATCTTGACTTTGAACATATTTGCACTGATGCTTTAACTTAAAAACTTTGAACTCCAGTTCTTTGAACATGATACTACTCTTGAGTTTTCCCATTTAACAGAAACAATGCTTGATCATTAAGATAAATATAACTGATTGCTGCTCTTGAACTATTTATAGGGTCTTGTAATTTGCTCGACCGTGCTTGTTGCATTTTTGACACTTACACATGTCCAGTCTTGTTTGTTTTTTTAAAAAAATTGCTTGTGCCCAAAAACTGATTTAATACTTGTCTAAAATACTTGCTCGATTTGTTGGCTCTGAATAATTTCCTGATTGCTTACATGTTCGAATGCTTGGTATTTATTAACAGTAAATCTAGAAAATAAAAACTTGCCAAACATATCTGAAAATAATTTGAGATAACTTGGTAGCTCCTTATCAAAACTGGAAAACACTGAGTTGATGATATTCTGGAAATGATCCACGCTGAACCTTTGAGATATTGCATTTCTACTTTAAATGAATTATTGCTCTTACTATATTTTTGCCTTGTTCATCTATGCTGCCATGTTTACATGTTGTAGCATGCTTTCACAATGGCTTGTGCTGCCTTGAACCATTCCTTGTCTTACCTTGAAACTGCCCAATTTGTAAAAAATGATCATGTTGCTAGAGTAGTTCCATACAAATTAACCTACCTTGTCACTATGCTGCTATGCTACATTTGTTTTTGAACTGATCTGCTACGTTAGCACTTGATCTGGAAATGATCCATTTTGGCTTGATTCACACATGCTTGTTTGGCATCTTTGATGTTTGAATAGAAAGTGATCTGACTTGAATTTATTTTGCATCATGACACACTAGTATTTAAACTTTGTTGAACTGGAGACTGCACCATGTATTTGCTGTTGTGTCTATATTTTCAAACATGGCTTAAGTTGTTGCACTTGTTCATGCTGTCCATTCTGACTTGTCCCTTGACTTCATTTTAAAATTGTGAATTTGAAAGCCTTTCCATGTTATTGTAATGAGCTGTTCCACTTTCTTGAACTTTGACCTTTTGCTCGATCACTCATGCCTTGTATCTTGACTTTTGATTTGGACCATGATTTGTTGTGTTGACTTTGTTACTCGACCCTTGAACTTGTTGTTGACTTTATATTGAGTTGTTTTCATGTGTGCACTGAGTCGAGGTGGTCACGTGGCTACTCCTTAGTTGCTCGCTACTATATTTTGATTGGCGAGGCAGTGCACACGTGTATATTTATACACGTGTGTATATGCAGCCATCAAAATAATTTTCCTGTCTTTGCATACCAGACAAAGTTAGAAAAATGATGAGAAACACAACGTAATTTTGAGGCAAATAAAATTTAAAAATTTATTTTTATTTGCTTGTATTTAATTTTATTCATGTTGCAGTCTACTGTGTGTTTTTTCTATTTGTGATAGGTAAGCAGATTGGACTGACTGAAAGCTGTGAAGACAAAAGACTGAAGATGGCAGAGAAAAAAAGGATATCTGTATACGAGTAAGTTGTAAACTAAGCGTAGTGTATATGAAAATGTATTGAGTGATGAATAAACTATAGTGAGGAGCTGTGAGAGAATTGTACTGATTATATGTAATAAACAAATTTGATTGAAATGAAATATTATTTTATTGTTGTCAAACAAACTTGTCTATCGTATTCAGTTAATTTGCAAGTACAATCTCATGTGAATTGAATAAATAGTGGAGTTATAAATAGTTGTACTATTTGAATGTTTGAAATATAATATTTAATTTAAATAAAATAATGTGTGAATATATGAATGTCTGTATAGTTGTATTCTATTTAAATATAAATATTATATTCTTGTCTGTGATGTATATATAGAATAGTACAGTAACAAACACATTTTAAAATAAAATTTATTTGGTTGTTATCATCAAACAAAAATCATATAATTGTGTATACAACTACATCATACACAACAGGGCAGTCTCGGAGTACATTGCTAAGTTCGATACTTTATCAAAGTATGGATTATCCCTCGACACTCCCGAGAAGAAGAATGAGAAGTTCACAACAGGCTTAGATCAGTACTTTGGGGAAAGGCTTATAAACCATATTGATGAGACTTTTGAATTGATTGTTGGGAAAGCATTGAGATCAGAGAGCCTTTATCCTAAGCCCAAGATTGAAGTTGTTGTTGCATCTACAGAGGGGCCAAAGCCGCAAGCAAGCGGTGGAGGCATGAATAATTCTCATAATAAAAGGAAGTAGAATCAAACCAAGAATGGTCAAAAAAAGAAAGACAGGAAAGATGTAGAGTGCTTTAACTGTGGCAAGAAGGGTCATTATGTTAAAGAATGCCGAGCAAAGCCAGCGGATAGGAAGTGCTTCAACTGCGTCCAAATGGGACATCACAAGGATAAGTGTCCACAACCTCTGAAAGAGAAGCAGATTGTGAAAACATATTCTATTAATATTTTCCTCGTCGAATGCCCCAACTGCAACAGTGAAAGTAAAGAATGTCATCATTCAAGTTATGTTTTATATTTATGATGTTCTTGTTCGAGTACTGTTTGATATTGAGGCTTCCCGTGCCTTCATATATAGTGACCTGTTAGATAGGTTGGGATTGGAACCCGAGATATTCGATAGACATTTAGTTGTGACGAACCTGATTGGTGGTTCGACTAGCCTTAGTATGATTTGTCGAAATTTGGTCTTATCGAGTCATGGATTTATGTTTGCTTGTGATTGCTCTGTTTTGGTCTTTACTGGGTTTGGCCTTATTTTGGGGGTCGATTGGCTCCAAAGATATGAGGTGGTGGTAGACTGTGAGGGATTTTTAGTGACTATTAGGGCAGAGGGTAGTGTTTGGTGACCTACCTAGTGATGAGGTGATGGTAAGTTTTCTAAATTCCATCGACATCTCGCAGGACGAGTTATCAGGGGTTCCCATTGCTGACCAGTATCCTGATATCTTCGAGGAAGTGACCGAATTTCCATCACACCGAGAGATTGAGTTCCGTATTGATTTAGTGAAAGATGCCAGACCTATAGTGATCCCACTTCATTGTATAGCACTAAGGGAGCAGCAAGAGCTCGGGGTGCAAGTAAGCGATCTTTTGAAGAAGGGATTTATCCGAAGAAGTGTCTCCGAGTAGGGATCACCATTTGTATTTGCCACTAAGGCAGATGGTTCCCTTCGATTGTGTGTAGACTATCGCGAGTTGAATAAGGTGACTAGGAAGAATAATTATCCTCTTCCAAAGATAGGTGATTTGTTTGATCAACTGGAAGGAGTAAGAGTGTTCTCCCAGTTAGACCTCGTGAAAGGATTTCATCAGCTCCGAGTAGCAGCTGAGAGTATTCCTAAAACGGCCTTTCAGACGCCGTCTGGATTCTATGAGTGGTTGGTCAAGCCATTCGGGTTGACCAATGCACCAACATATTTTGTGGATCCTATGAATAGGGTACTCAGGGATCAGTTGTATAAGTTTTTCCTTGCATTCATGCACAATATCCTTGTTTACTCGGGGACAGAGGAAGAACACAAGGAACATGTGAGGATAGTGATGAAGGTATTAAGAAAGAACCAATTGAAAGCAAAATTTTCTAAGTATCACTTCTGGAGGAGGGAAGTGAGATTCTTGGCCATGTTGTTTCAGAGAACGGGATTGTCGTGGACCCTGCGAAGGTGGCTACAATACAAGATTGGTCTACGCCCAAGAATGCAACAGATGCAAGAAGTTTCTTGGGATTAGCTGGATATTATCGTAAGTCTATCCAAGACTTCTCCAAGATAACTACACGTTAACTCAGTTGACTAAGAAGAATCAAGCTTTCATTTGGGACAGAAGGTGTGAAAATGCATTCAAGAGTCTAAAGGAAAATTTGACGCGTGCGCCAGTGTTAGTCATTCCTAAAGGGAATGAAGAGATGACATTATACACGGATACATGTGGTACCGACTAGGTGCTGTATTGATGCAAGGAGATAGGGTTGTAGCTTATGCTAGTCGGCAGCTGAAATCGCATGAGAAAAAATATCCTACCCATGATTTGGAGTTGGCAGCGATCGTGTTCACATTGAAGATGTGGAGAGACTATCTCTTGGGAGAAAGATTGAAGTTGTTTACCGATCATAAGTCGTTAAAGTATCTTTTCTCTTAGAAGGATCTAAATCTCTGACAGTAGAGATGGTTAGAATTCTTGGCTTCCTATGATTTCGATATCGCATATAGACCAGGAAAGGGCAATGCGGTAGCTGATGCATTGAGTAGGAGACATGCCAGTTTAGGGGCTATGTTTCTGGAACGGAAGCAACTGGAATACATCGCTGGGTATGATTTCAGACCAAAGTGCAAATTGGATCCAGAAATGTTAGCAAATTTAATGATCAAACCCACTTTGATTGAGTGGATTGGTTCCAGTCAGAGGGACGATCCTAACCTATTGGAAATCATCTCCAAGATAGGGATGGGTATCGACGGTAAGGAAATGAACAAGTATGTGGTTGATCGAGAAGGATGGCTTAGAAAGAATGGGAGACTAGTTGTACTCAGTGTCAATGGATTGAGAGATGAAATGCTTTGGGAATGTCATCACTCAAAACTAACTATACATCCCGGTGGTAACAAAATGTATTGAGACATGAAGCAAACCTACTACTGGGAAGGAATGAAGAGAGACGTTGGGAAGTTTATATCCAAATGCATGAAATGCCAACTAGTTAAAGCGGAGCAAAGGAAGCCTAGTGGCTTACTACAACCGTTGGAAATTCCCAAATGGAAATGTGAACAAGTCTCAATGGATTTCATCGACAGTTTGCCAAGGACTAGATCTGGTCATGATAGCATTTGGGTGATTGTGGATCGATTGACCAAAAGTTCAAGGTTTATACCGATCAAGTCAATTAGAACAGCAGCTAAGTTAGCAAAACTTTATATGAAGTGGGTAGTGAGATTTCATGGAGTACCGAAAAGCATTATGAGTGACCGATATCGGTTGTTTTCCAGTGGATTTTGGAAGAGCTTACAAGAGGCTTTAGGGTCAGAATTACATCCCAGTACCGCGTACCATCCTCAACCTGACGGTCTAACAGAGAGGGTGAATCGAGTATTAGAAGATCTCTTGAGAGCTTGCATATTAGGTTTTGGGGAATCATGGGATGACCAATTGCATCTAGTGAAATTCGCATATAATTATAGTTATCAGTCCAATATTAGTATGGCTCCATTTGAAGCTTTATACGAAAGACCGTGCAACTCACCATCATGTTGGTTAGAAACCGGAGAGAAATTTGTGCTTGGACTGGATGTGATAAGAGAAACCTCAGATAAGATCAAGATTATCCAACAACGAATGAAGGCTTCCCAAGATTGGCAGAAGAGTTATGCTGATAAATGATGAAGAGAATTGAAATTCTCCGTTGGCGACTTCGTATTTGTCAAGATTTCTCCGTTAAAGAGCGAGATTCGATTTGGAAGGAGAGGCAAGTTAGCACCAAGATTTGTTGGTCCATTCCCAATTCTCGAGCAAGTTGGGAATTTAGCGTATAAAGTTGAGTTACCTAACAAGATGGCAGGAGTTCACAACGTATTTCATGTTTTCCAGTTAAGGAAGTCGTACATGACCATGATATGACTATTTCACCGAATCAGTTGGATAACATCGAAGTAGAACCCGAGGCGGTTGGGAACCACGTACCGATCCGTATTGTCGAGTATGATATGAAGCAACTTCGAGGGAAGGTGGTGAAACTGGTCGAGGTTCAGTGGGGCGAGAATGAGAATGACTATACTTGGGAAACAGAGGAGAGCATAAGGAAGACGTATCCAGAACTCTTTGCCTGGTAAGATTTTAGCGACCATTTAGTTATCCACTTGTTAGTAAACTGCATGCTAGGATAAGCATGTTATGTTACCATGTATGCTTGATTGTTGCAAGTGAGTGATAGGCATGCGGGACCCATTTTTTTTTCTTAGTTAAGGAATTTCGGGGGTGAAATTTCTAAAGAGGGGAATACGTAACGACCCGCAATCTACGCATCAGAGGATCGTGAATATTTATTTCATTTTCATACGAGGTCATATAGTCGTGTAACTTTGGGGAACGGCTATTGGGGTCATTTACCATGTTCACGATTTTTGCCGAATTTTAAATGACCATTTTGCCCTTGAAGAATCTTGTTTCGCCTATAACTTTTGATTGATAAGGAGTTTTGACCTGTAATTACTTTCATTGGATTTGGATGATGGTTTACCTTTCCGTAGAGTGGTCACATTAGTCAAACGGACTAATCGTTTGGGAGATATGGCTGAAATAAGGTTTGGAAGGTGAAACACAGCTTAACCGGGCCATATAGGGTGATTAATAGCTAGGCCCATTGCAGAATTTCGGGGATAGGGCTGCATAAGAGCTAAAAAGGGTTAGAGAAACCTTTCTTTGTCATTTTTACAGCTTCCATTTACCTCTCTTCAAACCTAACAATGGCGTCCACCTTCTAAATCACTTCCAAATCACCTTTTTGCCACTAATTAAGCAAATTATCGCCAAATCAAGTCAAATTAGCATCAAATCAGAGTTGGAGCTGCTATGTTGCATTGGAAACCTCCCCAAAACAGTAGTAAAGTTCAGATCTATAATTCATTTGTGGCTAAGGTGAGTGATTGCATTGTTTTTCACTAATTACGGCTAATTAAGGGTGATTAGTGTTAATTAGCGAAATTATGCATGATAAAATTCTGGAAAAATATGTAAAAATTCATAAATATTATTTTAGCGCTCTGATAAAAATTTGGGTTAATTTGGACATGTTTTGCTAATCCTATCATTAGATTTGATTAAACATGATTAAGGGGAAAACCATGGGTTTTTGGGTTTGTTTGATCCATATATACATGTTAATTCATTGTTTGGGTGTTTTTGATTGATTTTGTATGTTACTATGACTGTTTGGAATGTTAAGTAATCTTGTAGGAAAGTTAGAATGGTTGAAAACGCCATCGTATGGCGAATATGGATGATATATGCTTGCTGGAAATTGTGTAGGGTTTCAGATCGGGTCGGGTTAGGGGGCTCCTGTCGGAAATGGAGAACCGAGCAAGAAGTACTCTGAACCGGACTGGAATCTGGCACAATATATTTTGGCAAAAAGAAGGCCATTTGAGTTGGGTTAGGAACGAATCGGACTAGGGGCATAGCATGGGATCGGAGAACACGAGTAAGGCCAGACCGGAGAGTACGAACCAAAAGGAGGGGCCTGGATACTATATTCCGAACCGAATTGGAAGCAATATACGAACCGAATCGATTGTGATAAGACGGAGCTTGAAGGACTCGAACTATGAAGTACCCGAACCAAACCGAGTTGCTTCACCCGAACCGAACCGAGTTGCTTTACTTGAACCGAACCGAGTTAGATCCTCTATTACTATTACGCGACTACTCTTCTGAAGACCAACTCCAATTCGGCAAAAACCCGAGATGCAAAGGAAGTCCAAAGGAGAGATTATTACTCAGGATCCAAATAGGGATCAACGAGTTAACTTCATGAGTTGGACTTTGCTGCGGGACATGTGCAAAGGGGTTATTGATGTCTATAGCTTTGACTCACCACTGAGAGACGGATGTTGGCTATGGATCGGTGCAGTGGAGTTGCCATGACTCCATGGGGAAAAGTGATCGTGGCAGGGCTATGAGCCAGTGCAGTGGAGTTGTCATGAGTCCATGGGCCAGAGTGGACATAGCAAAGTATTAGTGGTTACAAATCAGTGCAGTGGAGTTGTCACGACTCCATGGGTCAGAGTGATCATAACAAAGACTTGGGTGATCAAAGTGGTGGATATCGTATACTTTACGCACTGAGTGAGAGATGTGAGGATGATTGCTATGTTTGATGTTTTCTATCACCATGACATGCACACCCCCTCCCCATTGTTTTCACATTATATGCTAGTGTCACCTTAGAGTACTGTACATCCTACTGTGCTAACTCTTTGGTTGTAGGTCCAGGTTCAGGTATGGTTAACCTGTTATTGTTGTATTTTTGTTGCTTATCGTTTGTACAAGACTTTTGTTTGACCCAGAGTTTTATGTCTCTTCTTATTACTTTGGGTGCTTCTAAATGAGCAGACCAGAGATAGGTTAGCTGGTTATGCACGAGCAGCTGTCCGGAGACGAGCAGGTAGCATACACATATTATTCCCATATATTCTTCCTATGTTGTTGTTGTTCACTACTTTGGGCATTAGTAGTGTACCTTCCTATTTTCTTTAGAGACAGTTTTAAAAGTTGTAATAATGATGGTTTGGATCATAAGCTGTATTTTGAATTTTCCGCTGCTATGATGGTTTAGTTTTCAGCTTATGCACTGTCTCGCCTGTTTTATATCAAGTTATGTTATTATTATATTTTGTTCCGCGCGCTGTGTGATATACTATAGGTTCTTTGGTGATTCATAGTTTCAAATCCCTTCTTTTTCCTTTCATTTGACGACCGTCCCGTGCTGGTTGGACATCGGTACAGCGCATTTTAGGGAAATGTCGGCTGGTGCGGGGCGGGCCATCACATCATACTTCTGGATAGACCGATTCAAACCCTAAAATGACTTTCAAACTTGTGTCGTATTAAGAAGTACGAGCTATCGATTGTTGAAACATTATGGAACAAAGTTATAAGAAGAAATTCTAAAATTTCTACAACTTCAAATCTGATAGTTGACGGAATTAAAATACAAGCAATGAGAAAAGGATATTTAAGAAATACAAACTTCAAAAATACCTAGTTCATATATAATGTTTCCAAGTTCAAATCGATTTCATTTGTTATAATTTAAACTATTTTAATTAATTGGTATAATATTCACGCCATACATGTCTTTAACATTTGAAATTTATATCCGAACTTGTATGTATGTATTAATTGCGAGCTTTTTTCTGTATTATTAATGTGCGGCTAAATTAATTAATTGATTTATTAATGTTTCTAAATAAATAAATAAATTTAACTTTATTTTCACAAATAATGAAACAACTCTTCCTTTGAATAATCAATTTATTTCCATATTTTGTTGCCTTTCTCTCTATAGTATTATGCTTTGTAGTATTATGCGCAGTTTTTAACTGTCAATATTAACCCAGTAATTAACTTTTTAACCTCTATGCATGTAAATATTTTTCCTTAAAATTATCAATAACCTCTATGCATACTAACTTTTCAAACATGTCACACTAGATACATTCTTTTCATTTAAAATTTATAGTTTACTACCACATATAACATATGTTCCCGTTCCCATTAATTATAGAATTTTTTTTATAGTATTGTAATTAATATCTTATTCTTTGCATTAGTGTCTTATTTTTTATTAGTGTTCATCATCTGAATAGTACGTAGGAAAAAAAACAATTCAAACATATTATATTAGGGCTTTGAACCTCAGATTCCTATTTCTAAAATCATTATAAAAAATGTCTATATAACAATGAATATGTAGATAGTGTTCCTAAATTTTTGAACTATAAAGAATAAACAACCTTGCAATTTTATGATAAAAAGTGCAAGTTAACTTACTTTTGCTAAAAGTTTTGTAAATTTTGAAAAATTATTTTTTTCATAGATAATAATAATAAATTAGGCATAATTTTAGTAAATAACTACATTTTTCACCGTTATTGAATTTATAAAATTTTACGATTTTTTCTCTTAAAACAAAAAGTTCCATGCATTTTCTCTCAAAAAAGCAAGGTATCTTGCATTTTTTGTTTTTTGTTTTTAAATAGGGATCAAAGTCAGAAAATAATTTATGCAGTGAATTTTCTTATAACAATATTAAAAATAAGGTCTTGTATCTTTTTTCTTGAATTTTTTTAGTTACTTGTTGGGTTTTAATATATTCTTGTTATTCATGCTTACTCTTAATTTCAAAATGCATATTTTGTAAAACATGGTAACTATTTTCTAACAATTATATATTAATTTGGGTAAAAAATATACTCAACAAACGGAAAAGTCATATCCCCAAGATTTCTTAAATTTAAGAAATTTGCTATTTTATCGTTTTGTGTAAAATCATTTATGATTGAAATTATTGGGGAGTTACATCAATCATAATCAAAATTTCGTTTTTAAAGATTAAAAAAATGGTTCAAGGAATAAATTTAATTGAGTTAATTTAGATAGTTTCAATATAGTATCATTTAAATAATTTAAATATATGGATTTTTTGAAAGCGGTATGAGATAATTAAGGAGGATTATGTATATAACTAATAAAATTATAGAAATAGAAATTTGAAATAAAATGGTTTGGTTAAATTAGTAAATACTATGATTACATGCAAATTATGAATTATGTACTAGTGTCAAAATAAAGTATCAAAGAGAATGGAAAAGGAGGAAAAAATCCATAAAAGTATCAAAGACCAACTTGATTGCAAAGTACCTATTTTACTCCATATGGGTATTAAAAGAGAGACTACAGTTGAATATAAAGATGCACCTTTCAAGTGTAACAAGTGCAAACTCTTTAGACATAAACCTTTTACACAAGTCAAAAATGCAACACCAAAATGGGTACTAAAATAACGAACTAAAATGGCAAGCTCATCCACTACTCATAACATCAATACTGTAGCTGAATTAGAATTAATAAAGATGGACGTATTACTAACTACGTGATAGAAATGTTGTAATAACCTGGAAAATCTGAACCAATTTAAAAAATTTATTTTGGCAATTTTAATGAATTTTGAATATTTAAAATGAATTATTTTAAATAATAATGACGAGAAATTTATTTTGAATAGAATTAGAATGTATATATTTATTTGAATCGACATTAGAAAATAAATATCTATTTTTAATTATAAAAGGAATTGAAAATTCGATTTCAAATTTCAAATTTCAAATGAATGTACAGGATTCAAAATAAACCGGATTTTAGTGAAACCAAAAATATTAGAATCTATTTGAAAATATCTTTCCAAAGAATCCGAAAAATAGAAATTTCATAGCGGGAATAAAAAGTTATGCCCAGTTGAAAATTCAGAATAGTCGCTATGGAATTCTGGCCCTTAAAAATGGAAATTTTGCAAACGACCTCCGTTTTCGACGAAACCACTTTTGTTGGATCTGAGATGTCAAGTTACGGCTAGATTCCAAAATTCATAATTTTTGGGGTTAATATGTGAGCGCGGCGCAGTAAAACGTGTTTTGACAGTTTCAGTCAATTTGGATCGACCAGAAAATGGCAATTTTTCAAACGATCTCAGAATTTGATGAAATTAGTTTTGTTAGGACCGTATCGTCAATACTAAGCAAGAAAATGTTTTTCTGGAATTTTTAGAGTCCGTATGTGGCCCCGGTAAATTGAAATATGCGTTCAAATTCAATATATAGATTTATATTTTGATTTTGATGGAAACAGATCGAAACAGTCGAATCGTCTAGCGATACATGTCCCATTGTGTTCGGAATGGGGGTAATTATCTATGGGCGACAGTCGGTGGGTTCGATTTGGGGTCCAAAGAAAAAGGTTGACTTCTTGGATTTAATTGAATATTAAAATATATATATATTATTATTATAATAAACCCCTCCCCTTTTCTAATTCTCTTCCCTCCACCGTCATATCTCGAATTAGAAAAAAAATGGCGAACTGAGGTCGCAACCGCTCCACCCCCAACGTCGCCCCACCGCCTGAGCTCTGTCCAAGCCGCCCCCTCACCTCCGATCCCCCCTCTCTCCCTCCTCCTCTATTTTCTCACCCTCCCTTCGATTTCAGTGCGCGAGGCCCCCCAACCCTTAGAAATTCGACGTAACCACCATTCCGCCGCAGAGGGACCCGCCATCACCTCGCGCGCCTCCCTAGGCTGCGCCGCCGCACCCCAGACTCCCTCCCCTTCAGGCGACGGTGATGAACCCCTCCCCCCTTCAAAACAAAGGTAAAAGTTTATTTATTTTAGTTTATTTATTTCAGTTTCTTTTAATTATTTCTTTTATATAAATCTGAAAATAAAGTTTAGATTTTTATATATGAAAAACTAATTTTATTTTTATAGGAAAACTTTGGTTTTTATCAAATAGAAAAGTATAAATTTTTCAAATAGAAAAGATTTTATTTTTATCATAGAAAGATTATATTTTTAAAGTAGTAAAGATGAGATTTTTATTCTCATGAAAGCAATATGAGAATTTGACTTTTATATGGGATTCACGTGAAGAAGAATTGGATTTTTACATAGATGTTCAGCGAATAAAAATATGATTTTTATATTATAGAGATAATAAAAATATGATTTTTATAATATGAATAACGATATGAAAATATTATTTTTATTTAGATAAAAATATAAATTTTATCATATGTGTGTAATAATATAAAGATTTGATTTTTATACATGTAGAATGGCGATAAAAATATAATTTTTATTTAGTAGGAAGAATTATAGAAATGTGATTTTTATAAATAAAAATATGATTTTTTATAATGTTTTCATTATGATAAAGATACGATCTTTATATGGATATCATTAAGATAAAATTTCGTTTTTTATTATATATGAACGAAATAAAAATTCGATCTTTCTATAACAGGTAAAAATATAAAAATATAATTTCTATATAGAAAGAAGCGTTGTAAAAATATATGAAGTAGAAATAAAAATATGATTTTTATTTATTGGAAAGAAGTGATGAAAATGTGATTTTTATATATGAACAGCGGGAAAAGGTCGCATTGGAATTTCGGACAAATCTGAACCGTTCAGAAATAGAGAATGGAGGAGTTGAACCCTCGGTGAGAACTTCTCACTTTTAATTTATTTTCTAGTTGAAATATATACTAGGATGTAGACGGTGCTTAGCAGCACCCGACACCCATCGTCCACAGACCATGGATGGCTTGTTTGTTTGTTTGACTATGTTGTGAAAATTGATCGTGTGTTGTGGAATGGAAATAAATATTTTATAGTTATAAATATTTTATAGTTAAAAATTTAATTTTTAACATGTATACGAATAAAATAAATATTTATAAACAAATCGGACGATTTGTTTATGTACACACCTTTGACTGATATTGACTGCGACGATAAATTTTACACATTGCCCAACTACACAAATAAAATTCGTTATTTGTTGATTGAAACCCCACACGGGTATTGGGGTGATATATGACATACACTAGTCCCAATAATTAGTTGTATGTCGACTGATTGATTGACATGCTGTGTAAGCGTTAAATACTTATATTTAATACTTATACAGTGTAGAATGCACTTTGGATGATGCTTGATTGTTTATTATTGTTGTTATACACATTTGTTGTGTGAAATCCATATAACAACATCATATGGTAATTGACTGTGTCTAATTCCAGTTCAGAAAGAATGAATATTTTAAAATAACGATTATTTTAAAATAATGAATATTTTGAAATAATATTCAGTAAAGGATCAAAATATGATTTTGATGTCCGATTTGGGATGGACACGAATATATTTAAATATATATAGCCGTATTGATTAGATTAACGCCATTTTGACATGAATGATATTTATATCGATTTTATTCATTTTTTCTAATGAATATCGAAAAGGAATTGATTTCAAAATACAATGTTTTGGAAATATTATCATTTATATATCGATGATATGGAATGTTCAATTTTGATTAGAAATTGAATATGAAGTTGAAATCGTTTTGAAAACGAATTTAAAACGATTTATAAAATATGATTTAAAAGGAAATCGATGAAATATATATATATATATATATATGTATGTATATATAATAGCCTGAATAGAACACGCCGCGGTAGTTTGTGAATTTCGACCATTGACTTGGTACGGATATTACAGGAGATCCGACCGTCGGATTCTCCTGAAACAAGAGTCGTTGGGTTCGTATCAAAAAGAGCTTTCTAATGAATATGAGAAATTAGAAATCTAATGGTTGGATTTGGAATTATGCCCAAATCAAATTTGGAAAAGGTTGTTGTAAGTGCAGTTCAATGGCCGTTTATGGAAATCGACTGTACGGGCCTTGATAAAATTATTAAAAATATCAATAATTTGTGTAAAATCATAATAAATGATTTGGAAAGAATTAGGATGAAAAATTCCATATTTGAAAAGATAAAAATATATTTTTATTGAACTGAACTAGTATAACTAGAAATTATAAATCCAATATTTTTAAAATAAATAAATTGGATTTGAAATGGTTTCAAAAATAACCAGAATTTCCAATATAGGAATTGGAATGGATTTGAATCGAAATTATCATCAGAATATTTCGATGTTGGGTTCGGGATTATACAGATATTGTTATGGAAATTTGCAAGATATATTTTATATCGTTATTTCCAAAACGACATTGGATGGTTTCAGAATTTGATATTGAACATAAGCCGGTATATTTTCTATTCAGAGCCTTGTATTTAATATCAAATGAGACTAGGGTTTGTCGTGAATGGTGTCTTCATTAACACTGTTCTTAAACCCAGGTTAGAAAAGATTAAATCTTTTTTATTTAGATTTAACGAGGTATGCCAATTAATTAATATATTTAATTGGAATTGAATTAGACTTGATTTTTGGGTTTATCGTGAATAGTGTTTTGAATAATACTTGTTCTTTAACCCGATTATAATTAATAGAATGTGAATTGAGTTTATTGTGAACTATGTTTTTAATAACACTCGTTCTTTAACCCGATTTACAGTGAAATATGATTTGGAATTTATAAATCATTTTATAAAGATTTAATGGGATTTTCCAAGTAAAGTTTTCCAATTTAATATATTAAATTGGAATTGAATGGAATTCGATTTGATAATAATCGAAATGAAATTCTGTGGATGGAGACTATTAATACATATGGAATTTAAAAGCCTTTGCCGTAATTCAATTTATATTATTAGTCAGATACGGAAATTGATATCGATTAGATATTGATTTGTTTTTCCGTGAAGATTCCATAATTAATGCAATGTGTTTTGGGTTTGTCGTGAACTGTGTTTTAAATGACATTAGTTCTTTAACCCAGTTAAAGGCAGGATTTCAGGTTTGTTATTGTATTTCGAACTGTATGGTTGATCTCTGCTTAATATATATCTATTTGGCGGTGGAGAATTTATTCTCTTGCTTAATGCCCTTCTCTGGGACATACGAGCTCAGAGGTTATATATCGACAGAAATCAATAGTACGGTGTAGATTGTCGATGCGACATGTTTGATTTTTCCAAAGTTAAACAATCATTAATATTGATTTTTGGGAAGATTAAAACTAAGTGGTGTTTTAATGAATCTTTAATAAGATTGAAATGAGAATTGATAATTTAAATTATCAAATTTGGGAAATGGTCGAGAATGGAGTATCACCAGTTTTGCTCCCAGCGATAGTCAAATCTTTAATTAGATTTGAATGCGAAATGGTAATTAAATTTCCGATAACACCATGGTGTTAGTTATGGGGTAATAACAGTTTTGCTTCATGGGATGAATAGGTTGGGATTGGGAAATAAAAATAATAATTACTTCGGTAAGGTTCGCTAATCCCGACAAGTTTGGAAAACCTTAATTTGGTTTGAAATGATATCCAAAGGAAGATTAAAGAATAAATTTAAAAGAATTTATCTTTGATAAAATTAAGGGGAACAAATCCCTAAAGTTGTGAATATTTAAATAAAAGAATATTCAGAATTGGAATGGGGAGTATGTGTGTTTTTTTAACACTTATTTATTATATATGCGACTTATTCAGAAAGGCCGGGTTTATACCCATTTTGAATAACAGATTCGACGATATGTCGACGATGAAGATAGCGGTTGAAGACCAGAGGTCTTCACATCGTTTGGATGATTACTGATGTCTTGATTGGGCTGTACACCCAAGCCGAGGTAATAAGTGGTGATCGTCCAGACGTACTTGGAGATCGATTGATATGCGAGGACCTCTCCCCTGTAGTGGACATGACGGGGAGGAATAAGGTGCCTCTGGTTTCGTTCAGACCCAGAACGGACTTATAAATGGATTGTGTGTCTGACATTGGATTTTATTCTGTGCTGATTGATTTCTATTAAATATATATCTATTTGGCGGCGGAGAATTTATTCTCTTGCTTAATGCCCTTCTCTGAGACGTACGAGCTCAGAGGTTATATATCGATAGATACCAGTCGCATGGCACGAATTGCCTATGTGGCATGCTGAGATGCAGTGATCAAGGCTTTTGTTGAAAAGCAGAGTCCTGTGGTTGATGATCAAAGCATGGCTTTAATACAGTGTAGCTTTATATATAACGTTGATTCGTGAGCCTCACACCTCGGTATGAGTTAAAAACGGGATAAGGACCGCTGGGAGAACACGACGTTTCTTTCTAGCTATGGGTGGTGTCAGCGTTTTACTAGCCCTGACATTGTTGATTATTATATCTTTATGGATGTTGGAATGCGAGGCGCCTCGGATATATCGGTCTCTTCGGAGACGATGGATAGGTCTAATAGGACCGGGAAACGTGTGTTCAGGAATTGCCAATCCACTAACGTAAGTGTGGACCGGCCCAGCCGATTCCAAGAGTTCTCTACGGGTAATCCTGAGGCATTTGCTAGAGTGTCTTGAAGTCGGTGAGGAGCTTGCCCCTTGCCTTGACCCATGACGGAAATCCAATTTCCAATACGTGACATTTCGATTTTGATTGTAGAGCCTAGTATGGCAACATAGTGGTATGGGGCACTATGTCGTCTATGATTGATACACTTATATTTGAAGTTGTTTTCATACACTTTATACTATAATAGTATCAAATGATTTGTTTTAAATGTACCAAGCATGTTTGGCTATTATAAGGGAAAACCCTATCCTCCGGCTTGCGTTGCATTGTGTGATGGGACCTGGGTCTTATAATAGCTTCATTTTTCCAAAAAGCATTGCGCTGTTTATTCTATGCACTAGTATTCTTGGGAGGAAACTCATTCCGTGTCATACGGCGTGGTCCCTTGAATTACTCTCTTTTAAAGTAAAGTTTTAAATAACTGTTTTTGTTCTCACACCAGTCACATGACTGACCTAGAGTTTATTGTTTTAACCTAAACTCTGGGTGCCCCTATTTTCCACACGGGCAGTTAGTAGTTTTGGTTTTGCAGATTTATATTCACAGGAACCTGGTTTACAGCTGGAATATATCCGGAAAGCTCAGTATTTGTATATTCTTTTCTGCGTTTTGTATTATTTTTCAGCGGCAGTATTGTGATTTAAAAACTTTAATATTTCTTAGATGTATAATACTTATTCATACTCTGTATATTCTTGTATTTTGATGAAATTGTTGTAATAAGCAATGAAACGTTTTTCTGTTTGTGTTCTGATTTGTCGTGTTCTCAAGGCAAACCATTCCTCCTCTTCTCCTCGGAGATCGGGGAAGTTACGGGTCCTTACAGTGGTATCAGAGCTTTGGTTTACAATGCTCGAGAACAAGACTTATTAGAACCAAACGAAAGTATTCATCAAAGATTGGATTAGCAATATCCAATAGGAATGACTCGTTAGAGATAGGATCAGTAATATCCTAGAACGAGTGTGAAGAGCAGTGTTTTTAAAATAAAAATGAAAACAATTTTTGTTTTGAAAATTTAAACCATTTCATATGTATTTGATTATTTATTTTAAATATAACTTGGATAATCCAATATATAAAGATTTTGCATATACGCCTCGCAAATGTATATTCGAAGTTTTAATACACTGGATAGATGTAGAATCACACTCTGGTCGCCCGGGCATGGTTTTGATGATAGCGATCGCATCATCAACATCTATGTTTGAGTGACGATAGTGGGATTTCTATATATTTCCAATTGACTGGTGTGAGAACCAAAACTAGATAGGGTAACTTGTTGTGAATTGGCATCAAAAACATGATTTTCTATATATGTATCAAAATTATGATTTTGAAACATTAATTCACTAACTGATTGATGATTATGTTGTGTGATTATTTATTTAAACCATTATGTGAATGAACGATAAATTTAGGCCAAATTGAACCAAATAATGAATTGCATTGAAAATCGTTGGAAGTTGCATGCATATACATGTGTATCCATTGAACAGGTCATTGCAAAGAGGCTAGAGAAGAAGAATAAAATTGTTTGCCAGACAAATAGGTATATGTTTACTAATTTCTTGGGTTTTGGATGATTTTATAAGCCGATTGGCTAGCCGATTGGCTAGCCGCTTGGTTGTTTCTCTTTCTTTTTGGATTGGAGAGGCCTGTATGGCAATTCCGGGATTTTCCAGGTGCTCCCGTGCAGGGGAGGTTATGGCAAAAAATTCGAAAATTTAGGGTGTTAGCCAAATTTTTGAAGGATTTGAAAGGTTCTTAGAAACTGAAAAGTTGAAGAACTTAATTCGTAATGAAAATAATGAAAGTTGAGTTGGTTTGTAAAACAACTTTCAGCTTCGTTCCTTTTCGGAGATGAAAAGTTTTAAGTGGGGGAGATTGTAATAACCCGGAAAATGCGAACCGATTTAAAATTTTTATTTTGGCAATTTTAATGAATTTTGAATATTTAAAATGAATTATTTTAAATAATAACGATGAGAAATTTATTTTGAATAGAATTAGAACGTATATATTTATTTGAATCGACGTTAGAAAATAAATATTTATTTTTAATTATAAAAGGAATTGCAAATGGCGCGGTAGTTTGAAAATTCAATTTCAAATTTCAAATGAATGTACAGGATTCCAAATAAACCGGATTTCAACGGAACTAAAAATATTAGAATCTATTTGAAAATATCTTTCCAACGAATCCGAAAAATTGAAATTACATAGCGGGAATAAAATGTTATGCCCAGTTGAAAATTCAGAATAGTCGCATGGAATTCTGGCCCTTAAAATGGAAATTTTGCAAACGACCTCCGTTTTCGACGAAACCACTTTTTTTGGATCAGGGATGTCAAGTTATGGCTAGATTCCAAAATTCATAATTTTTGGGGTTAATATGTGAGCCTGGCGCCGCAAAACGTGTTTTGATAGTTTCAGTCAATTTGGATCGATCAAAAAATGATCATTTTTCAAATGATCTCAGAATTTTAAGAAATAAGTTTTGTTAGGACCGTATTGTCAATACGAAGCTAGCAAATATTTTTCGGGAATTTTTAGAGTCCATATGTGGCCCAGGTAAATTGAAATGTGCGTTCAAATTCAATATGTAGATTTATATTTTGATTTTGACGGAAATAGAGTTGAATCGGCTTGCGACACATATCCCATTGTGTTCGGTAATGGGGGTAATTAGCTAGGGGTGATAGTCAGTGGGATCGATTTGGAGTTCAAATAAAAAGATTGGCTTTTTGGATTTAATTGAATATAAAAATAAATATATATATTATTATAATAAAACCCTCCCCTTTTCTAGTTCTCTTCCCTCCATCGTCAAATCTCGAATTAGAAAAAAATGGTGACCTGAGGTCGCGCCCGCTCCACCCCCAACATCGCCCCACCGCCTGAGCTCCGTCCAAGCCGCCGCCCTCACCTCCGATCCCCCCTCTCTCCCTCCTCCTCTAATTTCTCTCCATCCCTTCGATTTTAGTGTGCGAGCCCTCCCCAACCCTCAGAAATTCGACGCAACCACCATTCCGCCGTAGAGGGACCCACTACCACCTCGTGCGCCTCCCTAGGCTGCGCCACCGCACCCCAAACCCCCTCCCGTTCAGGCGATGGTGATGAACCCCTCCCCCCTTCAAAATAAAGGTAAAAGTTTATTTATTTTAGTTTACTTATTTCAGTTTATTTTAATTATTTCTTTTACATAAATCTAAAAATAAAGTTTAGATTTTTATATATGAAAAACTAATTTTATTTTTATAGGAAAACTTTGGTTTTTATCAAATAGAAAAGTACAGACTTTTCAAGTAGAAAAGATTTTATTTTTATCATAGAAAGATTATATTTTTAAAATAGTAAAGACGAGATTTTTATTCTCATAAAAGCAATATGATAATTCGACTTTTATATGGGATTCAGTGAAGAAGAATTGGATTTTTACATAGATGTTTAGCGCATAAAAATATGATTTTTATATTATAGAGATAATAAAAATATGATTTTTATAATATGAATAACGATATGAAAATATTATTTTTAGTTAGATAAAAATATAAATTTTATCGTATATATGTAATAATATAAAGATTTGATTTTTATACATGTAGAATGGCAATAAAAATATAATTTTTATTTAGTAGGAAGAATTATAGAAATGAGATTTTATAAATAAAAATATGATTTTTATAATGTTTTCATTATGATAAAGATACGATCTTTATGGATATCATTAAGATAAAATTCCGATTTTTATTATATGTAAACGAAATAAAAATTCGATCTTTATATAACGGGTAAAAATATAAAAATATAATTTCTATATAGAAAGAAGTGTTGTAAAAATATATGAAGTAGAAATAAAAATATGATTTTTATTTATTGGAATGAAGCGATGAAAATGTGATTTTTATATATGAACAGCGGGAAAGGTCGCATTGGAATTTCGGACAAATCTGAACCGTTCAGAAATAGAGAATGGAGGAGTGGAACCCTCGGTGAGAACTTCTCACTTTTAATTTATTTTCTAGTTGAAATATATTCTAGGATGCAGACGGTGCTTAGCAGCTCCCGACACCCGTCGTCCACAGACCATGGACGGCTTGTTTGTTTGTTTGACTGTGTTGTGAAAATTTGATTGTGTGTTGTGGAATGGAAATAAACATTTTATAGTTATAAATATTTTATAGTTAAAAATATAATTTTTAACATGTATATGAATAAAATAAATATTTATAAATGAATCGGACGGTTTGTTTATGTACACACCTTTGACTGATATTGATTGGGACGATAAATTTTACACATCGCCCAACTGTACAAATAAAATTCGTTATTTGTTGATTGAAACCCCTCACGGGTATTGGGGTGATATATGACATGCACTAGTCCCAATAATTAGCTGTATGTCGATCGGTCGATTGACAGGCTATGTAAGCGTTAAGTACTTATATTTAATGCTTATATAGTGTAGATTGCACTCTGGATGATGGTTGATTGTTTATTATTGTTGTTATACACATTTGTTGTGTGAAATCCATATAAACAACATCATATGGTAATTGACTGTGTCTAATTCCAGTTTAGAAAGAATGAATATTTTAAAATAAAGATTATTTTAAAATAATGAATATTTTAAAATAAAATTCAGTAAAGGATCAAAATATGTTTTTGATGTCCAATTTGGGATGGACACGAAAATATTTAAATATATATAGCCTTATTGATTAGATTAACGCCGTTTTGACATGAACGATATTTATATCGATTATATTCATTTTTATAATGAATATCGAAAAGGAATTGATTTCAAAATACAATGTTTTGAAAATATTATCATTTATATATCGATGATATGGAATATTCAATTTTGGTTAGCAATTGAATATGAAGTTGAAATCGTTTCGAAAACGAATTTAAAACGATTTATAAAATACGATTTAAAAGGAAATCGACGAAATATATATAATATATATATATATATATGTGTGTGTGTGTGTTATATATAATGGCCTGAATAGAATGCGCCGCGGCAGTTCATGAATTTCGACCATTTACTTCGTACAGATATTACGGGAGACCCGACCATCGGATTCTCCTAAAACCGGAGCCGTTGGGTTCGTATCGAAAAGAGCTTTCAAACGAATATGATAAATTAGAAATCTAAAGGTTGGATTTGGAATTATGTCCAAATCAAATTTGGAAAAGGTCGTTGTAAGTGCAGTTCGATGGACGTTTGTGGAAATCGACTGTACGGGCCTTGATAAAATTATTAAAAATGTCAATAATTTGTGTAAAATCATAATAAATGATTTGGGAAGAATTGGGATGAAAAATTTCATATTTCAAAAGATAAAAATATAATTTTATCGAAATGAACAAGTATGAATTAGAAATTATAAATCAAATATTTTTAAAATAAATAAATTGGATTTGAAATGGTTTTAAAAATAACCAGAATTTCAATATATGAATTGGAATGGATTTGAATCAAAATTATCATCGGAATATTTCGATGTTGGGTTCGGGATTATACGTATATTGTTATGGAATTTTGGAAGATATATTTTATATCGTTATTTCCAAAACGATATTGGTTGGTTTCAGAATTTGATATCGAATATAAGCCGATTTATTTTCTATTCAGAGCCTTGTATTTAATATCAAATGAGATTTGGGTTTGTCATGATTGATGACTTCATTAACACTATTCTTAAACCCAGTTGAGAAAAGATTAAATCTTTTTATTTAGATTTAATGAAGTATACCAATTAATTAATATATTTAATTAGAATTGAATTAGACTTGATTTTGGGGTTTATCGTGAATAGTGTTTTGAATAATATTTGTTCTTTAACCTGATTATAATTAATAGAATGTGAATTGGGTTTATCGTGAACTATGTTTTTGATGACATTTGTTCTTTAACCCGATTTACAGTGAAATATGATTTGGAATTTATAAATCTTTTTATAAAGATTTAATGGGATTTTCCAAAGTAAAGTTTACCAATTTAATATATTAAATTGGAATTGAATGGAATTCGATTTGATAATAATCGAAATGAAATTTTGTGGAGGAAGACTGTTAATACATATGGAATTTAAAAGGCTTTGCCGTTATTCCACTTATATTATTAGTAAGATACGGAAATTGATATCAGTTAAATATTGATTTTTTTTGTGAAGATTCCATAATTAATGGAATGTGATTTAGGTTTGTCGTGAACTGTATTTTAAATGACATTAGTTCTTTAACCCAATTAAAGGCAGGATTTCATGTTTGTCATTGTATTTCGAACTATTTGGTTGATCTCTGCTTAATATATATCTTTTTGGCAGCAGAGAATTTATTCTCTTGCTTAACACCCTTCTCTGAGACGTACGAGCTCAGAGGTTATATATCGGCAGAAATCAATAGTACGGTGTAGATTGTCGATGCGACATGTTTGATTTTTACAAAGTTAAATAATCATTAATATTAATTTTTGGGAAGATTAAAACTAAGTGGCGTTTTAACGAATCTTTAATTAGATTGAAATGAGAATTGATAACTTAAATTATCAAATTTGGGAAATGATCGAGAATGGAGTATCACCAATTTTGCTCCTAGCAATAGTTAAATCTTTAATTAAATTTGAACGAGAAATGGTAATTAAATTTACCGATAACACCGTGGTGTTAGTTATGGGGTAGTAACAGTTTCGCTCCATGGGATGAATAGGTTGGGATTGGGAAATAAAGTAAATAATTACTTCGGTAAGGTTTGCTAATCCCGACTAGTTTGGAAAACCTTAATTTGGTTTGAAATGATATCCAAAGGAAGATTAAAGAATAAATTTAAAAGAATTTATATTTGATAAAATTAATGGGAACAAATCCCTAAAGTTGTGAATATTTAAATAAAAGAATGTTCAGAATTGGAATGGGGCGTATGTGTGTTGTTATAACACTTGTTTATTATATACGCGAGTTATTCAGAAAGGCCGGGTTTATACCCATTCTGAATAACAGATTCGACGATATGTCAACGATGAAGACGGCGGTTGAAGGTCGGAGGTCTTCACATCGTTTGGATGATTACTGATGTCTTGATTGGGCTATACACCCAAGCCGAGGTAATAAGTGGTGATCGTCCAGACGCACTTGGAGACCGATGGATATGCGAGGACCTCTCCCCTGTATTGGACATGTCGGGGAGGAATATGGTGCCTCTGGTTTCGTTCAGACCCAGAACGGACTTATAAATGGATTGTGTATCTGACATTGGATTTTATTCTATGTTGATTGATTTCTATTAAATATATACCTGTTTAGCAGCAAAGAATATATTCTCTTGCTTAACGCCCTTCTCTGAGACGTACTAGCTCAGAGGTTATATATCGATAGATATCAGTCGCATGGCATGTATAGCCTGTGTAGCATGCTGAGATGCAGTAATCAAGGCTTTGGTTGAAAAGCAGAGTCTTGTGGTTGATGATCAAAGCACGACTTTAATACAGCGTAGCTTTGTATATAGCATTGATTCGCGAGCCTCACACCTCGGTATGAGTTAAAAACGGGATAAGGACCGCTGGGAGAACACGACGTTTCTTTCTAGCTATGGGTGGTGTCAGCGTTTTACTAGCCCTGACATTGTTGATTATTATACCTTTGTGGATGTTGGAATGCGAGGCGTCTTGGATATATCGGTCTCTTCAGAGCCGATGGATAGGTCTGATAGCACCGGGAAACGTGTGTTCAGGAATCGCTAATCGACAAACGTAAGTGTGGACCGTCCCTGAAGGTCCAAGGGGTACCCATAGTGTGTAGTCCTGAGGCATTTGCTAGAGTGTCTCGAAGCGGTGAGGAGCTTGCCCCTTGCCTCGAATTATGACGGAAATCCAATTTCCAATACGTGACATTTCGTTTTTAATTGTAGAGCCTAGTATTGGCGACAATATAGATGGTACCCATGCCGCCTATGATTGATAAATTTATATTTGAAGTTGTTTCGACACTATGCACTTATAATAGTATCAAATGATTTGTTTTAAACGTACCAAGCGTGTTTGGGTATTATAAGGTAAAACTCTATCCTCCGGCTTGCGTTGCATTGTGTGATGGGATCCGAGTCTTATAATAGCTTCATTTTTACAAAAAGCATTGCGCTGTTTATTCTATGCAATAGTATTCTTGGGAGAAAACCCGTTCCGTGTTATAGGCGTGGTCCCTTGATTTACTCTCTTTTTAAGTAAATTTTTAAATAACTGTTTTAGTTCTCACACCGGTCACATGTCTGACCTGGAGTTTATTGTTTTAACCTAAATTCTGGGTGCCCCTATTTTTCCACACGGGCAGCTAGTAGTTTTTGTTTTGCAGATTTATATTCATAGGAACCTGGTTTACAGTTGGAACGATATTCGAAAAGCTCTGTATCAGTATATCTCTTTCAGTTGTGTTTGGTATTATTTTCCGCTACTATGTAATGTAATTTAAATCTCTGATATTTTTCTGATGTATAATATTCATTCATACTCTGTATATTCTTGTACTCTGATGGAATTGTTGTAATTAACAATGAAATGTTCTTCTATTTGTGTTAGATTTATCGTGGTCTCAACTCAATCCGTTCTTTCCTTCACGGGGAAGTTCGAGTCGTTTCAACATGAGTATCATATATCTGGGTTATATAGCTCGCGAGTTCAAAGCCCGATGACATAAAAATTACATTACTATCAATTCACCTTGTTTCCACCAAATGTTTCTGTATAATAGAAAAAATGAGATGGTCTTTTTTCATGTATGCATGCATCGCACGTGCCTGAATACTGGTAATTGTAATGAAATTCATACATATAAGGTGTATATAAAATGAAATTCATGTCACGATTATAACTAAATATTTGGGTATTTAATAATAATGACTTCATCAAAAAGCATAACAATTGTGAATAATTTAGTCTTTTTTCATTTATAGCAAATTCCTTTAGATTATACTCAAAAAATATTTAAAATAGTAGTTATGTAGAACAAAAGTAAAATGAAGAACCATTAAAATCAAATTTTTAAGAAGTCAAAAGCTAATGAATTGCTATTGATATATATATATATAGGTGAGCGTTCAATGGAACCCCAAACAGTGCAGCACCCCTAAATGCCCCCTGATTTCCACCACACATTCTGTTTCTCTCTCCCTTCACTACTTCTCTCTCCTTCCACTAGCTTAATTTATATTAAATGAGAGGATGAGAGAGGGGGACAAATGGGGTTCTCACTATTTGGGGTGTCATTGAACTCACCTCATATATATATATATATATATATATTTGAACTAAAGAATTAATTAAGCTTCAGGAAACATGAAAATTCTACGTTTATTGTAAATTATAAAATGGAATATTTATCAAATGATTTTCTATATATCTTGAATTGATTTTCTGTATATCTTGAATTAATTAAAAACATGTACGCTTTCATTACAGTTATCCTCATTACTAGTTGTTCATCATACCACAACATGAGTGCATTACTTATATATAATTTTGCTTACTTGTGTTTACATACTCATTTCGTCGCTATCCGATTTGTTTGTAAATTTTGTATGTGTAGCATTACAAAAATAGTTGAGATCAAAAATTGTAAATTTATCATTAAAATTTCGAACTAGATAAATTGTTTTTTACCTAGAAGGTTTGAAAAATCCAATGAAACATGCTTGGTTAATGGGATTAGTATATCCAAGGGGCTTGGAACAGACTGGATTATAATTATAATGACCAGGCTCTAGCCTCGATTTTAAAATATCCAAACCAAACCCAACCCATTGACAAACTGAGAAACAACTCGTAAGATTGTATTATGGTGTTCAACTTGATTTTGAAATTGCAAATGGAAACTCCTTAATATAAAACACTTTATAACATTGTAAAGTAAACATTGCCTTCTACTGAATCGTGCGGCGTTGAAAATAAAGTTGCTTCAACAACAAAGAGAAAGCTGAATATATATATATATATGTACGTGTGTGTGTGTATACACACAAACACACACATATGTATATGTTGTTTGTGTGTTATGCTCATTTTTGGTTGAGTTGTTCAATGTAAGTGTTATGTAACAATGGTCGGAACAAAGCCTCCCTTCCTTGCACACATACGAGCTGGCACACAACTCCCATATAACAAAAGGAATCTCTGATGTTGTGTGTCTACCAGCTCATATTTGTGCACAATTCCTTCAATATATTCCGTGATGTGGGACTATTGTTTCCAAACCACTATTCCTTCTTAAAAACATGCGAGGCAATCCTAACAGTCTCCCTCGTGACTCGCATTCTACGAGTATCTTTTGAGAGCACTGCCTTGCCTGCATGGCCCAGTCCGAACCTTTGGCTCACAAGAGAATGGAAAGCCCTTATTGTATGCTCAAGGATGCTTAATGGAGGGGAAGGGCTTTCCTTATTATCTTATTTGGTTTTAAATTGTAGAGATGTCACTCTGCTGTTTTGTACCATGGTTAGGCATGCATATAGGTTTGTAGTCGTATTCCTTAGCTAATACTACACACCATATTATGCTTTTTTGGATTAGGCGCTGCACCTTTCCTTCCTTTAGTCTTTGATTTGGTCTTGCTATTGTTCCATAAAACTTCTCTTAAGTCCAGCGGTATTTTTTCTATTTTTCATTTCACGGTGGTTTGTGACACATCAGACTTGTTGACAACTCCATTTTCAAGTGTATTCATACAAGAGTTCTCCTCCTCGGAATGACCACTCATTTCCCATAAAAACAAATAAAAGACTGAATCCACAATAGTTGCAACTTTTCTCACTCATGATACTCTTTGGACATGTTCTTATAGAGGTACACGAATGAGCTGCCTGGTTGTTGACAAGGTCATAGTTAATTAGAAAGACATGTGTATCCTCATCAAAGGAGAAAGAATCAATGTCAATAGAAAATAGTGCAGGGCTTGCGCTATGAGTTATAGCACGCGCAATTTGGTACTTTTTTCTTTTCGTTTTGCAAGGAGTCAAGTGTATTTATGCCTAACTGAAATTTAATTCTATTTTTCTGTAGATTTTTTCACAATTTAGTTTAATTCAAACATCATAGTTGAGATTCATCCAAACTAATTTAAAGTAAATGTGAAGTTGTTAACACTTACAACTTATTAATTTACTGAAAGTGAAATCAAGCAAATATAATAAAACAGCTAATTAGGTTAAACAGTAAAGACTTTCAGGCTGTTTAGCAAAACAATTTGCTTCTTCAATTAGCAGCAAATATAAATATATTTCACTATAGAAACAACACTAAATTTGAGGGAAACTCATATTCAATCTTCATTTCTAGCGTTACTAGAAAGTAGAAACTATATCAAAATCTGGTTCAGAATAAAGGAAAAAATGAACATATATCTCAGGAATCAGTACTATATAATGATGTGATTCAAAACTCAAATTTGAGAAGAAAGTAATCAAAATGAAAAATCAATTAAGAAATTAAATGAATAAACAAACATGTAAATTTAATTGGGTCGGCTTCAGCTTTTCAATGGTTGATATCGATTTGTGAAAGAAATTTTGCTCTAGATTGGAAGCTGCAGGATCACTTAATGTGCGGACTGAATTAGAAAATAAAATGGACCTATTACATGGTTATTAATCTCCAAATAGACCAAAATGAGCTTTATTCATTGTCCAAACCTTTAAAAAAAAATATCATGCCATTTAGATTTATGCGTTATTTTGCGCTTTGATAAATAACGCACTACTTGTCTGCTATGGGACCTCTGCGCTATTATAAGTAAAATATCACTCGGCTTACATAACACTGGATAGAATTTTGATGATTCATGTTAACACTGCCTTGCTATCGTTTTATGGCATGCTATAGTTTGTATGTGTGAAATTTCTGAATATATATTTAGTTAATATATATAATATTTTATTCTGAGGCATTTTACCTTGCATCCGACTTTTTCTTGTTTGACAATTTCTTATGATTCTATCTATTTCTTAGGCCTTCCTAGTCATAAGAAAATAAGTTGTGACTACTCTCAAGTCCATAAAATCTATATAATATGTGTATTCCATCAGAGTTTAATATAATAAAAATAAGTATTCTTCCCAATATTCTTTATGGTAACAAAGGAAATTCCTCAATTTTTCCTTTAGGTCATTCAATCGTTCATTGCAGCCGATTCTCTCCTTCTTAAATCCTTTTATTGTTCATCAGGACCAAATATGACACGACATCTCAAACTTCATCCTCGGTTGGCAAAATCACCTTAACAAATACCAATACTTCAGCTACAAATTCACAAGAACATGAAAATCTACACATGATTATCAACGGTCACCGCCTCAGTGGACAAAATTTCCTCCAGTGGTCACAATCGGTATTGATGTTTGACAACTACGACAAATAAAAAGAAGACTACCTGGCCAACGACATCACATAATCAAAAAAAGAGGATCCCAAACATCGAACATGGAAAATTGACAATCACTTGGTCATGTTATGGTTAATTAACTCCATGGACAATGACGTAGGTGAAATTTTCCTTCTTTATGAGACAGCTAAAGAAATCCGGGATGATGTTAAGGAAACATGCTCCATCTTTGAGAAAACCTCAGAATTATTCCAAGTCGAGACCTATCTCTATGATTTCCAACAAGGATCTCTATCGGTGTCACAATACTTAACTCTCTCTTGACATTGGCAGCAATTTGACAAGTTTGAAGCTTCTACATGGCACTGTCCAAAAGATGTCAAAACAATTATATGTATCATTGAGCAGAAAAGAACATTCAAGTTCCTACTTGGCCTCAACAAGGACTTGGATGAAGTACGAGGAAGTCTAATAGGAGTGAAGCATTTCCCAAATATCAAAGAAGCTTTCTCAACAATCTGCCATGAAGAAACCAGGAGGAAAGCAATGATGGGACCACAAGAAGAACCGATTTAGGAAGGATCGATTACATCCCTAGGTTATTAAAGTAATAAATCTCTGTAGGGAAGACCATGGTGTGATTATTGCAAGCATGGACATCTCAGAGGAACATGCTGGAAAATCCATGGAAAACCAGCTATTTGGAAGCTTCAAAACTTTGAGGATCGTGGTGATATAGCAGTAGTGACAAAAGAACCATCACAACCTGAAGCCTCATTCACCAAGGAGTCGACTGAGGTTTGGCAAAAACTCTTCAACCCACTACAAGTGACTTTTGCATCATCATCGACAGCCTGCACAGTGGGAACCACAACTTCTAGACCATGGATTGTCGACTCCGGAGCATCAGATCATATGGCCATAGATTCCACTGTGTTCAGCTCCTACGGCACAAGCAGCTCTAATTCCACAGTCCGAGTTGTAGATGGATCATTGTCTAAAGTCATGGGCACATGTTCTATTATTTTGCCAAAGGGTATAATTCTCAAATCAGTTCTCCATGTTTCATCTCTTTGGTGCAATTTAATCTCGAATGGTAAACTAAATTGTGACCTTCAATGTAAAACTAACTTTTTTCCAAATTTGGGTCTGTTCCAGGAGCTGGATTTGAAGATGATGATTAGCAGTGCTAGGCTGTGCTCAGGATTTTACAATTTCTACTTTCCTGCAATGAACCTGAACTTTTCAGCTTCAATTTCCAAGTTACATCACATCAGTCTCTTAATTGCCTAATAAATTAATATAATGAGATTATGTTATGGCGTTATTGTTTAGGTCATCTAATTTTTTTGTATCTTGAAAAATTGTTTCCATCTTTATTCATTAATAATAATTGCAATTCATTCACGTATTAATTTTCCAATTAGCCAAGCATACTAGCAGTGCTGTCCACTTCACTTCCATACAATACATCTAAACCATTTTCACTTATTCATAGTGATGTATGGAGACCATCTAGAGTTCAAAACATTTCAGGATCCAGATGGTTTGTATCATTCATAGATGACCATACACGGCTAGCTTGGCTATTTCTCATGAAAGAAAAATCATAGGGGGAAAACATATCTAAACACTTTAATTTGATGATCCAAACACAATCCCAAGTTAAAATTCAGATTCTTAAAACTGAAGTGCATTAGAATAGTTCAAATCTACACTTGGCTCTTATCTCCTTGATCAGGGAATTATTCATGTAATCAATAAAATGACATCTAGAGTTTTAAATTTTCAAAGCCCTTATCGAATTCTCCTTCATCCTTTTCCACAATGTCGACCACCGTCTCTTCCCACTGAAATATTTGGTTACACGGTACTTGTCCATATACCCTTATTGTTTTGGAGTAAATTTGAACCTCACTCTACTAAATTTATCTTTCTTGGGTACTCTTCCAACAAAAAGGGATACAAGTGTTATTTCCCTGCTACAAAGGAAGTTCACCATTCCATAGATGTTACCCTTTTTGAGTCCCAACCTTTTTACTCCAAAACTGCAATTCAAGGGGGGGAATGGATAGGAATCCTAGTTTCGCAAGACATCATAGATGTTCAAATAGCGCCCATATTCACTAACCAGCAGCTCTCAGAAGCTCATACCAATGTCCAATCTCAGCCTCACATATCTGAAACCTCCAATCATCAGATAGAAAATCCAATCACCAATCTCATTCTGTAGCCTGACATATCGAAAAGCTCCATTTATTAGGTAGAAAACCCAACCACTAGTCCCAGTCTACAACCATGAATGAAAGATCAGTCCTACTTCCAGTTCATGTTTATAAACAGAAGAATAAACGACCAGCACCTCCTACACACCAATCATTAGTGAAACCAAATCAAGCTCCCACAAAACCAACTCAAGTAAGGAAATTATTTTACATGAAACTATTCGTCTTATCGATGACATTGATCTTCCTGTTGCTCAAAGAAAGGAGATCAGATCGTTTACAAAATATTCAATCTACAAACATATATCCTATAATAAATAATCGCCGTCCTACCAAGCTTTCATCTCTGCTCATGATAGCATTCAAATTCCAAATGCTATTGCTGATGCTCTCCAGCATACGAGCTGAACAAAGGTAATATTTAATGAAATACTAGATCTTGAAAAGAACAACACTTAGGATTTCAAAAGTCAGAAATACCACCAGGAAATAAACCAGTAGGCTGCAGGTGGATATTCACGGTGAAACACAAAGTAGATGGGAGCATAGAAAGATTGAAAGCTCAATTGGTCGCAAAGGGACATACACCTTATGGTGTTGATAACCAAGAGACTTTTGCACCCGAGCCAAATTAAATACAGTCAGAATTTCACTCCCTAGTGCTACAAACCTTGATTGGAAATTACATCAACTTGACATCAAAAATGTCTTCCTAAATGGTGACCTTGAAGGAGGAGTATACATACCACCCGGACTTAAGAGGTCACAAAAAAAGCAACAAATTATGCAAGCTACAAAAGGCACTGTGTGGATTCAAGCAGTCTCCTCGAGCATGGTTTGGAAGATTCACCAAGTTCATCATAAAGCTTGATCACACACAACGTCAATCCGACCACATGATGTAAAATCTCATTTAGAAGGAAAGGACGATCTCCTAATAATGTATGTGGATGATATAATCTTGACAGGGAAGGATGAAGAAGAATTATAAGAATTTAAGGACCATCTTGCAGAGGCATTTGAGATTAAAGACCTAGGATTCCTCAAGTACTTTCTTGGCATGAAAGTGGTTCATTCCATGAATGGTATATTGATCCCACAAAAAAAATATGTTCTTGATCTGCTAAAGAAGACTGGAATAGTGGACTGTAAGCCAGCCGATACTCCCATGGACGCATACAAAAAGATTGGAACCGACAAAGAAAGTGGACCAGTAGAAAGGAGAGATACAAAGACTTGTTGGATGACTCGTTCACCTCACACACACATGGCCAGATATTGGATTCTTCATGAGCGTAGTCAGCCAATACATGAACAACCTAAATGAAGAACGCTTGGATGTTGTAATGAGAGTTCTGAAATACTTGAAGATGAATACTGAAAATGGTATGCCATTCAAGAGACATGACAACAGGGACATCGAAATGTACACTGATGCAGATTTGGTAGGAGACTATGCAGACAGGATATCCACTTCAGGCTATTGTTCTTATGTTTGGGGGAATCTAGTTACATGGAGAAGCAATAAGCAAGCCGTGGTTGCTAGAAGTAGTGCTGAAGCAGAATTCTGGTCTCTCTCTGGGTACCTGTGAAGGAAAGTGGGTCCAAAAATTCCTAGCTAATCTAAAACTCAGTAGTGTGGAGCCTATCAAAATATATTATGACAACCGTGTTGCCATCAACATTGCTAAGAATCCAATGCAACATGACAGAACGAAGCTTATCGATATAGAACGACTCTTCATTTTAGAAAAGATCGAAAACTCAATTGTTCAGCTAATCTACACTCCTATTCATCAACAAACTGATGATGTCCCCACAAAAGCACTTCCAAGAGTCAACTTTGAAAACTTAAATTAGAAGTCAGGAATGCACAATTTGTACAATCCAACTTGAGAGGGATTGTAAAATTTCTGAATATATTATTTAATATTTTATTCAATGGCATTTTAGTTTGTGTCTGACATTCTCTTGTTTGACTATCTCTTATTTGTTTTATCTATTTTTTAGGACCTCATGGTTCCTAAGCAGATAGGTTGTGACTACTCCTAAGACTTTGACGGCTGCATAGTATGTGTATTCCATCAAAGTTTAATATAATAAAAAGAAGTACTCTTCTCAATATTCTTTAGTATGAAACACTATGCACTGTTTATGTTTGTTTTTATAGTGTTTTATTATAAATGACATGATATAAAAGCTAGTATATATTTTTATCTATGCTTTGTGCAACCACTACTGCAGGTAAGGTGCAAAGATGTAAACATGCATATTACCATAGTTCAAAGTGATGGATGGCATGCCGGAATTCCAACCGCTCCGATCTGATTCTAGCGATGATCAAACCGGAGTTGCCCAAAGACCCAGATTCGAAAACAAATAATAATAAAATCAATAACTGCAGACAAAACTACATGAGCAATAAGTTATAAATATTTTATAGTTAAAATATAAATTTTAACATGTATATGAATAAAATAAATATTTATAAACAAATCGGACGATTTGTTTATGTACACACATTTGACTGATATTGATTGGGACGATAAATTTTACACATCGCCTAACTTCACAAATAAAATTCGTTATTTGTTGATTTAAACCCCACACGGGTATTGGGGTGATATATGACATACACTAGTCCCAGTAATTAGCTATATGTCGATTGATTGATTGACAAGCTGTGTAAGCGTTAAATACTTATATTTAATGCTTATACAGTGTAGAATGCACTCTGGATGATGGTTGATTGTTTATTATTGTTGTTATACACATTTGTTGTGTGAAATCCATATAAACAACATCATATGGTAATTGACTAAATCTAATTCAAGTTCAGAAAGAATGAATATTTTAAAATAATGATTATTTTAAAATAATGAGTATTTAGAAAAATATTCAATGAAGGATCAAAATACGATTTTGATGTCCGATTTGGGATTGACATGAATATATTTAAATATATATAGCCGTGTTGATTAGATTAACGCCATTTTGACGTGAACGATATTTATATTGATTTTATTCATTTTTTCTAATGAATATCGAAAATGAATTGATTTCAAAATACAATGTTTTGAAAATATTATCATTTATATATCGTTGATATGGAATATTCAATTTTGATTAGAAATTGAATATGAAGTTGAAATCGTTTTGAAAACGAATTTGAAACGATTTATAAAATATGATTTAAAAGGAAATCGATGAAATATATATATATATATATATATATATATTATATATTATATATATATAATGGCCTGAATAGAACGCGCCGCGCCGCGACAGTTCGTGAATTTCGACCATTGACTTGGTACAGATATTACGGGAGACCCGACCGTCGGATTCTCCTAAAACCGGAGCTATTGGGTTCGTATCAAAAAGAGCTTTCTAACGAATATGAGAAATTAGAAATCTAACAGATGGATTTGGAGTTATGTCCAAATCAAATTTGGAAAAGGTCGCTGTAAGTGCAGTTCAATGACCGTTTATGGAAATCGTCTGTACGGGCCTTGATAAAATTATTAAAAATATCAATAATTTGTGTAAAATCATAATAAATGATTTGGAAAGAATTGGGATGAAAAATTCCATATTTGAAAAGATAAAAATATATTTTTATTGAAATGAACTAGTATGAACTAGAAATTAAAAATCCAATATTTTTAAAATAAATAAATTGGATTTGAAATGGTTTTAAAAATAACTAGAATTTCCAATATATGAATTGGAATGGATCTGAATCGAAATTATCATCGGAATATTTCGATGTTGGGTTCGGGATTATACGGATATTGTTATGGAAATTTGGAAGATATATTTTATATCGTTATTTCCAAAACGATATTGGTTGGTTTTAGAATTTGATATCTAATATAAGCCGATATATTTTCTATTCAAAGCCTTGTATTTAATATCAAATGAGATTTGGGTTTGTCGTGAATGGTGTCTTCAAATGGATAGGAATCCTAGTTTCGCAAGACATCATAGATGTTCAAATAGCGCCCATATTCACTAACCAGCAGCTCTCAGAAGCTCATACCAATGTCCAATCTCAGCCTCACATATCTGAAACCTCCAATCATCAGATAGAAAATCCAATCACCAATCTCATTCTGTAGCCTGACATATCGAAAAGCTCCATTTATTAGGTAGAAAACCCAACCACTAGTCCCAGTCTACAGCCATGAATGAAAGATCAGTCCTACTTCCAGTTCATGTTTATAAACAGAAGAATAAACGACCAGCACCTCCTACACACCAATCATTAGTGAAACCAAATCAAGCTCCCACAAAACCAACTCAAGTAAGGAAATTATTTTACATGAAACTATTCGTCTTATCGATGACATTGATCTTCCTGTTGCTCAAAGAAAGGGGATCAGATCGTTTACAAAATATTCAATCTACAAACATATATCCTATAATAAATAATCGCCGTCCTACCAAGCTTTCATCTCTGCTCATGATAGCATTCAAATTCCAAATGCTATTGCTGAAGCTCTCCAGCATACGAGCTGAACAGAGGTAATATTTAATGAAATACTAGATCTTGAAAAGAACAACACTTAGGATTTCAAAAGTCAGAAATACCACCAGGAAATAAACCAGTAGGCTGCAGGTGGATATTCACGGTGAAACACAAAGTAGATGGGAGCATAGAAAGATTGAAAGCTCAATTGGTCGCAAAGGGACATACACCTTATGGTGTTGATAACCAAGAGACTTTTGCACCTGAGCCAAATTAAATACAGTCAGAATTTCACTCCCTAGTGCTACAAACCTTGATTGGAAATTACATCAACTTGACATCAAAAATGTCTTCCTAAATGGTGACCTTGAAGGAGGAGTATACATACCACCCGGACTTAAGAGGTCACAAAAAAAGCAACAAAATATGCAAGCTACAAAAGGCACTGTGTGGATTCAAGCAGTCTCCTCGAGCATGGTTTGGAATATTCACCAAGTTCATCATAAAGCTTGATCACACACAACGTCAATCCGACCACATGATGTAAAATCTCATTTAGAAGGAAAGGCCGATCTCCTAATAATGTATGTGGATGATATAATCTTGACAGGGAAGGATGAAGAAGAATTATAAGAATTTAAGGACCATCTTGCAGAGGCATTTGAGATTAAAGACCTAGGATTCCTCAAGTACTTTCTTGGCATGAAAGTGGTTCATTCCATGAATGGTATATTGATCCCACAAAAAAAATATGTTCTTGATCTGCTAAAGAAGACTGGAATAGTGGACTGTAAGCCAGCCGATACTCCCATGGACGCATACAAAAAGATTGGAACCGACAAAGAAAGTGGACCAGTAGAAAGGAGAGATACAAAGACTTGTTGGATGACTCGTTCACCTCACACACACATGGCCAGATATTGGATTCTTCATGAGCGTAGTCAGCCAATACATGAACAACCTAAATGAAGAACGATTGGATGTTGTAATGAGAGTTCTGAAATACTTGAAGATGAATACTGAAAATGGTATGCCATTCAAGAGACATGACAACAGGGACATCGAAATGTACACTGATGCAGATTTGGTAGGAGACTATGCAGACAGGATATCCACTTCAGGCTATTGTTCTTATGTTTGGGGGAATCTAGTTACATGGAGAAGCAATAAGCAAGCTGTGGTTGCTAGAAGTAGTGCTGAAGCAGAATTCTGGTCTCTCTCTGGGTACCTGTGAAGGAAAGTGGGTCCAAAAATTCCTAGCTAATCTAAAACTCAGTAGTGTGGAGCCTATCAAAATATATTATGACAACCGTGTTGCCATCAACATTGCTAAGAATCCAATGCAACATGACAGAACGAAGCTTATCGATATAGAACGACTCTTCATTTTAGAAAAGATCGAAAACTCAATTGTTCAGCTAATCTACACTCCTATTCATCAACAAACTGATGATGTCCCCACAAAAGCACTTCCAAGAGTCAACTTTGAAAACTTAAATTAGAAGTCAGGAATGCACAATTTGTACAATCCAACTTGAGAGGGATTGTAAAATTTCTGAATATATTATTTAATATTTTATTCAATGGCATTTTAGTTTGTGTCTGACATTCTCTTGTTTGACTATCTCTTATTTGTTTTATCTATTTTTTGGGACCTCATGGTTCCTAAGCAGATAGGTTGTGACTACTCCTAAGACTTTGACGGCTGCATAGTATGTGTATTCCATCAAAGTTTAATATAATAAAAAGAAGTACTCTTCTCAATATTCTTTAGTATGAAACACTATGCACTGTTTATGTTTGTTTTTATAGTGTTTTATTATAAATGACATGATATAAAAGCTAGTATATATTTTTATCTATGCTTTGTTCAACCACTACTGCAGGTAAGGTGCAAAGATGTAAACATGCATATTACCATAGTTCAAAGTGATGGATGGCATGCCGGAATTCCAACCGCTCCGATCTGATTCTAGCGATGATCAAATCGGAGTTGCCCAAAGACCCAGATTCGAAAACAAATAATAATAAAATCAATAACTGCAGACAAAACTACATGAGCAATAAGTTATAAATATTTTATAGTTAAAATATAAATTTTAACATGTATATGAATAAAATAAATATTTATAAACAAATCGGACGATTTGTTTATGTACACACCTTTGACTGATATTGATTGGGACGATAAATTTTACACATCGCCTAACTGTACAAATAAAATTCGTTATTTGTTGATTTAAACCCCACACGGGTATTGGGGTGATATATGACATACACTAGTCCCAGTAATTAGCTATATGTCGATTGATTGATTGACAAGCTGTGTAAGCGTTAAATACTTATATTTAATGCTTATACAGTGTAGAATGCACTCTGGATGATGGTTGATTGTTTATTATTGTTGTTATACACATTTGTTGTGTGAAATCCATATAAACAACATCATATGGTAATTGACTAAATCTAATTCAAGTTCAGAAAGAATGAATATTTTAAAATAATGATTATTTTAAAATAATGAATATTTAGAAAAATATTCAATGAAGGATCAAAATACGATTTTGATGTCCGATTTGGGATTGACATGAATATATTTAAATATATATAGTCGTGTTGATTAGATTAACGCCATTTTGACGTGAACGATATTTATATTGATTTTATTCATTTTTTCTAATGAATATCGAAAATGAATTGATTTCAAAATACAATGTTTTGAAAATATTATCATTTATATATCGATGATATGGAATATTCAATTTTGATTAGAAATTGAATATGAAGTTGAAATCGTTTTGAAAACGAATTTGAAACGATTTATAAAATATGATTTAAAAGGAAATCGATGAAATATATATATATATATATATTATATATATAATGGCCTGAATAGAACGCGCCGCGCCGCGACAGTTCGTGAATTTCGACCATTGACTTGGTACAGATATTACGGGAGACCCGACCGTCGGATTCTCCTAAAACCGGAGCTATTGGGTTCGTATCAAAAAGAGCTTTCTAACGAATATGAGAAATTAGAAATCTAACAGATGGATTTGGAGTTATGTCCAAATCAAATTTGGAAAAGGTCGCTGTAAGTGCAGTTCAATGACCGTTTATGGAAATCGTCTGTACGGGCCTTGATAAAATTATTAAAAATATCAATAATTTGTGTAAAATCATAATAAATGATTTGGAAAGAATTGGGATGAAAAATTCCATATTTGAAAAGATAAAAATATATTTTTATTGAAATGAACTAGTATGAACTAGAAATTATAAATCCAATATTTTTAAAATAAATAAATTGGATTTGAAATGGTTTTAAAAATAACTAGAATTTCCAATATATGAATTGGAATGGATCTGAATCGAAATTATCATCGGAATATTTCGATGTTGGGTTCGGGATTATACGGATATTGTGATGGAAATTTGGAAGATATATTTTATATCGTTATTTCAAAAACGATATTGGTTGGTTTTAGAATTTGATATCTAATATAAGCCGATATATTTTCTATTCAAAGCCTTGTATTTAATATCAAATGAGATTTAATGAAGTATACCAATTAATTAATATATTTAATTGGAATGGAATTAGACTTGATTTTTGGGTTTATCGTGAACAATGTTTTGAATAATACTTGTTCTTTAACCCGATTATAATTAATAGAATGTGAATTGGGTTTATTGTGAACTATGTTTTTAATGACACTCGTTCTTTAACTCGATTTACAGTGAAATATGATTTGGAATTTATAAATCTTTTTATAAACATTTAATGGGATTTTCCAAAGTAAAGTTTTCAAATTTAATATATTAAATTGGAATTGAATGGAATTCGATTTGATAATAGTCGAAATGAAATTCTGTTGAGGAAGACTTTTAATACATATGGAATTTAAAAGGATTTGCCGTTATTCCATTTATATTATTAGTCGGATATGGAAATTGATATCGATTAGATATCGATTTGTTTTTCTGTGAAGATTCCATAATTAATGGAATGTGATTTGGTTTTTAATTTACTGTGTTTTAAATGACATTAGTTCTTTAACCCAGTTAAAGGCAGGATTTCATGTTTGTCATTGTATTTCGAACTGTATGGTTGATCTCTGCTTAATATATATCTGTTTGGTGGCAGAGAATTTATTCTCTTGCTTAACGCCCTTCTCTGGGACGTACGAGCTCAGAGGTTATATATCGGCAGAAATCAATAGTAGGGTGTAGATTGTCGATGCGACATGTTTGATTTTTTCAAAGTTAAATAATAATTAATATTGATTTTTGGGAAGATTAAAACTAAGTGGCATTTAAATGTATCTTTAATTAGATTGAAATGAGAATTGATAATTTAAATTATCAAATTTTGGAAATGATCGAGAATGGAGTATCACCAATTTTGCTCCTAGCGATAGTTAAATCTTTAATTAGATTTGAACGCGAAATGGTAATTAAATTTACCGATAACACCGTGGTGTTAGTTATGGTGTGATAACAGTTTTTTCTCCATGGGATTAATTGGTTGGGATTGGGAAATAAAATAAATAATTACTTCGGTAAGGTTCGCTAATCCCGACTAGTTTAGAAAACCTAAATTTGGTTTGAAATGATATCCAAAGGAAGATTAAAGAATAAATTTAAAAGAATTTATATTTGATAAAATTAATGGGAACAAATCCCTAAAGTTGTGAATATTTAAATAAAAGAATATTCAGAATTGGAATGCGGAGTATGTGTGTTCTTATAACACTTATTTATTATATACGCGAGTTATTTGGAAAGGTCGGGTTTATACCCATTCTGAATAACAGATTCGACGATATGTCCACGATGAAGACGGTGGTTGAAGACCAGAGGTCTTCACATCATTTGGATGATTACTGATGTCTTAATTGGGCTATACACCCAAGCCGAGGTAATAAGTGGTGATCGTCCAGACGTACTTGGAGATCGATGGATATGCGAGGACCTCTCCCTTGTACTGGACATGTCGGGGAGGAATAAGGTGCTTCCGGTTTCGTTCAGACCTAGAACGGACTTATAAATGGATTGTGTGTCTTGTTGGATCTAGATTAACCCTAGAGGGGGGGGGGGGTGAATAGGGTTTATCACAGTTTTAAACTGAATTGAAAAATTGACAGGATATTAAAATAAAAACAGATCACAGAATGCAGCAGAAATAAAAGTGCAGAAAAATAAATCACACACAGATATACCCAGCTTCGGCAAAACCCTGCCTACTGCTGCATTCCTAAGGTTTCTACTAGATGAAAGAACAGATCCCGCATACAAGACCGTGTACACTCGCGACTCTCGCTCCTATTCTAACTCTACGCTCAAAACCCTAGACTGATTCAAACCCCTGAATCAGAATTTCCCCTAGTTTTACACAGACTAGTCAACTGCCAGTTAAACCCCTAACTGGTTCCCCCTAGATTTTACAGAATCTATAAACTGTTCGGTTTACAAAGAAATTAAAACTGAAACAATACAAAATAAAAGAAACTAAAACAAAAACCCTAGGAGATAAATAACAAGGGTCATCCCCTTTTAGCCTTTAAACAAAAAAACGTGGCCGGCCCAATCTCATTTTCTTTTCACCCGATCTCTTTGCTATGTGAAAAAAATGGCGGCGGCTCTAGGGTTTCTTCTTTGAGTTCCAAGTCGAAGTCGATGTTGTTAATTTTTGGCTCTGGAAATGATTTCTGGTGCTCGAATCTCCGATTGCTTCTCTTTCTTGCTCGATTGTTGTGTGGCTATGTGATTCTTCACTCTGGCGATCGAAACCCTAATGAAATTGTGAGTGTTCTTTGATTAAAAAAATGTTGCTCTCTGATTTAGTTGTTGTTGGTTTCGATTTCGATGTCCTTCTCTCCTATGATGTAACTGGTGTTCAATAGGATTATATAATCCTATACCATGCTCTGATTTCACGCAAATGACTTGAGCTGATTTTGCACGATTTCCCTTTTCTGATTTAATCACCTCGACTTTTATTGTTGTTGCATGTGAATGCCTCTTTTGAATTCTCGGCTTTAATTGAACTGCTTGCGTGTATTCTCTTTTGTTGCCAAGATTGAATTTGGAATGTTTTAAAACACTTGGCAAAAATGCTTTTCTGGAAATGATTTAACTCTTGCCAAACATTGATTATTGAAATTCAAAAATTGATGCCGTGTTCGCTGCTAATTTCTGGAAACCAATAAAGTGATTTTTTCTTTTAAAAACAAATGTTATTTCTTGCCAAAAAATCATCACTTCAATTTCTGGAACCATTTTGCTGCTTTATGAGTTTATTGCTGTGATTTTCTGCATGATTGAATCCTAAAGGAATTGCCTTTTTCGATTTAAAACCTGTCTTGAATTGATGCTCGCTTGCCTTACTTTGTTACCATAGATTGAATTCAATCTGCATTTATCTGAGTAAAACAGACAGATAATATCTGTGGCCCCTTTTGATCCTTGTGTGATATCTGAATAATATGAAAACCAGTTTCTTGCCAAAAAGTGATTGTGAGATTTGTTCTTGCCAAGTATGTTTCCTGGTTGCATTGGTTTCCTCTTTTGACATGGCTTGACTAAGAATGATAGATCTGGAAAAAAAAATTTCCCTTATGTGTAGCTTGATTGAATGCCGAAACAATGGAATTTCTGATTTCTGTGACTCGTTTTTTAAAAAAAACTTGCCCAAAATTTTCTGTCTTAAAACTGGAAATAAAAAGAAACAGAAAATAAATTTCTTGCTCAAAATTAATGGCATGAAATTTCTGGAAAATATTTAACTTTGTATCCGACTTTGTCACCACCATATTTATGTCTTGCATTGAAACCTGAATTGAACTGTTCAGCCATACTATCATTAGCTGATGTGAACCATGTATATTTGTGATGAAACATGTTTTGCACCACTATGTGTTTATCTTGATGCTTGCTGAAAATTCCTATACATTTGCACAAGCTCCTGTTTGTGTTTGTGTATGCTTTGAACTTCATGTATTCATGCAAAAATCATGTATATGTTTGATTGCCTTCATATTCACTTGCACCTGTGCTTTCACATTGAAATGACCATGTTTTGAACTTGGCTTGAGCTTGCTTATTCATGCTGTGTGTGTGGACTTGTTTTGTGTTTCCATACTTGATGCCTCTTGCCATGTTGCACCTGATTCACCATTTTTGCTTGACACTTGAAAGTGTTTTATGCTCTGCTTGTATTCTTGAATGTGGACACACTCTTGCTCACTTCCATTTACCTGTGCATGAACTCAGAACTGGGATTTGCACTTGAATATGTCTCGACACTTTGTGCTGAACCATATTTGAGCTGAACTATGAACCCATGCTGCTTTCATGTCATCACCTTCATTATTCATGCTGGTCACTTGAGTTACCTTGATCTCTGGCCATTTAAATGCTACTGCCACTTACATTGTAGGCATGTTTGCAAACATTTTTACTTGTGCTTTGCCGACTTGTACACTTGCATATTTTTGCTATCAACTCAGCCATATTGTATTCACTACTGTGTACACACTTTTCTTGACTCTGTACATTCAATTTTGCACAATGAATTTGCTGTTTTGATTGTTGAGTTTCCTTGACCACTTTATCTTGAGTTGACTTTGTTTATTGCACTGAGTCGAGCAGGTCCATGTGGCTACTCCTCAGTTGCAATCTGATTGGCGTGGTAGTGCACACGTGTACACGTGTGTACATGCAGCCATCAAACGAGTTGTCCCTGTCCCTGCATTGAGATATATGTTGTCTGCCTTGTGGTATTTACAGTGTATCACTGTGAATATCACAAGCTGTCTAGACACAGATTGATGATTTTATAATTCAGATCAAGTCATGAAAAATGATGAGAAACACACCAGAAAACTGAGGCAAATAAAATTTTAAAAATAAAATTTATATTTACATATATTCTGTTTTATTTCTATTGCAGTGTACTGTGTGTGTGTTTCACATGTGACAGGTAGGCAGGAATGACTGGACTGACTGTGATGACTGGACTGAAAGCTGAAGATAAGAAGACAGTGTGTGGTGTCAATGAATGTATGAGTCTGTATATACAAGTGATAATGGATATATATGAAATGTAGCTGTATATATGTTGTGTGTATGTATGACTGAGTGACAATGAATGAACTGTACTGAGGAGCTGTGAGAGAATTGTACAAATATATGTAATAAACAAATTTGATTGAAATAAAATATCATTTTATTGTTGTCAAACGAACTTGTCTATTATATTCTGTTTATATACAAGTACAATATACAGTGAATGTTTAAATAGTGGAGTTATACAGAGTTGTACTGTTTGAATGTTAGAAATATAATATTCAATTCAAATATTATATTCCTATCTGTGTTGTATATATAAAACATTACAATATCAAACACATTTATAATAATATATATTTGTTTATTATCATCAAACAAAAATCATATAATTGTGTATACAACTGCGTTATATACAACAATCTCCCCCTTTTGATGATGACAAACAAATAAAAGATTTTGATTACAATAAATGTGTTTGACAGTGAATTCTGAACTCCCCCTATTTATTAGCTCCCCCTACAACAGAAACTCCCCCTATAACTGTGCATGAGTGAAAAGAATGTAAAAGGATTCAGAATTCTCAAAATTAAAATATTTATAAAATATTCACTCATAAATCAAAATCTCAACCCGTTCTCCCCCTTTTGTTATCATCAAAAGGATATAGAATTTTAAAATATAGATGAATAGTGACTAACAAATATTAAATCAGCTTAAGAGGAAGAACGATCATCATAAATCTCAATCAGTCAAACAAAAATCATAATATTCTGAGAACAGGTGGCATATTTCACATTTTAGAGAATGACGGATTTACGATGAATTTTATATAAAATGGAGAGAAAAAAAATGATTTCCAAATATTTTCAAAAGAATTTTATAAAAATGAGTTCAAAAACAGTGATGGATTCGGACTTATAATTATAAATTCAATTTAAATGACAAAATCGAATAATCTCAAATTCCAATATCTATCAATCAACAAATCATAATACGTCATAAAATTTCAACACATTTCACAGATTAGAAAGTGGATTGATAGGCTGGTTAATATACACCAAGGAGAATTTCACATAAAAATTTATTTATTGCAATTATTTTCTTTTCTTTTTCTTTTGATTTAAGAGCACCCTGACCACGCATAACCAGAGCTTGGATTTTTAAATGAGGTCAGTCGCAGCTTAAATTATAAGTTGTCTCATAACCATGCATAACCAGAGCTTGGATTTTTAAATGAGGTTAGAGACACGCTTATGTATCAATTATATATTTATCGTTTTCAGCTTTAAATAGAAAAACTCCTCAGTATATACAACCAATATGGATGATAGAAATGTGGTAGGTACAGAAATGGACTGTGAAAAATAAATTTCTAAATTAATTATATTATGAAATAAGCTCGACTGTACCGGGATTATTGAAAATTTCAATTAACACTAATTCTGAAAAAATAATATAGTCCCATTTCTATCACAAATAATTTTCACTGTTTTAAAAACAAGATGATTTTTCTTTTTTAAAAAAAACTCTCCAATATAAAATCATGATGGATGGCAGACGGGTGATAGATAAAGGAGATGGTCGTGAAATATTTGCCAGTTCAAAGATATTATAATTAATATTCAGCCATCATGAAAATCTAAATAAAATTCTCCTCTTGTTGTGAAATATACTGCAGTCACAATTCATCACCATTTCAAAATCTGATTATAATTTTGATGAATTATAAATATAGTTCAATTTGGATATTGATTTCAATTTCTGAATGAATAATTAATAAATAATTCTAAAATTGAAAATCAATTACAAGAGGAATATAAAGAGCTATACAGGACAAGAGGGAAAAATGTGTACAAGACAAAAAAAAGTGTGGATTTATACTTGGTGAAGATTTGAATCTAAGTACAGATGGGTGAGACAAAAATAAGTGCTTCTGATACCACTTGGTGTCTCTATTTACGAGGAATTTTAACATGATACTGAACAAGATGAGATAATAGATTATGCACATGTATCAGAGCAGCAAGCATGTGATTCCAGAACAAACATTCTTCAAAACAGTATCAGATCAACACAGAACATAGTTTCAAACCATACCTGTCAAGATGATGTTTCTAAAGGTCAAAAAACCAATATATTTCATGATCCATGATTATAAAATTTAGTTTATTTTAAATCATTTGAAGAAATGTGAATATATCAGGATTTAATGAATCAACCACACAATATTATATTTCAGATTCAAGAAATGTGTGTGATTCAATAAATCAATAATTTCAAATGATTTTAAACAAACATATATTAAAATCAAATAACCATGAAATAATAGAGAATTTTAAGACCATATTTTCAAAGTAATTTTCACAAGTATTTCTGACAAACCCATAAAAAAAATCAGATCATTTACATCAGGTTTGATAGATATTCATGATCCAAAATAATTTATTTGAAATCACTTGAATCAATGTCAAGTTTTGAAATATAATGAATCAGTCACACAAGGTTGATAATTTCAAATTTAGGAGGTGTGTGATTATTCAAAATATTAAGAATTTTAGATGATTTCAAACAAACAGATTTCAAGATGTATCACTGATTCAAGCCAATCTGAAAAAACAATGAGATTATCACAACTGATAAATAACAGAGTGCTGTAATGAGTATAATATTTTGAGCTTTTCTAAAATGAATTAGAATAAACTCAGAACAGCAAAGGTGTGTGTAATTTCATTAAATATTCAGATCTTCAAAAAAAAATTAGAATTCAAAATAACAGTGTTCAAGGTATACTATGAATGCTTTAGCACTGTTAAGAATTCAGAAAAGAAATAAAAACTTCAAAACAATTGCAGATATTTACAAACTTAAATTCAAGTTCTGGAAATAAATATAAACATGTGAGTTTTACCCAAATAGAGTAAATTTCCAAACAAATATGAATACTGCAACTGGAAGTTTCAGAAGCACAGAAAAGAAAAACAACGAGATAATGCAGTGACAAATCAAATAAAAACAAACAGAAGAAAATAACATAGAAAGGGGTAGAAGAAGGAGAAATAAAAAATATATTTACAAAGATGAGGTTAGAAATCATACCGGATTCACAGAAGACGTTGTGGATCTCTAACTCATCAAACTTTGCTAAGGAACAGTAGATGATTCAATGATGTGAAGCAGTTTGAATCAGTTTCTCTTTTCAGCACAGTTGTTCCTCAGCCTCCTTTGGTACCTATCGATTGAGATGATCAAGTGGTAGAACAAAATTAGTAAAACCACTCACAGTTGTATTCATTTGTTTTGGTACCCAAACTTGTTTATATAACAAACCATTCGAATCTACCTTTGTACCTTTCGGGACCCAAAACTGTTTGAATTTAGTCGAAGCCGTTTTATTTTTATTTGGGGTCCAAGATTGTTTAAATGATTTGTTATCAATCAAAATCACATCACGTTTTTGATTTAAGAATCCTTTGAGAATGTTAGAGTTCAAATTTCCAAAACAAACATTTCCAAAATGATTTGAAGGATTTTTAAAACCAATTGAATTCCGTTTTTCAAACTCATTTGTTTTTCAAAGAACATCATTTTTTCCGAAGCCAAGACCCGATTTATTTCCAATAGAAACTTGGTTTTGTAACAACATATTCAATGATTTTTCCCCATTAGAAAATTTATTCAAAGTGGATTCTAATCGTTGAATTTTGGATTTTAGATCGCCATTTTCTTTTAATAAATTTGAACAATTATTTATAGCGATCATCTGTTCAGCATTGGTCTGTTTTAAAACCAGATTCTCATTTTCAAGCAATCTAATTTTGGCTTGAGATTCCGAGATTTCAAATTCAAATCGTTTTTGTTTTTCAGACTCAAAAATCTTGGATTTTTCAATCTCATTTTCAAGTTCTTTCAAAATCAAATCACTTCTCACCAAATTTTCATTTTCAGCAATCTCAAATTTGGAACTTATATCAGTCTTAAAAACTTCAAATTCCTTTTGTAGAAGATTGTTTAAATTTGATAACTCAATCTTGTTTTCTTTTAAAATCAGAATTTCCTTTTCAAACTTTTGAATATTTTTATTGAGATGAACAAGATTGGTTTTCAATTTTAAACAATTTTTGCAATTAGAATTTGAAGAATTCTTAACGTTTTTGAGTTTTGATTCCAAAACATTATTTTTGCAGATCAACTCAAGTTTCTCAGATTTCAGAAGTTTATTTTTAGATTTTAACTTCTCAACAGATTCAGTTAAACCATTGAAACGGTGAATCAAAGAAATATTTCCTGTTGAGTCTCCATCTGGATTTCCATCTGTACAACCTGTCAAGCACAATTCTGAAGCCGAGTTATCTTTCTGGGATTTTGAGCATTTGTCAATTTTTCCATATAGCGCGTTGAGAGTCTGCCAGATTTCCTGCGCAGTCAAACAATGGGAAATAAGGCTATATTGAATATCATCAATATAAGAATATAAAATATGAGTAGCATGTAAATTAAATTCAATATCAACCCTACTTACAATATCATACCCATTTTTAATACTATTCCAACATTTAATATCAACAGATTTTAAATAAGATTTCATTTCTGATTTCCAATTTAAAAAATCTGTACCATTGAAAATAGAAGGAATATGACTTTCTATGGACTGACAACTAGGATTCACCATTTCTCTAGAGTTAACCGAATACCTGGCTCTGATACCAAATGTTGGATCTAGATTAAGCCTAGAGGGGGGGGTGAATAGGTTTTATCACAGTTTTAAACTGAATTGAAAAATTGACAGGATATTAAAATAAAAACAGATCACAGAATGCAGCAGAAATAAAAGTGCAGAAAAATAAATCACACACAGATATACCCAGCTTCGGCAAAACCCTGCCTACTGCTGCATTCCTAAGGTTTCTACTAGATGAAAGAACAGATCCCGCATACAAGACCGTGTACACTCGCGACTCTCGCTCCTATTCTAACTCTACGCTCAAAACCCTAGACTGATTCAAACCCCTGAATCAGAATTTCCCCTAGTTTTACACAGACTAGTCAACTGCCAGTTAAACCCCTAACTGGTTCCCCCTAGATTTTACAGAATCTATAAACTGTTCGGTTTACAAAGAAATTAAAACTGAAACAATACAAAATAAAAGAAACTAAAACAAAAACCCTAGGAGATAAATAACAAGGGTCATCCCCTTTTAGCCTTTAAACAAAAAAACGTGGCCGGCCCAATCTCATTTTCTTTTCACCCGATCTCTTTGCTATGTGAAAAAATGGCGGCGGCTCTAGGGTTTCTTCTTTGAGTTCCAAGTCGAAGTCGATGTTGTTAATTTTTGGCTCTGGAAATGATTTCTGGTGCTCGAATCTCCGATTGCTTCTCTTTCTTGCTCGATTGTTGTGTGGCTATGTGATTCTTCACTCTGGCGATCGAAACCCTAATGAAATTGTGAGTGTTCTTTGATTAAAAAAATGTTGCTCTCTGATTTAGTTGTTGTTGGTTTCGATTTCGATGTCCTTCTCTCCTATGATGTAACTGGTGTTCAATAGGATTATATAATCCTATACCATGCTCTGATTTCACGCAAATGACTTGAGCTGATTTTGCACGATTTCCCTTTTCTGATTTAATCACCTCGACTTTTATTGTTGTTGCATGTGAATGCCTCTTTTGAATTCTCGGCTTTAATTGAATTGCTTGCGTGTATTCTCTTTTGTTGCCAAGATTGAATTTGGAATGTTTTAAAACACTTGGCAAAAATGCTTTTCTGGAAATGATTTAACTCTTGCCAAACATTGATTATTGAAATTCAAAAATTGATGCCGTGTTCACTGCTAATTTCTGGAAACCAATAAAGTGATTTTTGCTTTTAAAAACAAATGTTATTTCTTGCCAAAAAATCATCACTTCAATTTCTGGAACCATTTTGCTGCTTTATGAGTTTATTGCTGTGATTTTCTGCATGATTGAATCCTAAAGGAATTGCCTTTTTCGATTTAAAACCTGTCTTGAATTGATGCTCTGTAAATTGCTTGCCTTACTTTGTTACCATAGATTGAATTCAATCTGCATTTATCTGAGTAAAACAGACAGATAATATCTGTGGCCCCTTTTGATCCTTGTGTGATATCTGAATAATATGAAAACCAGTTTCTTGCCAAAAAGTGATTGTGAGATTTGTTCTTGCCAAGTATGTTTCCTGGTTGCATTGGTTTCCTCTTTTGACATGGCTTGACTAAGAATGATAGATCTGGAAAAAAAAAATTCCCTTATGTGTAGCTTGATTGAATGCCGAAACAATGGAATTTCTGATTTCTGTGACTCGTTTTTTAAAAAAAACTTGCCCAAAATTTTCTGTCTTAAAACTGGAAATAAAAAGAAACAGAAAATTAATTTCTTGCTCAAAATTAATGGCATGAAATTTCTGGAAAATATTTAACTTTGTATCCGACTTTGTCACCACCATATTTATGTCTTGCATTGAAACCTGAATTGAACTGTTCAGCCATACTATCATTAGCTGATGTGAACCATGTATATTTGTGATGAAACATGTTTTGCACCACTATGTGTTTATCTTGATGCTTGCTGAAAATTCCTATACATTTGCACAAGCTCCTGTTTGTGTTTGTGTATGCTTTGAACTTCATGTATTCATGCAGAAATCATGTATATGTTTGATTGCCTTCATATTCACTTGCACCTGTGCTTTCACATTGAAATGACCATGTTTTGAACTTGGCTTGAGCTTGCTTATTCATGCTGTGTGTGTGGACTTGTTTTGTGTTTCCATACTTGATGCCTCTTGCCATGTTGCACCTGATTCACCATTTTTGCTTGACACTTGAAAGTGTTTTATGCTCTGCTTGTATTCTTGAATGTGGACACACTCTTGCTCACTTCCATTTACCTGTGCATGAACTCAGAACTGGGATTTGCACTTGAATATGTCTCGACACTTTGTGCTGAACCATATTTGAGCTGAACTATGAACCCATGCTGCTTTCATGTCATCACCTTCATTATTCATGCTGGTCACTTGAGTTACCTTGATCTCTGGCCATTTAAATGCTACTGCCACTTACATTGTAGGCATGTTTGCAAACATTTTTACTTGTGCTTTGCCGACTTGTACACTTGCATATTTTTGCTATCAACTCAGCCATATTGTATTCACTACTGTGTACACACTTTTCTTGACTCTGTACATTCAATTTTGCACAATGAATTTGCTGTTTTGATTGTTGAGTTTCCTTGACCACTTTATCTTGAGTTGACTTTGTTTATTGCACTGAGTCGAGCAGGTCCATGTGGCTACTCCTCAGTTGCAATCTGATTGGCGTGGTAGTGCACACGTGTACACGTGTGTACATGCAGCCATCAAACGAGTTGTCCCTGTCCCTGCATTGAGATATATGTTGTCTGCCTTGTGGTATTTACAGTGTATCACTGTGAATATCACAAGCTGTCTAGACACAGATTGATGATTTTATAATTCAGATCAAGTCATGAAAAATGATGAGAAACACACCAGAAAACTGAGGCAAATAAAATTTTAAAAATAAAATTTATATTTACATATATTCTGTTTTATTTCTATTGCAGTGTACTGTGTGTGTGTTTCACATGTGACAGGTAGGCAGGAATGACTGGACTGACTGTGATGACTGGACTGAAAGCTGAAGATAAGAAGACAGTGTGTGGTGTCAATGAATGTATGAGTCTGTATATACAAGTGATAATGGATATATATGAAATGTAGCTGTATATATGTTGTGTGTATGTATGACTGAGTGACAATGAATGAACTGTACTGAGGAGCTGTGAGAGAATTGTACAAATATATGTAATAAACAAATTTGATTGAAATAAAATATCATTTTATTGTTGTCAAACGAACTTGTCTATTATATTCTGTTTATATACAAGTACAATATACAGTGAATGTTTAAATAGTGGAGTTATACAGAGTTGTACTGTTTGAATGTTAGAAATATAATATTCAATTCAAATATTATATTCCTATCTGTGTTGTATATATAAAACATTACAATATCAAACACATTTATAATAATATATATTTGTTTGTTATCATCAAACAAAAATCATATAATTGTGTATACAACTGCGTTATATACAACATGTCTGACATTGGATTTTATTCTGTGCTAATTGATTTCTATTAAATATATATCTGTTTGGCGGTGGAGAATTTATTCTCTTGCTTAACGCCCTTCTCTGAGACGTACGAGCTCAGACGTTATATATCGATAGATATTAGTTGCATGGCACGAATTGCCTGTGTGCCTTGCTGAGATGCAGTGATCAAGACTTTTGTTGAAAAGCAGAGTCTTGTGGTTGATGATCAAAGCATGGCTTTAATACAGTGTAGCTTTATATATAACGTTGATTCGCAAGCCTCACACCTCGGTATGAGTTAAAAACGGGATAAGGACCGCTGGGAGAACACGACGTTTCTTTCTAGCTATGGGTGGTGTTAGCGCTTTAATATCCCTGGCATTGTTGATTATTATACCTTTGTGGATGTTGTAATGTGAGGTTCCTCAGATATATCGGTCTCTTCGGAGCCGATGGATAGGTCTGATAGGACTGGGAAGCGTGTGTTCAGGAATTGCCAATCCACTAACATAAGTGTGGACCGGCCCAGCCGATTCCAAGGGTTCTCTGCGGGGAATCTTGAGGCATTTGCTAGAGTGTCTCGAAGCCAGTGAGGAGCTTGCCCCTTGCCTCGAATCATGACGGAAATCCAATTTCCAATACGTGACATTTCGGTTTTGATTGTAGAGCCTAGTATGGCGACATAGTGGTATGGGGAACTATGCCGTCTATGATTGATACATTTATATTCGAAGTTGTTTTCATAGACTTTATACTATAATAGTATCAAATGATTTGTTTTAAACGTACCAAGAATGTTTTGCTATTATAAGGGAAAATCCTGTCCTCCGGCTTGCGTTGCATTGTGTAATGTGACCTAGGTCTTATAATAGCTTCATTTTTTCAAAAAGCATTGCGCTGTTTATTCTATGCACTAGTATTCTTAGGGGGAAACTCGTTCCGTGTCATACGGCGTGGTCCCTTGAATTACTCTCTTTTAAAGTAATGTTTTAAATAATTGTTTTAGTTCTCACACTAGTCACATGACTAACTTGGAGTTTATTGTTTTAACCTAAACTCTAGGTGCCCCTATTTTCCACACGGACAGCTAGTAGTTTTGGTTTTGCAGATTTATATTCACAGGAACCTAGTTTACAGCTGAAATGATATCCGAAAAGCTCTGTACCCGTATATTCTTTTCAATTGTGTTTTGTATTATTTTTCTGCTGCAGTATTGTGATTTAAAAACTCTGATATTTCTCAGATGTATAATATTTATTCATACTCTATATATTCTTGTATTCTGATGGAATTGTTGTAATAATCAATGAAATGTTCTTCTGTTTGTGTTCTGATTTGTCGTGTTCTCAAGGCAATCCGTTCCTTCTCTTCTCCTCGGAGATCGGGGAAGTTACAGGTCCTTACAAATGTTGACTATTTGAGCCAGGTTAAAGGGAAGAAATTAGTAAGTGCTTTAACTTCTTCTAAAAGAAACCTAAAGAGTAATTCATCAATTAAATGACAATTCTAACTTGGAATGTTAGGAGTATGAATACACCTCAACGTGTATGTGACGTATTCACACTCCGAACTAAGTTTCAAACCAATTTTATTTGCTCTTATTGAAAACAAGTTAAATGAATCAAATTTTTAGTTGTTCAAAACTAAAATCCCAAGAAATTAGGATTGTTTTACTAATAATTCTAATGAGCATTTTGATCGAATACTTGCATCTTGAGTCAGATTCACGGTCAGTTGTTGTTACTTTCATTTCATTACAACACATAATAATAACTACTGATAATATTGGAGGACTTCCCTTTGTTGCTACAATTATATATGGTAGCAATTTCTTTTACGATAGGCAGTTACTATGGCAAAAGATAGTACATTAGGCTTGTAAGGGGTAATCAATCCCTTCAACAAAAAATTCTCAATAGGATCTTGCAATGATGTGATAGAACAAACAGATTAAATGATAATCAATCATAGATCCAAAAAAAAATAAAGTCTACACAGAACACACAATATTTATAGTAGATCCACTATCGCGAGATAGTGTACATCCATTTCAATGGGGAAGAGATTTTATTAATATTCAAGAGAATATAGTAGAGCAAAGAACTGAAGAAATATAGATGATCTGATGCTAATAACATTCTCTATGCATCTCTTTATATAAAGGAGAACTTACTTAGGGATGAAGTAATTGATTTATGTAAACAAATCAATTCATGGAAGACTACTATTCCCATTAATTTTATTGTCATACAATTGATTGATAACTTTCTCTTTTCTCCACCAGTCAATTCTTTTCCAATTTAGTTTGTTTCTATTTCTTCTTTCATGAAATATGGCAACAAAATAAATAGATAATATCTCTAATATCCATATCTCCTTAATATTTCTTTCCATTTCTTTCTAGCACAAAATGGGTAACCAAATTATGGAGAATATCTCAAAAATCTAATTAATTTGGAAATATTGTATCACTAAAATTCCAATAATTTCCACCTTGATACAATATCTCTTGCAAAAAGAAACTCCAATGCAAATGCTTCCCAATGAGTTCCAACAAAAGCCACCCCTCATTGCACTTTGTTAATGAACTCCGGCAAGGTCACTGCCCACCAACAAAGTGTCGGAAACATTAAAAAAAAATAAGTTTGACATCACGCAACCAACTCCTATCTCTTTATACAAGAAGAATACCACATCATCTCTTGACTTCAATCCAGTCACTCTCTTCCCCATAGTGCCACCATGTGGCCACTAGCACTTCATCAAGTGAATCAAGTTGGAGTAATGCTCGATCTAGCAGGTAATACCTTTGTAAACATGTTCGCTGCATTGTCATTTATGCGAATCTTCTGAAGAGGAACTAACTTCTCCTCATTCATAGAGATAAGCAAAGACTCTCTTACCTCTATGTGCTTTGTTCTAGAATCGAAAGCTAGACTTTCAGCTAAATGAATTGCACTCTAACTGTCACAATTCACCAAACAAGTATCTTGTATGAAGCCCAAATCACACAACTTCTTCAAATAAAGTGCCTCCTTAGCTGCCTCAACGGCAGCTATCAACTCTGCCTCTGTAGTAGACAAAACATATATAGTCTGCAACTTCGCTCTCCAGCTAATAGTTGTTCCTCCAAGAGGGAACATGTAGCCTGAGGTTGACTTGCTTCTATCTCTATCTCCAGCAAAGTCTTACTGAAAAAAATCTGACCAAGTTGAAATCTTTATTTCTGCCGCAAAAAAAAATCCCATAATCTGATGTTCCTCTAATATATCTAAAAATATACTTCACTGCCTCCCAATGTGATTTTCCTGGATTTTGCGTATATTTACTAACTAATCAAATAGCTTGAGCAATGTCAGGTCTAGTGCACCCTATAACATACATCAAGCTACTTACAGCACTCGCATAAGGCACTTTTTACATATATGCCTTGTCCTTTTCTGAGATCGGAGAGCGCTGGTTAGAAAGCTAGATATGCAAAGGATGGGTGTACTAATAGCCTTTCCTCTATCCATGCTAAACCGAGCAAGCACCTTTTGAATATATTCCTTTTGACTAAGTCTCAAAACTCCAAGCTTTCTATCTCTTTGGATTTCCATACCCAAAATTTGCTTCTCCAAGATTTTTCATATCGAATTCCGCTTTTAATTTCAACTTTAACTCATCAATTTCAGCTTTATCCTTGGAAGCAATCAACATATCATCCACTTACAAAAGCAAATACACCCAATTATTATCCTTTAAATGCATGAAATAAACACATGCATCTTTAGTACTAAAATTGAAACCATGTGAGAGCATAAAAGAATCAAACCTTTTGTACCATTGTCTAGGCAATGTTTTAGACCATAAAGAGATTTCTTTAACCTGCATACCCAATCCGACTTTCCATCTACAATAAATCCTTCTGGCTACTTTATGTAAATGGTTTCATCCAGATCACCATGCAAGAAAGTGGCCTTCACCTCAAGTTGTTTTAACTCCAAATTGTGAGCAACAACTATAACTAGTAGGATTCAAATTGAAGTTTGTCTAACAACTTAAGCAAATATTTCATTATACTCTAACCCCTTTCATTGTGAAAACCCTTTGGTTACTAACCTTGACTTGTATCTACCATCATCTTTCACCTTGAACACCTACTTGCAACCTATGGCTCGACTTCCTTGAGGTAATGGTACCTAATCCAAAGTCTTGTTCTTCTGCAAAGACTGTATCTCCTCTTCTAGCGCAATTCCACTTCGAGTTATCACTCAACTTCATGGCTTCTTGAAGGCTCAATGGTTCATCATGAATTACACGTAAAGCATACTCAAACTGATCATCAAGGCTCAAATTTGCATACTGCCAATCTCCATATCTAATTGGAGCTCTCCTTGGTCGCTAACTAACCCGAATGACTATATCTCCCGACTATCCTTCAGCTCCACCTTGGGTCGAATCCTCTCTAGCTTCATGACCATCACCATCACTACTAAAGGAAATATGTGGACTATCATGTGATGTATCTCAACTGCTTTGTCACTATTGTCAATAATAATAGCTCTACTTCAGGTTTGGAAAATGGGAATCTCGGTCTTTTCAGGCTTCTCATCAACTGAATTTGAACCCTCCAATAAACCTTCCAAAGGTTTAAACATTGCAAGTCACATATCAGGAATGCATAAATTTCTTCATAATTGGATTCCAAATTATATATCCTTTTATAACATCTGTATAACCAAGAAAAACACATTTGGAGGCCCTAGGCTCCAACTTATCATGTCCTGTATTATGAACATAAACTGGACATCCAAATATATGAACATAACTTAATAAAGTGTTTTTACCTCTCCATAACTCCTCTGGAATCTTCCCTCCAGTAGCCGAGCACCGAATTCGATTAATAATATGTGCTATAGTTGAAATAGTTTAAGCCTAAAAACCCTTAGACATACTTACAGTCAATATTAAGCAATGGGCCTTCTCAAGTACAGTCTTATTATAATGACCCAGAAAATTCAATGCTTGAATTTTCGATAATAATACATATCTCTGTATTACTTGCCAAAAAGCCAAGTATCAAATCCCAGATTGCTAATAGAAAGAAGTTAGAGGGTGAGAGAAGAAAGGAAGAAATATTAGAATAGAAGAATAAGAAGATCAGGGTCTCACAGCGGAATGGATAAAATATAATAATCAATAATACTTTATACAAAAAGAGTTGTATATATATATATGATTACAACATCAGAGTATATATTCAGATCAATACAACACAAAGTGGAAATAAACTAGTACCAGCAAATATATGGAATATGTCTCTACTTCAACTCCTCTGGAACTCCAAGCGAAAACCTAACCCGGAAATATGATGGGTCTGACCCGAGCACATTTGAAGCAAAGCAAAATTCATTCGGATCAGTCTGTAATACTTTCATTGACAAATTCATAGAAAAACAACTTGTTTAACTTTGAAAAATCTTTTGAAAGAAAAGGACATTAGTACGACCAACCCACACATAAACACGGGCGGTTTTTACCTTACTATAACCCAAAACATTTTGATATATCAAAATCTAGTGATATTATAATAGTGTCTGTCAAATCACAAATAAATAACCATCTAGCAGAACGCTAGCATCTCACGTTCTACATATTTAATGTAAAATCAGAAACCATATGGCACTCATTGGAGAATTGAATTCCAACTATGACAAGGTATGGGACCAGCTTCCGATCAGTGTACTCTAGAGGGTATGCATTAGGGTTCAGTAAGATCATCTTGCAACCCAGCCAAACATGACCGACAACTCATTTAGCTTGAATGTACCAAATGTATTGTCACCCCTACGGTTTTTAAGGGCCCACCGTACTTCCAGGGGGGATACATAAATGAAAAAAGAACAAAATATGAATTTTCTCTAGATGGTGACAATATACCCTGCTTGAGGGCGACCCAACTAGCCATGTTGCATGCCCAATTTTTTTCATTTCCCATTTGATGAGGTTAGAGGTCACGTTTACCTTTTTAGAAAATCTGGTCGTCATTCACTTTGAATGCCACATCGCTAGATTCGTCAAATCACTAATTGACGTCCAGAAATATACTTGGCTGTTAAGCAATAGAATTTATCCACCATTAAATGTGGTATATTTGTAAAAATCAATGTGCATGAGTTTTCAGAAAATACTCTGTCATACATTTGTACATACAAGTCATCCAGGAACAGGATAAACCGAAGGCACCCTCCTACCATATCCTAGGAATCACCCTATAGATCAGTAGCGAGTAGTGCTTGCAATCCTTAAATTTCAATCATGACAGAAAAACTACCGAATGATCTCTAGAGATCAGCTAGAGAAATTCAATGAGTAGTTCTTCCGCTCATGAAGATTGATCTTATATATCTGCGAATTAGTTTCATACCCAATGGGTCTAGCTCCCTTCCCGGTCTCTTCGAAACAACACGTCAAAAAGATTCAATAACATTTTATTGATAGTCGGTGTTTTAACTATCAATTATATCATTACGGTCATGTTCCTGGCAGCTTCGACCTTTTTACACAAACCCATTTATTTCAATTATCATATCGATTCTTAAAATATATATATATATATATATATATATTCTTATTTCGACAAATCCGCTTTGTTTTCGCCTTTTGAAAATAATATCTCTTCTTAACTTTCAAATTTAACATATTTACACAATCCCTTCTTTACTGTGAAAATGTTTTCTTATAACCATACTGTATTTCCTTTATTTTGGAAATATTGGCATATATTATTAACTCAACGATATAAATTTAATTAAATTCTTATATAGGCCAGGCCATCGTCAAATTATACACTGTTTGCTTTGAACCTAAAAATCTTATTTATATTTAAATATTCGCAACTCGTACTGCATTATTATTTATATTCCAATATTTGAAACTACTATTGCAATATTTCTTTATGGAAATATTAAACTAATGCAACATCCTTACCGTTACAAACTAATATCATTCCTCGATAATAGTGAAGCCGTTTAAGTTGGGGTATTTTATTTATATCTCAGACCTTGATGACAACGTTCTTATCTTGGAATAGATAGAAGTTCGTAACTCAAAAACCCATCATACTTGTAATATCAATAAAATCTTATTTCTCTATTTTATATAAATTTCGGTTTTATAAACCACATCTTTTGTTTGAACAATCTTGGTCAATTATGATCTTTTTGCTAAATCTTGACTTTTCTCTTTGAACTTCGATAAACAATTCCATTCATAATTGGAATGATAATTCATTTACTTTTCCCAAAATCATTAGTTATTATAAAACTAATTTAAATATCCATAGCCAAAGATCTATTTATTTACTTTTGTACACAAACCATTAACATGCTTTGTCTTTGCCTCTTTTCCTTTCAATTTAATTCTTAATTAAGTAATAATTTCATTATAATTATACTTTTTCTTTAAACCACCTCCCACAGTATTTGGAAGAATACTCTTTTACAAAAGTTTTGCGAATATACAAATCATCTTACTACAAAACTCAGCTTCTTTCTTAAATAAATTCTATTAAAAAATAATTAATTGACTTCATTATTAACTGAGCTTAAAACAACTTAATTACCCATTAACTAAAATAGATTAATTATTATTGACCAATATTTAATTATACAAAATAATCGTTTAACATCATCAATTAAAAGTAAATTATATTGACAAAATCTTATCAAATGTTCATTAATAACCATTGCGATCTAAATGATTGACTTATTCAACTTTAAATCAACGGTTAACTCGTTAACCGTTTTCTGTTGCCTCTTTTCATTAAATTAATATACTTAATCTACCTATTTACTTAAATATAGTTATTCCAAAATTAACCCGTAGGTTAATTATAGCTTCATTTGCTTATAAAACTGAGTTAAACATCTGATTCTTATTACATAATTACTTTATAATATTTCATAAAAGCCTATTTATAAACATAAATTTATTTTGAAAACTTCAATATAACGCATAAAATATAATTAAAAAGCTTTCTTTAGTTATGAATAAATTTTATAGGTAAACTTCGTTAATTCACCAGGTAGAAAATCAATGTTCTAACAAAAAGGTGGATTTTAGGCGATTTGTTGCCAATCCCTCAATCAATACCATTTATTGATTCACATCACGACAACATTGAATTTAAATTCAACGTCAACATCGCAATAGGTTATTAATGTCAATAGGGTTCAATCAATTCATATATAAATAATATAAAAACAAACAACTCACATAACATTTAAGGAATTTGGTCGGATTCCTCCAACCTGTCCTTCCTTGCACCACAGCTCGTTATAACATTTTATAGTAATATATGAAAATAGAAATTTCATCTAGTATATTTCAAATGACATAAATATAATAACGTCAACCAATAACAGACAAATAGCATCCAAGGCAACCAATATATATTATCAATGATTAAATTTGATTATGAGAATTTAATCACATCAGAAATTCCAGAATGCGTAAGAGTTAACTCACCTTTTATTTCCAGTCGATGATTTCAGCATCGTTTCATATAATTTTAAATAGCATTTAAAATTACATGAAATTCCAATTATCTCCATTTTTGACCAAACCAGCTCAGCAATGTAGTATTTTCCGCTGTGATTCCAATGAGTCAAATTTCACGCGATTCTGATAATGTACGCGCGAGATATCCTTAATACAAGTTTCATTATTAAATCTAAGTAAAACAACTAATTAAATTAACTTTTAAACAAATAATTTTAATTAATTACCTGTTTAAAAAATCCACGCCATCCTTATTAACAGCTCCTCATGCGTTTTCTTCTTACTAGCCTTGCTCTTCCTGACTCTTTCCTTCTTTAAGATATAACTTTGCCCTTCAAAAAAAAAACAAGACTTCGTCAATCACCTATTTCGCGGCCTCTGGTGTGTCTGAGACCCCCATCACCTGACTGTGATGACCAACTATCCACCACGACTATCCGCCAGCGACGCCGACCCCACTTGAGCCTCCAATCATCCTAATTTCCTATTTTACCTAATTCCGTTCGAACACCAAATTAAGCCACCTCTGTCCGAATCAGCATGCCACACCACCACCCCTTAGTCCGCCTCACATCCTGCTTTCAATCATCTTCAGCACCCACGACCAATCACCTACGGCAAAGGTGAGAATCAGACAAAACACTTCGCCACTTCACCAAAACTCCCAAAAACAGCCCGCTCCGATCATCCTCTAATTCTCACCACCACAAGCAATTTCATCTAAGACGTACAACACCAAAGTTGTTCCTCCCCATCCCTCCAACAAATCATATTTAGACACCTTGGCCCGAAATCGATCATAACCACCACAAATCGCCAAAAAACAAACACCGGTTCTTCGCTGTTCTAATTGATTCCAGCCACCACAAGTGATGAAACCTCACCAAATTTTAATTGAAGCTAGCCCTCGCCACATGCTCTAACTCTCCAGTTGGCGACCCCCTCAGATTCTCACTCGATTGGGAGAAATAAATTATTTAGGGATTTAGGACTTTTCTGAAAAAAATGCCAGTGAATTGGATTGCGGTTGACCCTCTTATATGGGGGTGTTTATAAAGTTGAAATCTAATATATTTTAACTTGACATGACTAACGTCAATGACCGACGATTTTTATTTCGTGCGTATCGTCATTTCTGAACACTGTTTATTGATTCCTGTGATCACATGCAAACTCCGTTCGTGATGAAAATGGACATTATGGTATAATTTGACGTTATAGTCCTAATGAAACTTATTTCGTCGAATCCCAAATCTGTTTGCTTAATCCTCGCTTGTTCACATCCAAATGGTCGATTTATTTGCTTTTTATTTCGCTGTGCTCACAAATTAACTCTAATTGATGCAAAACATGAAATCTAGTAATAATTAGCTGTTACGATTTCAGTAAAAAAAATTCATCGAAAACGAAGGTAATTTGAATAAAGTTTCTTTTTAAGGCTCCATTTTACATTATAATAAAGCAATTTAAAAATACCTCAATATAATAATATTAAAATAGTACAATCGGTCATACTTGACCAGAATTTCATGTAGTTCCAAAATAAAATATTTTGGGTTGAGTTCCAAGCCAAATCGATATTAAAAATATTATAAACTCTTTTATTATATATAAATATTCTCTATAATTTATAAATGAATTCCATAGCAACTATTTGAAAATTTGATTTGGACATAAAACAAAACCTACCACATGAAAATTTGATTTTTCTCTTCCATTTGAAAAATATAACCCAATAGATTCAGACATTTTTTTGTTTCAAAGAAATTCGACTTATTTTGGATCATGTACAGTCAAATAAAGTTCAAACGTAATATTACGAACTACCGCGCTGTTGCAGCTCGTTTTATAATTAAATTATAAATTAAAAGTTCAAGCGTTGTTTAGTAAATGAAATTGTTAATATAATTCCAATATAAACAATATTAAATCCTATTATTTTGCCAATTCACATTATACTGCAAACTCAACATTTTCTGACTACTATGGAATTTTAATTGTTATTTTATTATTTATATTAATAAAATATTCAAAATTATTGAATTCAAACATTTAAAATTTAAAATTTAAAACAACATTTAAAACCATTTTAAAATATTAAAATGGTTAAAAATCTAGACCGTTACACTTATTCATCCTCTCAGCAACCCCATTGGATTGCGGATCACTAGGTGTAGTAAAATGTCTTCTAATACCATGTTTTCTACAGTAGTCGAGGAACTCTTTGGAAACATATTCGCGTCTATTGTCGGATCTAAGAATCTTCAGTTTCTTTCCTGTTTGGTTTTCAACAAGAGCTAACCAATCCTTAAACTTCTCAAATACTTCCGACTTTGCTTTCATTACATACACCCAAACCTTGCGCAAGTAGTCATCAATGAATGAAACAAAATAATGAGCTCCGCTAATAAAAGCTGTAGAGTATGACCCCCAAACATCTGAATGCATGTAATCGAGTACCCTCTTAGAAGTATGCAAGCCATCACCAAAAGAAACTCTGGTTTTCTTTGCTAATACACACTCCTTGCAAAAGTCCAACTTGTTGAAGATTTTTCCCATGATCTTTTTCTTCTTACGAAGCAACTCTAAGTTCTTCTCCGAAGTATGACCTAATCACATATGCCAAAGCTTGGTAGCATCCAAACTTTTAGAACTATCGACTCCAACTCATAATTCTCCATGGACGGTGGTAGCTATTAGCAAATACAGATATCGCACCATAACAACCTTCATCAATACAATTGCCTCTCTAAAAACACTCAAACCATCTCTAATACCAGTTATCTTGCATCCCAATGATGCTAATTGGCCAAATGATATCAATGAGTTCTGAAGACCTGGGATCTAACACCCCGTATTTTCTGTAATCATTATAGTAACAAATTAAAGAATACTTAATTATAAATGTGAGAATTAAGGGAAACGGGTTACGCCATTGCATTCGTCTCGGAATTCTGCTTGTGATAGAGTCCGAGTTTGCGTAAATCGGATTTCATATGAAGGAGTTATGACCTTCAGAAGATTCAAGAATTTAAGTGGATTAAAACAGTTCAAATTAAAAATACAAAATTCAAGTTCAAACCCCGAAGCAGGCTGGGCGAGAAATTTACCACCCAGAAATCAGGTTGAACAGGGGGTCGACCTGAGGGTCGACTTAGGTCACACAGGTCGACCAGGGGGTCGACCTGGGGGTCGGCCTACCCCCTCGCCCAGATCTAAAAATGAGACGATGTTGACTAGTTGCTGAGCCTTTTCTGACCTATTGCTGAGTCACTAGGGCTTAGGTGGCAATTCTGGATAACTCTATCTAGTCTGGATGGTTGTGATTGCTCCTGAAATAACATAATGGCTCACATAAGATTAAACTTCTATAAAAGCAACCCTAATCCTCAAACCCTAAATCACACTAATTCATTCAAGGAGCCACCATGCTGTCAATGAACGTTCTAGCCTAGCCACCATTTCTTCTTCAATTAGAAAGCGAGTCAAAAGCTTCGAGTCAAAACTTACTTAGAGAAATTGATAGTCTTCTTTAAGGGATTGCTTTTCAAATTCAGAAAACAGATCCCAGAAAAACAAGACTTTCTTTTCTTTGTAAGTCTTGTTACTATTTAGATGTGAACGATTAAAAGTTGTGATTTGTAATAAAATGAAAACTAGAGTAATTCCTAGTTGTAAGATAATGACGATGCTGATTTATGCCTATTCTTGTAACGATTCTATCGTATATGCTTGTGAGATTATTGTGGTTATTATTTTGATGTTAAACCAATTGTATATTATGTAAATTTGGTGACCTTTTTACGTTATGTATCATGCAAGTTGTTTAGATCTACATTTAGATCTATGTTTATTGAATCATGCAAGTTGTTTAGATCTACATTTAGATCTATGTTTATTGAACCATGCAAGTAATTTAGATCTACATTTAGATCTATGTTTATTAAATCATGCAAGTTGTTAGGCTAAGACATGTATTATGTTTAGATCTATGTTTATTGAATCATGCAAGTTGTTAGGCTAAGACATGTATTATATTTAGATCAACATTTAGATCCATGTTTATTGAATCATGCAAGTTGTTAGGCTAAGACATGTATTATGTTTAGATTCACATTTAGATCTATGAAAATTGGATCCAAAATTAAAGTTCATATTTACATGCCTTGTTAAACCTGTGTAATTCCATATGTTTAAGGTTCATGATTATTGGATCCAAATTAAAGTTTACATTCACATGTCTAGTTGAACTTGTGCAATTCTATATGTTTAAGGTTTATGTTCATTGGACCCAAAATAAAAGTTTACATTTACATGCGTAGTTGGATTTGGGTAATCTCATATGCTTAAAGTCTCATGTTAGTTGGATCCAAAAATGCAAGTTCATTATATTATGCCACGTTTACATGACACATGTTTAGTTAGTTCCTTATTATTTTATGTTGTGTGAATGGTACGTGCTCCTTTCTTTCCCTTTTTGTATATAAGTTTGGCTAAGTTACGAGCCTAACATTCTATGTGAATTTTGTGAACGTATGACCGAGGTAACGTTGGGAAAACCATAAATTCATATTAGTGGCATAATTTGGCCCATAAATATATGAATGATTAGTGGCATAAAATTGGCATAATTTATATACCTAAAAATTATGAACATGGTTTAGAGAGGAATTGGGCATGACTTGAATGATAATAATTTACATATAAACGTAAAAAGTAAATATGTATATTTAGAAAAAGACGAATATGCCTAACCCGAGGTTAGATTGAGTTACGGTGTAAGACTGCCCGGAACCGCCCGACACATCCAGCAACCGTAACAATATATATATATAATGTGAGAGGTTAGTGCATCAATCCCAAAAGAACCCGAGGTTAGACTGAGTTGCGGTGTAAAACTGCCCGGACCCGACCGACACATCCAGTAATCGTAAAAATACATGTCTAATGTGAGTGGTTGGTGCTTTAATGAATGAATTAAAGCTAAGACAATAATGGTAGGGTTAAGTTAATTAAGGCAACACTTAACCAATAGAACATGTTAACTAAACTGATGGGTGGGGTAAGGTTAAGTAGGACACTTAACCAATTTAATATGTTGATTAGGAAACCCTAGAAATGGGGACCCATTTCAGCAGTAATCCACATAGATGTATCATGGTACCCTGAACTAGGCAGGGTGGGGCACGATTACTGGGCTGATTATAAGCGGCCAAAACAACGGCGGGTAGTGCGTCAGTGTAGGTTCCGACGGAGTGCGGGCGTGCACGTACTCCGGAGTGGAAAAAGTAGGCACAAGGCATCAGTAGTTATACACTGTGCATCTTGAATTGTGTCAAATTTCCACCAAAGGATTTGATACACCCCATGGTGGGACCAGCACAGGTATGTACAATCAAGCGAGGGCCGAACGACACAGATGGTAAGCTTACATAAGGAGGGGTCGATCGATAAAAAGGGGATCATTTACCTTGAACACATGGCGCTAGTTGAAACACTGGTACGGGGGTGCAGCGAAGTTGAAATGAATGCGATAGCATATTTAGTCTTATTATCTTATTTCTAGGGTGTTGTCCTAGATTCAATTTATTAAAGTCATAATCCTTTTCTTGTTTACATGCTAAATAATCACTGGACTTACCAGACCCATGTCTGACCCATTTTTCTTTTGTCTTCTTTTCTTCCGTTCCTTCCCCCTCCAGTCCGCAGGGAGGAAACACCTCAGCTTAGTTCAGACCTTTTGCAAGCTTGAAGAGAGTAGATGTATGGCTTAGACTTTCTCTTCTTGGGCTATGGCTTTGGATACACTCTTAATGGGGATTATGATACTTTATTATCGTTTTATGCTTCTTTATGTTTTAATCAAGATGGAGTATTTTGATGTAATGATTTGGATGTTGTTTTAAGACAATTTGTTGTAATAACTTTGTTATGAACTACGTATGAAATAAATTTCGTTTTTCCGCGGCTTATATGTCTGCCTTGTAAATTATCTATGTCTTTTACCTTCAATGCTCCACCAAAGTTAAGGCATTCCCTTTGTGAGTGACCTTAATGGAGGTGTGGTGTTTCACTTGGTATCAGAGCAAAGGTTTACCAGATCAGATATATATTTTGGAAACTGTTTTTCAAAAAGAAGTTTGAAGAATCAATTTTCAAGAAAAAGTGTTTAATTTAAAAAAGGCATAATCCCCCAAAGCCATATGCACTATCTTTCTATCCTTTGTTTTGATTCTTTCCTTTTTCATTGCAGCATGTCTGGGGATCTTAACCTTCCAGAGGGCGTGCTGGTACCTGGTTGGTTCAGAAGGTACCTAGAGGCTAGGGCTAATGTCACAGGCCCATCAGATGTTCCTCCTCCCTCAGCTGAAGCAGTCCCTCCTCCTCCTCGTGCAAATACTTTCTCAAAGATATGTAGAGACTTTCGGGCCATGGGTGGAAAGAACTTTAATGGAACCGAATCATTCGTGGAAGCTAGGAACTGGCTCAAAGAAACTGAGGATTTGTTTGTTATCTTCGAAGTGGATGATAGGCAGAAGATACAGTTGGCCGTATGGTTGCTCAAAGATGAAGCTTCCTATTGGTGGGAAGTTACTAACGCTGAAAGACCAGTTGAAACTTGGTTGGATTTTAGAATGAGGTTTGAAATGAAATTCCTCTCACAAGCTGAATGAAGCCTACATATGGAGAAGTTCTTAGCTCTCAAACAGGGAAGTATGTCGGTCAAGGAATACGTTAACCAATTCAACCAGCTGGCTAGGTTCGGATTGGAGTTAGTGAACACTCCACATAAGAAGGCTCTCCGTTTTGTTAAAGGATTGAATAAGCCACTGCTTAGCGTAGCTATGTCCCATATACCTATGGGTGCAACTTATGAGAGGCTGGTGGACATGGCACTGTTACAAGAAGAAAATAAGGTTGGCAATAAAGAGACAAAGGTGGAATTACCTTAAGATAAGAAAGTGGAAGGATCACAGAGCAAGAAGACGGATTCCAAGAAGGGCGGGAAGAACAACAAACCCCGTGACAAGAGGAAGTGTAATTTTTGTGGCATTCCTGGACATCTGGTTAAGGACTGCAGAAAGAAGAAGAGGAAGATGGGTGGTTATTTCCAATGCGGCGAGACAGGACACATGGCTAGGGACTGCCCAAGAAAGAAAAGGCAAGGACAGAGAGCCGGATCTACTTTTGGGGGGCAAGTTCATGCTCTCACAGCACCTCTGCAACAATGAGGTAGAAATATTTCTGTTGAGAGTTTAGTTTATCTTTTTGATCATCCTATTCGTACACTCTTTGATTCTGGCGCATCGCACTCTTTTATATCTACTGCTTTAGTTGAATCTCTACACCTAGACACCAGTATAGTAGAGGATCCCTCGGTTGTTTCAAATTCAATTAGGGGTTCCGCTTATTTATCAATGATTTTTTTGGATTTGAAAATTTCTATACTAAGCGTTGGGTTTAGATGTGATGCCTATGTTTTGGGCTTTATGGGCTATGGGTTGACTCTAGGCATGGATTGGCTATCCAGTAATGGTGTCATCCTCGATTGTGGAAAGAGAGTGGTTAGACTCATGACTCGCCTTGGTAACACTCTCGAAATTTCTTGTAATCCCATGAACTCTGTTATGCTTAGCTATCTAGAATCTCTTGATGCATCTGTTGAGAATTTGCAATCTGTTAGAGTAGTCCGTGAATACTCGGATATCTTTGAAGAGGTAAAGGGGTTACCTCTGAAGTGGGAGATAGACTTCCGCATATACCTCATTGATAATGTAAAACCCGCCGCTTTACCCGTTAGACACATGGCTCCAAGGGAGAGGAAAGAACTTTGCAAGAAAGTTAAAGAGCTGCTTGAAAAAGGGTTTACAAGGCAGAGTATTTCTGAATGGGGTGCTCCAGTAGTACTCGCAACCAAAGCTGATGGTTCACTTTGCCTATGCATCGACTATCGGGAGCTAAACAAGCTGACCAAAAAGAATAGGCACCCACTTCCAAGAATAGATGACTTGTTCGATCAGCTTGTAGGTGCATCGGTTTTCTCCCAACTAGATCTAGCTACCGGGTTTCATCAGCTAAGAGTGGCTGAAGACATTATTAATAAGACCGCGTTTAAAACCCCAGATGGTTTCTTCGAGTGGCTTGTCATGCCTTTCGGCTTGACAAACGCACCCGCTTATTTCTTGACTTAATGAGCAGGGCGTTCGGGGAGTTCCTTAATAAGTTTATGGTGGTCTTCGTAGATGACATTTTGATTTTCTCAAAGAGTGAGGAAGAGCATGCTCGGCATTTAAAAGAAGCCATGGATACTCTTCGAGCACATCATTTAAAAGCCAAATTCTCCAAATGCCACTTCTGGAGAGAGGAAGTAAGGTTTCTTGGACATGTGGTGTCCAAGGAAGGGTTAGCGGTGGACCCCACAAAAGTAGTTGCGGTGCAATATTGGAAGGTTCGACGGAATGCGACCGAAGTCCAAAGCTTCCTCGGGCTAGCGGGCTTTTACCGAAAGTTCATCAAAGACTTTGTGAAAATCTCAGCTCCACTTACAAGGTTGACGAAGAAGAACCTAACTTTCAAGTGGGATTTGGATTGCGATGTTGCTTTCCAACGATTGAAGAGGGCTCTAACAACAACCCCAGTTCTGACATTGCCGGATGGGAGAAAGATGTTTACCGTATACACGGACGCATGTGGTACGGGACTAGGTTGTAACAACCCGGGTTTCGACAGACCGAATTTTTCAAAATCCAATCCATCAGACCCCGAGTTGGGTGCTCTGGTATCCTGCAGAAAAGACAGAGAGAAAGAAACATGTCAGTGTTCGAAAAGCTGTTCACAGCGGAAGGAATAAAATATAATTTATTCAAAATAGCATACCCTTAATAATAATACTGCCAAGCCAGTAGTCAAGCAATACTATCTCTGTCATGAACCTAACCTGCGCATGTTATGAGTAGGGGTTCAGAACATAAGTTCTGTGTGACTGGACTATATTAAACTCTTGTGTAACCCTACATATACCATTCAGTTATAATATCTTGTTTATTGGGTTATTCACAATATTAGCACCCAAGGCCAAACCCATGTCATTCTCGTCCACTTACTAGTAGACTTAACCTAATACATCGTATATGTAATTTTTCCCCAACTCGTATAATCTTTTCCATGTATATGTACAGTCCCTTGCCGTATATCGTACGGGCTTTATCATGTAATTCTATACTACTTCAACGTAGTGCCACCATTCTTGAAATCGTTTGGACTGCCACCCATGATCTGTCTAGGTTTCCTTATCATGAACTATCGAGTGTTCAACTAGGATTTATGCCACCTAGGTCCACTAGGGATTATGCTACCTATTGAACGTTTTCTAGATTCGATTAGGGTTTATGCCACCTAGGACTACTAAGGATTATGCTATCTGTCGAACAACGCCCTTTTCCCATGTATGTATCGCGAATCGTTTCCGATGTCTAGGTGCACATGTACACTATATGTGCGGCCCGAGTCCCGTGACAAGGCTAAATCAAGAAATACGGAACTTGGTCGGGAGCTTTAATTTATCTGCCGATGCAGATGCTAAGGTCTGTTTTTCTACCAGTGGTTATGGTCCCACGTGACCCCTCCCTCAACTAATGAAAGGCAATCCAAGAAAATCAAGCACGAGAACTGTACTCCTGCCACCTATGCCCCACTTTCCTATTGGCCAGCCTCACCCATAACTAGATAGCAAGTATATGGTCTGTTAGGAGTTCTCTGCCTTTCCGTATACGTACTACGATTGACTGAAGATGGTAGGTAGATGACGAGTGCTATCACAGGGATAAACATGATATCGCCGCCTCACGCTGGTCCATCCTAGTCTTTAGGTTGCCTTATATTGCAACCAAGGCATACTCTTGGTTCTCCTACTGCAGACCTTAACCTCTGTGAGCCCAGGCGGATCATCTGCAACCTCACAGAGGGATACCAAGAGTACCCTCACGTTCCCCGAAGCTACGTGCTTCGTAACCCAGTCCGCTGGAGCCTTTCTCGAAATCAGATAAACGTTCGCTCCTCCGCGTGTGTTTGTTAAGCGATGATCTACCGTATCGGGTTATTCATCTATTTATGGAATGGATCAGTTTCCTTGACTAAGAATTATTACTTTGTTGTTCTTAACTAAGGTTTACCACTTAGTTTCCTTTCCCGTTAATCTTGTTAACTAAGGTTTACCACTTAGTCCCATTAACTAAGGATTACAACTTAGTTCCCGTTCTCGACCGTTTTCTTAACTAAGGTTTACTACTTAGTTCCTATTAACTAAGGCTTGTTACTTAGTTACCATTCTCGTTGTTTTACTTAGTCAATTCTCGTTACCTTAGACATCAGACCACATATTCTCGCTTTATAATTCAACTTGTTGACTAAGGTTTTCCCATGAATTCAAGCCTAACTTAAGTTCACTTTTATTCGGTGATAGCGCATGGGTGTTTTCCCACAGTTTTTGCTTAGCTTACCCCATATTATAGGTTATCCCACCCTTCAAGTCTTACATTACATCTTAAGTCATAGTCTTTCTCTGTCCCTAGTACAGGTTTACCCCTTAATTAACCCTTCGACTATTTCAGCTTCGATTTATAATAGGTAGTTAACATTCCCTATTTCCGTTTTTGGTTAAGTTTTGTTCGTGTCGACTTAACCCCATCTCCTTGTAACGTTCATTCACAAATTCGGTTAAGTGTTGTCTTTGAATTCATGACTTAACCCTACGAATCATGTGCCATTAATTATTAATGCACCACAACCTCTCACATTATACCTGTTGTTGTGGTCACTGGTTACTCTGGGCGGTTCCGGGCAAAATTACACCACAACTCAGTTAAGCTCGGGTTTCAAGCGCGATATGACTAACTTCTCACATTAGGACCTATTGTTTGCAACCACTATTTAGGCCGGGCAGTTCCGGGCAGGATTACATCGCAAACTCATCCTAACCTCGAGTTAGCCACATTTCATGTTTGGTTCATGTCTATTCTAATTGGCATATGTCAAGTTCATAATCATGTCAAAAAAATATTAAGTTCATGTTATGCCAATTACCCAACTTACAAGCATGTTCTTATAAATGTCAACTACCAATTCATGTCATGTTCGTGTTCGTTTTAGATGTCAAGTTCATAAGCATATTCTAAATGTCATATTTCAAGTTTCATAATCTTGTCCCTATTTACATCACACAAATTACTCAACTATATTCATGTTCAATGCATTTCAATAGTGCCAAAATTCGAGTATCAAGTTCAATCTAGATGTCAAGTGTCAATTCCCCAAATCCAAGCTTTACCTAAAAACCCCCAATTTATATTCATGCTTGTAATCCCATTAACAGGTTACGTCTATCATTAAATTCATAATTCATATTCATGTCAATTTCATGTTCAAGTTCTAGATGTAAACTTCATGTCAAATTCCAGATGTCAATTCATATCAAGTTTGTGTTCTTATCCAAATTCAAGTTATAATACCGGTTTTATTCTAGAGACATGTGCCCATTAACAAATCCATAAGTCAATTTCATGCTTAAATCAATGATGTCAATTCTACGCCAAAACCCAAATCATGTTCATGCGTATAATTCTAAATTTGGTCTACGCATTCAGGTTTTGTCAATGTTATATTACACCCAACCCCCTTTGTAATTTATAACCACACCCTCCAGTTCATGTGATAGCCCAAAACCAAGCGTTCCCCTTTATAGTTCGCAATAATCATTTCGTCGTATTCATTTCATAATAAAGCTAGGCTCGTGATAGCCTAGTCATAAAAAGATAAAAGAGGGAGAATAAAAGAGGACATAATCGTAGGCATAATAATTAAAAGCGAACACATGACAATATTAAACATTACAGATCCAATTTCCATAATAATTTCATTTCGTGTTTACATAGGGAATGTTTGAACGATAAATCATAATTTTACACAAAAAGTGTATTATAACTCCACTCATAGTGTTTGTCATCTTCAAAATTGGAACAAGATTAATCTTCAAACTAATTTTCCCCTTTTTGTTGCTTTTGATTCATCTTTGATTGATTTCATATCCAATTCAATTTATCTTTGATTTCATATGCGGCGTAGGTTGCAGATCTGAATTCCTTCTCTTTGCGCAGTGATTTAGATCTAAGCCTCTTTTCTTTTTTTATTAATGGTTCTAGTAATTCTAGATCTCATTCTTATTAATTTTAAGAATAGATGTTGTAGAGAAAAGAGAAAAGAATAGATCTAAGATTTATTTAGATCAATAGCTTGAGGAGGAAGAAGAAACCAAGTTAGAAGAGAGCCATGGCCTTGCCATGAGTTGTTGTGGAGTTTACAATGAGCCTAGGATGTTTATATAGGTGTTAGACCAACGTACCAGGCCCAGAAACTCATCCAGGTGCTCAAAAATGAACCTGGACAGCTTCTGGGGTGAATTTCCCGCTTTTGGACCAAAATTCCCGCTCCAGGTCGCTACAGGTCGACCTCCCCAAGGGGGGTCAACACTATGGCCCCCTGGGAGGTCGACCCTATGGTCGACCTGGTCATTTTTTTTTGTTCTGGGCTGGGCTGTTTTCTGATTTTTCGCTGAAACTTCGGGAGGTCATAACTCCTTCATACGGACTCCGATTTTCGAAAACTCGGACTCTGTTTCATGTAAAATTTCAAGAGGAACGCAATGGAGATGTCCATTTTACTTAATTCCTGATATTTAAATTAAAAATCCTTATTTTACTATCTTCTCCGTTACACACACTATTATCGAATTAATTTTTCTTCTCTTCCATGTATTAATTAATTCTCATTATACATCATCATTGTTTACCTATATAAGCATATTTTCATAAATTTTATTTCATTTTTAATTATATTAAAAATGCGGGGTGTTACATAGGTGCTGTCTTGATGCAAGAAGGGAAGGTAGTAGCTTATGGAGGCAAACAGTTGAAAGTACATGAGAAAAACTACCCAACACACGATCTAGAGTTGGCTGCCATCGTCTTTGCGCTTAAGTCTTGGTGCCATTATCTCCTAGGTGAGATGTTTGAATTGTATACTAACCATAAATCGTTGAAGTACCTTTTCTCGCAGAAAGATCTTAACTTGAGGCAACAAAGGTGGATGGAGTTCTTGGCATCATACAATTTCGAGATTTCCTATACCCATGGCAAGGGCAATGTAGTAGCAGATGCCTTGAGTAGAAAGAAGCTGACCTTAAGTCCTCTCTTTGTAGAAAGGCAGATCTTGGTGTACATAGCCAACTTTGACTTTAGACCCTCTGTCGATCAAGTGACTGGTTTGTTAGCATCGCTAGAGGCGAGGTCTACTCTTTTGGACTCAATAGGAACCGCACAACGTGAAGACCCTCAGCTAGTTGATGTGATGGATAAGCTAATTAGGGGTGAGACTTCTAGTCACCTTAATATATACTCCATCGATGATAAGGGTTGGTTGAGGCGGGATGGAGGGCTATGCATCCCACAAGCAAGGGATTTGGTGAAGAAGGTTCTCGAAGAGGCATACCATTCCAAGTTGACCATACATCCAGGTGGAGACAAGATGTATAAAGACGTAAAAACGGTTTTCTTTTGGAATGGCATGAAGAGTGATGTACCTGAATTCATCTCTAAGTGCTTAATATGCCAGCAAGTCAAGGCAGAGCAAAAGAAGCCTGGTGGTTTGCTTCATCCTCTAGAGGTCCCACAGTGGAAATGGGATAGCATTTCAATGGACTTTATTGACGGGCTGCCTAGGTCAAGAAGGGGCAATACCAGTATTTGGGTAATAGTGGACAGGCTCACAAAAAGCGCTCACTTTATACCCGTTAAAAGTAGAAGGACTGGCTTGTCTTTAGCATCCATTTATCTTAAAGAGATAGTTCGACTCCATAGGATACCCTCCAACATTGTTAGTGACCGAGATCCTATCTTTACGAGCGATTTTTGGAGGAGCTTGCAAGAGGCTGTAGGCACACAGCTATGCTTAAGCACGACCTATCACCCTTAAACTGATGGTCAGACGGAAAGGGTGAACAGAGTATTAGAGGACCTCTTGAGATTATGATTTCATGACTTTGGAGGAACATAGGAGGATCATCTTCCTTTGGTGGAGTTTGCCTACAACAATAGCTACCAAGCTACCATAGGCATGGCACCCTTCGAAGCTTTATATGGAAGACCATGCCGATCACCAACTTATTAGTGGGAGTCTACAGATAAGCTCATACATGGACCAGATATGATTAGATAAACTTCATAGAAAGTGGACTTGATACGAAGAAGAATGAAGACTGCCCAAGATAGACAGAAGTCCTACGCAGATAAAAGAAGGACCGACCTTGAGTTTGAGGTTGGAAACAGGGTTTTCCTTAAAGTATCTCCTTTAAGGAATGTTGTTCGCTTTGGAACCGCAAGAAAGTTGGCACCAAGATTTGTAGGGCCGTCTCCTATCATTGAGAAGATTGGGAAGACGGCTTATAGAGTAGATATACCCGAAAGACTGGCTAGAGTTCATAATGTTTTTCATGTTTTTCAACTACGAAAGTGCTTACATGAGTTTGCGGAAGTTGTGGAGCCAAGCATACTAGAGGAAGTAGAAGTGGAACGAGAAGCGACTGTGAGGAGAATTCCAACTCGTATCTTGGGTACAGAAGTCAAAAAGCTACGCCACAGTGAAGTCAGACTTGTTAAAGTTCAATGGAGCGACGCCGAGGAAGACGCGACTTGGGAAACTGAGGACAAAATACGCGCAGCCTACCCTTATCTTTTTGAGGGTACATCCTTGATCTCTTTTTCCTTAAGTTTATACATGCTTATATCTATCTTTCTAGTACATCTCCTCGGTCCTATCCTTTATCCTTAGGTAGAAACCAATGGATGTAAACATTTATTTGAAACATGTTATGATTGATGGCTGCAAGTGGTTGCTAGTGGTTGCTCGTGGATGCATATACACACATGCATTAGGTCTTATATCGCCTCAGTCACTTTCATATTGCATATGCATATATGTGTTTGTATATGGATTGAACTTGATGTGTTATCATAAGGACGTTGCATTTGTATGAATGATTGTGCACTCATGTAGAAAGAATGATTAGGGATGATTGCATACATAATGGACTCATGACATCGACATGACGTGCATTAAGGAGGTCAACTGAATCAGTAGACTGCCTAATTTTGCATTAGATAAGGACATGTACACACATATGCATACAATCATGGAAGCATTAGAAGTCTTTTTAAGGACAATGGATGCATGTGTTTGATGGTTGTGTAGATGGACAATTGGATGGTAGGATATACGTTCTTCTCGACTCGAAGATTTCAGGGACGAAATCCTTTAAGGAGGGGAGAATGCAACTCCCCGTATTTTCTGTAATCATTATAGTAACAAATCAAAGAATACTTAATTATAAATATGAGAATTAAGAGAAACGGGTTAATCCATTGCGTTCGTCTCGGAATTCTTCTTGAGATAGAGTCCGAGTTTGCGTAAATCGGATTCCGTATGAAGGAGTTATGACCTTCAGAAGATTCAAGAATTTAAATAGATTAAAACAGTTCAAACTAAAAATCCAAAATTCAAGTTCAAACCCCGAAGCAGGCTGTGCGGGAAATTTCCCGCCCAGAAATCAGGCCGAACAGGGGGTCGACCTGGGTCACACAGGTTGACCAGGGGGTCGACCAGGGGGTCGACCTACCCCGTCGCCCAGATCCAAAAAGGAGACGATGCTGACTAGTTGCTGAGCCTTTTATGACCTATTGCTGAGTCACTAGGGCTTAGGTGGCAATTCTGGATAACTCTATATAGTCTGGACGGTTGTGATTGCTCCTAAAATAATCTAACGGTTCACATAAGATTAAACTTCTAATAAAGCAACCCTAATCCTCATACCCTAAATCACACTAATTCATTCCAAGGAGCCACCATGCTGTCAATGAACGTTCTAGCCTAGCCTCCATTTCTTCTTCAATCAGAAAGCGAGTCAAAAGCTTCGAATCAAAACTTACTTAGAGAAATTGATAGTCTTCTTCGAGGGATTGCTTTTCAAATTCAGAAAACAGATCCCAGAAAAACAAGAATTTCTTTTCTTTGTAAGTCTTGTTATTATTTAGATGTGAACGACTAAAAGTTGTGATTTGTAATAAAATGAAAACTAGAGTAATTCCTAGTTGTAAGATAATGAAAATGCTGATTTATGCCTATTCTTGTAACGATTCTATTGTATATGCTTGTGAGATTATTGTGGTTATTATGTTGATGTTAAAACAATTGTATATTATGTAAATTTGGTGACCTTTTCACGTTATGTATCATGCATGTTGTTTAGATCTACATTTGGATCTATGTTTATTGAATCATGCAAGTTGTTTAGATCTATATTTAGATCTATGTTTGTTGAACCATGCAAGTTGTTTAGATCTACGTTTAGATCTATGTTTATTGAATCATGCAAGTTGTTAGGCTAAGACATGTATTATGTGTAGATCTACATTTAGATTTATGTTTATTGAATCATGCAAGTAGTTAGGCTAAGACATGTATTATGTTTAGATCTACATTTAGATCCATGTTTACTGAATCATGCAAGTTGTTAGGCTTAGACATGTATTATGTTTAGATTCACATTTAGATCTATGAAAATTGGATCCAAGATTAAAGTTCATATTTACATGCCTTGTTAAACCTTTGTAATTCCATATGTTTAAGATTCATGATTATTGGATCCAAATTAAAGTTTACATTCACATGTCTAGTTGAACTTGTGCAATTCTATATGTTTAAGGTTTATGTTCATTTGACCCAAAATAAAAGTTTACATTTACATGCCTAGATGAATTTGGGTAATCTCATATGCTTAAAGACTCAAGTTAATGGGATCCAAAAATGCAAGTTCATTATATTATGCCATGTTTACATGACACATGTTCAGTTAGTTCCATATTATTTTATGTTGTGTGAATGGTACATGCTCCCTTCTTTCCCCTTTTGTTTATAAGTTAGGCTAAGTTACGAGCTTAACATTCTATGTGAATTTTGTGAATGTATGACGGAGGTAACGTTGGGAAAACCTTAAATTCATATTAATGGCATAATTTGGCCCATAAATATATGAATGATTAGTGGCATAAAATTGGCATAATTTATATACCTAAAAATTATGAACATGATTTAGAGAGGAATTAGGCATGACTTGAATGACAATAATTTACATATAAACACAAAAGGTAAATATGTAAATTTAGAAAAAGACGAGTATGCCTAACCCGAGGTTAGATTGAGTTACGGTGTAAGACTGCCCAGAACCGCCCGGCACATCCAGCAACTATAACAATATATATCTAATGTGAGAGGTTAGTGCATCAAATCCAAAAGAACCCAAGGTTAGACTGAGTTGCGGTGTAAAACTGCCCGGACCCGACCGACACATCCAGTAACCGCAACAATACCTGTCTAATGTGAGTGGTTGGGTCTTTAATGAACGAACTAAGCTAAGACAGGAATGGTAGGGTTAAGTTAATTAAGGCAACACTTAACCAATACAACATGTTAACTAAACTGATGGGTGGGGTTAGGTTAATATGGATACTTAACCAATTTAACATGTTGATTAGGAAACCTTAGTAATGGGGACCCATTTCAGCAGTAACCCACATAGATGTATCATGGTACCCTGAACTAGGCCAGGTGGGGCAAGATTACTGGGCTGATTATAAGCGGTCAAAACAACGGCGGGTGGTGCGTCAGTGTAGGTTCCTATGGAGTGTGGGCATGCATGTACTCCGGAGTGGAAAAAGCAGGCACTGGGCGTCAGTTATTATACACTGTGCATCTTGAATTGTGTCGGATTGCCACCATAGGATTTGATACACCCCATGGCGGGACCAGCACAGGTATCTACAATCAAGCGAGGGCCGAATGACACAAGTGGTAAGCATACATAAGTAGGAGCCAATCGATAAAAAGGGGATCATTTATCTTGAACACATGGCGCTAGTTGAAACACTGGTACGAGGGTGCAGAGAAGCTGAAATGAGTGCGATAGCATATTCAGTCTTATTATCTTATTTTTAGGGTGTTGTCCTAGATTCAGTTTATTCAAGGCATAACCCTTTTCTTGTTTACATGCTAAATAATCACTGGACTTACTAGACCCATGTCTGACCCATTTTTCTTTCGTCTTCTTTTCTTCCGTTCCCCCCTCCCCCCAGGTCCGCAGGGAGGAAACACCTCAGCTTAGTTCAGACCTTTTGCAAGCTTGAAGAGAGTAGATGTATGGCTTGGACTTTCTCTTCTTGGGCTATGGCTTTGGATACACTCTTAATAGGGATTATGCTACTTTATTATCGTTTTATGCTTCTTTATGTTTTAATCAAGACGGAGTATTTTGATGTAATGATTTGGATGTTGTTTTAAGACAGTTTGTTGTAATAACTTTGTTATGAACTACGTATGAAATAAATTTCATTTTTCCGCTTCTTATATGTCTGCCTTGTAAATTATATGTGTCTTTTACCTTCAATGCTCCACCAAAGTTAAGGCATTCCCTTTGTGAGTGACCTTAACGGAGGTAGGGTATTTCATGGGACATAGCAAACATCTGAAAATGTGTCAACAATCCCATCATACATGCGAATGTGAACTGGACTAGCTCCCATAGACTTACATGTAACATCGTTCCCCATAAGGATGGAACTTCCTTCTTTGGCATCGAAGGAAGAAAAATAATCCTTACTAGGAGTCATGTGAAATGATGCTCCAGAATCTAAAATCCAATGGTCTGCAACATCTGATACATCCACTGTCAATAGATCACTACCATCTTTCTCCATCGCGATAGATGAAGAACCATCGGTCTTCTTCTCTAAATCTGGACAGTCTCTTCTCCAATGGTCTGGTTTCTTATAATTTAGCATTCCCATCTTTAGACTTACTCTGCGAATGAGGCTTCCTAGAATTAGAACGCCCATATTATTCTTCACTTTCTTCTCTTCTTTTCCTCTCTCAACAAATAAACCTGAACTACTACTTCCTCCACTACTATCACCAACCAACTATTTCATCTAATCTCTCAACTCTTCACTAAGAAAACCTATCTTCGCATCATCTAATTTCAATGTATCTCTGCCATAAATAAGGTTGTTATCCAAACCGGTGTATCGTTCTAGGAGCGAACAGAATAAAACCATTTCTATCTATTCTTCATCAATGTTTTGAACACACGTTTCCCGGTCCTATAGGACCTATCATCCGAGGCGCCTCATTCCATCATCCACATAAGTAAAATGTTGGGCCGTGTTAAAGCCCAAACACCACTTCTAGCTAGAAAGAAACGTGCTGCTCTCCCTGTGTTCCCTTCTCCCGTTTTAGACTCTGTCGGTGTGTGAGGCTCGCGAAGTCACGCTATACACAAAGCTATGCCTAAACAGGCCGTTCTTTGATCATCAACCACAAGGCCTGCTTTTCAACAAAGCCTTGATCATATGTATCTTAGCATGCCACATTGTCAGACTCTACCATACCATTGATCATCTACCAATATATATATAACCTCTAAGCTCATACGTCTTAGAGAAGGTGTTAAGTAGAGAATAAATTCTCCACCACCGAACAGAAATATATAATCAGTAGCGTTCAACAAATATAGTAGAAAGGAATACAATGTCAGACATACAATCCATTTACAAGTCCGCTCTGGGTCTGAACGAAACAACGTGTCCGTCGATCTCCAAATGCGTTTGGACGATCATTACCAAATACCTTGCCTTGGGAGGCCAGTCCCAATTCAAGATCCATTCATCATCATCCCAACGATGTGAAAACCTTCGGTCTTCAACTGCCGCCTTCATCTTCGACTCTTGATCGTCGTGATGATTATTCAGAATGGGTTAAACCCGGTCTTTCTGAATAATTCGCATATTTTGTGATTAAAAAGCAAATATTGGAAAATCACACATTACGCCGCATTCCAACTCCGAATATTCTTTTAATAAGGTATTCATATTAAAAGACTCTCATTAATTTTATCAAAGATGAACTCTAAAAATAAAATCTTAAATCTTCTTCAAAGGATTTATTAGAACTCCAATTTTGATTTGATATCAAAAATCATTCTTACAAGGTCATTTATTTTAAGGAATAAATCTTGTCTTAAACAGGTTAAAGAACTAGTGTCCTTTAAAACACAATTCACGATAAACCCTCAAATCAATTCCTGAAATATGGAATTCCACAGAAATCAGATCAATACATAATCAATATAAAATTTCTGTATCAGACTAACAATATACATGGAATAACGGCAAAGCCTCTTAAATTCCATATATAATATCGGTCTTCTTTTACAGGAGCCCATCTTGATTATTACCAATTGAATTTCCACTTAATTCCAGTATATTAAATTGGAAAACTTGATTTTTAGAAAATGCCTTTTTAAATCTAAAAAATAGATTTATAAATTCCAAATAATAATTTCAATATAAATTGGATTAAAGGACAAATGTTGTTTAAAAACACCGTCCACGATAAATCCAACCCACAAAACATTTTATTTCAATCGTAAAATATAATTAGAAATGTTAATGGTCTTAAATAAAAGATTTGCTCTTTAAATATTTATTCACTACTATAAAACATATTTTAAAATAATCATTAAAAATTATTCTTTATATAAAAAGATTTTAAAATGCAAAATATTCTCTTTTAAGAGAAAACCTGAATCGGAATGCGACTCAACCATGTACCATATAATTAGAATTATAAGGACTTCATAAATCTCATACATATGACAATAAGCGATGAATAATCATCTAATCATCGATTCACATTCATTCACATCCAGAGTGCAAAATTCAACTGTGTGAGCAATAAAATGAAATAATAACGCTCATCGCAGCCTGTCGATCAATCGATAGACATACAATTTAATATTGGGATTTGTGTATTTCAAATTTCGTCCCAACACCCGTGTGGGGTTTCAGCCAATAACAGTTCATATAAATATACAAATAAATAATTGGTTAATGGGTTTAATCAAATTAAATTCTACTAACAAGTGATGATAATAAACATGTCATTTATTCCTAACGTCGAGTAAAAATATAATTTTACTCGAATAATTCTCATACAAATTACTAATGTCCAAAAATTCTAATTTATCTATATGACATTTGAAACACCCCACCTCCGTTAGGGTCACTCTCAAAGGGAATGCCCTAATTTTGGTGGAGGTTTATAAGTATAAGTCACAGATATACAAGACAGATATAAGAACACATATTTTTAAAACAGCGGAAAAACAACAACTTTTATTTCATAAAGAAAATACGTGTTTCAACAACATGCCATAATTGTCTTACAATACTTCAAAACATAACATCTTCATAACTGTCTTGATTACATCATTTAAAGAAGCATAAAGAAAACATAAATAAACTGCAAAAGCCCCATAGTTGTTGTCCAAAGCCATAGTCCAAAACGAAAAGATCCAAGCAATACATTCTTTCTCTTCAAGCTGGATGCGAAGGCTGGTCAAGCTGCGGTATTCCCTCCCTGTGTACCTGGGGGGGGGGAAACGGAAGAAAAGAAGACGAAAGAAAAGTAGAGTCAGACATAAAGCCTGAGTAAGTCTAGGACTATTCAGTCTATGAATAAAGAACAGGGTATGATAAGTATAAACTCGAAGTGGGAAAGCGCTATAAACTTAGTTAAGTTGTCTAGGGTCGAATATACTATCGTACCCCATATCAATCTCTGAACCCATATAAACTAGTTTCCAACTGGCACCCCATAATCTGGGTGAAGTGATCCATTTCATGATGATCGGCTCCTACTCGCATAGTTACATGTGTCTTACGGCCCCCGATGTTGTAGTTACCTGTGCTGGTCCCACCATGGGGTGTATCAAGTCCCATGGTGGCGGCCCGACACAATCCTAGAATGCACAGGTATGCTACTGGTGCCCAGTGCCTTATTTTTCTGCGCCGGAGTGTGTGCACGCCCGCACCCCGTTAGAACCTACACTGCTGCACCACCGCCGTCGATTTGACCTCTTACAATCAGCCCAGTAATCGTGCCCCACCCTGCCTAGTTTCAGGGTATCATGATACACCTTATAGGGTTACTGCTGAAAAGGGTCCCCCCGCTACTAGGTTTTCTATTTCTTGCCAACATGCTAAGTTGGTTAAGTGTTTTATAAACTTAACCCCCACATCAGTCTGTTTAGTTTAGCATGTTCCATTTTGATTAAGTCTTTAGTTCACTTAATCCTAACCATCCTGACTCGGCCTTAATTGTCTTATTAAAGCCTTGACCTCTCACATTAGACAGGTATTGTTGTGGCTGCCTGTTGTCGGTTGGTTCCGGGCAGTCTTACGCCACAACTCAGTCTAACCTCGGGTCCTTATTGGGCTCCATATTTAACCACCCACATTGGATAGGTATTGTTGTGACTACTGGACAGCCGGGCGGTTCCGGGCAGGTTTACATCACAACTCAATCCAACCTCGGGTTAAACATATTGTATTTTCTACATTTACATATTTTGTCTTTCTTCTTTACTTTCTTATATGTAAATATTTGCGGCCCATTATTAAAAATCAATGGTGTAAAGGTTACACCAATCATGGGCCCAACCCATTCCTGAATTTGGGCCCCTTTACTTTATCTTTTCATTTATTAATAAATTTAACCCAACGTTATTTTCCCCCGTTTAATACGTCCGTTTATTATATATATGTTGGGCTTAGCCTTTTTAAGCCCAACCTAGCCATGCGAAAAAGGGGAGGCTTAAAGCGTGATTACATACACAAAAAGGGGAATGTGAACGCATGAACTTGCAACGTAACGTTGGAACTACAAAATAGAAACTGGTGTACTTGCATAGTAGTAACATATACTTTGGTCATAAAGCATAAGTGACATGAATCAAACCATGTAAACTTGTAGTTAAGTTAAGAATATCACTATTGACACATAGGCTTAACTACAACATAAACCTATATTTTATTTAGGCATAATGTCAAACATAAGCAAATCATGTTTATAAGATTTCTACATGTTTACAAAGGTGCTTACTTTTGTGACTAATACAAAAGTATAATTCAACTAGAATTAATCCAACTTAATCATGATTCTAAATCTATTCACATAACCATGGCACACATATACTAATGGCATAAATATTTCTAACATGAAATCATGATTTTTACTTTAGTCATGCAAACTTGCAAATGGGATTTTGAATCTAACCTAGCTATGTACCACATGTGTCATCATATAATTCTTGTTAACAATATAGACCTAACATGTTTTTCAATTATGAAAAATATCAATCATAGCCTAGTCATATTCATAAGTTCGCAAAGAGATTTTCTAGTACAAAAGTATGGCTTAATACATAGATCATGATGCCAAATTTTTAACATAATTTCATATGAATTATAATAACCCAAATTTGTTCCAATTACACACAAAATGATTTTTGTACAAAAATACACATTATGATGGCATAGTAGCAAAACCACAAACTTGCATGAATTTCAATTAAAGAACTACATACATGTAGCTTCAACATGAATTACGAACTTTGCGAATATCCAAACGTATACTTGGATAAAACTACCGCAAACATGTAGTTTTTATAATGAATAACATACTTTGCGAATATCCAATCGTTATACAATATTCCAAATCGATAAGAATCATAGTAACGCACAAATATGAATTACTTATCACCACAAATCAAGTGTACAAACCAACACAGTTATTTATTCATACCAAAATAATACTCTACTTACAATCGTGTGGCGAATTCTCCAATTCAGGAATTTGGAGATGCGACTCCTTGTTGATTTGATTTGTTTAAGTTGCTTTATGCTTTAGAATTTGCCTCCTAATCTTCTCTCAAATTGGTGGCTACTCCTAGTCGCTCCTCTGCAGCATGATGGCCTCGTTCTTATTTTTGAATGAATAGATTAGGTAGAGTCTAGGGTCATTTTTATAGAGTTTATGAACTGATTAGGACCATCGATGTTGCTTGGATTGATCGTAGCCATTCATTCGAAAGAGAGACCAATTAGAGCCTGCCACCTAGCCCTAATGACAAAGCAAGCTTCTGAAAATCGACCAAACACAGACCTGGCCAGCCAGGACTTGACCAGACCTGACCAGCAGGTCATTTTTGACCTGGGCGCACTTGGCAGGTGCGCCATGTCAAAAATGTACTGGCGCACTTCACAAGTGCGCCAGTGCATTTTTGTTCTGGCGCACTTCCCAAGTGCGCCAGTGCATTCTGACCCGTTTTCCGGTTTTTCGCCCAACTTCGTTCGTCCATAACTTCTTCATACGTTATCCGTTTTACGCAAACTCAGACTCTATCTCAAGCAGAATTCCGAGACGAACGCAATGGCGTATCCCGTTTCCCTTAATTCTTTGATTTAAAATTAGTTATACTTTAATTTATGAATTTCACAGTTATAGAATACACGGGGTGTTACATTCTCCCCCACTTAAAAAGGATTTCGTCCCCGAAATCTTCAAGTTCAGGAAGAATGAACATCCTAGCATCAAACATCCATCTACTCATCCATCAAACACGAGCATCCATTGTCCTTAAAAGACTTCTAATGCTTCATGATCATATGCGAAGTGTGTGTGTACATGTACTTATCTAATGCAAAATCAGGCGATCTACTGATTCAGTTGACCTCCTTAATGCGAATTATGTAAGTGCTATGAATCCATTATGAATGCAAATCCCCCTATTCATGATTCTACATGAGTGCACAATCATTCATACACATGCAACATCCATATGACAACACATTAAAGTTCAACCATATACGAATGCAAACATATATGCATATGCAATATGAAGTGACTGAGCCGATCTAAAACCTAGATTGTGTGTGTATATGCAACCACGAGCAACCACTAGCAATCACTTGCAACCATCATCCATAACATATTTCAATTACATGTTTTCATCCAAAGAGTTTCTACCTAAAAGATAGGGTCGAGGAGATATACCTAAAAAAAGATAGATAAAAGCGCAACTTAAGGAAAAAGAAAGATCAAGGATGTACCCTCGAAAAGAAAAGGGTAGGCAGTGCGTATTCTAGCTTCAGTTTCCCAAGTCGCGTCTCCCTCGGCGTCGCTCCACTGAACTTTGACGAGCTTGACTTCGCGGTTGCGTAGCTTCTTCACTTCCGTTCCTAATATGCGGGTTAAAACTTTCCTCACGGTTGCTTCGCGCTCCACTTCAGCTTCTTCTAGGATATCTGGCTTTACCACTTCAGCAGACTCATGTAGACATTTTCGGAGAAGTGAAACGTGAAAGACGTTGTGAACTCCGGCCAATTTTTCGGGTAGCTCTAATCTATAGGTCATTTTCCAAATTTTCTCAATGATAGGAAATGGTCCTACCTAAAGGTATAGTCGAATGATAGAAGCAAGTAAAAACTTTGTGCCCATTAGGCAATGTCAAAACTGGAAATCTATGCCACATATATATTGATTAGGAGAAGAACTCTCTAAGCATCAGCCCCGAAGACCGAAATCAACATCAGACTGACACCCAAAGAATTACTCAACCCAACCACCATATATGATTCTAGGAAACTAAGCATGATGGACTCCTTTTAGGTCACAAGGGAGTCCCTTCCTAAGACCAACCCGTTTCTTATTAAACCCAAAAAGTTTGGTCAATCCAACGAACACCCTCAAGCCCCAACATGTGTTACTAACAGATGAGTCATACTCCCTATGGGGTTTGCAATAGAAATTGGATTAAGAATAGGACCGAGAGGATATACACAAAAGATAGCATGCAAGTGAGCTTTACAGGAAGAGAGGGATCAAGGATATACTCTTAAGAAGAGATATGATGCACGAATCTAGTCTTCAATCTTCTAAGTCGCATTTCCTTGAGCTTAACTCCATTATGCTTTGTCCGTCTTTAACTTCACAATTTCGTAGCTTCTTAATTCTTGTTTCCAAAATATGAGTTGGAACCTTTTTCACTGTTGCCTCTCGTTCCACTTTCAATTATTCTCCTTCTAGTATACTTGGCTCAAGCATAACTGCGTACTCATGGTTCCATGCAAGCTCTCCAAAATTCATTAGTGAATCTTGGATCTTGTTCACTTACTAGAAGGTATTCCACATAGATGAATTATCTTTTGGAAATAAATGCCAACCATGTTGCCAAATGTACTTACTAAAGTGATTCTCCACAACTCATTCATAAGCGAAATGAACCTTCTGCCTTAGTGGCGAACACTACTGGAGCGCCCCATTCTGAAATGCTCCTCCTAATGAACCCCTTTTCTAGAAGCTCTTTAATCTGTTTACTGAGCCCTTTCCTTTCCCGGGCAATGCAACGGGCTTTGCATTATCTACAAGATATATATGGAAGTATATTTCCCGCTTCGGAGGCAAGCCCTTCACCTCTTCGAAGACATCCGGATATTCCCGGACCATTCTAACCGATTGCAAAATTTTCTAACGATTCAAGATAACTAAGCATAACCGCATACGAGGGATTACAAGAAATTTCCAAAGTATTACCGAGCTGGGTTAGGAGCCTAACAACCCTTTTCTCACAATCAAGGATGGACCTATTACTGGATAGCCAATCCATGCCCAAAACCAAACCATATCCCGAAAAGCCCAAAATAAAGGCACTACATTTAAATTCTACACTTAGAATAGAAATTTTCTATCCCACACAGATCATAGACAAATGAGCTGGGCCCCCAATTGGGTTTGAAACAATTAAGGGGTCCTCTACCATACTAGTTTTTAGGTGCAGAGATTCTACTAAAGCAGACGAGATAAAGGAGTGTGATGCGCCAGAATCAAATAAAGTGCGAACGGGGTGATCATAAAGATAAACTACACTTTCTACAGAAGTATTTATACCTCGCTGTTGCAAAGGTGGCGCTTCTAGCACATGAACCTGTGCCCCTGAGGTGGATCCAGCCCTCTGCCCCTGTCATCGTTTCTTTGGGCAGTCCTTAGCCCTGTGGTCTGTCTCACCGCAAGAAAAGCACCCACCATTCTCCTTGGCCTTCTTTTTCCGGCAATCTTTCACTAAGTGCCCCATTTTGCCACAGAATTTACACTTCCTCTTCTCTCGGGACTTGTTGTCTTTCCCGCCCTTCTCAAAGTCTGTCTTCTCATGGCAGTCTTTGCTGATGTGTCCAGTCTCCCCACAATGAAAACATTCTCCTTGCTTTCTTTTCCTCTTTCTACAATCCTTGGCTATGTGCCCCTCCATACCACAAAAATTGCATTTCCTTTTTTCTCGTTTCTTATTATTACTGTTACGATCCTTTCTTGTTTGACTATTATTCGTCTTCCCACTCTGGGACTCTTCCACTTGCTGGTTCACGTGGAGAAGGAGGAGTGAAAGCGTCAGCAGCTGGGGAGTAAGGTCTCCAGACATGCTGAAACAGAAAGGATAGATTCAAAACGAAGGATAGAAGATAGTACCAATGGCTTTGGGGGGGGACTTTGCCTTTTTAAAATAAAATAATATTTTTCTTTTTAAAAATGCTTCTTTAAATTTCCTTTTTGAAAATAAATTTTCAAAACTTTTTATCTTATCTGGTAAACCTATGCTCTGATACCAAGTGAAACACCCCACCTCCGTTAGGGTCACTCTCAAAGGGAATGCCCTAATTTTGGTAGAGGTTTATAAGTATAAGTCACAGATATACAAGACAGATATAAGAACACATATTTTTAAAACAGCGGAAAAACAACAACTTTTATTTCATAAAGAAAATACGTGTTTCAACAACATGCCATAATTGTCTTACAATACTTCAAAACATAACATCTTCATAACTGTCTTGATTACATCATTTAAAGAAGCATAAAGAAAACATAAATAAACTGCAAAAGCCCCATAGTTGTTGTCCAAAGCCATAGTCCAAAACGAAAAGATCCAAGCAATACATTCTTTCTCTTCAAGCTGGATGCGAAGGCTGGTCAAGCTGCGGTATTCCCTCCCTGTGTACCTGGGGGGGGGGGGGAACGGAAGAAAAGAAGACGAAAGAAAAGTAGAGTCAGACATAAAGCCTGAGTAAGTCTAGGACTATTCAGTCTATGAATAAAGAACTGGGTATGATAAGTATAAACTCGAAGTGGGAAAGCGCTATAAACTTAGTTAAGTTGTCTAGGGTCGAATATACTATCGTACCCCATATCAATCTCTGAACCCATATAAACTAGTTTCCAACTGGCACCCCATAATCTGGGTGAAGTGATCCATTTCATGATGATCGGCTCCTACTCGCATAGTTACATGTGTCCTACGGCCCCCGATGTTGTAGTTACCTGTGCTGGTCCCACCATGGGGTGTATCAAGTCCCATGGTGGCGGCCCGACACAATCCTAGAATGCACAGGTATGCTACTGGTGCCCAGTGCCTTATTTTTCTGCGCTGGAGTGTGTGCACGCCCGCACCCCGTTAGAACCTACACTGCTGCACCACCGCCGTCGATTTGACCTCTTACAATCAGCCCAGAAATCGTGCCCCACCCTGCCTAGTTTCAGGGTATCATGATACACCTTATAGGGTTACTGCTGAAAAGGGTCCCCCCGCTACTAGGTTTTCTATTTCTAGCCAACATGCTAAGTTGGTTAAGTGTTTTATAAACCTAACCCCCACATCAGTCTGTTTAGTTTAGCATGTTCCATTTTGATTAAGTCTTTAGTTCACTTAATCCTAACCATCCTGACTCAGCCTTAATTGTCTTATTAAAGCCTTGACCTCTCACATTAGACAGGTATTGTTGTGGCTGCCTGTTGCCGGTTGGTTCCGGGCAGTCTTACGCCACAACTCAGTCTAACCTCGGGTCCTTATTGGGCTCCATGTTTAACCACCCACATTGGATAGGTATTGTTGTGACTACTGGACAGCCGGGCGGTTCCGGGCAGGTTTACATCACAACTCAATCCAACCTCGGGTTAAACAAATCGTATTTTCTACATTTACATATTTTGTCTTTCTTCTTTACTTTCTTATATGTAAATATTTGCGGCCCATTATTAAAAATCAATGGTGTAAAGGTTACACCAATCATGGGCCCAACCCATTCCTGAATTTGGGCCCCTTTACTTTATCTTTTCATTTATTAATAAATTTAACCCAACGTTATTTTCCCCCGTTTAATACGTCCGTTTATTATATATATGTTGGGCTTAGCCTTTTTAAGCCCAACCTAGCCATGCGAAAAAGGGGAGGCTTAAAGCGTGATTACATACACAAAAAGGGGAATGTGAACGCATGAACTTGCAACGTAACGTTGGAACTACAAAATAGAAACTGGTGTACTTGCATAGTAGTAACATATACTTTGGTCATAAAGCATAAGTGACATGAATCAAACCATGTAAACTTGTAGTTAAGTTAAGAATATCACTATTGACACATAGGCTTAACTACAACATAAACCTATATTTTATTTAGGCATAATGTCAAACATAAGCAAATCATGTTTATAAGATTTCTACATGTTTACAAAGGTGCTTACTTTTGTGACTAATACAAAAGTATAATTCAACAAGAATTAATCCAACTTAATCATGATTCTAAATCTATTCACATAACCATGGCACACATATACTAATGGCATAAATATTTCTAACATGAAATCATGATTTTTACTTTAGTCATGCAAACTTGCAAATGGGATTTTGAATCTAACCTAGCTATGTACCACATGTGTCATCATATAATTCTTGTTAACAATATAGACCTAACATGTTTTTCAATTATGCAAAATATCAATCATAGCCTAGTCATATTCATAAGTTCGCAAAGAGATTTTCTAGTACAAAAGTATGGCTTAATACATAGATCATGATGCCAAATTTTTAACATAATTTCATATGAATTATAATAACCCAAATTTGTTCCAATTACACACAAAATGATTTTTGTACAAAAATACACATTATGATGGCATAGTAGCAAAACCACAAACTTGCATGAATTTCAATTAAAGAACTACATACATGTAGCTTCAACATGAATTACAAACTTTGCGAATATCCAAACGTATACTTGCATAAAACTACCGCAAACATGTAGTTTTTATAATGAATAACATACTTTGCGAATATCCAATCGTTATACAATATTCCAAATCGATAAGAATCATAGTAACGCACAAATATGAATTACTTATCACCACAAATCAAGTGTACAAACCAACACAGTTATTTATTCATACCAAAATAATACTCTACTTACAATCGTGTGGCGAATTCTCCAATTCAGGAATTTGGAGATGCGACTCCTTGTTGATTTGATTTGTTTAAGTTGCTTTATGCTTTAGAATTTGCCTCCTAATCTTCTCTCAAATTGGTGGCTACTCCTAGTCGCTCCTCTACAGCATGATGGCCTCGTTCTTATTTGTGAATGAATAGATTAGGTAGAGTCTAGGGTCATTTTTATAGAGTTTATGAACTGATTAGGACCATCGATGTTGCTTGGATTGATCGTAGCCATTCATTCGAAAGAGAGACCAATTAGAGCCTGCCACCTAGCCCTAATGACAAAGCAAGCTTCTGAAAATCGACCAAACACAGACCTGGCCAGCCAGGACTTGACCAGACCTGACCAGCAGGTCATTTTTGACCTGGGCGCACTTGGCAGGTGCGCCAGGTCAAAAATGTACTGGTGCACTTCACAAGTGCGCCAGTGCATTTTTGTTCTGGCGCACTTCCCAAGTGCGCCAGTGCATTCTGACCCGTTTTCCGGTTTTTCGCCCATATCCGTTTTACGCAAACTCAGACTCTATCTCAAGCAGAATTCCGAGACGAACGCAATGGCGTATCCCGTTTCCCTTAATTCTTTGATTTAAAATTAGTTATACTTTAATTTATGAATTTCACAGTTATAGAATACACGGGGTGTTACAACATTATTTCAACCAACTGATTCAAAAGAGGTCATTTTCATTTTGTCAACAATTCTAGTTTAACAAAATGGGTAAATACAATATTTCAACTCTTTTATTTTTATTGCATACTAAATGTCAACAAAAGTAATACTTTTTAATTTACACCTTTTATTTGTGTAAATAATAGCAATAAAAATGTGGTTTCTAAATCTTTCCTTTTTATTGTGTATAAAATGACAATAAAATATTACCCTTTACTTTACCATTTTCATTATAAATAAAATGACAACAAAAGTGTCCCTCTTAAATTCTAACATTATTTCATTTCAACTAATTGAAAAATAAAAATAAAATTCTTCATTCCAATTCTAAACTTTGAAAATGATTTAAAATAAAAATGAAATCTTTTATTTACAATTAAATTGTAAATAATAAGGTAACCCTTTTATTTACATCTAGAATGTAAATAAAATATAACTTGTCACTCAAAGTATTTATTTACATTTAAATATAAATAAACATAAAAACTCTTTTAATCCTTGTTTTATTTGTATTTTAATATGGGCCAGACCTCTCACATTAGGCCTGCAACATGTGGATGCTGGATAGGCCGGTCGGTTCCGGGCAGACTTATCCCACACGTCAGCTTAACCTCGTGTCTTGGCCCAATTTGCACTTGGACCTCTCACATTAGGCCCAACATTTGTGGCTGCTGGATATGCCAATCGGGTCCGGGCAGACTTCCACCACAAATGTGACCTAACCTCGTGTCTAAGTACAATTTTAATTAACCATTATAATTGTTCCATTTAAAAGTATTATTTTAAAATGTTTCTCATTTCAAAGTATCTTAATTTTGGAATATTTTCATAGGGTGGAAATTCTTACTTTATTTACATTAACAAAAATGTAAACTCTTCCTACGGTGAAAAATTATTATATATATTTACATTCACAAATATGCAAACTTTACATAAGGTGAATATCTTATTTATTTACATTAATAAAAATGTAAACTTTACATACGGTGAAATTTCTATTTATTTACATTCGGTGAAATTTCTATTTAACACATCTAAATAATGGTAAAATTCATTCTTTTCCAATTCAACACATATGTTCTATATTTTAACCCAAACGTCATTAAGTATTAATTCAATTTACTTAATCCTACCAATCCGGACTTAGCCTTAATTGTCTTATTAAAGCCTCGACCTCTCACATTAGACAGATATTGTTGTGGCTGCCTATTGCCGATTGGGTCCGGGCAGTCTTACGCCACAACTCAGTCTAACCTCGGGTCTTTATTGGGCTCCGTGTTTAACCACCCACATTGGATAGGTATTGTTGTGACCACTGGACAGCCAGGCGGTTCCGGGCAGGTTTACATCACAACTCAATCCAACCTCGGGTTAAACGCATCGTATTTTCTAAATTTACATATTTTGTCTCTTTTCTTTTTTTATGTAAATATTTGCGGCCCATTATTCAAATTCATCTTTATTGGGTAAAATTAATTTACATCACTTAATTGTTTTTCAAGGTCGTTGGCATGCGTCAAACATTCCAACACATATGTTCTATATTTTAACCCAAACATCATTACCCCCGTTTTATACGTTCGCTACAATACAACATATGTTGGGTTTAACATTTAAACCCAACTTAGCCACATGAAAAAGGGGAGGCTTAGAACATGGTGTTTATATATTCCAAGTAACATAAAAAGGGGAGTGTGAACGCATGAACTTGCAACATAGCGAACTAATTAACATAAATTTGGCACTTGTGAACTTGCATTGTAATAGCATATAATCATGGCATAAACATACCTAAACATGAAATCATGGTTTTTGATCTATTCATATAATCATGGCATAAATATACCTAAACATGAAATCATGGTTTTTGATCTATAATCATGACATAAATATACCTAAACATGAAATCATGGTTTTTAATCTATTCATGCAAACTTGAAATTGGAATGTAAATCTAACTTAGCTATGTGTCACATATATTATCATATGATTTTGATAACAACATAGGCCTACAACATGTTTTTCAATTAGGCATAACACCAAACATAGTTTAGTCATGTTCATAGAGTCAACACAAGTTCACAAATATGCTTACTTTTGTCTCTAATACAAAAGTATGGTTTTACACTTGAATCATGATGCCAATTCCAACATAAATTCACATAAGTCATAATACCCAAATGGATCCAACTACACTAAAAGTGATTATAATATATATTATGTTGGCATAATAGTGAATCATATACTTGCGTGAATCTCAAATAAACTACCACAAACATGTAGTTGTTAACTTTCAACATGAATCACATACTTGCAAATATCCAATCGTTATACCACAACATCCCAAATCTTTTAGAATCAAAACAACATACAAATATGAATTATTATCACCACAAATCAAATACAATTCTATTTCTCATTTTACACAAATCAAAACACAATTATTTATTCACATCGGAATAGCACTCTACTTACAACGTATGACGAATCTTCAATTCAGGAATCTGAATTCTGAATTTGGAGATGCTATCCTTTGTTGTAGGCGTTGTTTTGATTTAGTTGTCGTTGCTTTAAGCTTTTGAATTGTCTCCTAATCGTCTCTCAATTTTTTACGGCTATTTCTAGTCCTTTCTCAGCAGCATGACGGTCTCATCTTCATTTTTGTTTGTGTGAATTAGGTGGAGTCTTAGGTCCTTTTTATAGAGTTTGTGAATTGATTAGGACCATCGATGGAGCTTGGTTTAATAATAGCCGTTCGTTTGAAGGAGAGACCAATCAGGAGCTGACACCTAGCCCTAGTGACAAGGCTAGGCTCAGGAATTTGGCCAAGCACAGACCAGGCCAGAAAACACAAGCAGGTGCACCAGGCCAAAATGGCCCGACCGGGGAGGTCGACCCCCAGGTCGACTCTAGAGTCGACCTGGCCTGGGGTAGGTCGACCCCCAGGTCGACTCCCAGGTCGACCTGGCCTGGCAGGTCGACCTGGTGGGTTGGGCGGGAACTTTTCCCGCCTACTCTGATTGGGCTGAAATTGAAATCTGTTTTCGAAATTTGAATTTTCTGAAACTTCATCGGGCCATAATTGGGTCATACGGACTCCGATTTACAAAATTTCGGACTCTATTTCACGTATTTTTCCGAGACGAACGCAATGGCACAGCCCGTTTCCCTTGACTCAGATTTTAAAATTTATTTATGCCTTGATTTATGATTATAGCATGTTATTAAAATTCGGGTTGTTACATTCTCCCCACCTTAAAGGATTTCGTCCCCGAAATCACCAAGTTAGGAAGAACGTATCCTACCATCCATCATCCATCTACTCAAAAGATCATCCACAAGTAATCATTGTCCTTAAAAGATTTCTAATGTTGTATGAACATATGCAAAAGTGTGTGTATATGCACATATCTAATGCGAAGATCAGGCGGTTACTGATTCAGTAAACCTCCTTGATGCAAAATATGTTTGTGTCATGAATCCATTATGTATGCAAATTTTCCTATTCATGATTCTACATGAGTGCACAATCGTTCATATATAAATGCAACATCCATATGACAACACATTAAACTTCAACCATGTACGAATATAAATACATATATGCATATGCAGTATGAAGTTACTGAGCCGATCTAAAACCTAGATTGTGTGTGTATATGCAACCACGAGCTACCATTAGCAATCACTTGCAACCACGTGCAACCATCATCCATAACATGTTCCAATTACATGTTTTCATCCAAAGGGTTTCTTCCTAAAAGATAAGGTCGAGGAGATATACCTAAAAAGATAGATAAAAGCGCAACTTAAGGAAAAAGATCAAAGATGTACCCTCGAAAAGAAAAGGGTAGGCTGCGCGTATTCTAGCTTCAGTTTCCCAAGTTGCGTCTCCCTCAGCGTCGCTCCACTGAACTTTGACGAGCTTGACTTCGCGGTTGCGTAGCTTCTTCACTTCCGTTCCTAATATGCGGATTGGAACTTTCCTCACGGTTGCTTCGCGTTCCACTTCAGCTTCTTCTAGAATATTTGGCTCTACCACTTCAGCAGATTCATATAGACATTTTCGGAGGTGCGAAACGTGGAAGACGTTGTGAACTCCGACCAGCTTTTCGGGTAGCTCTAATCTATAGGCCATTTTCCCAATTTTCTCGATAATAGGAAATGGTCCTACGAACCTTGGTGCTAGCTTTCCTGTGGTTCCAAAATGAACAACGTTCCTTAGCGGAGATACCTTAAGAAAAACTCTGTCCCCAACCTCAAATTCAAGGTCGGTCCTCCTCTTGTCGGCGTAGGATTTCTGTCTGTCTTGGGCTGTCTTCATCCTTCTTCGTATCAAGTCTACTTTCTCTGAAGTCTCTCGGATCATATCTGGCCCAAGTATGAGCTTATCAGTAGACTCCCACCAACAAGAGGGCGATCGGCACGGTCTTCCATATAAAGCTTCGAAGGGCGCCATTCCGATGGTGGCTTGGTAGCTGTTGTTGTAGGCAAATTCCACCAAAGGAAGATGGTCTTCCCGCGTCCCTCCGAAGTCAAGGACGCGCAGTCTTAAAAGGTCCTCCAAAACTCTGTTCACTCTTTCCGTCTGGCCGTCGGTTTGGGGATGATAGGCTGTGCTTAAGCATAACTGTGTGCCTACCGCTTCTTGCAGACTCCGCCAAAACTCACTTGTGAAGATAGGGTCTCGGTCACTAACAATGCTGGAGGGTATTCCATGGAGTCGAACAATTTCCTTGAGGTAAAGAGAAGCTAGGGATGAGGCAGTTCTTTTACTCTTGACAGGTAAAAAGTGGGCGCTTTTAGTAAGCCTATCCACTATTACCCAAATGCTAGTGTTGCCTCTTCTAGACCTAGGCAGCCCATCAATGAAGTCCATTGAGATGCTATCCCACTTCCACTGTGGGACCTCTAGAGGATGGAGCAGACCGGCAGGCTTTTTCTGTTCCGCCTTAACCTGCTGGCACACCATACACTTAGAAACGAAATCTGCCACGTCCTTCTTCATGCCGTTCCGAAAGAAAGTTCTCTTTATGTCCTTGTACATTTTATCTCCGCCTGGGTGTATCGTCATCTTGGAGTGATGTGCTTCCTCGAGAACCTTCTTCACTAAATCCCTTGTTTGTGGGACGCAGAGTCTTCTGTCTCGCCTTAGCCAACCCTTATCGTTGATGGAGTATCTGCTGAGGTGACTTGAAGTCTCACCCCTAATTAGCCTATCAATTGTCTCCACAAGCTGAGGGTCTTCGCGTTGTGCTGTCCCTATTGAGTCCACTAAAGTCGGGTGTACTTCGAGAGATGCTAGCAAGCCCGGTAAAAAATCGGAGGAGGGCCTAAAGTCAAAGCTGGCTATAAACTCTATGCTTTGCCTCTCAACAAACAGCGGGTTTAGGGTCAGTTTCTTTCGGCTCAACGCATCTGCCACTACGTTGCCTTTGCCCGGAGTGTAGGAGATCTCGAAATCGTACGAGGCAAGAAACTCCATCCTTCTCTGTTGCCTCAAGTTAAGATCTTTCTACGATAAAAGATATTTTAACGATTTATGGTCAGTGTAAAGTTCGAACTTCTCACCTAGGAGATAGTGTCGCCAAGACTTGAGTGCAAAGATGATGGCAGCTAACTCAAGATCGTGGGTCGGGTAGTTCTTTTCGTGCACTTTCAACTGTCTTCCGCCATAAGCTACTACCCTTCCTTCTTGCATTAAGACAGTGCCTAGTCCTGTCCCACATGCATCTGTATAAACTGTGAACATCTTGCTTCCATCTGGCAACGTCAGAACTGGGGCTGTTGTAAGAGCCCTTTTTAGTCGTTGGAAAGCAAACTCGCAATCCAAGTCCCAATTGAACACTAGATTCTTCTTTGTCAGCCTTGTGAGCGGAGCTGAGATTTTCGCAAAATCCCTTATCAATTTTCGGTAGAAACCTGCTAGTCCTAGAAAACTTCGGACCTCAGTTGTATTCCTTGGTGTCTTCCAATCCTGTACCGCTACTACCTTAGCAGGGTCCACAGCTAACCCTTCTTTGGATACTATGTGCCCAAGGAACCTCACTTCTTCTCTCCAAAAGTGGCATTTGGAGAATTTGGCTTTTAGCTGATGGACTCGCAGAGTTTCCATGATTGCCCTTAAGTGCTGAGCATGCTCTTCTTCACTCTTTGAGAAGAACAAGATATCGTCTACGAAGACCACTATGGACTTATTAAGGAAATCTCTGAACACCCTACTCATCAGGTCCACGAAGTAAGCGGGTGCGTTTGTCAAGCCAAAAGGCATGACAAGCCATTCAAAGAAGCTGTCTGGGGTTCTGAATGCCATTTTATCGATGCTATCTTCAGCCACCCTTAGTTGATGAAAACCGGTCGCCAAATCGAGTTGGGAGAAAACAGACGCTCCTACAAGCTGATCAAACAGATCGTCAGTTCTGGGGAGAGGGTGCCTATTCTTTTTCGTTAGCTTGTTGAGCTCCCTATAATCAACACACAGACAGAGTGAACCATCCGCCTTTGTAGCGAACACCACTGGAGCGCCCCATTCTGAAATACTCCTCCTAATGAACCCCTTCTCTAGAAGCTCTTTAATCTGTTTACTGAGCTCTTCCCTTTCCCGTGGAGCCATGTGTCTAACGGACAACGCAACGGGCTTTGCATTATCTACAAGATATATGCGGAAGTCTATCTCCCGCTTCGGAGGTAAGCCCTTCATCTCTTCGAAGACATCCGGATATTCCCGGACCACTCTAACCGAGTGCAAACTTTCAACAGAAGCATCTAGCGATTCAAGATAACTAAGCATAACCGCATACGAGGGATTACAAGTAATTTCCAGAGTGTTACCGAGTTGGGTCAGAAGCCTAACCACCCTTTTCTCACAATCCAGGATGGCACCATTACTGGATAGCCAATCCATGCCCAAAATCAAACCATATCCAGAGAAGCCCAAAACAAAGGCACTACATCTAAATTCTACGCTTAGAATAGAAATTTTCAATCCCACACAGATCATAGACAAATGAGCTGGGCCCCCAATTGGGTTTGAAACAATTAAGGGGTCCTCTACCATACTAGTTTCTAGGTGCAGAGATTCTACTAAAATAGATGAGATAAAGGAGTGTGATGCACCAGAATCAAATAAAGTGCGAATTGGGTGATCATAAAGATAAACTACACTTTCTGCAGAAGTATTTATACCTCGCTGTTGCAGAGGTGGCGCTTCTAGCACATGAACCTGTGCCCCCGAGGTTGATCCAGCCCTCTGCCCCTGCCCTCGTTTCTTTGGGAAATCCTTAGCCATATGGCTTGTTTCATCGCAAGAAAAGCACCCACCATTCATCTTGGCCTTCTTTTTCCGGCAATCTTTCACCAAGTGCCCCACTTTGCCACAGAAATTACACTTCCTCTTCTCTTTGTTGTCTTTCCCGCCCTTCTTAAAGTCTGTCTTCTTAGGCTGTAAACCCTCTTTATTCCCTTGAGAGCTTTCTGCCTTTGTCTCCTTCTTGCCCTTATCCTCTTCGTTCAGCAATGCCATCTGCACCAACCTTTCATACGTAGCCCCCATGGGTATATGGGTCATGGCCAAACTATGTAATGGCTCATTCAATCCTTTGACAAAGCGGAGAGCCTTCTTGTGCGGAGTGTTGACTAGGTCCAGTCCGAACCTAGCCAGTTGATCGAACTGATTAGCATACTCTTTGACTGTCATATTCCCTTGCTTAAGAAATAAGAATTTTTCCAACTGAAGACTCCTTTCAGCTTCTGAGAGAAATTTAGCCTCAAACCTTGCCCTAAAGTCCTCCCATGTTTCCACTGGTCTTTCTGCATTGGTGACTTCCCACCAGTAGGAAGCCTCGCCTTTAGGTAGCCATACTGCCAGTTGTACCTTCTGCCTATCTTCTACCTCAAAGATGACGAATAAGTCCTCGGTTTCCTTCAGCCAATTCCTGGCTGCCACGAAGGACTCGGTTCCATGAAAGTCCTTTCCTCCCATAGCTTTGAAATCTTTACATATCTTAGCAAAAGTATTTCCCCGCGGAGGAGGTGGAGGAAGAGGTGCTGCTGCAGCTGGATGATTTCCTGCAGCTGGGGGAGGAGGAACAGTGGGACCTAGCTGATTGGCCCTTGCTTCTAAGAATCGTCTAAACCAACTAGGTATTGGTACACCCTCTGGAAAGTTAAGTTCTTCGAACATGCTGAAACAAAAAGGATAGATTCAAAACGAAGGATAAAAGATAGTACCTATGGCTTTGGGGGACTTTGCCTTTTTAAAATAAAATAACATTTTATCTTTAAAAATGCTTCTTTACATTTTCTTTTGAAAATAAATTTTCAAAACTTTTTATCATATCTGGTAAACCTATGCTCTGATACCAAGTGAAACACCCCACCTCCGTTAGGGTCACTCTCAAAGGGAATGCCCTAATTTTGGTGGAGGTTTATAAGTATAAGTCACAGATACACAAGACAGATATAAAAACACATATTTTTGAACAGCGGAAAACAAAAGCAACTTTTATTTCATTAAAATACGTGTTACTCAAACCATGCCATAATTTGTCTTACAATACTTCCAAAAACATAACATCTTCATAACTGTCTTGATTACATTATTTAAAGAAGCATAAAAACATAAGTAAACTGCATACGTCCCATAATTACTGTCCAAAGCCATAGTCCAAAACGAAAAAGATCCAAGCAATACATTCTTTCTCTTCAAGCTGGATGTGAAAACTGGTCAAGCTGCGGTATTCCCTCCCTGTGGACCTGGGGGGGGAACGAAAGAAAAGTAGTGTCAGACATAAAGCCTGAGTAAGTCTAGGACTATTCAGTCTATGAATAAAGAATTGGGCATGATAAGTATAAACTGGAAATAGGAAAGCACTATAAACTAGGTTAAGTTGTCTAGAATCAAATGTACTATCGTACCCCATATTAATCTCTGCATCCATATAAACTAGTTCCCAACAGGCACCCCATAATCAGGGTGAAGTGATTCGTTTCTAAAGATCGGCTCCTACTCGCATAGTTACATGTGTCTTATGGCCCCCAATGTTGTAGTTACCTATGCTGGTCCCACCATGGGGTGTATCAAGTCCCATGGTGGCGGCCTGACACAATCCTAGAATGCACAGGTATACTACTCGTGCCCAGTGCCTTATTTTTCTGCGCCGGAGTGTGTGCACTCCCGCACCCCGTTAGAACCTACACTGCTGCACCACCGCCGTCGATTTGACCTCTTACAGTCAGCCCAGTAATCGTGCCCCACCCTGCCTAGTTCACGGTATCCTCATACACCTTATAGGGTTACTGCTGAAAAGGGTCCTCCGCTACTAGGTTTTCTATTTCTAGCCAACATGCTAAGTTGGTTAAGTGTTTTGTAAACCTAACCCCCAATCAGTCTGTATAGTTTTAGCATGTTCCATTTTTGATTAAGTATTAATTCAATTTACTTAACCCTACCAATCCTGACTTAGCCTTAATTGTCTTATTAAAGCCTCGACCTCTCACATTAGACAGATATTGTTGTGGATGCCTGTTACCGGTTGGGTCCGGGCAGTCTTACGCCACAACTCGGTCTAACCTCAGGTCCTTATTGGGCTCCGTGTTTAACCACCCACATTGGATAGGTATTGTTATGACCACTGGACAGCCGGGCGATTCCGGGCAGGTTTACATCACAACTCAATCCGACCTCGGGTTAAACGCATCGTATTTTCTAAATTTACATATTTTGTCTCTTTTCTTTTTATATGTAAATATTTGCGGCCCATTATTCAAATTCATCTTTATTGGGTAAAATTAATTTACATCACTTAATTGTTTTTCAAGGTCGTTGGCATGCGTCAAACATGCCAACACATATGTTCTATATTTTAACCCAAACGTCATTACCCCCGTTTTATACGTTCGCTACAATACAACATATGTTGGGTTTAACATTTAAACCCAACTTAGCCACATGAAAAAGGGGAGGCTTAGAACATGGTGTTTATATATTCCAAGTAACATAAAAAGGGGAGTGTGAACGCATGAACTTGCAACATAGCGAACTAATTAACATAAATTTGGCACTTGTGAACTTGCATTGTAATAGCATATAATCATGGCATAAACATATCTAAACATGAAATCATGGTTTTTGATCAATTCATATAATCATGGCATAAATATACCTAAACATGAAATCATGGTTTTTGATCTATAATCATGGCATAAATATACCTAAACATGAAATCATGGTTTTTAATCTATTCATGCAAACTTGCAATTGGAATGTAAATCTAACTTAGCTATGTGTCACATATATTATCATATGATTTTGATAACAGCATAGGCCTACAACATGTTTTTCAATTAGGCATAACACCAAACATAGTTTAGTCATGTTCATAGAGTCAACACAAGTTCACAAAGACGCTTACTTTTGTCTCTAATACAAAAGTATGGTTTTACACTTGAATCATGATGCCAATTCCAACATAAATTCACATAAGTCATAATACCCAAATGGATCCAACTACACTAAAAGTGATTATAATATAAATTATGTTGGCATAATAGTGAATCATATACTTGCGTGAATCTCAAATAAACTACCACAAACATTTAGTTGTTAACTTTCAACATGAATCACATACTTGCAAATATCCAATCGTTATACCATAACATCCCAAATCGTTTAGAATCAAAACAACATACAAATATGAATTATTATCACCACAAATCAAATACAATTCTATTTCTCATTTTACACAAATCAAAACACAATTATTTATTCACATCGGAATAGCACTCTACTTACAACGTATGACGAATCTTCAATTCAGGAATCTGAATTCTGAATTTGGAGATGCTATCCTTTGTTGTAGGCGTTGTTTTGATTTAGTTGTCGTTGCTTTAAGATTTTGAATTGTCTCCTAATCGTCTCTCAATTTTTTACGGCTATTTCTAGTCCTTTCTCAGCAGCATGACGGTCTCATCTTCATTTTTGTTTGTGTGAATTAGGTGGAGTCTTAGGTCCTTTTTAAAGAGTTTGTGAATTGATTAGGACCGTCGATGGAGCTTGGTTTAATAATAGACGTTCATTTGAAGGAGAGACCAATCAGGAGCTGACACCTAGCCCTAGTGACAAGGCAAGCCTCAGGAATTCGGCCAAGCACAGACAAGGCCAGAAAACACAAGCAGGTGCACCAGGCCAAAATGGCCCGACCGGGGAGGTCGACCCCCAGGTCGACTCTAGAGTCGACCTGGCCTGGGGCAGGTCGACCCCCAGGTTGACTCCCAGGTCGACCTGGCCTGGCAGGTCGACCCTAGGGTCGACCCCCAGGTCGACCTGGTGGGTTGGGCGGGAACTTTTCCCGCCTACTCTGATTGGGCTGAAATTCAAATCTGTTTTCGAAATTTGAATTTTCTGAAACTTCATCGGGCCATAATTGGGTCATACGGACTCCGATTTACAAAATTTCGGACTCTATTTCACGTATTTTTCCGAGACGAACGCAATGGCACAGCCCGTTTCCCCTGATTCAGATTTTAAAATTTATTTCTGCCTTGATTTATGATTATAGCATGTTATTAAAATTCGGGTTGTTACACCCTTCAAGGTAGCTACTCCAATCACGGGCATCAGCAGTTGTCATCCATTCGATATGAAGATCGTCGGTCTTCAATCGCCGTCTTCAACTCTTGAATTTTAAACGTCGTTCAAATTATTTGGAATGAGATAGACTCAGACTTTCCAAATAATTCTCGTATATATATAAGTTAGAAATCATCTCATATCGTTATTAGTAATTTGTAACGATTTATATTTATTTTTATATACATATATAAATAATTAAATTCCACTTCATTAACGTAATTACATAACAAGTAGTGAATATTTTGCTTCACAACCTATCGAAATGTTTATAATGTGTAATGAAATTTATTTTATTTCATTACATTTTGCTAACGAAAACATTCCTATTCATATATACAATATTAATGTAAAATGAACACACCATAATGTTTATCTTAATTTTCATACACACACATCTTATACATAACGATGTACATTTTCTTGTTTCATCTTTTGAATTACACAAAATGTATTTTGTGTATCATACAAACTCCAACAAAAATAGCATTTTTGTGTTTCACTTCAATTTAAACAAACGAATATTTTAGTTCATCCATTTTTACTTCTACAAGAATGAGTATTTTTGTGTCATTCAACTCCTAACCAAAAATGCCATATATTTTGGTGTCAACTTCATTTCTATACCAATGAATATATTTTTGTTTCTTTAATTTCCATGTAACAAAAATAATAACTTTGCTATTCTTTTAATGCCAAGCAAAAATAATTATTTTTCTTATCTTTTTCAATGCAAAACCAAAATGATCTTGACTATTTAGAATGGCAATGTAAATTCCAATCTTAAGTTACATCATAAAAATGTAATTTTTGTTTACAATGTAAATTTCATATCATAGTTACATAGAAAAATGTAAATTTTGTTTACCATGTAAATTTCATATCATAGTTACAAATAAAAATATAATTTAATGTGTAAAACCTTATATGCTAAATAGTAAATAAAAATTTCCCTTTTCTTATATCATGTTTTATTTACACTAATGTAAATAAAATGTCCTTTTCTTTTATGTCATGTTTATTGACACTAATTTTGAATAAATTATTCTTTTCTTTATCCTATTTATAAAATAAATGTAAATAAATGTATTCTTTTATTTTACATTGAAAATGTAAATGTCTATTTCATATTCTATTTACATATAGAATGTAAATTCCTATTCATCCTTTATTTACATTGAAAAATGTAAATCTCTATTCATTCTTTCATTACATATAAATGTAATCTTTTTCTATTCATTCTTTCACATTTGACAATTTTTTTTTTCTTTTTTATACATATCATATACACAAAATGTATATTTTGTGTGTCATTCCAATTACAACAAAAATGAATATTTTTGTACGTCACTTATAATCTAACAAAAATGAATTTCATGTGAATTGGATTTCAAACAAAAAGGGGGGCCGCGCTTGACGCTGTCATCGGCGGTGGTGACTGGTGGCTAGGGCAACGTGGTGGAACCTTTGGATCACCAGCAAATGGCGGTGATGAACGTGTACAGGTGGCTTTCGAAATCGGCCGATGGGTTCAGCTGAAGAGGACGGTGTGCAGGGAATTAAAGAGAGAGGGCAACATTTGTTTTGCGTTTTGAAAGGGTTGATTAAATTTTAGATCCGCTTTAAACCAAGGTGTGATTTCTTTTTATATACATATAATTAAAAACTAGCTTAATTATTTTCATATTTTTAAATTCTTACATTTACGATGTAAATTTAGTTTGTGTTATTCATGGTTGGATTTGATTTGTTGGTTGCTGTTATGATTGATCCGTTGATAAGATGGATAAACTGTTGAAAAATTTTGAAATTTGTGAACAACAAATATTCACACCTATTGGTCAAAATAGAAAATTGCGTACGAACAAAAACACTCATTTGTGTTTTGTTATGTTAACATAGAATTTGTCGCAAATGAAAGTATTTCTCCAATTTGTCATGTTAACCTAAAATTGTCCCTTATGTCATAATTATGTCATGTAATTAAAAATCGTCCTTTATGTTAGAAACTAAATTTTTCATTGATGTTAAAACATAAATTTTCCATTTATGTTAGGAAGTAAATTTGCTATTTATGTTGGACAAATTCACACTTTGGTTGGACCCATGTTATGTAAGAAAAGCTTCATTTTAGGTAGAAATGTTTTGTTTAATTAAAAAACATACTTTTTGTAGAAAGGTTATGTGAATATAGAAATGTCCTTTATTTAAAAAGGTCATCTTATTTAGAAATGTCATTATGTAGTAATAAAATTTGTCATTTATGATAAAAAAAAGTCATTTATGAAAGTATAAAAAAAGTTGTCTTTATGTTAATATAAAAAAAGGGTTGTCATTATGTAGTAATAAAATTTGTCATTTATGATAAAAAAAATGTCATTTATGAAAGTATAAAAAAGTTGCCTTTATGTTAATATAAAAAAAAGGGTTGTCATTATGTAGTAATAAAATTTGTCATTTATGATAAAAAAAGATGTCATTTATGAAAGTATAAAAAAAGTTGACATGTATGTTCGATTTGAATTGACAAATTATAGATGCCATGTATGTTCTATTGAAATTGACAAATTATATATGTCATGTATGTTTAATTAGAATTGTTAAATTTGAAATATCAATTTTGTAGTTAGAAATTGTTCACAAATAAAATATCCTTTTATTTGTTATTAGAAAACATAGTAAATTGTTAACAAATACAACATTCTTTTATTTGTAATATAGAATACATAGGAAATTGTTATGTTAATATCACCTGTTGGGAACTATTACGTTAACATAAAAAAATATCATTTATGTAAAACTGTTATGTTAACATGGAAAATATCATTTATTTAAAAATGTATGTTAACAAGATTTGTCATTTTATATCGAAAAGGCTATGTTATCAAAACATGTCATTAAATTAGAAGTGTTTATTTAGAACAAAATGTGTAATAAAGTTAGAAATGTTTATTTTGATTTAATATAACATATTTGTTTAGAAAAGTTATTTTGATTTAAAATCACATTTTTAGTATAAAATGTTGCTTTATAAAGAGGATAACATTTTTAGTATAAAAGATTGCAATAGAATAAAAAAAACATGAATTTTGTTAGATATGTGTAACAACCCGGAAATTCTGGGCCAGTTTAAAATTTTTATTTTGGCAATTTTAGCGAATTTTGATTATTTAAAATGAATTATTTTAAATAATATCGACGAGAAATTTATTTTGAATATAAGTCAAACGTATATATTATACGCGACGTCGTTAGAATATAAATATTTATATATAATTATAAATAGAATTGAAAATGGCGCGGTAGTTCGATAATTCGATTTCAAACTTCAATTGAATGTACCGGGTGCAAAACAATCCGGATTTTAGTGAAACCAAAAATAATGGAATCTAATAGTGAATATCTTTCCAACGAATCCGAAAAATCAAAAGTTCGTAGCGGGAATCAAAAGATATGTCCAGTTGAAAATTCTGAATAGTCGCTATGGAATTCAGGCCCTTAAAAATGGACATTTTGCAAACGACCTCGGATTTCGACGAAACCAGTTTTGTTGGGTCCGGGATGTAAAGTTATTGCTAGGTTTCAAATTTCATAATTTTTCGAATCAATATGTGAGCGTGGCAAAGGAAAACGCGTTCGACCAGTTTCAGTTGATTTTTAATCGACTGGAAATTGGCCATTTTTCTAACGGTCTCAGAATTCGACGAAACTAGTTTTGTTAGGACCGTATCGCCAATACGAAGCTAGAAAATATTTTTCTGGAATTTTTCTAGTTAGTATGTGGCCCCGGTAATTTGAAATGTACGTTTAAAATTCAATATAGTGATTTAAATGTAAATTCAAAAGGAAACTGATTGTAACAATCGAATCAGCTTGCGATACATATCCCATTGTGTTCGGAATGGGGGTGAAACGCTATGGACGACAGGCGGTGGGCCTCGTTTCGAGGTCGTATGTAAAAGTCAACTTTTTAATAATTAAATAATAAATAAAAATAAAAATAAAAAAAAAATATATCTCCCCTTAACTACCAGGCCCCCCCCCCCCGACTAAAATCATAAATCAGAAAGAAAAAAAAGAAGAAGGGCCCGATCTATAAATCGCCGCCGCCTCCCTCGGAATCGCCACCACGCCTCGACGAAGCCGACCCCCCTCCGAACCCTCGACGAAGCCGACGTCCACCCTCCTCCGCACCTACCTCTCCTCCTTTCCCTCCTGATGTTCGAACCCCACGCCCCACGCAAACACCCCCAACCCGAACCCTAACTCCGCCTGGAACCGCACCGCCAGCCACCCAGGGACCCGCCGCCGTTGCTGACCCCCCTCTCGCCTCCTCAACCGCGGTGAAACCCCCCCCCCCCTCGACTGTAAGTTTTCGGTTTTTATTTATTTATTAATAATTTATTTCTGTTTTTATATTTTAAAGATTAACTGTTTTATATTTTAAAGATTTCTGTTTTTATATTTTAAAGATTTCTGTTTTTATATTTTAAAGATTTCTGTTTTTATATTTTAAAGATTTCTGTTTTTATATTTTAAAGATTTCTGTTTTTATATTTTAAAGATTAACTGTTTTTATTTTAACAGTTCAAAAACTGATTTTGTTATAGGAAAAAAAAATCCTATTTTGTTATAAGAAAATTTATATTTTTACAAAGGAAAAGAAATAATTTTGCAAAGAAAAAGAATGGTTTTTATGAATAGAAAAACATAGATTTTTAAATAGAAAAGATTCGATTTTTGAGATGGAAAAGGCGAAATTTATAAATAAAAATGTGATTTTTATCTATTGAACTTCGAACTAAAAATTCGATTTTTATATATTGAATAGCGAACTAAAAATGTGATTTTTATATATTGAATAGCGAACTAAAAATTCGATTTTTATATATTGAACTTTGAAATAAAAATTCGATTTTTATATATTGAATAGCGAACTAAAAATTCGATTTTTATATATTGAATAGCGAAATAAAAATTCGATTTTTATATATGGAATAGCGAAGTAAAAATTCGATTTTTACATATGTAGTGAAAGCGGGCAACGAAGGTGACAAAAAGGCGGGACCGACGAAGATTTCTATCAATGAAGTGCCGTGGAGCTAGGATAGCTATAGGTGAGAACTTCTCACTCAAATTCTATTTTTCTAGTTATATATATATATACTAGGATGCAGACGGTGCTTATTAGAAGCACCCGACACCCGTCCACATACCATGGACTTGTTTGTTTGGTTGTGTAGTTGGTTAGGTTATTTGATTTGGATTTGATTGATTGGTTGAATTGGAAATTGATTAAAATTGATATGTGAATGGCGTGGGCCTTCACTAGTCCGGGGATAAGGCTAGGCCTCGTCCCGTTTCTAGTATCGTGCCGTTATGCCGCCGAAATTTTCTAAAATGTGTTAGAAAATAAAAATATCATTTTATTGTGTAAATGAATTGAATAGAAATTCATAGGTTGAAATAAAATGTTTTGTCGTTAAAAATATAATTTTTAACGTGAATGTGAGTAAATAAATATTCATTTACAAACCAGACGGTTTGTTTATGTACACTTATTTGAATGACATTGATTGGGACGATAAATTTTACACATCGCCCAACTGCACAACTAAAATCAGTGTTTGATTGTTTGAAACCCCACACGGGTGTTGGGATGAAATTTGAAGTTCACTCATCCTGATTTATTAAATATGTCGATCGGTTGATTGACAGGCTGTTTTTAAGCGTTAGATATCTATATTTGATGCTTATACAGTGTAGTGCACTTTGGTTGATGGTTGATTATTTTTCAAGGCTATTATACATGTGTTGTATGCAAATCCATATAATTAATTTTATATGGTAATTGATTGGGCCTCATTCCAGTTTTGAAAAAGAAATATTTGAAATAGAATATTTGAAAATAAAAATTTATGAAGCCGTGTTGATTAGATTGACGCCATTTTGACGTGAACGATATTTATATCAATTTTAAGTGATTTCGAAATGAATTGAATTGAAAACGAATTCAAAGTAAATTGAATTGAAAACGAATTCGAATTGAATTGAAAGTGATTTCGAAATGAATTGAATTGAAAACGAATTCAAAGTGAATTGAATTGAAAGTGATTTCGAAATGAATTGAATTGAAAACGAATTCAAAGTGAATTGAATTGAAAGTGATTTCGAAATGAATTGAATTGAAAACGAATTCAAAGTGAATTGAATTGAAAGTGAATTGAAATGAATTCAAATTGAATTGAAATTTGAATTGAATAGAAATGAATTTTGAAACGAATCTATAAAGAAGAATTCAATTTTGTTTTGAATTGAAATGGAAGTTGAAATAGATTTTTGAAACGAATTCAAAACTATTTATATAATTCGTTTTAAATAGAAATCGACGATATATATATTATATATATTATATATATAATATAATGGCCTGAATAGAACGCGCCGCGCCGCGGCAGTTCGCGAATTTCGACCATTGATTTCAAATGGACGTTACGGGAGATCCGACCGTCGGATTCTCCTAAAACCGGAACCGTTGGGTTCGTATCGAAAAGAGCTTTCTAGCGAATGTTAGAAATTTGAAATCTAACGGTTGGATTTGGAATTATGTCCAAATCAAATTGGAAAAAGGTCGCTATACGTGCAGTTCGATGGCCATTGGTGGAAATCGACTGTATGGGCCTTGATAAAATTATTAAAAATAGTAATAATTTGTGTAAAATCATAAGAAATGATTTGTGAAGATTTGGGATGAAAAACTCCATATTTGAAAAGATAAAAATAGATTTTTATCGAAATGAACTAGTTTGAACTAGAATTATAATTCTATTTATTTTTAAATAAATAAATTGAATTTGAAATGGTTTTAAAAATAACCAAAATTTCCAATGATTGCATTGGAGTGGATTTGAATCGAAATTGTCTTCGGAATATTTCGATGTTGGAATTCGTGATATTACAGGTGTTGTTATGGAAATTTGAAAGATATATATTTGTATCGTTATTTCCAATACGACATTTGTTAGTCGTAGAATTCGATATTGAATATAAGCCGATATATTTTCTATTCAGAGCCTTGTATTGAATATCGAATGTGATTTGGGTTTGTCGTGAATGGTGTCTTCACTAACACTGTTCTTGAACCCAGTTGAGAAAAGATTAAATCTTTTTATTTAGATTTAATGAAGTGTACCAATTAAATGATATTTAATTGGAATTGAATGGATATTGATTTTTGGGTTTATCGTGAACAGTGTTTTAAATAACACTTGTTCTTTTACCCGATAATTAATGAATGTGATTTGGGTTTGTCGTGAATGGTGTCTTCACTAACACTGTTCTTGAACCCAGCTGAGAAAAGATTAAATCTTTTGATTTAGATTTAATGAAGTGTACCAATTAAATAATATTTAATTGGAATTGAATGGATATTGATTTTTGGGTTTATCGTGAACAGTGTTTTAAATAACACTTGTTCTTTAACCCGATAATTAATGGGATGTGACTTTGGGTTTATCGTGAACCGTGTTTTAAATGACACTGATTCCTTAACCCAGTCACAGATTAAAACTAAGTGGAGTTTTAATGAATCTTTAATTAGATTGAAAAGATCGAGAATGGAGTATCACCAGTTTTGCTCCAGGCGATAGTTAAATCTTTAATTAGATTTGAATGTGAAATTTAGAAACTAACTGGCGGTTAGCCAAGCAGAATGGTTTTCTGGATATTGATCTGATGTTGGTTTCGGCCTTCGGGGTTAATATTTGGGGAATTATTCTCTTGATTAATTTACGGTTAGTGACTAATGAATTGGAATGAGGCGTATGTTGTGTTTGTGTAACACTTATTTAAAATATACGCGAGTTATTCGGAAAGACCGGGTTTATCCCATTCTGAATAACTGATACGACGATAAGTCGAAGATGAAGACGATGGTCGAAGACCGGAGGTCTTCACGTCGTTTGGGTGATAACTGATGATCTTGATTGGGCTGTACACCCAAGAAGATGGAAACAGTTAGTGATCGTCCAGACGTACTTGGAGATCGATGGATATGCGGGGTACTAGGTGCCTCCGGTTTCGTTCAGACCCAGAACGGACTTGTAAATGGACTGTGTGTTTGACATCGGATTTCATTCTGTGTGACTGATATCGGTTGCATAGGATGGCTTGCCTGTGTGGCATGCTAAGATGCAAATGATCAAGGCTTCTGTTGAAAAGCAAAGTCTTGTGGTTGATGATCAAAGCACGGCCTTTGTGGCGTAGCTTTGTGTAACGTTTGATTCGCGAGTTTCACACCCGGTATGAATCAAAAACGGGAGACGGACCTCAGGGAGGGCATGCGTTTCTTTCTAGTTAGAAGTGGCGTCAGTGGTTTTACACGCCCTGACGAGTTTGACTTATGTGGTTGTTGCTGTTGCGAGGCGCCTCGGTTATATCGGTTTCGGCCGATGCATTCTGGTCGGCTGACGGACCAGACTTACACCCCATAGGGTGGGGAAACGTAGTGTTCAGGCATTTTAATCCACATCGGTGGACCGGCCCTGTCGCTCCAAGGTCACTCGAGCTCTGACCTGTGGCTCGGGCTAGAGAGTCACGAATAGGTTGAGGATCTTGCCCCTAGCCTCGGTTCATAGACGGAAATCCAATTTCCAAATACGTGACATTTGCGGTTTTATTTGTAAACCTATATATGGCGACATAGTGGCATGGGACGCTCATGCCGCCTATGATTGATACTTATGATTTGAAGTGTTTTATACACTATGCACTTATAATAGTATCAAATGATTTGTTTTAAACGTATCAAGCATTCTTTGGCTGTTATAAGGGAAAACCCTATCCTCGGCTGCGTTGCATTGTGTGATGGGACCTGGGTCTTATAACAGCTTCATTTTTCTTTATTTAGCATTGCGCTGTTTGTTTTATGCACTGGTGTTCTTGGGAGGAAACCCGTTCCGTGTTATACGGCGTGGTCCCTTGATTTACCTTTGAAAATAAAGATTAATAACTGTTTTAGTTCTCACACCAGTCACATGACTGACCTGGAGTTTATTGTTTTAACCTAAACTCTGGGTGCCCTTATTTTGACACGGGCAGCTAGTAGTTTCGGTTTTGCAGATTTATATTCACAGGATCCTGGTTTACAGCTGGAATGATATCCGGAAAGCTTTGTATCCGTATATCTCTTCTAGTTGTGTATTGTATTATTTTCCGCTGCTATGTATTTAAATGTAATTTAAATCTCTGATAATTCTGTGTATTATTCATTTTTACTCTGTATATTCTTGTAATCTGATGCATTGTTGTTATATACAATGAAATGTTCTTCTGTATGCGTTCTGTTGTGGCTTGTTCTCGAACTATCCGACGCTTTCCTTTACGGGGAAGTTACGGGTCTTTACATTTGGTATCAGAGCTTTGGTTTACAAAGCTCAGAGAACAAGACACATTAGAACCGTACGAAAGAATTCATCAGATATTGGATTAGTAATATCCAATTAGAATGACTCGTTAGAGATGGGATCAGTAGTATCCTAGAACGAGTGTGAAGAGTATATTTTTGAAAATGAAAACAATTTTTGTTTTGAAAATTTAAATTGATTATTCGTATTTGATTATCTATTTATATTGAGTTGGACAGTCCAGTATATATAGATTTTGCGTATACGTCTGATCCGCGTGTATTCGAAGTTTTAATATACTGGATAGATATAGAATCATACTCTAGTGGCCCGAAGATGATTCTGATGATTGACTAGTCGTCATTAGTATTCATGTTCGAGTAACGAAGGTGTGATATCTATATATTTCCATTAGACTGGTGTGAGAACCAAAAATTAGATAGGGCCTATTGTTGTGATTTGGCATCAAGAACCTGATTTTTGACTATGTATCAAAATTATCAATTTGAAACTCTAATTCACAAATTGATTGATGTTTGAGTTGTTTGTTTATTTGTTTGCTAATTTTTAGCCATTTATCCTAATTGAACCGAATATTGTGTTGTATTGAAATTTGGTTGCATTTGCTTGCATATACTTGTACTTACATTGAACAGGTCATAGCAAGGAGGCTAGAGCCAGAGAATAAAATTTGTTTGCCCGACAAATAGGTACATGTTTACTACATAATTTCCTGTTTTGTTTGGGTGATGATGATTTTGTGAGCCTATTGGCTAGCCGCTTGGCTTTTTCTTTTTCTTTTTGAGATCTGAAGGACCGGGGAAGCTATTTGAAATTCCCCGATGCTCCCGGTGCAGGGGAGGTTATGGCGAAATTTTTCAAAAATTTAGGGTGTTAGCCAAAATTTTGAGATTTTAGAAAATTCTCAGAAACTGAAAAGTTGAAGAATGGAAGCCAGATCAAGCATAGAGCTGAATAATCAAACCACTTTCGACTTTGTTCCTTTTCGGGGACGAAAAGTTTTAAGTGGGGGAGATTGTAACAACCCGGAAATTCTGGGCCAGTTTAAAATTTTTATTTTGGCAATTTTAGCGAATTTTGATTATTTAAAATGAATTATTTTAAATAATATCGACGAGAAATTTATTTTGAATATAAGTCAAACGTATATATTATACGCGACGTCGTTAGAATATAAATATTTATATATAATTATAAATAGAATTGAAAATGGCGCGGTAGTTCGATAATTCGATTTCAAACTTCAATTGAATGTACCGGGTGCAAAACAATCCGGATTTTAGTGAAACCAAAAATAATGGAATCTAATAGTGAATATCTTTCCAACGAATCCGAAAAATCAAAAGTTCGTAGCGGGAATCAAAAGATATGTCCAGTTGAAAATTCTGAATAGTCGCTATGGAATTCAGGCCCTTAAAAATGGACATTTTGCAAACGACCTCGGATTTCGACGAAACCAGTTTTGTTGGGTCCGGGATGTAAAGTTATTGCTAGGTTTCAAATTTCATAATTTTTCGAATCAATATGTGAGCGTGGCAAAGGAAAACGCGTTCGACCAGTTTCAGTTGATTTTTAATCGACTGGAAATTGGCCATTTTTCTAACGGTCTCAGAATTCGACGAAACTAGTTTTGTTAGGACCGTATCGCCAATACGAAGCTAGAAAATATTTTTCTGGAATTTTTCTAGTTAGTATGTGGCCCCGGTAATTTGAAATGTACGTTTAAAATTCAATATAGTGATTTAAATGTAAATTCAAAAGGAAACTGATTGTAACAATCGAATCAGCTTGCGATACATATCCCATTGTGTTCGGAATGGGGGTGAAACGCTATGGACGACAGGCGGTGGGCCTCGTTTCGAGGTCGTATGTAAAAGTCAACTTTTTAATAATTAAATAATAAATAAAAATAAAAATAAAAAAAAAATATATCTCCCCTTAACTACCAGGCCCCCCCCCCCGACTAAAATCATAAATCAGAAAGAAAAAAAAGAAGAAGGGCCCGATCTATAAATCGCCGCCGCCTCCCTCGGAATCGCCACCACGCCTCGACGAAGCCGACCCCCCTCCGAACCCTCGACGAAGCCGACGTCCACCCTCCTCCGCACCTACCTCTCCTCCTTTCCCTCCTGATGTTCGAACCCCACGCCCCACGCAAACACCCCCAACCCGAACCCTAACTCCGCCTGGAACCGCACCGCCAGCCACCCAGGGACCCGCCGCCGTTGCTGACCCCCCTCTCGCCTCCTCAACCGCGGTGAAACCCCCCCCCCCCCTCGACTGTAAGTTTTCGGTTTTTATTTATTTATTAATAATTTATTTCTGTTTTTATATTTTAAAGATTAACTGTTTTATATTTTAAAGATTTCTGTTTTTATATTTTAAAGATTTCTGTTTTTATATTTTAAAGATTTCTGTTTTTATATTTTAAAGATTTCTGTTTTTATATTTTAAAGATTTCTGTTTTTATATTTTAAAGATTAACTGTTTTTATTTTAACAGTTCAAAAACTGATTTTGTTATAGGAAAAAAAAATCCTATTTTGTTATAAGAAAATTTATATTTTTACAAAGGAAAAGAAATAATTTTGCAAAGAAAAAGAATGGTTTTTATGAATAGAAAAACATAGATTTTTAAATAGAAAAGATTCGATTTTTGAGATGGAAAAGGCGAAATTTATAAATAAAAATGTGATTTTTATCTATTGAACTTCGAACTAAAAATTCGATTTTTATATATTGAATAGCGAACTAAAAATGTGATTTTTATATATTGAATAGCGAACTAAAAATTCGATTTTTATATATTGAACTTTGAAATAAAAATTCGATTTTTATATATTGAATAGCGAACTAAAAATTCGATTTTTATATATTGAATAGCGAAATAAAAATTCGATTTTTATATATGGAATAGCGAAGTAAAAATTCGATTTTTACATATGTAGTGAAAGCGGGCAACGAAGGTGACAAAAAGGCGGGACCGACGAAGATTTCTATCAATGAAGTGCCGTGGAGCTAGGATAGCTATAGGTGAGAACTTCTCACTCAAATTCTATTTTTCTAGTTATATATATATATACTAGGATGCAGACGGTGCTTATTAGAAGCACCCGACACCCGTCCACATACCATGGACTTGTTTGTTTGGTTGTGTAGTTGGTTAGGTTATTTGATTTGGATTTGATTGATTGGTTGAATTGGAAATTGATTAAAATTGATATGTGAATGGCGTGGGCCTTCACTAGTCCGGGGATAAGGCTAGGCCTCGTCCCGTTTCTAGTATCGTGCCGTTATGCCGCCGAAATTTTCTAAAATGTGTTAGAAAATAAAAATATCATTTTATTGTGTAAATGAATTGAATAGAAATTCATAGGTTGAAATAAAATGTTTTGTCGTTAAAAATATAATTTTTAACGTGAATGTGAGTAAATAAATATTCATTTACAAACCAGACGGTTTGTTTATGTACACTTATTTGAATGACATTGATTGGGACGATAAATTTTACACATCGCCCAACTGCACAACTAAAATCAGTGTTTGATTGTTTGAAACCCCACACGGGTGTTGGGATGAAATTTGAAGTTCACTCATCCTGATTTATTAAATATGTCGATCGGTTGATTGACAGGCTGTTTTTAAGCGTTAGATATCTATATTTGATGCTTATACAGTGTAGTGCACTTTGGTTGATGGTTGATTATTTTTCAAGGCTATTATACATGTGTTGTATGCAAATCCATATAATTAATTTTATATGGTAATTGATTGGGCCTCATTCCAGTTTTGAAAAAGAAATATTTGAAATAGAATATTTGAAAATAGAAATTTATGAAGCCGTGTTGATTAGATTGACGCCATTTTGACGTGAACGATATTTATATCAATTTTAAGTGATTTCGAAATGAATTGAATTGAAAACGAATTCAAAGTAAATTGAATTGAAAACGAATTCGAATTGAATTGAAAGTGATTTCGAAATGAATTGAATTGAAAACGAATTCAAAGTGAATTGAATTGAAATTGAAAACGAATTCAAAGTGAATTGAATTGAAAGTGATTTCGAAATGAATTGAATTGAAAACGAATTCAAAGTGAATTGAATTGAAAGTGATTTCGAAATGAATTGAATTGAAAACGAATTCAAAGTGAATTGAATTGAAAGTGATTTCGAAATGAATTGAATTGAAAACGAATTCGAATTGAATTGAAAGTGATTTCGAAATGAATTGAATTGAAAACGAATTCAAAGTGAATTGAATTGAAATTGAAAACGAATTCAAAGTGAATTGAATTGAAAGTGATTTCGAAATGAATTGAATTGAAAACGAATTCAAAGTGAATTGAATTGAAAGTGATTTCGAAATGAATTGAATTGAAAACGAATTCAAAGTGAATTGAATTGAAAGTGAATTGAAATGAATTCAAATTGAATTGAAATTTGAATTGAATAGAAATGAATTTTGAAACGAATCTATAAAGAAGAATTCAATTTTGTTTTGAATTGAAATGGAAGTTGAAATAGATTTTTGAAACGAATTCAAAACTATTTATATAATTCGTTTTAAATAGAAATCGACGATATATATATTATATATATTATATATATAATATAATGGCCTGAATAGAACGCGCCGCGCCGCGGCAGTTCGCGAATTTCGACCATTGATTTCAAATGGACGTTACGGGAGATCCGACCGTCGGATTCTCCTAAAACCGGAACCGTTGGGTTCGTATCGAAAAGAGCTTTCTAGCGAATGTTAGAAATTTGAAATCTAACGGTTGGATTTGGAATTATGTCCAAATCAAATTGGAAAAAGGTCGCTATACGTGCAGTTCGATGGCCATTGGTGGAAATCGACTGTATGGGCCTTGATAAAATTATTAAAAATAGTAATAATTTGTGTAAAATCATAAGAAATGATTTGTGAAGATTTGGGATGAAAAACTCCATATTTGAAAAGATAAAAATAGATTTTTATCGAAATGAACTAGTTTGAACTAGAATTATAATTCTATTTATTTTTAAATAAATAAATTGAATTTGAAATGGTTTTAAAAATAACCAAAATTTCCAATGATTGCATTGGAGTGGATTTGAATCGAAATTGTCTTCGGAATATTTCGATGTTGGAATTCGTGATATTACAGGTGTTGTTATGGAAATTTGAAAGATATATATTTGTATCGTTATTTCCAATACGACATTTGTTAGTCGTAGAATTCGATATTGAATATAAGCCGATATATTTTCTATTCAGAGCCTTGTATTGAATATCGAATGTGATTTGGGTTTGTCGTGAATGGTGTCTTCACTAACACTGTTCTTGAACCCAGTTGAGAAAAGATTAAATCTTTTTATTTAGATTTAATGAAGTGTACCAATTAAATGATATTTAATTGGAATTGAATGGATATTGATTTTTGGGTTTATCGTGAACAGTGTTTTAAATAACACTTGTTCTTTTACCCGATAATTAATGAATGTGATTTGGGTTTGTCGTGAATGGTGTCTTCACTAACACTGTTCTTGAACCCAGCTGAGAAAAGATTAAATCTTTTGATTTAGATTTAATGAAGTGTACCAATTAAATAATATTTAATTGGAATTGAATGGATATTGATTTTTGGGTTTATCGTGAACAGTGTTTTAAATAACACTTGTTCTTTAACCCGATAATTAATGGGATGTGACTTTGGGTTTATCGTGAACCGTGTTTTAAATGACACTGATTCCTTAACCCAGTCACAGATTAAAACTAAGTGGAGTTTTAATGAATCTTTAATTAGATTGAAAAGATCGAGAATGGAGTATCACCAGTTTTGCTCCAGGCGATAGTTAAATCTTTAATTAGATTTGAATGTGAAATTTAGAAACTAACTGGCGGTTAGCCAAGCAGAATGGTTTTCTGGATATTGATCTGATGTTGGTTTCGGCCTTCGGGGTTAATATTTGGGGAATTATTCTCTTGATTAATTTACGGTTAGTGACTAATGAATTGGAATGAGGCGTATGTTGTGTTTGTGTAACACTTATTTAAAATATACGCGAGTTATTCGGAAAGACCGGGTTTATCCCATTCTGAATAACTGATACGACGATAAGTCGAAGATGAAGACGATGGTCGAAGACCGGAGGTCTTCACGTCGTTTGGGTGATAACTGATGATCTTGATTGGGCTGTACACCCAAGAAGATGGAAACAGTTAGTGATCGTCCAGACGTACTTGGAGATCGATGGATATGCGGGGTACTAGGTGCCTCCGGTTTCGTTCAGACCCAGAACGGACTTGTAAATGGACTGTGTGTCTGACATCGGATTTCATTCTGTGTGACTGATATCGGTTGCATAGGATGGCTTGCCTGTGTGGCATGCTAAGATGCAAATGATCAAGGCTTCTGTTGAAAAGCAAAGTCTTGTGGTTGATGATCAAAGCACGGCCTTTGTGGCGTAGCTTTGTGTAACGTTTGATTCGCGAGTTTCACACCCGGTATGAATCAAAAACGGGAGACGGACCTCAGGGAGGGCATGCGTTTCTTTCTAGTTAGAAGTGGCGTCAGTGGTTTTACACGCCCTGACGAGTTTGACTTATGTGGTTGTTGCTGTTGCGAGGCGCCTCGGTTATATCGGTTTCGGCCGATGCATTCTGGTCGGCTGACGGACCAGACTTACACCCCATAGGGTGGGGAAACGTAGTGTTCAGGCATTTTAATCCACATCGGTGGACCGGCCCTGTCGCTCCAAGGTCACTCGAGCTCTGACCTGTGGCTCGGGCTAGAGAGTCACGAATAGGTTGAGGATCTTGCCCCTAGCCTCGGTTCATAGACGGAAATCCAATTTCCAAATACGTGACATTTGCGGTTTTATTTGTAAACCTATATATGGCGACATAGTGGCATGGGACGCTCATGCCGCCTATGATTGATACTTATGATTTGAAGTGTTTTATACACTATGCACTTATAATAGTATCAAATGATTTGTTTTAAACGTATCAAGCATTCTTTGGCTGTTATAAGGGAAAACCCTATCCTCGGCTGCGTTGCATTGTGTGATGGGACCTGGGTCTTATAACAGCTTCATTTTTCTTTATTTAGCATTGCGCTGTTTGTTTTATGCACTGGTGTTCTTGGGAGGAAACCCGTTCCGTGTTATACGGCGTGGTCCCTTGATTTACCTTTGAAAATAAAGATTAATAACTGTTTTAGTTCTCACACCAGTCACATGACTGACCTGGAGTTTATTGTTTTAACCTAAACTCTGGGTGCCCTTATTTTGACACGGGCAGCTAGTAGTTTCGGTTTTGCAGATTTATATTCACAGGATCCTGGTTTACAGCTGGAATGATATCCGGAAAGCTTTGTATCCGTATATCTCTTCTAGTTGTGTATTGTATTATTTTCCGCTGCTATGTATTTAAATGTAATTTAAATCTCTGATAATTCTGTGTATTATTCATTTTTACTCTGTATATTCTTGTAATCTGATGCATTGTTGTTATATACAATGAAATGTTCTTCTGTATGCGTTCTGTTGTGGCTTGTTCTCGAACTATCCGACGCTTTCCTTTACGGGGAAGTTACGGGTCTTTACAATATGTTATAATAGAATAAAAACATCGTTTTAGTTAGATGATGTTAGGTGATATAAAATGGTCATTTTAGTTAAATAATGTCAGGTTAATATAAAATATTCCTGTTAGAGGAAATATCATTTTATTTATAATAAGGTCATGATAGAGAAATTTGTTATTTATTTATAATAATGACAGGTTAGATAAAAGTAAACATTTTTGTAATAAATTGTTGGGTTACATAAAAGTTTGACAGGACAATTATGTTAGATTTAAAGAGGGCATTTATGTTAAAATTTTGAAAGAACATTTATGTCAGATTAAATAGTAGTCATTAAAATATATATAAGGAAGGAGGTAATTGTGTTAACATCAAAATGAATGTCTTTTTAATTGTGTTTCTTAACACAAAACAAAATTGTAAAATGTGTGGTCTTTTTATTTGTGTTCTCTAACACAAATATAACTTAGGAAACATAAACGATTTTTTTTTATGCTCTATAATATAATTAAAAAGCAGAATTTGACGGTGTAATCAAAATCACATTTTTTTTATATGTAACTATAGAAATTCAGAAGTCCCAAGTTAACTAAAATTGTACTTGGACCCGAGGTTAGGTCACATTTGTGGTGGAAGTCTGCCCGGACCCGACCGACATATCCAGCAGCCACAAATGTTGGGTCTAATGTGAGAGGTCCAAGTGCGCAAATACAAATTGGGCCAAGACACGAGGTTGAGCCCAACTTGTGGGATAAGTCTGCCCGGAACCGACCGGCCTATCCAGCATCCAAAGGTTGCAGGCCTAATGTGAGAGGTCTGGCCCATATTAAAACACAAATAGTTAAATAGAAAATGAACATTATTTTCACCGTCATGTTTAAAAGAATGAAAAATTTCATTTTTATGTAATTAGATTAAAGAAAGAGAAAATTTCATTTTTTTTATGTAATTAGATTAAAAGAAGGAATTTATATTTTTTTTAAAAGAAAGAAAGAAAATTGCTTCTTTATGTAATTAAAACCAAAAGTAAGAAATTTACATTTTTTGTGAAATTAAGATTAAAGGTAAAAGATATTTTTTTTTGTGTAATTGATATAATTAAAGAAAAGTTTACATTTTAAGGTAAATTAGATTAAAAAGGAGAAAATTTCATTCTTTCATGCATGTAGATTATAAGTGTGAAAATTACATTTTTATGTAATTGGATTTTAACTAAAAAGAATAAGGATATGAAATTTATATTTTAATGAACTAGTTTTTCATTAAAAAGATTAAAGATATGGAAATTTCATTTTCATGTAAATAGATTAGTACACAAAATTATCGTTTTGTTTGTATTGTAAAATTATTATTTTTGTGTTTTGCATTGAAAAGATAACAAAATTATCAATTTTGTTACATTGAAATAAACAAACAAAAATACTCATTTTTGTAAAAGTAAAAGTGGATGAACAAAAATATTCGTTTGTTGAAATTGAAATGAAACACAAAAATGCCTATTTTTGTTGGAATTGGTATGATATACAAAATATACATTTTGTGTAATTCGAAGGATGAAAATATAAAAAATTTCATTGTTATGTATAAGATGTGTATGTGTATGAAAATAAAAATAAATATTATGGTGTGTACATTGTACATTAATATTGTATATACGAATAGGAATGTTTTTCGCTAGAAAATGTAATGAAATAAAATAAATTTCATTACACATTATAAACATTTCGATAGGTTGTGAAGCAAAACATTCACTACTTGTTATGTAATTATGTTAATGAAATGGAATTTAATTATTTTTGTAGATATAAAAATAAAGATAAATCGTTACAAATTACTAATAACGATATGAAATGATTTCCAACTTATATATATACGAGAATTATTTGGAAAGTCCGAGTCTAACTCATTCCAAATAATTTGAACGACGTTTAAAATTCAAGAGTTGAAGACGGCGATTGAAGACCGATGATCTTCATATCGAATGGACGACGACTGTTGATGCCCGTGATTGGAGTAGCTACCTTGAAGGGGCTACAGTGGTGGTCGTCCGGACATAGTGTTGATTTGTACGGATTTGGCTTTCGCTCAGACCCAGAGCATAAGCTTATAAATGGATTGTGTGTCTGACATCGTACTCCATTAAATATCATGTTATTAATCTTTTGTCGAATGTATGGATGTTTGGTGGCGGAGAATTTATTCTCTTGCTTAACACCCGTTCATATATTTCGGCAAAGGATTGGTAGTGTGATATGGAGTGACGATGTGGCATGCTAAGATGCATATGATCAAGGCTTTGTTGAAAAGCAGGCCTTGTGGGATGATCAAAGCATAGCCTGTTTAGGCATAGCTTTGTGTATAGCGTGACTTCGCGAGCCTCACACACCGGCGGAGTCTAAAACGGGAGAAGGGAACGCAGGGAGAGCAGCACGTTTCTTTCTAGCTAGAAGTGGTGTTTGGGCTTTAACACGGCCCGACATTTTACTTATGTGGATGATGGAATGAGGCGCCTCGGATGATAGGTCCTATAGGACCGGGAATCGTGTGTTCAGGAATAACTAATCCGCAACTCGTATGGTGGACCGACCCTGCAGCTATCCAAGGGTTTACTACGGAGGATCCTGAGACATTAGCTAGAGTGTCTCGAATCGGTAGGAGCTCCTCCCTAGCCTTGACTCATGATGGAAACCAAAATATAAATACGACCCTACGAATTTGATTGTATTACTAGTATGGAGGCATAGTAGTATGGGATACTATTCTTCCTAGGATTTATACATTTACTTTGAAATGTTTTGATATATACTGATAATAATATTAAACTCGTATTTGTAGTATTTAGCATATTTAATCACTATAAGGTAAAACCCTATCCTCTGGTTTGTGTTGCATTGTGTGATGGGACCTGGGTCTTATGGTGATTCCATTTTTCTCAAAAGCATAACGTTGTTGTACGATTCACTTATTATTTGTTCTGACACTTTTATGCACGACAATCCATTGGAATAAACTCGTTCCGCGTTAGCGGCGTGGTCTTTGGATTTGTCTTATTAATAGTGATTAATTAGTTAAGAATTCTCACACCAGTCCCATGACTGACCCGTTGTTTGTTTCCACCTTTGCAAACTCAGGTGCCCTCTTTTCCACACGGGCAATCGAGCAGTTTGTCTACAGGTTTATCTCTTTAGCAGGATCCTGGATTGAAGCTTAAAGCTGTGTCCAGAACATTGGAAGTCTTCCGCTGCCTTAGTTATTTTATTTCCGCTGCAATGTATTATAATATTGTAATTTATCTTCCGCTGTAATTTTATTCAATGTACTCTGATATTCTATACTCTGATGTAACATTTATTATTGAAGTTATAAAAGTCTGCTGTTATTGTTCTGATGTTGTTGTATTCCCAAAGTTAGCGTAGGCGGGATTTGAACGGTCTTGGTCGATTTTGAGATCGACTAAGGCCGGGCAAAATCCGACTCGTTACAGTTGGTATCAGAGCCAGGTTTCGATCCTGGGACCTGTGGGTTATGGGCCCTGGGTCTTATGGTGATTTCACTTTTCTACAATAAAGGAAAATGAAAGATTACATTTCGTAATGTAATTAAAAAAGGAAAATAAAAGATTACATTTTATAATATAATACAAGGATGGAAAAGACCACATTTTTATATAATGAAATAAAAACTCACATTTTTATTGAATTATGTATCATAGGATAGAAATACATTTTTATTTGCAAGTTAGTTGCAAATAAAAACATGAAGATATAAAGTACATTTGTATTTGCAATTTTGTTGTAAATAAAAACATGATTATAAAAGTTGACACTTTTATATTTTAGATATAAATGAAAACTTGGATTTAAAAAGAACTTTTTTTCACATTTTAGATGTGAATAAAAACTTGAATTGAAAAGTATATCTTTATTTACATTGAAGATGTGAATAAAAATATGAATTGAAAAAGTATGTCTTTATTTACATTTAAATGTTTATAAAAACAGAGATATAAAAGTGACATTTTAATTTACATTATAGATGTAAATAAATAAAAAAGTAGATTTAAAGCCACATTTTTTATTGACATTTTATATTCAATAAAAAGTATGAAATTAAAAGAAGCATTTTTACTGTCATTTTAGAGACAATTAAAAAGAATAGTTTTAATAGTTGCATAGAAATATATGTTTCATTGTATGGAGATGTGTGATGTGTTGAATATAATGTTTAGTATATTCAAGTTAGAATATTACACTTCCATTTACAAGTCATCCGACTTGTTTATGTGATTGGGACGATAATTTTTACATATCGCCCAAGTGCACAAATAATTTGATTATTTGACTGCAGGATGAAACCCCACACGGGTGTTGGGATGATATTTGATCTACACTAGTCCCAATATTTAGTGTAGAATTCACCTTGGTTGATAAATTGGATGCTTGACAATTATTTATAATGATTATCGATTACATGCAATATATGGTTGTTGATTGAGTCACGTTCCAATAAAGAATATTCTGGAAAAGAATATTTTAGAAAATATCTTAGAAAAAGAACATTTTAGAAAAAGAACATATTTTAGAAAAATAGATTTATTTATTGAGATGAACTAGTTAGTAACTAGAGTAAATCATTAAATTAAGATTTAATGAAGTTTTCCAATTTGTTAATATTTAATTGAAATTAAATTAAATAAATGGAATTTGGGTTTGTCGTGAATAGTGTCTTAAATAACACTGTTCTTAAACCCCGTATGAAAAGGATAATCTTTTAATTAAGATTATTAAAAAGGTTTTCAATTATATTTAATAATTAGAAGAAATGTGAGTTGGGTTTATTGTGAACTGTGTTTTTAAGCGACATTTATTCTTTAACCCAACTGACAGTGAAATTAGGATTTAGAATTTATAAATCTTTTATTAAGATTTAAATGGAAATTTTCCAAAAGTAAAGTTTTCCGATTTAATATATTAAATTGGAATTGAATAGAATTCGAATTAATTATAACCGAGATAAGCTTCTGTAGAAGAAGACCGATACTACATATGGAATTTAAGAGGCCTTGTCGTTATTCCATTTATATTATTGGTTGGATACAGAAATTTATAACGATTATATATCGATTTGATTTCTGTGAAGATTCCATATTTTATGGAAGACGATTTTGGGTTTACCGTGAACTATGTTTTTAAATGACATTAGTTCTTTAACCCAGTTAAGGATAAGATTTATCTCTTAAAACTAAAGAATCATTTAATAATGATTTTTGATATTTAAAACCAAATGGTGTTTTGAATAAATCTTTAAAAGAAAGATTTAAGAGTAAATATAAAGAATTTATCTTTGATAGAATAATTTGAATATTTTATTTAAAAGAATATTCTGAATTGGAATGAGGCGTTGGATGTGTTTTTATAGTACTCGATTTTTAATTATAAAAATACGAGAGTTATTCGGAAAGACCAGGTTTTACCCGTTCCGAATAATTTCTACGACGATGAAGAGTCGAAGATGAAGACGGTGGTTGAAGACCGACGATCTTCACATCGAACGGATGCGTTGCTACAGAGACCCTAGATAGGAGTAGCTACCTTGAAGGGGCTTCAGTGGTGGTCGTCCGGACTATTGTTGATTGTTCGGATTTGGTTTTCGCTCAGACCCAGAGCATAAGCTAATAAATGGATGCATGTCTGACATTGGATTTCGTTCCTTGTGAATTAAACGATTTCTGTTAATGTATGTCTGTTTGGTGGTGGAGGATTTATTCTCTACTTAACACCCTGGTATATATTAATAGTGATTGATCGCATGGCGTGAATTGTCAATGTGGCACGCCAAGATGCATATGATCAAGGCTTTTGTTGAAAAGTAGGGCCTTGTGGGATGATCAAAGCATAGCCTATTACGGCATAGCTTTGTGTATATCGTGACTTCGCGAGCCTCACACCCCGGTATGAGTCAAAAACGGGATATGGACCGTAGGGAGTGCACGCGTTTCTTTCTAGCTAGTGGTAGTGTCAGTGCTTTAACACGGCCTGGCATTTAACTTCTGTGGATGATGGATTTTGAGGCGCCTCGGTTTTTTATAGGCCGATAGTGGTCATATTATAGGTTCAAAGGAACCGGGAAACGTGTGTTCAGGCATAACTAATCCACTGCCGATAGGCGGTGACCGGCCCTACCGCATCCAAGGGTTCACTGCGGGGGATCCTGAGGCATTTGCTAGAGTGTCTCAAATCGGAGAGGAGCTTGCCCCTAGCCTCGACTCATGATGGGAATCCAATTTCCAATACGACCTTGCGGTTTTGATTGTAGAACTAGTATGGCGACATAGTAGGATGGGGTACTATGCCGTCTATGATTAATACATTATGATTGAAATTGTTTTTGAATTATATTTACCCATAGATATACACACAAATATTAAATCCGTTTTATCGTATCAAGCATCTTTTGACCATTATAAGGTAAAATCCTATCCTCCAGTTTGCGTTGCATTGTGTGATGGGACTTGGGTCTTATAAAGGTTTCATTTTTCTTAAAAGGCATTGCGTTGTTTAACGATTTACTTTAATTTAGGCACTGGCAATCCAATGGAGTAAACCCGTTCCGCGTTAGCGGCGTGGTCCTGTGATTAGCCTTATTATTAGATAGTTAAGTTAAGATTTCTCATACCAGTCCCATGACTGACCTGTAGTTAGTTTCACTGGCAAACTCGGGTGCCCTTATTTTCCACACGGGCAGTCGAGTAGCTTTTTGCAGATATGTTTACAGGATCCTGGCTTACAGCTGAAGCGATATTCGGAAAGCTCTGTATCCGTGTATTCCTTCCAGTTGTATATTTGTATTATTTTTCCGCTGCTATTTAAATGTAATTTAAAACTCTGATATTATTGTATTTCCAATGTATATTATAAGTTCATACTCAGTTATATTCTTGTACTCTGGTGTAATTGTTGTAATCAGCAATAATATGTTCTTCAGTTTATGTTCTAATGTGTGTATTTCCATTTATCTTTTTATTTTTATTTATTTTTATTTTTTTATTCATTTTATACATATCATATACACAAAATGTATATTTTGTGTGTTATTCCAATTACAACAAAAATGAATATTTTTGTACGTCACTTATAATCTAACAAAAATGAGTATTTTTGTGTCATTCAACTCCTAACCAAAAATGCCATATATTTTGGTGTCAACTTCATTTCTATAAAAATAAATATATTTTTGTTTGTTTAATTTCCATGTAACAAAAATAATAACTTTATTATTCTTTCAATGCCAAGCAAAAATAATTATTTTTCTTATGTTTTTCAATGCAAAACCAAAATGACCTTGACTATTTAGAATGGCAATGTAAATTCCATTCTTAGGTGACATCATAAAAATGTAATTTTAATTTACAATGTAAATTTCATATCATAGTTACATAGAAAAATGTAAATTTTGTTTACAATGTAAATTTCATATCATAGTTACATAGAAAAATGTAAATTTTGTTCGCATAGCAAATTTCATATCATAGTTACATAGAAAGATGTAAATTTTGTTTACAATGTAAATTTCATATCATATTTACATTGTAAATTTCATATCATAGTTACCTAGACGTATATTAATTGAAGAACCTTCAATCTTATAAGTGAAGAATGTGTTCAATAGGATCAGATGGTTAGTTAGGGTTTTCTTAAGGTAGAGGTCCTCTAACTTCTTCCAAACGCCTTTAGCTGTTGTTTCCTGATTGATTTTAGAAATTACATTCTTTCACATAACAAGTTGAAGAGTAGTAAAGGCTTATTCTTCAATCTCTTCTAATTCCACTTATGAAATATTAGTAGGAAATGCCTCTGTATCAAATACTACTCGATGAATGTGATTTCTTCTCAAAACCGTTTTCATCATCCACTGCCACTTTTCAAAATCCCCTTCATCATTCCACTTCTCTATCGTCAACTGTAATCCTGACGCCACATAGGATCCTTAGACGTATAGAGCAACCACTGGCATCGACATATTATTTGTACTATTTTCCTCTCCTTCTGCCATTCTACCAAACACCTTCTTTGCGAATCTATCTCTGATATCAATTGTAAGGGGTGATCAGTCCCTTCCAGCGAAAAAACATCAACAGGATCTTGCAATGATGTGATAGAAAAAATGATTGAAATGATTATCAATCACATATCATTAAAAAATTAAAGTCAATAGAGAACACACAATATTTACAGTGGTTCCACTATCTTGAGATAGTGTACGTCCACTTCAACGGGGAAGAGATTTTATTAATATTCAAGATATTACAGAGTTTTACAGTAGAGCAAAGAAAAGAAGAAATACAGATGATCTGATGATAAAAATATTCTTATTACTGGGAATTATTCTCATAATCTTATTAAAGATTTAATTTGTGTAAACTTCTTGTATAAATCTTCACTTTGGAAACCATTTCAAAAGATTATGTATTACCTTTTCACAGCTTAAACCAAATTAAGGTTTATCAAATAGTCGGGATTAATGAGCCTTACTGAAGTAATCATTCATTTTATTATCCCAATCCCAACCTATTAATCCCATGGAGCAAAACTTATAGTACTCCTATCTAATACCCATTGTGTTATCGGTAAAATTAATTACCATTCAACGTTGAAATCTAATTAAAGATTAACTATCATATAGAATAAAAATGGTAGTACTCCATTTTAAAGATTTCTTGAATTTGGTAAATTAATTACCGCATTCACATTTCAATCTAATTAAATATTCATTAAAGCTCCATTTAGTTTTAATCTTCAAAAATCATTACTTAATAATTATTCAATTTTAGGAATTAATCTCTAATTGGGTTAAAGAACTAACGTCATAGTTCACAATAAACCCAAAATCATCTTCGATTATAATGGAAACCTCACGAAAATCAGATCAGTCGTAATCGATAAAATTTCTGTATCAGACTAATACTACAAATGGAATAATGGAAATGACTTTTGAATTCCATAAATAGTAACGGTCTTCCTTTATAGAAACTCATCTCGATTACTATTAAATCGAATTCCACTCAATTACAATTTAATATATTAAATTGGAATGCATTACTTTGGAAACATTCCATTAAATCTTAATTAAAAGATCTATAAATTCCAAATTATATCTTCACTGTTAATTGGGTTTAAGAAATAATGTTGTTTAAAACATCGTTCAAAATGAACCCAACATCAACTTCCATTTAATGCCAATTTAATTTATTAAATTGGAAAACTTCATTAATCTTAATTAAATTATTTATTCCTTTCTTAACTGGGTTTAAGAACAATGTTATTGAAGACATCGTTCATGAAAAACCCAAAATCCAATTTGGTATTAAATACAAGGCTCTGAATAGAAATCATATCGACTTATATTCAACATCAAATTCTGAAACCAACAAATATCATATTAAAATAACGATATCTATATCTTCCAAATTCCTCAACGATATCCATATAATTACATAATCCAATATCGAGAATATCCGAAGACTGTTTCCATTAAAACCCATTCAAATTCCTACGTTGGAAAATTCTGGTTATATTAAAACCATTTCAATTCCTCTCAGTTCTTTACTTAAGTTGATAAATATGTTTTTTATGACAAAAATATCTTTACCTTTATAAAATTGGAATATTTTATCCCAAGTTCTTTTCAAATCATTTATTATGATTTATCATAATTTTTCCCTATTTTAATCATTTAAAAATAGGCCATTTCTGTTAAATGACATTTCAGGTCATTTAGCTACGCTAACGCTATTTTTATTCAAAATTGAATTAAACATTTCTCAAAATCTAATTGTTAAATTTTAAATCTCTTATTATCATTCCAAATCTTTGCTCAATACGAACCTGATGATTTCAGTTTCATGAGAATCCGACGGTGGGATCTCCCGTTATGTTAATTCGAACTTAATGGTCGAAATTCCCGGATGGTCACTGTGCAACACGTCCTATTCAAACCATTTAAATATACATAATATATTTCATCGATTTCCATTTAAAATGTATTTTGTAAAATGTTTATTAATCCGTTCAAAAACGATTTCAATTTTAAATCAAAACTGAAAATCCCATATTATTATAATCTTAAAATAATAATATTTTCAACATATCAGATTTTGAAACCAAATGTTTTCGATATTCATTGTAAAAATAAATAAAATCGGTAGAAAAATACGTTCGAGTTAAAATGGCGTTTACTTAATTAACTCGGTTTTGTATTTCATTATTTTCGTATCCATCCAAAATCGGACGTTAAAATCATATTTTTATTCTTCATTGAATGTTATATTAAATTATTCGTTATTTCCAAATTGGAATGTGACTCAATCAATTACTATATAATTTAATTTATATGGATTTCATACATCGCATGATTCAATAATAGTATAGACAACTATTTAACATCCAATTAACTTCCAGAGTGCATCTACAATTGTATAAGCAATAAATAATTAAATAACGTTTATAACGATTTTCAGTCAATTGATTGACATACAAATTAAATACAAGGGAGATGCATGAATTAATTATCATCCCAAGACCCATGTGGGGATTTCAATCATCAATAATAATTATTGTTTTTACACTTGGGCTATGTGTAAAATTATCATCACAATACCCATGTGGGATTTACATCACAATCCATGTGAACTTATCTATTATTTGGGAGATGGGTGGGTAAATTGTCGTCCCAGAGTAATTCCAAATATAAACATTTTATTTGACAATGTGTATATATAAACAGTTTACTAAAAATTCTTAGGGCTTTCGGTTTCCCAAACCCCTTATTGATGTTGTTTGGAGGCTCATCTCCAACTGCTGGTTCTCCGTTCTCATCAATGATCAACACCAGTTTTTTCAGGTCCGGTAGGACTTCGTTAATGAGACCCCCTCTCCCCTACTCTGTTAGGCTTTGCCACTGAGGGTTTTATTCATATCTTGCACCCCCTTATGATTGTTGGGCGGATTCGGCATCCCTAGGGGCTTCCCTCTTATCTCCTCTTCATCATTTGATGACCACATCATCATTTTTACTAATGGCGGTCAGCGGTATTTTCAAGGCTTTTTGAGTCTAGTTCGACAGTATGAGAGGGGCTCAGGTCAACTCGTTAACTCTTCCAAAAGCTAATTTGTTCCCGCGAAAGATCTACCGACTGTTAGATCTTCCTGGATCGAGACATATACAGGCTTCAAGGCGACCTCGGTTCTGCTTCCTTACCTGGCTATTGTTCTATATCGAGGAAGAAAGCTCAATGCCATTTCGATCCTCTTACTGAAAAAGTTAGGGGAAAGATCCTTAGATGGAATGTTACCCTACTTTCTCAGGCAGGTAGGCTAGTTCTCATTAAGGCTGTCCTTGACTCCATGGGATCTCATATCTTTGCTGCAATGACTCCTACTGCTTCCTTCTTCCGTTCATACCGTTCCTTGGCTTCTTCCTCATTATGAGGATCCAAGGAGAATGCTTCTCGTCATCACTAGATCTCCTGGAGCGTTATATGTCGTCCGGAAGGTGAGGGAGGCCTGGGCCTCTGTAACCCTGAAGACGTCTGCGTGGACTTTGCTTGCCAGTTATGGGTAAGGATCGGAGCGAACAACTCCCTTTAGGCAACGTTCCTCCACGCCAAGTACCGAAGGTTGGAAGGAACGCATTACACTGGTATCCATTCCTACACTAGTGATACATGGAAACGGACCGTGAAAGCCTTATCGGATACTCACGGGGGATACCTCTTGGGACGACAATGCCTTCTCGCTTGCAGCTGCATGGAATTCTATGCGGAATCCTAAGTTTGAGCTGCCCCTTTTCTCTTTTATTTGGAATGTCCGTCTTCCCCTGAAGGTCTCTCTATTTATGCGGAAAACCTTGCTTAATGGTTTACCAATATATAAACATTTTTTGGAAAATAGGTAACCGGCTCTTTTCCAGGTCCAGGTGTTGCAATGCTGGCAGCACCGAATCCTCCTTTCATTTGTTGGTCTCTGGGGTTTGTGCCAGTTCTGTTTGAATTACTTCGGGAACATGTTAGGTCATCGATGTAATGAAAACTTGTTTGAAGACTTCCTAAGATTCTGGTTGTCTGACATCTCAGCTAAAAGTCATCACGCGGGCCTCTTTCATTTGATTCCTTGTTTAATCTGGTGGCACATCTGGTGCTCGCGGAATAAGGCAACTTTTGACGTAGTGGCTATGGACCCTTTGACCATTATCCGGAAAATTAGGAATGATGTATTCCTAGATTTTCGGGGTAGGCCGTTCAGGGGAGTGATAGGTTCCCGGTCGAGGTGGTTGGCTATTGCCTTTGACGTATCAAGGATAACAGCCACCCCCAAATAAGGTATTGCTTAATTCCTTGTTTTAATGTGTTTCATTAGCTTCTCGGGTTTTTTAAGTTTTAGCTACTCTTTTTCTTGTCATTGCCTCATCCCCTGGAACTGATATCATTTTCTAGTTGTTCAGGTCATGGAGTATAGGTTGTTGGGATGGGTTTTATTGGTGCAAGGTGATACTTTCTTCTCTCCTTCCTTGGTCAGATCGCTGGTGCAGTTCACGTGCTACAGACTGCTGATCATTGACTAAGAGAAAAGCAATTCTTGCTTCAAAGGGGGCTCATTTTCTGATGAAGAAATGGAAATACCATTTTGTCTTCATTCCTATCTCTTCATCGCTTGTCTCCTGAAGCAGGATTTGATTTGATGTTCTTGGACTGCACTTCCCATCATGGTTCTCGGTATCTTTTATACCATGACCTACTAGGTTCATGGAGGAGCCTTCATCGATGTTCTCTACCGACCTTGGTTGTGATGTCCATCTTCTTAGACTTCAGGGGCTTTTTGGTGGTTTTTAATTGTATTTTGTTTCTTTTGTTCATGTGTGTGCATGGTTTCGGCTTTCAGCGGAAACCATTTTTGTGAGCCATTGGAGAATGGATGGATTCTCCCATTTGTTATATTACTTATTTCTTTTTGGCTAAAAAAAGGAGAAACAGTTTAACAATAATATCATTAAAACTGTAAATTTTCATCAATAGCCAAACAAATATTCCAATCATACATAGTCAATATAAATTCAGTCACAGATATAATAATTGTAAAAATTAATCGAGTGAGATAGTTCTCACATTAACCAGTTTAGAAATCATTTAAATAACGATTGTTTTGAACTAAATTAAACTAGATGTTTAATTTAGTCAAAAATCGCAACTAGCACCAAATCTTTTTCATAGCAAAGTGCCTGTCGTCATGGTCCTAAGGTAATAAGTTTTGTCTGGTTCTGATATCATATGAAGAAGATATAGTCATTTAAGTATTAACCACCTTAATTACATACTTAATATAATTAATAATTAATTAAAGTTAATCACCGTTAATTAAACAAAAAAAGCCACGTCTTCTTCTTCATGGTATCAAAATAAAAACCTGAACTCATCCACATAACTTTGGGCTTCACGTCGCTCACTGCTAGGACCACTTGAAGACGATCTGAACATGGCATGTCAGCGGCCTACAGGAGAGCCTCCACCGCCGAGCGTATGTTCGAGCTCGGTGGCTCCTAGAGCCTTGAAATGGCAGCCGAACTTGAGTGCTTTGAGCAATTAAATCTCTCACATACTAACACTAGAAATAATCAACATCATATGAAATCGAAGAGCATAAAGAGCTCTACAACTTTCATTTTGAGGTGGGGATGTAATTCAAATTGGATGAGGAGAAATCAGGGATTAAATTTTCAAAAATTGTGGCTATTGATCTTTAAGGGTAGCAGAGCCATTTATAGAGGAAGAATGGATTAGGGTTTCACATATTTTAATTATATATATATATTATTTAATTAATTAGTTACTTGTTTATTACTCCGAACTCCAAACAAATCCCAACGAATTTGGCCCTTAGCCAAATACCCCCATTCTAGATGCAATGTGATATGTTTTGTAAGATAGTTCGGTTGTTTCAATCAGTTTTTATCGAAATTAAAATATAAATTTATATAATGTTAAAAATTGATTTTCAACGTACATTTTAATTTTCTACGATCAAATACTGACTCCATAAATTTTAAATTTTGAAATATTGTTATAATTTACAAATACTGTTCTAATATAACTAATTTCATTGAATTTGGAGACTATTTGAAAAATGGCCTTTTCTCTAGCTTATTAAATTTAGACTCAAATTGAACACGCTTTTAAATTTACCACGCTTAAGTATGATTTCTAATTGACTTGACGTAATAGCCTGAATTTCCGTACCCTTTGAGTCAAAAAATAATACCACACATCTAACCCAAATTGCATAGAAATACGAAATCATTAGTAGAAAGAAGTTGGAGGATGAGAAATAGAATGAAAGAAAAGTTAGAATAGAAGAAAATGAATAATACAAATCTCACAACGGAATGAATAAAATATATTAAATAACCTAGAATGAATAAAATATATTAAATAACCTAACTTTTAAAATACAAATCAGTAAGTGTATATACATAACATCATCAGAGTATAACAAAACATATCACAGCGGAAATAAATAATAGTTACTAATGCTGAAGCCTCCTGCTCCAAGCTCCTTCAAGTATATCTGTAAAACCCCGACTACTTGACTGCCCGTTCAAATTTGGGCACCCAAGAGTTTAGGGTAAAACAAAACAAGATAAACTCTGGGCCAGTCATGGGACTAGTGTAAGTAAACTCCAACCATTTGTTTAACTTTCAAAAAAAACTTTTTAAAAAAAGGTAATCGTAAGACCGATTCGCACATAAACATGTAAGGTTTTTACCTATGATAACCAAAACATTTTTGATATCAAATCCGGTGATATTATAATAGTGTTTAAATCAAATAAATAGCAATCTAGCCAAACGCTTGCATCTTACGCTCCATATATAACATAAATTCAAAAACTGTAGGGCGTATATTAGAGAATGGATTTCCAACTATGACAGGGTATGGGATCACCTTCCGATAAAGTTACCCTAGAGGGGATACACTGGGGTTCAACAAGAATATCATGCAAACCGGCCACACATGACTGGACACTCATTTAACTTGAGTGTACCGAGCATATTATCACCAATGGTTGTGATCAGCAACAGTTACCGAAAGCATACAACAACGAATAAAATAAAAAGAAAATGAATTTCTCTAGATCAGGTGATAATAGCCCTAATGGGAATGACCAACTTGGCCATGCTTCCTGCCTGATTTCTGTCATTTCTCGGGCGATGAGGCTTGAGGTCGCGATTTCCTTCGAACAGCACATCATCATTCACTCTGAATGCTACATCGTCAGACCCTTCAAATCACTAATTGATGTCCACAAATACACTCTAGGTGTTAAACGAAGTGAATAAATTCTCCACCACCATACTTGGTATATTTGTAAAAATAAACATATGTGAATTTCAGGAAATACTCTGTCAGACATATGTCCATACCAGTTGTCCTGGGACTGGACAAACCGAAGGCACCATCCCATCAAGCCATATTGGGAAATTTCTACCTAGGATTAACAAACAACCCTTGCATTTTACTCCGCCTTCAATCATCTTCAGTATAAATTGATTTGTAATGCTTATGCCCATACGGAGTGGTATGCAGATAATAAATCCAACTGGTCTCCCCGTATTGACAACAGAAGTGTAAAATAAACTAAGACCTTGATAATCGGTTATTTAACTATCAAAGGAAACATCCATACAATCAACGGTCCTACTTCTAAATGGAAATTCTACGATCAAGCATCAAACAAACCTGGGCCCTATTTAAATTAATTTCTTATTAAATTACAAATTTCCCCACTTTCCATATCTTTCCTGATATTTCTCAAAGCTTGCTTATATTCACGATCCTTGGAAAACATTTTCATATATCACAAATTGTCCATTTTCCAGAAAATATCTCTTATTGCAGTTGGAAAACATTTCCATATATTCATAGATTCTTATTTTTTATATTTAGAAAATATACGTTATTAACATCGAAAAACATTCCCATATTCCACTTTTTAACTTCTCCTTAACCAATTTATTTCATTTTCTTTTCGTAGAAAATATCTCCGATTTTATTTGAAAATATTTCAAAAATCCTTTTTAGTGGATTAAACCGATGTTATATAAAACATAGTTATTATAATTCAACCCATTAATCTTTTGTTAACTAATCTTTCCTACCGAACCTTGGCCATTCCTTAGTCAATCAAGTTTGGGTATAATTACCTCTTAGACCTTAGCTGAACATCATTCTTAACTCCAAAATAGTCAGGTTCACTAGTTCAAATCTTTAACAATCATTACTTATGAAATTCTCGGATTCAATTTAAGAATCCACACCTTTTGTGGAAAAAATTATTTATAACGATAGCGTTATGATCCTAGCTTCCGAAATATTGGATTTTAAAATATTACTTGTATTCATTAATTTGAATAAATAAATAAAATGATAAGTAAATAAATAAGTCTTAACTAGAACAAAAAGTAAATAATACTTTCCCTGAATTGGATATAGTTGAGTTTTAGTAAATAATTCTTTTTCGAATAATCTATATTTGGTTTATATTCCGAACTTTGGAATAAATCTACTATTTCAAATTATCTCTAATTCCACTTTTATTCTAAATTCACTTTTGCAACACCCCGTAATTTTAAAAGACTACTATAATGATAAATTAAAGAATACTTAATTGAATATTGGGAATTAAGTAAAACAGACTACGCCATTGCATTCGTCTCGGAATTCTTCTTAAGATAGAATTCGAGTTTGCGTAAAGAGGACATCGTATGAAGAAGATATTAAGGTCCGAAGTTTGTTTACAATAAGCAAAAAATAAATAAACAAACCAGTGCAGAAAATCAAAATTAGAAGGCGGGAACACGCGGGAAGTCAGCCTGTTGGGAATCGACCCCATGCCCCCATGGTGTCGAACCATGGGTCGACCCCTACAAGGGGATGTCGATCCTAGGGTCAACCCCTCCCAGATCTGGGGGCAGATCCATTCTTTGAACCGAGAATTATTTCTTGACCAGATTTGTTGATGGTAGGCCGTAAATAGGACCTCATTTCTATTGTTTTTTTCACAAGAAACAATGGAGACAACAAGATGCTGCCCCAACTCAGATTTGATTAGCCTATTCTTCTGCAACAATAACTTATACGTATACAAGAATCTCTGCTAAAACATCAACAATCATTCTCTGTTCTTCAGATCCAGTCCTTGTGAGTTTATGTTGCTTTTACATATAAACATCTAATAAGTGATCCTAGAATGTTTATAAGTTTGGATCTAAACCTGTGCCTGTTAATAACCCTAATCGTAAAACATATCTGCCACTTCTTGTACACCTAATCTACTATTTAGTTCTCATATGGCTATTTCTGATATGCCTATTCTGTTATTATGCCTATTCCCATTCTTCTACTATGCCTATTATGTATGTATGCCTATTTCTGTCATCATACGCCTGTTTTGTTATTATCCCTAATTATGTTCTCTTCTCTTCCTCTATCCTTTTTTATTTTTGTATCCATGGTACCTTCGAGCCTAGGCCTATCGTTGAGATATGTGAATGAACGAAATTGGGAATTGTTGGGAATGATAAATTGGGGCATAACTTTTATTGTAAAACATTAATAGGATTTGGGGGAATAATCTATACCTTGATCTAAAACTTTAAATTAGGGCATAACTTGTATCGTGAATCAGACTGGGATTTGGGGCATAACCTATGATGAACATGAATTTTTTTTTAAGAATGAACATGTTTAAATTTATAGTAAATAGAAACTGTAACTGCACGTAGACACGAGGTTAGATTACACTTGTGGTAGAAGTCTGCCGAAAACGGCCCGGCAAATTCAGCATCCACAAGTGATTAATCTAATATGAGGGTTCGAATGCGTAAATGTACACGTAATGGTGCTAAGACACATGGTTAAGTCCGGCTTGTGGTAGAAGCCTGCCCAGAACCTCCCAACATATCCAGCATCCACAATTGGCCGATTTTGTGTGAGAGGTCTAGTGCATTAACGGACATACATGGAAAATTGATAATAACCTGTTAACCTCTAATACATAACCTATTTAAATCTGTGGGGGTTATACGAACCTGTCAAATTGTGTAAGGGTTAAGTAAACTTGCTTGAATCAATGAGGGATTGAATAAATCTATTAAATTTGTGCAGGGTTATATAAACCTGACAAACTTAACTTGTTTTATATGGTGCGGTTATGCGGGCTTATTAATCTGTTAGGCATAACATGTCAAAATCCTAGTAGTGGGGATGCAAGCCTATGGGGTGGCTTGTATCATCTATTGTATGGGACCTGTATCAGTCAGTAACCCATCTTAGTATCAAAAGAGGGACCCTGAACTGGGTAGGGGTCAGGGCACACTTACTGAACTGATTATAAGAGGTTCATCTAAGTGGGGGTGTTGATGGTGCATTCCAATGGAGTCGTGTGTGTGCATGCGTTCGAATTGTGAGAAATTAAGACGATGTGATATCAGTAGATATGGTTGTGCCTCTCAAAAAAAAGGGGTTGCCACTTTAGGAAGTTATACATCGTACTGTGGGGCTAACACAGGGTATCTACAGGATAGGGAGCCGATCTATTGGGTTAGTAATTAGGGTACATCTAGTCTTTCTTGTTTAGAAGCCCGCTATTATCCTTGGGGGTAACACCTGTCAATTCTTTTGGGCTGCCTATTATTATCGTTCGGAGTAAAACCCATCATTAGAAGTACAACTAAGTCTACCATCTGTTTCCTTGGGGATCATTCCGTTACTGTTGTACTGGTATTGGTGCAGAGAAAAGTACTTGAGAAGCACAATATATTTTGTTTTGTTTATTTGTTTTATCCTGCTCGGTCTGTTATACTGTCTTATGATACTATTATCTTCTCATCCAGTTTATATGCATGTCATGATGCTCTTATTTATTTATATGCTAAAAGTAACTGGACTCACCATACTTTACGTCTGACCCATTTTTTTTCCTTTTCTCTCTCTTCCTTCCCCTCCCTCCCTCAGGTCTCAGGGTAGGAACACTCAAGCTTGATAAGGATTCTCTCTTCTATTTCTGCTTGGAGCTGCTTAAACGTACCGCTTAATTTACCACTTGATTTCCTATCTACCTTGCTATGGCTATTCTTTTTGGGGGCTATGCTTTTTATATTACTGTACTCTGATGATTTCAATGCAAGGCAGATATTTTAATTTGATATAATGGGTTTTCTGTAATTTAGACTTATGTTGTAACTGGGTTTTGGACCATGATGTTTTCTATTTGGAAAATAAAGTTTTAAATTCCACTGTTATTATATATCTGCCTTGTGATGTTTTTGTTTCTGTTTACCTATAACGCTCCACGAAACTTAATGCATTCTGTTAAAGAGTAACATTAAAGGCGTGGGGTGTCACATTTGGTATTAGAGCTGAAAGTTACCATATCGGATAAAAGGTTTTGAAAATTATTTCCAAAAGGTTTTAAAAGAAAACATTTCAAAAGAGAAGTGTGTTTTGAAAAAAATATTCCCTAAAGCCATATAAAATATCTTTCGACTCTCTGTTTGAATCCCTTTTCCTTTTCTTTTCAGCATGTCTGGGGAACCGATTCTTCCCATAGGGTGTCCCCATTGAGGCATGGTTCCGTAGGCATGTTAAAACGGCACATGTCGAAGGGCAAGGAAGTGCCTAACCTCCGTCTACAGGCGCAGTAGTTCCACCTGCATCTAATTTTCTCTTAAACTTAGGATTTCTGTGCGATGGAGGCAGCTTTTGAGAGACTTGTTAACATGCTACACAAGGATGGTAAAGAGGAGAATAAGGGAGTTAAGGCTAAGGAGCACAGCCCAAGGATGAGAAAAATGGTGGCCTAAGAAGGAAACATAGAGCAAAAAAGGAAAGCCTAATAAAGTTCAAATAAAGACAAGAAGAAATGTCATGTTTACGGGAATGTGGGTCATTTGGTCAAAGATTGCCGAAAAAGGAAGAACGCTTGTTTCAAATGTGGCAAAGTTGGACACTATACTAGGAAATGCCCGAAAAAGCAAGGACAGGGGAAAAAGACAGGACCATCTGGAGAGCTGGTGCATGCTTCCGGGGGTAGTGGACCAGACGAAGGTAGGAAAATTTCTATTGAAGGTTTGATTTCTCTTTTCGATCATCCTGTTAGACTCTTTTTTATTCTAGTGCTTCATATTCTTTATATCTGATTATGTGGTTGAGTCTTTGCACCTTAGTACTATTATGGTTTCGGATCTCGTTGTTGTCTCAAACCCCATTGGGGTCTCGGCTCATCTGTTTGTTATTTGTCTGGGTTTGAGGATATTTGTGTCAGGCGTTGAGTTTGAGTGTGATGCATCTATGCTTGGTTTTATGGGATATGGTCTGATTATAGGGATGGATCGGCTAGCCATGTGTGGTGTCATTCTAGATTGTGAGAGGAGGGTCGTTAGTCTTTTGACTTGCCATGGGAGGACTCTTGAGATTTCTTATGACCCAAAATTGTCTGTCATGCTTAGTTTCCTAGAATCACTTGATGCATTTATCGATGACTTGCAATATATACCGGTAGTCTGTAAGTATTCAGATGTTTTAGAGGAGGTAAGGGGCTTACCTACGAGGCGCGAGATTGGTTTCTGGATATACTTGGTGGACAATGCAAAGGCAGTCACATTACCTGTGCTGCACATGACTCCTAGGGAAAGGAGGGAGATCAGCAAGCGAGTAGGGGAGCTACCTGAGAAAGGATTTATTAGGCGAAGCATATCTGAATGGGTGCTCCAGTCATATTCGCAACTAAGGCGGATGGCTCGCTTTTCTTTTGCGTGGATTACAGGGAGTTGAATAAGCTCACTAAGAAAAATTGGCACCCACTTTTGAGGATAGATGATCTATTTGATCAGCTTGTTGATGCATCTGTTTTCTCTTAGTTAGACTTGGCCACGGGCTTTCATCAATTGAGGGTGACCGAGGACAGTATAAACAAGACCGCTTTCAGAACTCCACATGGTTTCTTCGAATGGCTCGTCATGCCTTTTGGGTTGATGAATGCACCCGCCTATTTTGTGGATTTGATGAGTAGGGTGTTTCGGGAGTTTATAACTAAGTTCGTTGTGGTCTTCGTTGATGACATCTTGATTTTCTCGATGAATGAGGAAAAACATGCCCTACATCTAAGGGAAATTTTGAAGACTCTCCGAGCGCCTCAGCTTAAGGAAAATTAACTGAAATGTCATTTTTGGAGAAAGGAAGTGAGATTTCTTGGGAATGTGGTCTCTAAATATGGGATAGCAGTGCATCCTGCAAAAGTAGTTGCAGTTCAAGATTGGCAGATTCCAAAGAGTGCAACGGATGTAAAGAATTTTCTTGGATTAGTGGGCTATTATAGGAAGTTCATTAAGGACTTCGCAAAGATATTAGCCCCACTCACCAGACGGAGAAAGGAGAATTTGACATTTTCTTGGGATATAGACTATGAGGATGCTTTTCAACAATTGAAGAGGGATCTGACATTAGCCTCAGTCTTGACTAAGAATGATGGGAATAAAGTATTCACAGTATACACTGATGCATGTGGTATAGGTCTTGGTGTTGTTTTGATGCAAGAGGGAAAGGTAGTATGTTGTAGAGGTAGACAGTTGAGAGTTCATGATAAGAACTACCCTACCCATGACTTAGAGTTGGCTGCCGTTGTATTCACGCTTAAGACTTGGCATCATTATTTACTTGGAGAGAAATTCGAGTTATATACTGATCATAAATCTCTCAAGTATCTGTTCTCGCAGAAGGATCTCAATTTGAGGCAACTGAGATGGATGGAGTTCCTAGCGTACTATAACTTTGAGATTGCTTATACCCCTGGCAAGGATAATGTGGTGGCGGACGCACTAAGTAGACAGAGGATGATTTTGATTCCACTATTCGTTAAGAGTCGGAGCTTGGAGTATATATCGACTTTTGATTTTAGGCCATCTACGGATCTTATACCTGGTTTGTTGGCATCTTTAGAGGTGCGACCTACTCTTACAGATCAGATAAGAACTTCACAGTGAGAGGACCCATAGATAACAGACATCCTGGATAAGCTCAGTAGAGGGGAGACTTCTAGTCACCTCGGTAGATATTCCACGGATAGCAGAGGGTTGTTACAACAAGATGGAAGGCTTTGTGTTCCTTGAGTTGGGAGTCTGTTAAAGACATTCATTGAGGAAGCCCATCATTCTAGGATGACTATCCATCCAGCGGTGATAAGATGTATAGAGATATGAAGAGGGTTTTCTTTTGGGCTAGGATGAAGACAAATGTAGTGGAGTTTGTTTCTCGATGTTTGATTTTCCAGTAAGTCAATGCTGAGCAAGGGAAGCCCGGTGGTTTACTCCATCCTTTGGAGGTCCCATAGTGGAAGTGGGAGAGCGTCTCTATGGATTTCATTGATGGTTTGCCTAGATCAAGGAAAGCCAAAACCAGTATCTAGGTTATAGTTGATAGGCTTACTAGGGGCGCCCATTTTGTTCCTATTAAGAGTAAGAGGACGACAACATGGTTTGCAGTAGTTTATCTTCATGAGAAAGTCTGTCTACATGGAGTACCTTCCATTATAGTGAGTGATCATGACCCCATATTCACTAGTGAGTTTTGGAGGAGCTTGAAAGATGCATTAGGCACACATTTGTGTTTGAGCATCGTTTATCACCCTCAGACTGATGGGCAGACGGAAAGGGTGAATAGAGTTCTTGAGGATCTTTAAGACTGTGTATTCTAGACTTTGGAGGAACATGGGAGGAACATCTTCCTTTGGTAGAGTTCTCATACAAAAACAATTATCAGGCTAGTATTGGCATGGCACCCTTCGAGGCATTGTGCAGACGACCCTGTAGATCACTGATTTGTTGGTGGGAGTCTACGAAAAGGCTTCTACTTGGACCTGAGATGATTAGAGAAACTTCAGAGAAGATTGATCTTATTTACGGACGCATGAAGATAGCTCAGGACCGGCAAAAGTCCTACGCAGATAAGAGAAGAACTGATATTGAGTTTGAGGTGAAAGACATGGTTTTCATCAAGGTATCACCCTTGAGGAATGTGGTTTGCTTTGGATCTGTAGGGAAATTGGTGCCAAGGTTTGTAGGGCCTTTTCCCAAAACAGAAAGGATTGGCCAAATGGCTTATAGGGTGAAGCTGCGAGAGAGATTGACAGGTGTTCATGATGTTTTTAACGTGTCTCATTTACGGAAGTGTCCGCATGATACCGTAGAAGTAGTTGAGTTGAGTATGCTTGAGGAAGTAGAGGTGGAACGGGAGGCGATAGTTAGACGAGTTCCTACCTATATTCTTGGATCATAGGTTAGGAAGCTATGCAACTGAGAGGTCAAGTTAATGAAAGTTCAGTGGGGAGATGACCACGAGGATGCAACTTGGGAGACTAAAGACAAGATTTCCGCTTCGTACCCTTTTCTTTTCAAGGGTATGTTCTTAACTTCTTTTCCAAAGCTTTTACTCGTACTTGCTTCTTTCATTTAAGTATATCCTATTGATCGAATCTCCGACCTTTAGGCAAAGAACCAATGGGTGTAAACATGTATTTGAGACATGTTTTGTTTGATGGATGCAAATGTTTACTAGTGGTTACTCGTGGATACATATATACACACACTAGGCACTAGATCGGCTCAATCACTCTCATACTGCATATGGATGTGTGTGCATTCTAAAATTTTATGGATGAAAATGTGTGTCTCGTCATATAGATGTTGCATTTGGATGGATGACTATGTACGCATATAGAATTTACATGATATATTAGGATTATTTGCATACATGTTGTATTCATGGCACTGGCATACATTGCATTAAGGAGGTCTACTGAATCAGTAAGCTGCCTGATCTTTCGCATTAGCATAGGGACATATACATACACACTATTACATATGTTCATATAAGCATTAATTTTTTTTAATGACAATGGATGCCTATAATTGCTGGATAAGTAGATGGATGATGGATGTTAGGATATACATTCTTATTAACTTAGAGATTTCGGGGACGAAATCCTTTAAGTAGTGGAGAATGTAACACCCCGTAATTTTAAAAGACAAATATAATGATAAACTAAATAATACTTTATTAAATATTGGGAACTAAGTAAAACAAACTGCGCCATTGCGTTCGTCTCAGAATTCTGCTTAAGATAAACTTCAAGTTTGCGTAAAACGGACATCGTATGAAGAAGATATTAAGGTTTGAAGTTTGTATACATATAAGAAAAATATATATAAACAAACCAGTCCAGAAAATCAAAAGCATAAGGCGGGAAGGCACGGGAAATCGACCCCTGAACCCATGGGTCGACCCATACAAGGGGGTGTCGACCCCACACAAATATGGGACATATCTATTCTTTGAACCGGGACTTGTTTCTTGACCAGATTCGTTGACTATAGACAATATATAGGACCTCATTTCTATTGTTTTATTCATCAAAAACAATGGAGACAATGAGATGCTGCCCCAACTCAGATTGAATTAGCATATTCTTCTGCAATAACAACTTATAACATACAAGAATCTCTACTAAAACATCAACAGTCATTTCTCTGTTCTTTAGATCCAGTCCCTGTGAGTTTATGTTGCTTTTACATATAAACATTTAATAAGTAATCCTGACACGTTTATAAGTTTGGATCTAAACATGTGCTAACCTGAATCACAACTAAGCAGATCTGCTACTATATATACACCTAATCTACTGTTTGGTTCTCATATGCTTATTCCTGATAGGCCTATTCTGTTATTATGCCTAATTATGTCATCATATGCCCATTCTGCTACTATGCCTATTTCTGTCACCATATGCCTATTCATTTAGTATGCCTATTTCTATCATCATATGCCTGATTTGTTATTATCCCTATTTCTGTTCTCTTCTCCCCCTCCTTCCCTTTTTATTTTTATAGTCAGGCTACCTTCTAGCCTAGACCTATCGCTGAGATATGCGAGAGAACGAAATTGGGAATGGTCGGGAATGATAAATTAGGGCATAGCTTGTATTGTAAAACATGGCTAAGATTTGGGGGAATAATACATACCTTGATCTAAAACTTTAATTTGGGGTCATAATTTGTATCGTGAATCAGACTGGGGTTTGGGGGCATAACCTTTGATGAACATGAAAAATTATTCAAGAATACATGCCTAAATTTATAGTAAGTAGAAACAGTAACCGCACTTAGACACGAGGTAAGATTACACTTTTGGTAGAAGTCTGCCCGGAACCACCCGACAAATCTAGCATCCACAAGTGGTTAATCTAATGTTAGGGGTATAGTGCGTAAATGTACACATAACGGTGCTAAGACATCAGTTTAAGTCCGACATGTGGTAGAAGTCTGCCCAGAACCGCCTGGCATATCCAATATCCACAAGTGGTTGATTTAGTGTGAGAGGTCTAGTGCATTTACAGATATGAATGGAAAAATGATAATAACCTGTTAACCTGTAATACATAACCAATTTAAATCTGTGGGGGTTATACGAACCTGTCAAATTGTGTAAGGGTTAAGTAAACTTGCTTGAATCAATGGGGGGTTAAGTAAATCTGTTAAATTTGTGGGGCGTATATAAACCCGACAAGCATAACCTATTTTATATGGTAGGGTTATGCAGGCTTGTTAATCTATTAGGCATAACCTGGCAAAATCCTTGTAGTGGGGATGCAAGCCTGGGTGGTGGCTTGTTTCATCTGTTGTGTGGGATGCATATCAGTTAGTAACCCATCTTGGTATCAAAAGGGGACCTCAAACTAGGTAGGGATCATGGCACGCTTACTGAGCTGATTAAAAGAGGTTCATCTATGTGGGGTGTGTTGACGGCGCATTCTAACGGAGTCATGTGCGTGCATGGGTCCAAATTGATTGAGAAATTAAGACGATGTGATATCAGTAGATATGGTTGTGCCTCTTGAAAAAAGGGTTGCCACTTTAGGAAGTGATAAATCCTACCATGTGGCTAGCACAGGGTATCTACAGGATAGGGAGCTGATCGATTGGGGTAATAATTAGGGTACATCTAGTCCTGCTTGTTTAGGAGCCTGTTTTTATTGTTGGGTGTAATACCTGTCATTTCTGTTGGGGTGCATGTTATAATTGTTGGGGGTAAAACCCGTCACTAGAAGTACACCTAAGTCTACCATTTGTTTTCGTTGGGATCGTTCTGTTTTTGTTATATTACTATTGGTGCAGAGAAAAGTACTTGAAAAGCGCAATATATTAGGTTTTGTTTATTCTGTGTATCCTATTCGGTTTGTTATACCTGTCTTATGATACTGTTATCTCTCTCATCTAGTTTATATGTCTGTTATGGTACTTTTACTTATTTATATGCTAAAAGTAACTGGACTCGCCAGACTTTACGTCTGACCCATTTTGTTTCCTTTTCTTTCTCTTCCTTTCCCCCTAGGTTTTTAGGGTGGGAACACTCAGGCTTGATTAGGATACTCTCTTCTGTTTTCGCTTAGAGTTGCTTAGATGTACCCCTTGATATTCTTTCTACCTTTCTATGGCTATTCTTTTTTGGGGACTATGCTTTTATATTACTGTACTCTGATGATTTTTGTTCAAGGCATATATTTTAATTTGATGTAATGGATTTTTTGTACTTCAGACTTATGTTGTAACTGGGTTTTGGACCACGATTTTTTCTATTTTGAAAATAAAGTTTTAAATTCCATTGTTATTTTATATCTGTCTTGTGATGTTTTTCTTTTTCTTTTTACCTATAACACTTCACGAATCTTAATGAATTCTGTTAAAGAGTGACATTAACGGGCGTAGGGTATCACGACTTTTTAATGCATCCCTTCCAAATCCCTACCAATTTCCCTTACCATTATTCCAATTTGCAAAATGTTTGCTTAAATCCCAATATCCACTTTAACATGTGAATATTATTTCTTTTATAGGAATCTAAACTTGTTATACCAAATCAATTTTTTTATAAAAGCAATTACAGGTTCAAATTTCACTTATCGAGTAACTTTATCATATTACACTTTATTTAAAACCTCCATTTATTAAACCGCTACTCAATTTAAACTTTTCTACTTAAACAAGTTGGCTTTTCCATTTAGAATGTATTTATGAGTTATACATTCCATAACCTCCGAAATAAACTTTATTTGATTTCTACAAATCCCTTCTCGTTTAATAATTCTAATCGTAAATTAATATTAAGTTATTTCAAAACATAGAGTTGTATTTCATAGGTATAAATATTGAAATATCAGCTTCTTAACATATTTCCTTTAAATTATGGTTTCATACTAAATAAAGTTTGAATATTTTTCTGAAATAAATCATTTTAATAAGATTCGACATAATCGAATTCTAAATATAAATCACTTGTATTTATCTCAATTTATTTTATATTCTAAACTTTGGAATAAAATCCGTCGTTTCTTTTCGATCACAATTTTCCATTTCTTATTCAAATTCCCATTTGAATTCATATCTCCTTTATAATCTCTAAGTTCCAATCCCAATCACAAATATTGGTTTCAAATCCCATTTCCATTTTTCCATATAAATTCCGAGTTTGAATTTATATTTCAATTTATCCAATGATAAACATTTTTACTAAATTTAAAATCCCGTTTATGATAAACTTCTTGTTTTATCCATTTAAATCGGTTTCTATTTTCAAGCACATTTAAAATTTAATTTCTATATTGGAAATAAATTTCCTTTTTAAATTCCAAATTCCTTTTCTACATTCGAAAATATTTTACGGTATTTAAATACGGGCCAGGTAATTCAAACACAACATAACTAATCACATATTATATATCACGTCATATATCACAACAAATGAAAAACAGTAATAAAATTGTTGAGGAATTCAGTTGGACCCCTCCAACTTGTTTTCCTGCATCAATAAATGTTAATCAACATAGATAACGTCAATAATACTAATTTCACATCAATATGAAATATCATAGTGAGTAGAATTAATAATCGATCAACGATATAACTATATCAATCATTTCAACCAATTTATGAAACATTCATCCAAACGACCATCACATAGTGTAAAATTACCATAAATAAATTTAAAACTTATTTATGTAAAAATATAAACGAGCCAGAATTAGTGAGTTTGTTGCAGAATGGAGTTTCGATGATAACAAACTTATTTCAGTGTTAATTGATTATAAAATATATACTAAGACGTTTATCTAGAATATATGTATAATTATATATACATATGCATGATTTATATACAAAAAGTAATACTAAAGACTCATGAGTTTAGGAGCATCTAGAGATTCAGAATTCAAAGATGATTCAAGACTCATGAGTAATCAAGATTTCAAGAGTTCAAGATAAGTATAGTAATAGATTCCAGTTTATGTAAGACTCTAAGTAGCACTCCAGGTTCAAATTCAAATTAAAATTCTTTTTTTGTAAATTTTGATTTCAAATTCTACTTCCAAATCCTAACTTCAATCCTTATCTTCTCTATTTTACTTTCTATTTTAATTTGATTTTAAACTTAAGTTTTATATGTTTATACTTTATATACTTTACATTTATAAAGTTTTTAAACTCTATAATTTTATAAATATGTTTATATAGTTTATATTTATGTTTTCATATGATTTCTACTTTATAATATTCATTTACAACACTATGTCTTAATTCAAAAAATTCGAGAATTATATATATATATATATATATATATATATATCAAAACACTTGTAAAATGCTCAAAAATCAATTTTTAACAAGGATATGTTGACATACATATATGTATATGTCGACATATAACTGTCACATTTTTGACTTTGAAAGGAAGTGTCTTTTCACTATATATAACGTTCCAGAAACATTGCAACCCTTCAAATCTTATAAATAGGGACGGGTTTCGAATTATTTCATCGTTCTTCTTCTCCATCTTCATCCTCTTTCTTTACACCATTATATTTTCTTATTATTATGATTTCTACCCTTATACTCTACCAAACTCAATTCTATTTACATAAAACTTCTTCTCTTATCACTCTCTAATCATTACTCTCTGAAGCAAAGTGCTATTGAAGAGTTATAGTGATATTGTAATCATTTGGAAATGTTTGGGTAATTGTTGTTTTCCTTGTAGCCGTGAAATCAAGGAACGGAAGCGGTGTTACCGTTGTAGCTGTGAAATCAAGGAGAGAACACTTGATCAGGTGTGTTGAATCAGTGTTACCCTTGTAGCCGTGAAATTAAGGAGGTTGTACTTGGATATTGATATAGTTATAAAACTCTGCGCAATCCAGAGTTGCGTGGGACTGGATGTAGGGGCAATTCCGAACTAGTATAAAAGACGGTGTGTTCTTTCCTTTTCTGCATTTTATTTTTGTTTATCTTTGTGTTTGTGTTTGATTATGTGTGTGTGGTTGTTTATGTGGTGTTTGATTCATATAGTAGACCATATAAGTTTTAGACTTTTTTTTAATTCTCAAAAACACTATTCACCGTCCTCTAGTGTTAGTTTTGTTTTAACGATCCATTCTGCAATCTCTAACAATTGGTATCAGAGTAAGGTCTTTCAAAAGTTCATAATCTGTGTTTTGAAAGATTTTAAATCGTAAATTTTGAAATGATTTATAAACTAGTTTAAACTCATAACCTGATTTTTTTTGAAATTTGATTTTTAAAATTTAAAATTTTGAAATTTGAATTTTTTAAACATTGGAATCTTTGATATATGGATATGTTACAAAACCATCATGATAATGTTGTTTAAAATTGTAGATTAGTTAGTTTGAAAAGTCATTTGATTATTTTGAAAAGTTATTTGATTATTTGAAAAGTTGTGTTGTTTTATTGGAAAAGATGTGTTATATGGCTATTGGATATTCAAACTCTGAAAAGTTAGGTGATATGGCTGTTGAAAATTCAAATTCCGAAATGGTGTTTTACATGGCTATTAAGAATTCAAAATTCTTATGAACATGTGGTTGAAATCAAAAGGAGGAAAAGACTAATGACGATTGGTGAAAAGACATCAAGAAGAAATGCATATATACATAATGTAAAAGAAACAAACAAATAGGTACCAGATCATTTTACAACTTTGGATTTTCATCTACAGCTTAACTTCATACTGTACGTCTCTTCATTTGATTCAAAATGCCGTCGATTTTATGTGAATCCATCAAGCACTGATCAAGTAATGATCAAATGAAGTTTTGGTGAACAAAGAGAGAAGGAAACCAAAACTGACGACAAGTATCTTCAAATTGCATCCACACTATAACAACCCGGAAAATCAGAACCGATTTAAAATTTTTATTTTGGCAATTTTAAAGAATTTTGAATACTTAAAATGAATTATTTTAAATAATAACGACGAGAAATTTATTTTGAATAGAATTAGAACGTATATGTTTATTTGAATTGACGTTAGAATATAAATATTTTATTTTAAATATAAAAGGAATTGAAAATGGCGCGGTAGTTCGAAAATTCGATTTCAAATTTCAAATGAATGCACGGGATTTAAAATAAATAGAACTTTAGCGAAACAAAAAAAATATTTGAATCTATTTGAGAATATCTTTGCAACGAATCCGAAAAATTGAAATTTCATAGCGGGAATAAAAAGTTATGCTCAGTTGAAACTTCAGAATAGTCGCTATAGAATTTTAGCCCTAAAAAATGGAAATTTTGCAAACGACCTCCGTTTTCGATGAAATCACTTTTGTTGGACCCGGGATGTCAAGTTATTGCTAGATTCCAAAAATCATAATTTTTGGAATTAATATGTGAGCGTGGCAAAGGAAAACGTGTTTGGTTGATTTTAGTCAATTTGGATCGACCAGAAAATGGCCATCTTTCAAACAGTCTCCAAATTTGACGAAATTAGTTTTGTTAGGACTGTACCATCAATACGAAGCTAGAAATAATTTTATGGAAAATGTGGCCCTGGTAAATTAAAATGTACGTTAAATTCAATGTTAACTGAAATATTAATTTATATTGTAAATTTAACGAAAATTGATCGTAACAATCAAATTGGCTTACGGGACATATCCCATTGTGTTTGGAATGGGGGTAATTAGTTATGGACGACAGTCGATGGGTCTCGTTTGGAGGTCGAAATAAAAAGTTGCTTTTCGGGGTAATTAAATATATAATATAAATTAAATATAAAGCCCTTCCCTTCTTTCTCTTTCCCACTCCCACTATCACCCCGTCAGTTTTAAAAAGAAAGGAATAAAAAACCAAATTGAGATCGAACCCGCTACCCCGCCGCCCTCTGCCGTCGCACCACCGCCACCCAGATGCTCCGCTGCCCCCCCCCAATCGACGACCGCCTCCCCATCTCCCCTTTTCCCCCATCCGACGTGAGCACCCATACCCAAAACTCTAGAACCCCTTAGCCTTAAATCGAACCGCGTTGTCCCCTTCGCAGACCACCATGCCTCCCCCATTGCTTGCCGACGCTAGTGCGCCTCCACCGCCTGACCAACCCCGCAGCACCCTCTCCGACTTCAGATGTGCCATCCCCTCCCCTTGCACCACCTATAAGTTTCTAATCTAATTTTATTTAATTAGTTAGCTTAATTAAAATAAAAACATTTATTTTAAATCTTTTTTATATATAATAATATGGAGTAAAAATATGATTTTTATATTTTATAGATAATAAAAATATGATTTTTATATTTTATAGATAATAAAAATATGATTTTTATATTATAGAGATAATAATAATATGATTTTTATATTATAGGGATAAAAAAATACGATTTTTATAATGTTTTCATATGATAAATATTCGATCTTTATATAAGAAGTAGAAATATAAAAATATATTTTTTATATAGAAAGAAGCATTGTAAAAATATATGAAGTAGGAATAAAAATATGATTTTTATTTATTGGGATGAAGCGATAAAAATATGATTTTTATATATGAATAGCGTGAAAGGGATGCGTTGGAATTTCGAACAAATCCAAACAGTTCAGAAAGAATGAATGGAGGAGTGGATCCCAAAGGTGAGAACTCTTCACTTTTATTTTATTTCTAGTTAAAATATATACTAGGATGCACACGATGCTTACCAGCACCCGACACCCGTCGTCCACAGACTATGGACAACTTGTTTGTTTGTTTGATTATGTTGTGAAAATTGATCGTGTGATGTGGAATGGAATAAAATATTTTATTGTTAAAAATATAAATTTTAACGTGTATATGAATAAAATAAATATTCATAAACAAATCGTTTATGTACACACATTTGACTGATATTGATTGGGATGATAAATTTTACACATCGCCCAACTGAACAAATAAAATTCATTATTTGTTGATTGAAACCCCACACGGGTATTGGGATGATATTGGACATACACTAATCCCAATATTTGGCTGTATATAATCGATTGGTTGACAAGCTGTGTAAGCGTTGAATATTTATATTTAATGCTTATGCAGTGTAGAACGCACTCTGCATGATGGTTGAATGTGTTTGATTGTTGTTGTATACATGTATTGTATGAAATCCATATAATCAAATTATATGGTAATTGACTGTGTCTGATTCCAGTTTAGAAAGAATGAATATTTTAAAAATAACGAATATTTTAAAATAATATTTAGTAAAAGATCAAAATATGATTTTGATGTCCGATTTGGGATGAACACGAATATATTTAAGTATATAAAGCTGTGTTGATTAGATTGACGCCATTTTGATGTGAACGATATTCATATCGATTTTATTCATTTTTATAATTAATATCGAAAAGGAATTGATTTCAAAATTTAATGTTTTGAAAATATTATCATTTATATGTTAATGATATGGAAAATTCAATTTTGATTTAAAATTGAATATGAAGTTGAAACCATTTTGAAAATGAATTTAAAACAATTTATAAAATACATTTTAAACGAAATCGACGAAATATATATTATATATATATAATATAATGGCCTGAATAGAACGCACTGCGCTGTGGTAGTTCACGAATTACGACCATTGACTTCGAATGGATATTATGGGAGATTCGACCATCGGATTCTCCTAAAACTAGAACCTTGGGTTCGTTTCAAAAAGAGCTTTCTAACTAATATTGGAGATTTGAGATCTAACGGATGGATTTGGAATTATGTCCAAATCAAATTTGGAAAAGGTCGCTGTAAGTGCAGTTCGATGGCCGTTTAAGGAAATCGACTGTACGGGCCTTGATAAAATTATTAAAAATATCAATAATTTAAGTGAAATCATAATAAATGATTTGGAAAGAATTAGGATGAAAAATCCATATTTGAAAAGATAAAAATATATTTTTATCGAAATGAACTAGTTATGAATTAAAATTATAATCCAATATTTTTGAATAAATAAATTGGATTTGAAATGGTTTTAGAAATAATCGGGATTTCCAACATATATATTTGAATGGATTTGAATCGAAATTATCTTCGGAATATTTCGATATTGGATTCCATGATTATACGGATATTGTGGAGGAATTTGGAAGATATATATATCGTTATTCCAATAGGGTATTTGTTGATTCTAGAATTTGATATTGGAAATAAGCCGATATATTTTCTATTCAGAGCCTTGTATTTAATATCAAATGTGGTTTAGGGTTTGTCGTGAATGGTATCTTTAATAATACTATTCTTAGACCCAACGGAGTTAAGAAAATCAGAAAACTAACTGGAGATTAGTTAAGTTGAATGGTTTCCTGGGTATTTATCTAATGTTGGTTTTGGCCTTCGGGTTTAATACTTAGGGAATTGTTCACTTGCTAATTTACGGTTAAAGGCTGATGGAATGGAATGTGATTTTGGGTTGGTCGTGAATGATGTCTTCAATAACACTGTTCTTGAACCCAGTTGACAAAAGATTAAATCTTTTTATTTAGATTTTATTAATTATACCAATTAATTAATATTTAATTGGATTTGAATTGAAATGGGTCTTTGGGTTTATCGTAAATGGTGTTTAAATAACACTTGTCCTTTAACCCAATTAACAATGGAATGAGATTTTGGGTTGTCGTGAATGGTATCTTTAATAATACTATTCTTAGACCCAATGGAGTTAAGAAAATCAAAAATTAACTGGAGATTAGTTAAGTTGAATGGCTTCTTGATTATTGATTTGATGTTGGTTTCGGCCTTCGGGGTTAATACTTAGGGAATTGTTTCCTTGATAATTTACGGTTAAATGCTGGTGGAATGGAATGTGATTTTGGGTTTATAGTGAACCGTGTTTTAAATGACATTGGTTCTTTAACCCAGTTAAAGACATGATATGATTTCCCAAGTTAAACAATCATTGATATTGATTTTTTGGAAGATTAAAACCAAGTGGAGTTTTAATGAATCTTTAATTTGATTGAAATGATCGAGAATGGAGTATCACATGTTTTGCTCCAAGCGATAGTTAAATCTTTAATTAGATTTGAGCGTGGAATGGTAATTGAATTACCGATAACACCTGGTGTTAGATATGAAGTATTACTTGTTTTTCTTCATGGGACGAATAGGTTGGGATCGGGAAATTAAACAAATGATTAGTTCAGTAAGATTCGCTAATCCCGACTAGTTTGGATAAACCATAATTTGGTTTGAATTGATATTCAAAAGAAGATTAAAGAATAAATTTAAAGAATTTATCTTTGATAAAATTAATGCGAATCTTTCCCAAAGTATAAGAATATATGAATAAAGGAATATTCTGGATTGGAATAAGGCGTATGTTGTGTTTTTATAGCACTTGTTTATTATATATGCGAGTTATTCAGAAAGACCGGGTTTATCTCATTCTGAATAACTGATACGACGATATGTCGAGGATGAAGACGGTGGTTGAAGACCAGACGTCTTCACATCGTTTGGATGATTACTGATGTCTTGAATGGGCTGTACACCCAAGACAAGGTAATAAGTGGTGATTGTCCAGACTTACTTGGAGATCGACAGGATATGCGAGGACCTCTCCTTTATATTGGACATATGGGAAGGAATAAGGTGCCTCCGGCTTTGTTCATACCCCGGTGTGAACCAAAAACGGGAGAGGACATCAGGGAGGGCGTGCGTTTACTTCTAGCTAGGAGGGGTGTCAGCATTTTACGAGCCTTGGCACTTTACTCATGTGGATGTTGCTTATTATTACTTGCTGGAAAGCGAGGCGCCTCGGCTATATCGGTCGATCCGGGGCCGATGGAGTCATTTGGCTCATTTACACCCCATAGGGCGGAGAAACGTATTGCTCAAGGTTTTTTAATCCACGTTGCAGTTTGATGGGCCATCCCTGGCGATCCAAGGGTTACTCGAGCTCTGATCCTGAGACGCGGGCTAGAGCGTCTCGAAGCGGTAAGGACGATCCCTTGCCTTGGTTCACAGATGGAAATCCAACTTCTAATACGTCACAATTGCGGTTTTGATTGTAGAGCCTAGTATTGGCGACATGATATATGGTACCCATGCCATCTAGGATTGATACATTTATACTTGAAGTTGTTTTATACACTATGCACTTATAATAGTATCAAATGATTTGTTTGACGTACCAAGCATGTTTGGCTATTATAAGGGAAAACTCTATCCCCCGGCTTGCGTTGCATTGTTTGATAGGACATGGGTCTTATAATAGCTTCATTTTTCCAAAAAGCATTGTGCTGTTTTGTTATATGCACTGGTATTCTTGGGAGAAAACCCGTTCCGTGTTATACGGAGTGGTCCCTTGATATATCTGATTTAAAGTAAAGTTTTAAATAACTGTTTTAGTTCTCACACCAGCCACATGACTGACCTGGAGTTTATTGTTTTAACCTAAACTCTGGGTGCCCCTATTTTCCACACGGGCAGTTGGTAGTTTTGGGTTTTGCAGATTTATATTCACAGGATCCTCATTTACAGCTGGAATGGTATTTGGAAAGCTCTGTATCCGTATATTCCTTTCAGTTGTGTTTTGTATTATTTTTCCGCTACTATGTATTTAAATATAATTTAAATCTCTGATATTGTTCGAATGTATATTATTTCTTCATACTCTGTATATTCTTGTACTCTGATGTAAATTGTTGTAATAAGCAATGAAATGTTCTTCTGTTTGTGTTCTGATTTGTCGTTTCCTCAAAGAAATCCGTTCTTTCTCTTCTCTTCGAAGACCGGGGAAGTTTGGGTCGTTACAGTGGTATCAGAGCTTTGGTTTACAAAGCTCGAGAACAAGACATATTAGAATCGAACGAAAGAATTCATCAGAGACTGGATTGGTAATATCCAGTGAGAATAACTCGTTAGAGATAGGATCAACAGTATCCTAGAACGAGTGGGAAGGGTGAAAATTTTAAATACCCAATTTAGTTTTAAAATTTTATGTCAACTATACGTATTTGAGTATTTTATTTTGTTTAATTTTGGACAATCGAGTATATAGAGATTTTAATATACATCTGATCCACGTGTATTTGAAGTCTCAAATATACTAGATAGGTATTGAATCACGCTTTAGTCGCCCAAGGATGATCCTGATGATGAGGCCTCATCATCAAAGTCTATGCTCGAGTTTCGAAAGTGGGATATCTATATATTTTCATTAGACTGGTGTGAGAACCAAAATTTAGATAGGGTTATTTATTGTGACTTGGCATCAAAAACATGATTTTTAGGTATATAAAAATTATGAATTTGAAACGTTAACCAACTAATTTATTGATCGTTGTGTTGTTTGATTATTAGTTTGAATAATAGAATTGTTGAAACTAATTTGTACATGTATGGTAAATTTGGCCAAATTGAGTCAAATATTGGATGGAATTGAAATTTTCTTGAAATTTGCATATATGTACAAGTATATGCATTGAACAGGTCATAGCAGGGAAGCTAAGCAGAGGAATAAAATTGTTTGCCCGACAAATAGGTACATGTTTATTGTATTTCTTGGGGTTTTTGATGATTTTATGAGCCGATTGGCTAGCAGCTTGGCTGGTTTTTTTTTCTTTTTGATTAGAGAGATCTTTGTGGCGGATTGGGGATTTTCCCGATGCTCCTGTGCAAAAGAGGTTATGGCGAAATTTTTCGAAAATTTAGGGTGTTAGCCAAATTTTTGTAAAATTTGAAAAGTTCTTAAAAACTGAAAAGTTGAAGAACCTAAGCCATAAGTAAAATAATGGAAGTTGAGTTGATTTGTAAAATAACGTTTAGCTCCATTCCTTTTCGAGGATGAAAAGATTTTAAGTGGGGGAGATTGTAACAACCCGGAAAATCAGAACTGATTTAAAATTTTTATTTTAGCAATTTTAATGAATTTGGAATATTTAAAATGATTTATTCTAAATAATAACAACGAGAAATTTATTTTGAATAGAATTAGAACATATATGTTTATTTGAATCGACGTTAGAATATAAATATTTTATTTTAAATATAAAAGGAATTAAAAATTGCGCAGTAGTTCGAAAATTCGATTTCAATTTTCAAATGAAGGCACAGGATTCAAAATAAACAGTATTTTAGCGAAACAAAAAAATATTTGAATATATTTGAGAATATCTTTGCAACGAATCCGAAAAATTGGATTTTCATAGCGGAAATAAAAAGTTATGCCCAATTGAAAATTCAGAATAGTCGCTATGGAATTTTAGCCCTTAAAAATGGAAATTTTGCAAACAACCTCCATTTTCGACGAAACCACTTTTGTTGGATTCGGGATGTCAAGTTTTTGCTAGATTCCAAAAATCATAATTTTTGGAATTAATATGTGAGCGTGGCAAAGGAAAACGTGTTTGGTTGATTTCAGTCAATTTGGATTGACCAGAAAATGGCCATTTTTCAAACGGTCTCCAAATTTGACGAAATTAGTTTTGTTAGGACCATATCGTTAATATGAAGCTAGAAATAATTTTTCCAAAATTTTTAGAGTCAGTATGTAGCCCCGGTAAATTAAAATGTACGTTACATTCAATAATGACTGAAATATTAATTTATATTGTAAATTTAACGAAAACTGATCATAACAGTCGAATTGGCTTACGGGACATATCCCATTGTGTTCAGAATAGGGGTAATTAGTTATGGACGACAGTCGGTGGGTCTCGTTTGGAGGTCGTAATAAAAAGTTGCTTTTCGGGGTAATTAAATATATAATATAAATTAAATATAAAGCCCTTCCCTCCTTTCTCTCTCCCACTCCCACTATCACCCCATCAGTTTTAAAAAGAAAAGAATAAAAAGAAACCAAATCGAGATCTAACCCGCTCCCTCGCCGCCCTCTGCCGTTGCACCACCGCCACCCAGATGCTTCGCCACCCCCCCCCCCAATCGTCGACTGCCTCCCCATCTCCCCCTTTTCCCCCATCCAACGTGAGCACCCACACCCAAAACCCTATAACCCCTCAGCCCTAAATCGAACCGCATTGCCCCTATGAAGACCACCGTGCCTCCCTCACTGCTTGCCGATGCCAGTGCGCCTCCACCGCCTGACCAACCCCGAAGCACCCTCTTCAACTTCAGATGCGCCATCCCCTTCCCTTGCACCACCTGTAAGTTTATAATATAATTTTATTTAATTAGTTAGCTTAATTAAATTAAAAACATTGATTTTAAATCTTTTTTTATATAATAACATGAAGTAAAAATATGATTTTTATATTTTATAGATAATAAAAATATGATTTTTATATTATATAGATAATAAAAATATGATTTTTATATTATAGAGATAATAAAAATACGATTTTATATAATAGAGGTAATAAAAATACAATTTTTATAATGTTTTCATGTGATAAAGATTCGATCTTTATATAAGAAGTAGAAGTATAAAATATATTTTTTATATAGAAAGAAGCATTGTAAAAATATATGAAGTAGGAATAAAAATATGATTTTTATTTATTGGGATGAAGCGATAAAAATATGATTTTCATATATGAACAACGTGAAAGGGATGCATTGGAATTTCAAACAAATCAAAACAGTTCAGAAAGAAAGAATGGAGGAGTGGATCCCACAGGTGAGAACTCCTCACTTTTATTTTATTTCTGGTTAAAATATATACTAGGATGCAGATGGTGCTTAGCAGCACCCGACACCCTTCATCCATAGACCATGGACGACATGTTTGTTTGTTTGATTATGTTGTTAAAATTGATTATGTGATGTGGAATGGAATAAAATATTTTATAGATAAAAATTTTAACGTGTATATGAATAAAATAAATATTCATAAACAAATCGTTTATGTACACACATTTGACTGATATTGATTGGGACGATAAATTTTACACATCGCCCAACTGCACATATAAAATTCATTATTTGTTGATTGAAACCCCACACGGGTATTGGGATGATATTGGACATACACTAATCCCAATATTTAGTTGTATGTCAATCGATTGGTTGACAAGCTGTGTAAGCGTTGAATATTTATATTTTATGCTTATGCAGTGTAGAACGCACTCTAGATAATGGTTGAATGTGTTTGATTGTTGTTGTATACATGTATTATATGAAATCCATATAATCAAATTATATGGTAATTGACTGTGTCTGATTCCAGTTCAGAAAGAATGAATATTTTAAAAATAACGAATATTTTAAAATAGTGAATATTTTAAAATAATATTCAATAAAAGATCAAAATATGATTTTGAAGTCCGATTTGGGATGGACACGAATATATTTAAGTATATAAAGCCGTGTTGATTAGATTGACGCCATTTTGATGTGAATGATATTTTATTCATTTTTATAATGAATATTGAAAAGGAATTGATTTCAAAATTTAGTGTTTTGAAAATATTATCATTTATATGTTAATGATATGGAATATTCAATTTTGATTTAAAATTGAATATGAAGTTGAAACCATTTTGAAAATGAATTTAAAACGATTTATAAAATACGTTTTAAATGAAATCTACAAAATATATATTATATAAATAATATAATGTCCTGAATAGAACGCACCGCGCTGCGGCAGTTCGCGAATTACGACCATTGACTTCAAAGATATTACTGGAGATCCGACTGTCGGATTCTCCTAAAACCAGAACCGTTGGGTTCGTATCGAAAAGAGCTTTCTAACGAATATTATAGATTTGAATTCTAATGGTTGGATTTGGAATTATGTCCAAATCAAATTTGAAAAAGGTCGCTGTAAGTGCAATTCGATGGCCGTTTACGGAAATCGACTGTACAGGCCTTGATAAAATTATTAATAATATAAATAATTTGTGTAAAATCATAATAAATGATTTGGAAAGAATTGGGATGAAAAACTGCATATTCGAAAAGATAAAAATATATTTTTATCGAAATGAACTAGTTATGAACTAGAATTATAATCCAATATTTTTGAATAAATAAATTGGATTTGAAATGGTTTTAGAAATAAACAGGATTTCCAATATATAAATTGGAGTGGATTTGAATCGAATTTGTCTTTGGAATATTTCGATATTGGATTATGTGATTATACGGATATTGTGGAGGAATTTTGAAGATATATATACCGTTATTCCAATACGGTATTTGTTGATTCCAGAATTTGATATTGGATATAAGCTGATATATTTTCTATTCAGAGCCTTGTATTTAATATCAAATGTTATTTCGGGTTTGTCATGAATGGTATCTTAAATAATACTGTTCTTAGACCCAAAGGAGTTAAGAAAATCAGAAAACTAACTAGAGATTAGTTAAGTTGAATGGTTTACTGGGTATTGATCTGATGTTAGTTTCGGCCTTCGGGGCTAATATGTAGGGAATTGTTCACTTGCTAATTTACGGTTAAAGGTTGATGGAATGGAATGTGATTTTGGGTTTGTCGTGAATGGTGTCTTCATTAACACTATTCTTGAGCCCTATTGAGAAAAGATTAAATATTTTTATTTAGATTTAATGAAGTATACCAATTAATTAATATCTAATTGGAATTGAATTGAAATGGGTCTTTGGTTTATTGTGAATGGTGTTTTAAATAACACTTGTTCTTTAACCTGATTAACAATGGAATGAGATTTTGGGTTGTCGTGAATGGTATCTTTGATAATACTGTTCTTAAACCCAACGGAGTTAAGAAAATCAGAAACTAACTAGAGATTAGTTAAGTTGAATAGTTTCCTGGGTATTGATCTGATGTTGGTTTCGGCCTTTGGGGTTAATAGTTAGGGAATTGTTCACTTGCTAATTTACGGTTAAAGGCTGATGGAATAGAATGTGATTTTGGGTTTATAGTCAACCGTGTTTTAAATGACATTGGTTCTTTAACTTAGTTAAAGAAAGGATATGATTTCCCAAGTTAAATAATCATTGATATTGATTTTTGGGAAGATTAAATCCAAGTTGAGTTTTAATGAATCTTTAATTAGATTGAAATGATCGAGAATGGAGTATCACCAGTTTTGCTCCAGGCGGTAGTTAAACCTTTAATTAGATTTGAACGTGGAATGGTAATTGAATTACCGTTAACACCGTGGTGTTAGATGTAAAGTATTACCAGTTTTGCTTCATGGGATGAATAACTTGGGATTGGGAAATTAAACAAATGATTACTTCAGTAAGATTCGCTAATCCCGACTAGTTTGGATAAACCACAATTTTGTTTGAATTGATATTCAAAAGAAGATTAAAGATTAAATTTAAAGAATTTATCTTTGATAAAATTAATGGGAATCTTTCCCAAAGTATAAGAATATTTGAATAAAGGAATATTCTGGATTGGAATAAGGCATATGTTGTGTTTTTATAGCACTTTTTTATTATATACGCGAGTTATTCCGAAAGACCGGGTTTATCCCATTCTGAATAATTGATTCGACGATATGTTGAAGTTGAAGATGGTGGTTGAAGACCGGAGGTTGTCACATCATTTGGATGATTACTGATGTCTTGATTGGGCTGTACACCCAAGACAAGGTAATAAGTGGTGATCGTGCAGACGTACTTGGAGACCGACCAGATATGCGAGGACCTTTGATCTATATTGGACATATGGGGGAGGAATAAGGTGCCTCCGGTTTCGTTCGAACCCAGAACGAACTTGTAAATAAAATGTGTGCCTGACAATTGGATTTTGCTCTGTGTTGTTTGATCTCTATTAAATATACATCTGCCTAGTGAAGGGGAATTTATTCCCTTACTTCACCCTTCTCTGAGACGTACGGGATCAGAGGTTGTATATCGATAGACATCAGTCGCATGGAGTGAATTTCCTGTGTGGAATGCCTGAGTGGTAAATGAGCAAGGATTTTGTTGAAAAGCAGAGTCTTATGGTTGATGATCAAAGCACGGCCTTTGTGGAATTGCTTTGTGTATAGCGTTAATTCGCTAGCCTCACACCTCGGTGTGAACCAAAAACAGGAGAGGACATCAGGGAGGTCATGCGTTTCCTTCTAGTTAGGAGGGGTGTCAGCATTTTACGAGCCCTGACACTTTATTCATGTGGATGTTGCTTATTATTACTTGCTGGAAAGCAAGGCGCCTCAGTTATATCGGTCAATCTAGGGCCGATGGAGTCACTTGGCTCATTTACGCCCCATAGGGCGGGGAAGCATATTGTTCAAGGTTTTTTTAATCCACATTGCACTTTGATAGGCCATCCCTGATGATCCAAGGGTCACTCGAGCTATGACCCTAAGACACGGGCTAGAGCTTCTCGAAGCGGTAAGGACGATCCATTGCCTTGGTTCACAGATGGAAATCCGACTTCCAATACGTCACAATTGCGGTTTTGATTGTACCTAGTATTGGCGACATGATATATGGTACCCATGCCGTCCAGGATTGATACATTTATATTTGAAGTTGTTTTATACACTATGCACTTATAATAGTATCAAATGATTTGTTTTAACGTACCAAGCATGTTTGGATATTATAAGGGAAAACCCTATCCCCTGGCTTGCGTTGCATTGTGTGATAGGACCTGCGTCTTATAATAGCTTCATTTTTCTAAAAAGCATTGCGCTGTTTCGTTATATGCACTGGTATTCTTGGGAGAAAACCCGTTCCGTGTTATACGGCGTGGTCCCGTGATATATCTGATTTAATATAAAGTTTTAAATAACTGTTTTAGTTCTCACACCAGTCACATGATTGACCTGGAGTTTATTGTTTTAACCTAAACTCTGGGTGCCCCTATTTTCCACACGGGCAGCTGGTAGTTTTGGGTTTTGCAGATTTATATTCACAGGATCCTGGTTTACAGCTGGAATGATATTCGGAAAGCTCTATATCCGTATATTCCTTTCGGTTGTGTTTTGTATTAATTTTCAAGCTGCTATGTATTTAAATGTAATATAAATCTATGGTATTGGTCGAATGTATATTATTTCTTCATACTCTGTATATTTTTGTACTCTGATGTAAATTGTTGTAATAAGCAATGAAATGTTCTTCTGTTTGTGTTCTGATTTGTCGTGTTCTCAAAGCAATCCGTTCTTTCTCTTCTCTTCAGAGGTCGGGGAAGTTCGGGTCATTACACACAGGTTAGATTATTTTGTCCCAAATCCTTTTACAGATTGTAGTTCTCGTTCTCGTGGTCTTTTTGATGGTATATCTCAAATTCCGATCAAAATCGAGTGAGATATGACTATTTGAAATTGGCTATGCAAATCTGAAAAACCATTACGGGATTTCATGCAATTCTCTTACTGTTTCAACTTGCTGCACCCCCAATACCATTCAAATTCATCCCCAAACTGATACTTGATCATAGTCCTTGCATTGCTCTTTGATTTGTCACTGATTTCGTCCAATTCCGTTAAGAAACAAAGAAGTTATAGCTGTTGCAAGATTGATTGAAAATGGAAAATCAGGAAGAAGAAGAAGAAGAGAAAGTTCATGAAGGGACATGACTTTTGGGCTTTTATATAGTAGTTGAAGTGTCCATTCATTCAAAATTCAAATTTAAAATTTTGGCGCTATGTTGGTTGAACTACTAAATCTTCAATATCTTTCTCATACGGTGTTATTCAGAATACGAATATACTATGCTGATCAGAAAAACGAGTCCGTCGCAATAAAGCAGATCTCATCGTCAAATTCCGAAACATATGAATGTATGGTTCATAACAATGGAAGGACAATAAAATTGAAAATTGCAAAAAAGAGGTATGCCTTAATTAATTTTTAAGTTTTTTGGTCAATTGAATGTTTTGTTTGTTTTACTTTGTTTTGTATTTGAAATTTAAAATTAAAACTTGAAATTTGAAATTCAAATTTGAATTTTGAATTTTGAAATTCAAAATATCAATAAAATAATAAATAAAAAATATAATAAATTTTGGATGTTTGTTAGAATTAATATTATTTCAGGAAATAGTTAAACCTGAAATATAAATCGATAATTTAAAACCAAAGTCACAAAACCATATGGCCTTTGAAATTTATGTATGTCAACTCATACATATGTCCTTATGTCAACATAAAAACCTATAAAATGAAATTCAAATTTTGGATTTCAAAAGCTTAAAATTTCAAACTTCCCTCCATCTTTTAAAAAAGAAAATGCCAGTTCAAACTCTAGTTATTAACTTTATCTCTCTACTTATTTTCTTATATCTTATTTCAAAATATATACAAATTAATAAAATTATATAGACATGTTAATATGATATACAGAATTAATATAATTTTTTCAAACATTTTATATTGTTATAAAATATAATTTAATTTATCTTTTATATATATATAAACATACATAGTTTAACTTATATATTGTTTATATGATTTCATAACCACTCTGGGTTACATTATCACAAATACTATTTGTAACTTAATACTAATTTTGATTTCTTATCTTATTAAACTTTATAAAACTTGTAAATTTAACTTAATATTTTGGTATAAAGAAATATATATATACGAGTGGAAACCCGTGCGATGCACGGGAGCATAGACTTTTAAGTGTTTAAGATTGAACGCATCATTTTGTGGTGATAGCATAATGTGTTGGAGCAAGATATATAATGTAAGTGATAATATATGTTTGTGTTTGGAATGTACTGTGCAATCTAAAACTGTCAGAAAGAAGTAAATTATGAATGTATAGCGAGTAGGGATAGGGTGCATGTAGGGTAAGCAGTATAAAATGATATTGTGTGATATTATGCATATTGTGTGATATTCAGCATTGGGTGAAGACAGAAAGGGTAGAAAAAATGGAGTATAGAATTATGATATGCATAAGTTAATAATAAGAAAGTTCGAAGAAGGTTCTGTAATGAGCATGAAATAATCAAAGCACATGTAAAATAAACAGACATCAATGCGAAGTGAGAAATTGTTCGATTACATACATGCAGTTAATTCCAGTAAAACAATAAGCAAACTTCATTTAACACATGTTGCATGCATGCAGTTAGTACGTGCGATGTTCGTTAATGACATATTTTGAAAGCCATTAGTTTTCCCAAGTCAACGCTGAAATCAGAACCTTGCAGGGTGTGATATCGTATAATAAAAATCGAGAACGATAAGCGAATAGTGAAGTTTGTACAAACGTAAAAGGTTATTTTTCACAGAAGCAAATAATAAAAACATCTTTAAATTTAATCATCCCAGCATCTAAACATCTGTTTAAGTACACGTAAAAATGTGTAGTTGTTGATGATCACGTTCGTACTCCAATGTGCTGTATGCAAGCGAAGCTGCAAATATGAATAAATAAAAGGTGGGTAAACGTAACATGGTGTTGTTTTATAGAAGTAAAGTCTAGTAATGGTGAGCGTACCGAAACATTTCTTACAGGCCATTCAATAGTCTGCCGGTTTTTTTTTGTATTGTCTTTGTGTTGTAGTAAAGCATAATCCCATGTCTAGAGCATGAAGTGATTAATGTAAGTAAGAACGATAAAAAAAATATAAGGAGCCTAGGTACATATATTGAAAGCCGTACTTTACTCCCCATGGTTGGTCTTTGTATTGGCCATGAGCTGCATGCAAATTTCCTCGGTTCTTGTGGATAAACATGACGGCCCTTTAAAATTCGGGTAAATATTAAGAATAAGTAAGTTAAAATTAAAACATGTACGTATGTATGTAGAAGAGAAATACTTACATGGTTGTCAAAAACAACGACATTGACTCCATATGCATGTAGGATATCTAAAATTTTAGAAACAATAACATCTCCATTCTCCCAAATGTCGGCAGAAATGATGAGGTTGTTAAAAAAAATTGTTGCCTCTCGTCGTGCATTGGTTACAGTTGACATTGCCATGTATGTCTGTAATGTGTAATTTACCTTCAAACAGAGAATAAAATATGTTACTATATGTATGAAGTGGGAGTATGAAAGATATAAATAGCATGTACGTAACTATGTCACTGCAATGCGAGTAGTTCTGGATGTTTTAATTATTCAACTATAATTGGATTCACATGTTAGTGAGATGTATTAATGTCGGTAATGAGATACATAGATATATAGTAATGTAATGTGGTATATTTGGAAAACTTGTTACAATTATGTAGTGAAAATGTTTAAAAAAAATCGCAGCAGATGAATGTAATAAATGTGTAATAAAATATAATGCGCGTGTATCGTTAGGAGTGGACGTATGTAGGAAAAAAAAGAATTACCTTGGTTGTATTGAAATGGGGAGGATGATAGATGTTTTTGCTGTTGTAGGATTAGAAAAGAACTTCAGGATATATGACGTTTGTAGTATTCGTCTCGTCTTCCGTGGGTATAAGGACGGAGACATTATTGAATGTAGTGCATCTGGAGAGAGCAACATACAATTGTCCATGAGCAAAGACAGGAGTCCTTAAATCAATGCCAACATACTTCACAGACTGTCCTTGTGCTTTGTTTATAGTCATAGCATAAGCTAACTTTACAGGGAATTGCCTTCTAGACATGTTTATGGTTAATTCTTAAGCTGATGGTTGAAGAGATATTCGTGGGATAAAAACTAATTTTCCAGCTTTATCACCTATTAGTATCTGAGCTTCTATAATTCTTGTTGCACACCGAACTACTATTAATCTAGTTCCATTGCAAAGACCATCCTTTGGAGCCAAGTTTCGAAGTAGGATTATAGGACATCCAACCTTTATTTCAAGTTTGAAAGGTGGTAACCCATTACAGTCCAAAGAGTTTAGGAACTCACTTGGGTATCGATCATTTTCCTCATCCTCAACTAACTTATCAGCTGCTAAGAAAATGTGATTGTTTGATGGGCATAAATGTAGGCATGTAGAGTTTATGGCATTAACATCCTCATTGTGTGCCGATAAAATAATACGTTCATTATAGAATAATGAAGGTTTCGTACATACATTTAGTTCCGTGTAGATGGTATCTATTAAACCAATGAGGGTATGTTGTTTATGCATCATAGCCAAATCGACCATCGATTCAGGATCAGATCCAACCTGATGAATCAAGGTATAAAAAGTTGTACTGGTTAGTTACATATGTAGAATAAAGGAAAAAATAGATTATGCAACGATAAATGTAGTACCTGATCCAAAAAAGCTGCAAAATTAGCACAGTCATAGTCTTTGGAACCTAAACGCATGTTTTGGTGCAAGGATAAAACTTTGACGTATTTCCATAACGGTGACCGTCTTAATGTCGAAGAAACAATATCTTCTCGTACACCTTTTGGAATCACGGGTAGAATTTGTCTGAAATCTCCTCCTAAAACCACTGTAATCCCACCAAATGGCATTGTACAATCTCGAATATCTCTGAGCGAACGATCAACTGTCTCAACACAAAATCTATGTTGCATAGGCACTTCATCCCAAATAATTAGACTTGTTTTTCGTAGAAGTTCTGCAGCCATAGACTGTTTTGTAAACCCACATAGCGAGTCTTCTAAAATATTTAAAGGAAGAGAGAATGTTGAATGTGCAGTTCTACCCCCAAGTAATAACAAAGAAGCAATACCTGATGAAGCAACAGTTATGACGAAATGCCCTAAACTACGAAGTTTGTCAGCGATTGTGTTATATACGTATGTTTTGCCAGTGCCAGCCCCACCATTTAGAAAAAAAGTAGTTCCAATTTCATTAACTACAAAGTCATATATGTTCGAATAAGTAACTCGTTGCCCGTCATTGAAAGAGAGGATATTCTTTTCTGCCTTGGCATCCTGCCCAACATATTGCACTTGTTTATGCTCCCATATGAGTCTATTCTCGAAGACAACATTCCAATTTTCAGTAGGCAACATCATTGGAGGAAAATCCAGTAAACTTTTTCCACATTCTTGTAGTTGTTAGTTTAGAAGATGCAAACCATAGTCTTTAATTTGATAGTCAGAAGGATTTAGAATTAGGAATTTTGTCCGAATGATAGGGATTAGATCATCACATATGTTCATGGCAAATCTGTTCCATAAAAAATGAGGCTGCAAAGGGGAACATTGGGTGAGAATAATACAAAAAAGTCTCCGTAGCTGATGCCCAGTATTCATGACTGAAGCTTCTTCCAAGCATGTAACCCATTCATTATCGTCCTCTAACATGCCTCGAGCAATGCAAGCATCTTTGAATGTATGGTGAAGCTCACCATTTACTGTTCTCAAATCTTCAAATGATGTTGGCCCTTTGATAACGGTTAACAAAAGACGAAGATAAAAGCGTTCTCCTGAGTTTGGGCTTGCAAAATACATTCTACCGATGGCAGTGGAATTTGTACATCGAGGGGACCAAATGTGTGTACCTTTATTCCATGTGAAATGCTCAGGAAACTGTTGATATGTATATTGTCGTGCTTCAGGGTGTTCTCTACAAAAGTTGAGAAACTCTATAAGAGTAGATGTTTGGTTCTGGGCTCTTATCCTGATAGCATCAGCCGATTCATTTGGATTGAAAGTTACTTGATGCATTCCAGGTAGATGCAATTGTAAACGGATAACAGGTGGTTTTTCCTCATGCATATGATAACTAAAAATGTGCCATGCAGCCTCAGGTGGGCCTATATATCTAGAATCAAGATATTGTTTTATTTCATCTTGTTCTCCCACTACCATTGTTGTTCGATCATGACCCTTGTATATGTATTTATAAATATATTTAACAGCTCGCACGCTAGCACAACCTTCTACGTTTATGTGGCAGTCGTATCTTTCAGAAAGATAAGGGTTGTATGGCACAACATCTCTATTATCGACATTCGTGCCTTTGATTATGTAAGATCGTCCGTCATTTCGACGTCGATAGATAGGATATCCATCCCGATCCATTGTTGTCATTTCAGCCCAATCTCGGGGGTAATGTTTTGAGCACTTTCCATTTTCCATGCATGGAGCATGGATATTTCCCCTACATGGTCCATGAACCATGCACTTTTTAACTGTTTCAAAAAGTAATGGTTGCTCTGTTTCACTTGGAAACTCAGCACAAATTAGCTTGTTTATCTGATCGGTCGTCCTTATTTTTTCAGCTGGTTTTAAAAAAAATAATGCATGCATATGAGGTAAACCACGCTTTTGGAATTCGATAGTGTAAACATGTGCAACAACTGATCCAAATATACCATTTTTTGTAATTTCTTCCATTAAACTTCGTCTTTTAAGTTCGAAAACACGAGCTATGATATCCGGGCGATCTTGTGGCTTTTGGTTTGTCTTGATGCTTTGTAGTATTTCCGGCCAATTTGGATTTGCTGTCATTGTTAAGAAGATATCGGGATGCTTATTGTAACGCGTAATAGCTAATGAGTCTTGGTATATTTCATACATATGCCATGGAGTTCCAATGAAAGTTGATGGTAAGATGTACCTTTTACCAATTTGGTTAGCTTGTAACATATCTGTTTCAATATCTGTAATTCCACAGTAAAGATCGCGCCGAAGGTCAGGCTGATGGTTTCTTGCCCACTGCAATCTGTTTTGTTCAGTACATGCCCATCCGTCTACAATAAATTCTTGCAATAATTTTCGTGCAAGTAGAATTGTAGAATACTCATTTTCTCTTTCAAATAGTCGATAACTATAATATGGTTGTTGTGTCAATCTTTTGGGAGAAGGACAATTTGAAATTGGATTCCATTGAGTATGATTAATATCCCACCCTAAATCACCATATGGGAAGAGGAGAACATAATGTAGCGGTAGATAAGCGGGATGGCATTCACTAATCCTTTCCAGATGTGTTCCTCCATGTAGATGAAGCATAATATCTCGAGTTGCACTTATTTGAGTTCCATCTCCTGGTATCACAACTGCAATTTCATCTACTGAAGGCATATTATACACTCGTTTGTCATTCTTTTTATTATATTGAAGGAAAACTGGTAAGTCGTAACCTTTGTCGGATGAATTTTTCAAAATATCGTACGCTTGATGGTATAACTCAGTAAAATGGTTCTCTCGTAGTAGAACCGATTGAATAACTTGCAATATGTCTTTGTTTAAATGTTTGTTTCTTTCGTAACGAAAATTCAAAGCAGTATTTGGATCATAGATATACAACTGTGAGTAGATAGGTGTGTTTCCAGTATCGGGTAGGAGTGCACCTGTTCTATGACGCAATTCTCCATGAATTGTAAATGATTTAATTCCACGTGTACCCATAGTTCTATTATCTAGTTGGCATCCAAGACTTGTGAATGCATTAGCAGCATTATATTCTCGAATGTATTTGAGGAATGAAGTCGAAATTGAGTCGTTACCGTCATATAACTGACGAAGTTCAAGTGGAGGTGGTTTTAATCTTGGTAGCTTAACCTTTCCAGATTTGCAGCACGTTCCAAAAATAGGATTAGTTATGGAACTATCTTTCAGACGCTCATCAATCCAATGTAGCGCTTTACAGAATGGACATAATATAGTCATTAGTCCCAAAAAATGGCGTTCGACGGGTGGAGGTCGTAGCTCATTAGTATATTGTGCATCGCACGTAGGTTCAGCTACGTGATCAGTACCACCATTCATAACTCTACAGTTGATGATAAGCATAAAAATTAATTCATATTTTGTAATGGTAACGATACAATATGACAAAATGTATAAGAAAAAAAAAGATACGTACGAAGGGTTATGAGATGTGTTTTTTGGATGAATCATGTTCTCGAAGTTAGCCGAGGAGCTGGAAGATGCATGATTATGTATAGAAAATGAACATCCTACGCCTTGAAAAGGCTCGTTGTCCCTCCTCTGGTTTGCACCTGGAGAACTCAATATTTCTAAATTTCTCGCACGTTTTTCTCTTTCTCGTCGCATTTTTTGAGCAATTGATCGTTTAGATGTCATATTGGTTGAGGTATACGAATCGAGCCTAAGGGTATTTATAGGGAGATGTAAGAAAGTTATTTCGGCACATATAATATCATGTGAATGAAAACAAAAGATTGGAGAAATATTGAGATAGACTTACGTATTATCGACCGGCGTAGTTGGTGGGTCCATGGTCGTTGTGTGTTGTGTATTGTCCATAGTTATTCCAGCTGTTTGGAAGCCATTGGTGATATCGGCCAATATAGCTGATGAACTGGAAGATATAGTGTTCAGCGTAGAGTTATCATTGATGGAAAATTTTGGTAGTTTCCTTGACATCTTTTCCCTTGTTCGACGTAACGACTGTGCAACTGAACGATTAGACGGTTTACAACCAATTTGAGTGGGGGTAAGGCTGAAAAAATAGTAGAACAAAGGTGAATAACATTGTGTGCGTTGATAATTAATTGTATTATACTTGTTAAAGGTGCGATATAATCATTTATACAATAGTTGGAAATCGGAATGGGAATATTGGCTTACATATTAATATCGTCGGCAGGTACGTTTGAAGTAGAAGTAGCAGCAAAACTTTTGTTCACAGAGGGAGACGCTGTAGCATTTGTTTTTTCCATAATCATGTCGTCATGCGAGTTATTTGTAAATTGTTGGTCAGAGATATGAGTTTGACTTGTAGCATATGCCACATCTGATGCGTGTGAGTTTGAAGACGCTGAAGGCCTTTGTTGTTGCGGACGATTACGCTGTATATTTGGAAGAACTGGTTGTTTGTCTAACATTTTAGTCTGGTTGCTTTTGATAACGAAGAAAAAAGGTAAAAGTTAGGTAGAAGATGTAGAAAATAAAAGGCACTTGCGTTGTAAATATGGTAAGAAATGTAAGTAAGTTAGAACTATTTCATTGTAAGTTGAGTAGAAAGCATTCAGTGGTATATCTTAAATACCTGTAATAATCAAATTGAGTGAAATGCATTTGGCAATGAATTTGCATGGCTATTATGCAGTGTTATAATATGTATTAGTATTATACTATGGTAATTAATTGTATGGTAAATGGTTTATAAACGAACCTATCTTGCCGTATGGTAATATTATGCTGATTTGTATGCATTATTTTAGCAGTTATTATGAAATTGATTATAGAAGTCGAAAATACACAAATACAATAAGTTTTACTTGTCTAATTTACGTTTTGTCTAAGTTTATAAAGAAAGTGCATATTGTTTTATGAAAACCGTGCATGTGCTGATGTTAAGCTTTATTTTTACGCATTAAATGACTAAAATTATACAAATTTGTATGCATTAATTTAGCATTGAATATGAAATTGACCATAGATTTTGCTATTTTTACAGAAAATGAGGCATATGAAGATGGGCATCCTTAAAACGCCCATCTCATCACGTACAAACATGAATATACAATTATATAAATGTAAGACTAAAGAGTTAAATGTTATTTTTTAGTTATTGTATTATAGATTTATAAAAGAATTGAAATAGTAAGACCGTTGCAGTTGAAAACTAATGTCGCATTAGACATTATTGTATCACTTTTAACATTTTGAAGTTAAAAATTTGCAGTCATAGCAAAATCTAATTTTTTTCCTGTTTTTTATTTTTTGAGACGGGAGGTTAACTGTTCTTTGTTGTATACATAACTGAGATATGGTTAATTAATACTAAGTAAATGGACAGTTATGAATAATCAGTAGGAGACCTACGTAAAGTAAATGCTTGGTAGTTTATGAGTTATAAAACAGCGTCTGAATGATTAATTTAATCTGTAGAGCTTAATAGAAAATCATCTAGGTTGTTACCTGTAGGATAGTGGTGTATGTCCAATATAAAATTTTGTGCTCCTTAACAACATTTGTGGTTGATTACTGAAATCTGCCCACTATGATTTTCCAACATTAATTCATGCAGTTACAAAAAGTTTTTAAAAAATTCGTTTATTCAATCCTTTTTATGTGAGGGAAAAGTACATTAAAGTAGGATTTTAAAATTGATGACACACAATCTAGAGTAAGCAAGAATCATTCCCTTTATGGCTTTCACTATATGGTCATATTCATTAACTTTCATTAAATGAAGAAAAACTAAAAATGCTTTGCGTCAGATTGTGTACTTCAGCCTGCGTTATTTACCAATGAAATAAAAGATGAGACAAATTTTAGTACAATCCTTAACCGTATTTCTTTATTTAGTCTATACTAATTGGGACACAATTATGAATGGGTTATATTTCTTTTTATCGACTCAATTTGGTAAGTCAATAATGCATTATTAATTTAGTTCCGTCAAATGTAAATATGACAGTAGAGTGATTTTTATTTCCTCAAAAATATAGTCAAAAATATTTGTTAAACATGGTTAATTTTTTGTTTTTTTAGTGTGTGTTTTCTACCCGGAAGAAAGCCTCCAGATGCTATTTTCGCTCTTCGTAGTGCGAATAAATATTTATATTTGACCATGTTTCACTGAACACCATTTTTTGGACTGGCCAACTCAAACCACGTGTTGCCTCTTCAACAGTCTGCTACCTATTCGCATCTTGCTCCATTCCTAATTAAACAACAGAAAAAAAAAAGTGGGAATAACACACCTTTCCTATTGCTATATATATGTACCCCCAAACCAATATTCATCTCATTGTTCACTCCTTCTACCGCAGTGAATCAAAGTTTCTCTTATTTTACAACCAAAATGACAAAGGTATGTTGTTTTTTTCCAGTGAATTTCATACTTGTTCGCTTTATTTATCCATCCACTAACGAATATACTGAGTAATACAGGCTAGTTCTTCAACGCAAATCAAAGACACGCCAACTTCCGGGGAGAAGCAAAAACGTAGAACCACCCGTTTAACAAAACATCAACAGTCACTGAATTACGAAAACATCAATGTCATAACTGATGTCTCACAGTCCAGTAATCCTCATCTTCAATCACAACCAGTGATTCCTGAAAACATCAACGTCATAACTGATGTCTCACAGTCCAGTATTCCTCATCTTCAATCAGAACCACTGAATTCTGAAAACATCAATGTCATAACTGATGTTTCACAGTCCAATATCCCTCAGGTTCAGTCCGAAAGCATTAACGCTACGCATCAGTTTAATGATCATCCCCCTAATTCGGTTAGCAACGATAATATTGGAAACGATGATGATTTTGACTAGGAAGTTCAGCTTCGTAATCCTGAAGTGGTATGAAAAGTGGTATTTTTTTTTCGTAGCCTTTCCGAACGTTCATCATATTTTTCAATTTTTCTTTTTCTATCAGCTTGCAGAAATTGAACGGATTGAAGCAGAGTACATTGCAAGACATTCGCACTAATGCTTCTACTGATTGGATCTTATTTTCTATGCTTTCTACTTTTATTACATTCCAATAAAATTTCCACGTACCAGTTAATTTTTGTTGTACTTTTGTTCGTTTGTATCGAAATAAGAAAACCTGTCCCATGCAGGTGATAATGCGTGTTTCAACTTTTTTTTGTTATTAAGGAACAGATGCTTCTATTTCTCATGTTACTGTTATTTATCTTATTAATTCGTGGTACTCATTTACTCGGATTTACTCTTTGCTACTCAAAATTCATGTCTCATTTACATATTTATGTTTCTACGCCATTGCATAATTTTTCCGGTTACGCCCGTGTCGTTGACAGCCGTGGTAATCCACGTTCACGCATATGCTAACGCAACGGAAACAGGCAAACATATGACTCCGAGCGACACCTACATTTAAGTTCCGATGCCATCGCATCATTTTCCCAGTTTCGCCCGTGTCGTTGATAAACGTGGCCATCCATGTTCACGCAGTTGATAACGCAACGGAATCGGGCAAACACATGACTCATACCGGCACCATATAGTTGAATTTTTTTAAATAAATGACCGCTCTGATTTCGTTCTAAGGCATAATTATATACAAACAATTACACCACGTCATGGTCAAAAACGCAAATAACATTGGTGGGCATGTGCTCATTCTAAAAATATGCTACATACATGTTTAAAAATCCTTCATGACTTGAGTTATATTTCATATTTTTGTACTTTGAAGATGTTTTAGTAAGTAGGCGCAGTATGTAACAATTTACTTTTTGAAACCTTGACATAATTTAGTCGCTTTGTCGTTTAAAAATTTGTCTAAAAGTGATTAAACATGGAAATCATGTTTGTTTACATTAACTATATGCATACCAGTTGTATTGTTTTATATAAAACCAATACTCAAAAAATTTAGTTGACTTACATGCATTTATATTTAACCTGCATGGTGACTTACATGCACGTGTTATGCATGTTCTGGACTTAATTTACATGCACTTATATTTAACCTGCATGGTGACTTACATGCACGTGTTTACCCTTTTTGGACCCCAATTTAAGTGTTTATTGTTTTGGCAAGTTAAGTGTTTCATTTTTTTTGGGCAACTGACGTGTTTAATATACGTAGACGAATGCTCGTTCACCTGAATTATGTGTTGAATATATTACTTCGTCAATAGTTCAAAGCCCATAATATACGTATAGGTGTATATCTATGCAGCCAACCCAGTCATGCGCATCGTATCTATTTTCTACTTTTTCCATAACACACCCATAATACATATGTTCAGGATTGCAATGAGTAGTAGGTCATTACAGGAATGATATTTGCGAATGTTAACCGTCATAGTTTCAAAATACTATTAACATAATGACCACCGTATAAATTTAGCTCAACACAGCAATTTGTAATCATAAACAGTAATATGCAAAAGTCACCTTTCATTTTAAAAGTGAAGAGCATGCATATAACTGATTCAAACATTAACAGGAATAAACTATGATGGTTTTTTGTTGTTGTAAGGACTGGTTAGAAGTCGAACGTGATTAGAGATAGAACCTGATTCAAGCTTTGAAGGAGTTAATGGCAGCACGGTCCGTGAAGTAAGAAAACTATTCCTACCTACAGTTAAGAACAAAAGACAGTAAAAACAAAGGGAAAAATATGCAACTGAATAAAAAAAAAAGGTTCTTAACAGTAAAGAGCATGCATAAAAATGATTCAAAGATTAGCAGGAATAAAGTATGATGTTTTTTCTGTTGTAAGGACTGATTAGAAGTAGAACGTGATTAGAGATAGAACCTGTTTCAAGCTTTCAAGTAGTTAATGGCAGCACGGTCCGTTAAGTAAGAAAATGATTCCTACGCACAGTTAAGAACAAACGACAGTAAAAACGAAGGGAAAAACATGCAAGTGAATTAAAAAAAAAAGGTGCGGGTAAACGAAGACAGCAAAAGGAAATGAACAAAGTTTTAACAGGGTTATACCTTGTGTCGGCGTATTCAAATCAGAAATAGTGAGGGAGATTAGTTGGGGACAGAGTGGAGGGAAAGTATTGAAGAGCGGAAGAAATTAGGCAGATAAAGTTTAAGAGATGGAATAGGAAGGTTGAAGGTCATCGTGCAGAAGAGTGGAAGGCCGTGTAATAAAAAGGTGGAGCACGATGTCATCAGAACGTGGGAAAGTATTTCGTATAAAGGGTGGATGTGGGAGAATATCAGCCGCTCTTTGTCTATGGTGAAGTTAAATCCCAGCCCTTGTTTGTCTTTCCATAACCGACCGGTCCTTTTTGTTATATAGATATATATATGATTTTAGGTCTTAAATATGTAGTTTAAATATAAGAAGTTATAATTTATAGTTTAATTTATATCCAGATTTTATAATTTTGTTTATAATATTATTTTTAAAGTTTTAACATATAAATGGTTCCTTAGCAAACTAATATTTTTTTTTTGATTTATAAAGGTTTAAATTTAAAAGTGATTTGTATTAAAAGAAAATTAATAAATTAAATCTTAAGTCCTTTTAAATTCAGTTTTCACTTATGAATATGTAACGACCCGTATTCTACACATCATAGGATTGTAAAATATTTATTTCTTTCCCGCGTGAAGTCGTATGGTCATATAACTTTGGGAAACATTTATTTGAGTCATTTCCCCTGTTCATGATTTTTGTCGATTTTTAAATGACCATTTTGCCCCTAGTCAGTACTGTTTTGGCCATAACTTTTGATAGGGAAGGAATCTTGACCTGAAACCACTTCCATTTGATTCGTTTGGTAGTTTCTCTTTCCGTAGAGTGGTCATATTAGCCAAACGGACTTACCGTTTGGGAGATATGGCTGAAACAAGGTTTGGAGGGTGAAAAACTGCTTAACCGGGCCGAATCGGGTGATTAGTGAGTAGGCCCATAACCCATTTCGGGATTAGGGTTAGGAGAGGGCTGAGTTGGTCTAGGATTTGATCCCATTCCAGTTTTCTAGCCTCCACTTAGTCCCCAAGAAACCTAATAATGGCCTCCACTCTCTAAAGTCTCCAAATCACCTCCAAACCACTCCAACTTGAAGAAAAAGAGATTAGCAAGATCAAATCAAAGAAGATCTACACCTAATCAACCTTGGAGCTGCTGTTAGCATTGGGATTCGCATCAAATCAGAGAATTATTTCAGATCTTAGTTGTTTTGTGGCTAAGGTGAGTGATTAGCTTGCTTTTTGCACTAATTATGGCTAAACTGGGGTGATTAGTGCTAATCAGCGTTTTTAGACGAAAATAAATTCTGGAAAAATGTTTATAAAATCATAAATAATGTTTTAGGCCTCTGATATGAGTTTGGGTTAAATTGGATAAGTTTTGCTAATCATATGCTCAACATGATTAAGAGGGATTAAGGGAAAACATGGGATTTTGGCTATGTTTGATCCATTTTATCATATCATGTTGTTGTTTTGGTGTTTGAGGTCACTAGTATGTATTGCTATGACACTATGACATGCTTTGTGATTGATTGCAATAGTTAGAATGGTCAAAAACGTCGTCGAGTGGCGTAAACAGTCGCTGGAAAAGTCAGTGCAGGAAATCGGATCGGATCGCCCCCTACCCGATCCGAACCGCCCATTTCCCTTCACCACGAACCGAACCGATCGTTATAGCGAAGCAAGCTGCGCCACGAGCTGAAGGATCCGAACCGATCCGAGAAGTCGCGATTCAAGGCTTGGTGATTGAAGACTCCGACCCGACCCGCCTAGAGTGATAACGACACGATCCGATCTGATCACCTTGAGGACAACGAACCGGAGACTTGGAGGAGGGCGAGGGGCTTGGAGCTATGACTAGGAGGCGTGACCCGAGCCGCGGCGTGGTGGAGAACCCGATCCGATCCAGGTGGGACTGGAAGCCACGAACCGATCCAGTGTACCATGAAGAACCCGATCCGATCCAGATGGAACTGGAAGCCACGAATCGATGGTGCACTCCGATCCGACCCGAGGTAGCAGTCACGAACCGAGGTGATGGAGACCACGATCCCAATGATGATGGAAGGAATCCGAACCGATCCAATGGAGATCCATAACCCGAAATGCAAAGGTAGTTCAAGTGGAAGTTCGAGCTCAGGATCCAGACGGGAACCAATGAGTTCACTTCGTGATTGGGCTTTGCTGCGGGACGTGTGCTAAGGAGTTGTCGGTGTCTATGACTTTGGATCACTATGTATTAGAGGTGTATGGACGGACTCGGGCTTTGGATATGGTGCGACTAGGGAGCTACCTACCAATGGAGTGGGATCATGGATACGTTGGGCGTGATCCCATAGGTTTGGCGTTGGTGGTAGTAGGAATGGACATAGTCGTACAAAGTCGAGTTCTGTCGTTTTCATGAAGGGTTATGGTGACCAAAGGAGTAGATACCGTATGCTTTACGCACTGAGTGAGAGTTGTGAGGATGGTTGCTATGCTTGATTGTTTGACATACACATCCCCACCCCCGTATACTTATATTATGTGTTTGTGAAATCACAGAGTATTGTACCGTGTAGTACTAACTCTTTGATTGCAGGTCCAGGTTCAGGTATGACTTAGTATACCTGTTATTATTCTGTTTATGCTTGCTACCACTCATACCAGACTGATGTCTGACCCAGAGTTTTATGTTTCTTCTTATTACTCTGGGTGCTCACACGAGCAGACTAGAGACAGGGATAGCTGGTAGTGCGCTTGGTAGATGGACTGAAGACGAGCAGGAGGCTCCACGTATGATATATAGTTATTCTCCCTGTGTCGTGATTGGTATCTACTTTGGGCATTAGTAGCATACCTATTTTGTTTATCTTGGAGACAGTATTTTGAAGTTGTAATAAGCTGTATTTGATATTTCCGCTACTCTGATGATGTTAGTTCAAGTTTTCAGCTTATGCACTGTCTCATCTGTTTTATGTCAAGTATATGTTGGTTATTATATTTTATCCCATGCGCTGTGAGACATATTACAGGTTCTTTATTTGGTTCATCTTCTTTCTTTCTCTTCTTTGGCAACCGTCCTATGCCAATTGGACATGTGTACAGCGCACAATTGGAGTAAATGTCGGTTGGTGCGGGGCGGGCCGTCACATTTGGTATCAGAGCCAGGTTGCGTAATTCACCTAGGGAAAGACACTAGGGAGAGATAGTACGTATATGAGAGCGCGTATTTGTGATTATTTTGGTTTTCAAAAGCTATATCTATATATAGTATTAGTATGTTTAAGAGTGAAGTCGCATTGCACTGCACTGGCACCACTATGGAGATGGTTAATCGTTTTCTCTTTAACAGATTTGACGATGAGCCGAGGAAGAGGTGCTGGTAGAGGGGCCAATAATGGGAATCCCCCTGACATGAGGGCTATGTTTACCAACCTCATGAGAGAGATGCTTGTGGATATTCAGAGGGAGGCTCCTAATGTTGCCAATGCTGGAGGTGCAGCGGTGCAAGCGCCTAGGGTCGATTTCGCCAAGCTGAGTAAGGATTACACTAATCTTGGCGGAAAGCCGTTTCACGGAACAGAGTCGGCCACGGATGTTCAGGATTGGTTGGATAGCTGTGATCGGATCTTCGATGACTTGGGTATCGAAGATGCGATGAAGAGAAGGCTAGCGTCTCGTCAGCTGCAAGGACGAGCGATGAATTGGTGGAATGCTATTAGGGCAGCCACACCGGAAGATCAAGTTACTTGGGATCAGTTTAAAGCTCGCTTTAGCGACAAGTATATCCCAGCTGCCTAGAAGTCGGAATTGTTTAGGAAGTTCTTGGAGCTTAAGCAGAATGGAAGGGCAGTATCGGATTATGTTGCGGAGTTCGACACTTTGTCGAAGTATGGTTTATCTCTAATCGATACTCCCGAAAAGAAAAATGAGAAGTTCATCACTGGCTTGGATGAATACTTAGGGGAGAGGCTGATTAATCACATCGATGAGATGTTTGAGTCGATTGTGGGAAAAGCTTTGAGGTCAGAAAGTCTTTACCCTAAGCCGAAGACTGGGGTTGTTGCTGCATCTGCTGAAGAGCCAAAGCCGCAAGCAAGCGGTGGAGGCAAGAATAACTCTCAGAATAAGAGGAAGCAGAACCAAGCTAAGGATGGCCAGAAGAAAAGCAGGAAAGAAGTCGAGTGCTTCAAATGTGGAAAGAAGGGCCATTACGCAAGGGAATGTAGGGCCAAGACAGTGGGAAAGAAGTGCTTTAACTGTGGCCAGGAGGGACATTTTAAGGATAAGTGCCCGCAACCTCTGAAGGAGAATCAGATTGTGAAAGCATATGCCATCAATGTTGTTCCTTCTTCGTCGAATGCCCCAACTGCGGCGGAGAAAGGAAAGGGAGTCGTCATTCAAGGTATGCTTTCCATTTATGATCTTCCTGTTAGAGTTTTGTTCGATACTGGGGCTTCCCGTTCCTTCATATCTAGTGACCTGGTAGATAGGTTGGGATTGGAACCCGAGTTAGTCGATAGACCATTAGCTGTGACGAACCCGATTGGTGGTTCAACAAACCTCAGTATGATCTGTCGTAATGTGGTCTTATCGAGTCATGGATGTATGTTTGTTTGTGATTGCTTTGTTTTGGGCTTTACTGGGTATGGCATTATTTTGGGAGTCGATTGGCTCCAAAGATACGGGGTGGTGGTAGACTGTGAGGGCTTTTTGGTGACAGTTAGGGCGGATGATGGGCGGAGGGTAGTGTTTGGTAATCTACCCTGTGATGGGGTAATGGCTAGTTTTGTAAATTCCCTCGACATTCCGCATGATGAGTTATCAGGTTTGCCCGTGGTTGGCCAGTACCCGGACATCTTCGAGGAAGTGACCGGACTTCCACCACACCGAGAGATTGAGTTTCGTATTGATTTAGTGAGAGATGCCAGACCTATAGTGATGCCACTTCGTCGTATGGCACCACGAGAACAGCGAGAGCTCGAGGTGCAAGTTAGTGATCTTTTGAAGAAGGGATTTATTAGAAGAAGTGTTTCCGAGTGGGGAGCACCAGTTGTGTTTGCTACTAAGGCAGATGGTTCCCTTCGATTGTGTGTGGACTATCGCGAGTTAAATAAGGTGACGAGGAAGAATAAGTATCCTCTACCACGGATAGATGATTTGTTTGATCAACTGGAAGGAGCGAGAGTGTTCTCCCAGTTGGACCTCGCGACAGGATTTCATCAGCTCCGTGTAGCAGCTGATAGTATAGCTAAAACGGCATTTAGGACGCCGTCTGGGTTTTATAAGTGGTTGGTCATGCCATTCGGGTTGACCAACGCACCAGCATACTTCGTGGATCTTATGAATAGAGTATTCAGAGACCAATTGAATAAGTTTGTTCTTGTGTTCGTAGACGATATCCTTGTTTACTCGAGGACAGAAGAGGAACACAAGGAACATTTGAGAATTGTGTTGGAGGTGTTGAGAAGACACCAATTGAAAGCGAAGTTTTCTAAGTGTCACTTCTGGAGGAGAGAAGTGAGATTCTTGGGCCATGTTGTTTCAGAGAATGGTATTGCCGTGGACCCTGCAAAGGTGGCTACGGTACAAGATTGGTCTACGCCCAAGAATGCAACAGATGTAAGAAGTTTCTTGGGGTTAGCTGGATATTATCGTAAGTTTATCAAAGACTTCTCCAAGACAGCGGCACCGTTGACTCAGTTGACTAAGAAGAATCAAGCCTTCGTTTGGGACGGAGGGTGTGAAAAAGCATTCAAGAGTCTAAAGGAAAAGTTGACGCGTGCGCCAGTGTTGGTCATTCCTAAGGGAAATGAAGAGATGACGGTATACACGGATGCTTGTGGTACCGGACTGGGTGCGGTATTGATGCAAGGAGGTAGGGTTGTAGCTTATGCTAGTCGACAGCTAAAGCCACATGAGAAGAAGTATCCTACCCATGATTTGGAATTGGCAGCGATTGTATTTTCGCTGAAGATGTGGAGACATTACCTCTTGGGAGAAAGATTTGAGTTGTTTACCGATCATAAATCGTTAAAGTATCTCTTCTCTCAGAAAGATCTGAATCTCCGTCAGCAGAGATGGTTAGAGTTCTTGGCTTCGTATGACTTTGATATCGCGTATACACCTGGGAAGGGTAATGCGGTAGCCGATGCCTTGAGTAGGAGACATGCCAGCTTAGGGGCAATGTTTCTTGAATGGAAGCAGCTGGAGTATATCGCGGGGTTTGATTTCAGACCAAGGTGCGAATTGGATCCAGTTATGCTATCTAGCTTGACGATCAGACCCACTTTGATTGAGAGGATTGGTTCCAGTCAAAGGAACGACCCTAATTTATTGGAAGTCATCTCCAAGTTGGAAATGAATGTCGATGGGGAGATGGACAAGTATGGGCTTGATCGAGATGGATGGCTTCGGAAGAATGGAAGACTAGTTGTACCCAATGTCGATGGATTGAGGGATGAAGTGCTTAGAGAATGTCATCACTCAAAACTGACTATACATCCCGGTGGTAATAAGACGTATCGAGACATGAGACAGACTTACTACTGGGAAGGGATGAAAAGAGACGTTGGGAAGTTTATATCCAAATGCATGAATTGTCAGCTAGTTAAAGCCGAGCAAAAGAAGCCTAGTGGGTTGTTGCAACCATTAGAAATTCCCGAATGGAAATGGGAGCAAGTCTCGATGGATTTCATCGATGGTTTACCAAGGACTAGATCGGGATATGATAGCATTTGGGTAATTGTGGATCGACTGACCAAGAATGCAAGATTTATACCAGTTAAGTCGAATAGAACTGCAGCTAAGTTAGCAGAACTATATATGAAGTGGGTAGTGAGATTTCATGGAGTACCCAAAGGCATTGTGAGTGACCGAGATCCGTTGTTTACTAGTGGATTTTGGAAGAGCTTACAAGAGGCTTTAGGATCAGAATTACATCTCAGTACCGCATATCATCCTCAGACCGACGGTCAGACGGAGAGGGTGAATCGTATATTGGAAGATCTCTTGAGAGCTTGTATATTGGATTTTGGTGGATCATGGGATGACCATTTGCATCTAGTGGAGTTTGCATATAATAATAGCTACCAATCCAGTATTGGTATGGCTCCATATGAAGCTTTGTACGGAAGACCGTGCAACTCACCATCATGTTGGATAGAGACTGGCGAGAAGTTTGTGCTTGGACCAGATGTGGTGAGAGAAACTTCCGATAAGATCAAGATCATTCAGCAACGAATGAAGGCAGCCCAAGATAGGCAGAAGAGTTATGCTGATAAGAGAAGAAGAGACTTGAAATTCTCCGTTGGTGACTTGGTGTTTGTCAAGATCTCTCCGTTGAAAAGCGTGATACGATTTGGCAGGAGAGGCAAGTTAGCACCAAGATTTGTGGGTCCTTTCCAAGTTCTCGAGGAAGTTGGGAATTTGGCGTATAGAGTTGACTTACCAGAGAAGATGGCGGGAGTTCACAACGTATTTCATGTTTCCCAGTTGAGGAAGTTCGTTCACGACTCAAATGTGACTATTTCACCTGATCAGTTAGAGGACTTCGGAATAGAACCTGAGGCGGTTGAGAACCGCAAGCCAATTCGTATTGTGGGGCATGATACGAAGCAACTTCGAAGAAAGTCGGTGAAGCTAGTCAAAGTTCAGTGGGGCGAGGACGAAAATGATTGTGCTTGGGAGACAGAGGAGAGCATTAGAAAGGCTTATCCAGAACTCTTTGCCTGGTAAGATTTACTTTGCGATTTAGTTATTCCGCATGCTAGGATAGACTTGTTTTGCTTGTTTTGCATGTTTGATGGTTGTTTTATGATTGATAGGCATGCGGGACCCTTGTGTGTGTTTTGATTAGGGAATTTCGAGGGCGAAATTTCTTAAGGGGGGAAGAGTGTAACGACCCGTATTCTACACATCATAGGATTGTAAAATATTTATTTCTTTCCCGCGTGAAGTCGTATGGTCATATAACTTTGGGAAACATTTATTTGAGTCATTTCCCCTGTTCATGATTTTTGTCGATTTTTAAATGACCATTTTGCCCCTAGTCAGTACTGTTTTGGCCATAACTTTTGATAGGGAAGGAATCTTGACCTGAAACCACTTCCATTTGATTCGTTTGGTAGTTTCTCTTTCCGTAGAGTGGTCATATTAGCCAAACGGACTTACCGTTTGGGAGATATGGCTGAAACAAGGTTTGGAGGGTGAAAAACTGCTTAACCGGGCCGAATCAGGTGATTAGTGAGTAGGCCCATAACCCATTTCGGGATTAGGGTTAGGAGAGGGCTGAGTTGGTCTAGGATTTGATCCCATTTCAGTTTTCTAGCCTCCACTTAGTCCCCAAGAAACCTAATAATGGCCTCCACTCTCTAAAGTCTCCAAATCACCTCCAAACCACTCCAACTTGAAGAAAAAGAGATTAGCAAGATCAAATCAAAGAAGATCTACACCTAATCAACCTTGGAGCTGCTGTTAGCATTGGGATTCACATCAAATCAGAGAATTATTTCAGATCTTAGTTGTTTTGTGGCTAAGGTGAGTGATTAGCTTGCTTTTTGCACTAATTATGGCTAAACTGGGGTGATTAGTGCTAATCAGCGTTTTTAGACGAAAATAAATTCTGGAAAAATGTTTATAAAATCATAAATAATGTTTTAGGCCTCTGATATGAGTTTGGGTTAAATTGGATAAGTTTTGCTAATCATATGCTCAACATGATTAAGAGGGATTAAGGGAAAACATGGGATTTTGGCTATGTTTGATCCATTTTATCATATCATGTTGTTGTTTTGGTGTTTGAGGTCACTAGTATGTATTGCTATGACACTATGACATGCTTTGTGATTGATTGCAATAGTTAGAATGGTCAAAAACGTCGTCGAGTGGCGTAAACAGTCGCTGGAAAAGTCAGTGCAGGAAATCGGATCGGATCGCCCCCTACCCGATCCGAACCGCCCATTTCCCTTCACCACGAACCGAACCGATCGTTATAGCGAAGCAAGCTGCGCCACGAGCTGAAGGATCCGAACCGATCCGAGAAGTCGCGATTCAAGGCTTGGTGATTGAAGACTCCGACCCGACCCGCCTGGAGTGATAACGACACGATCCGATCACCTTGAGGACAACGAACCGGAGACTTGGAGGAGGGCGAGGGGCTTGGAGCTATGACTAGGAGGCGTGACCCGAGCCGCGGCGTGGTGGAGAACCCGATCCGATCCAGGTGGGACTGGAAGCCACGAACCGATCCAGTGTACCATGAAGAACCCGATCCGATCCAGATGGAACTGGAAGCCACGAATCGATGGTGCACTCCGATCCGACCCGAGGTAGCAGTCACGAACCGAGGTGATGGAGACCACGATCCCAATGATGATGGAAGGAATCCGAACCGATCCAATGGAGATCCATAACCCGAAATGCAAAGGTAGTTCAAGTGGAAGTTCGAGCTCAGGATCCAGACGGGAACCAATGAGTTCACTTCGTGATTGGGCTTTGCTGCGGGACGTGTGCTAAGGAGTTGTCGGTGTCTATGACTTTGGATCACTATGTATTAGAGGTGTATGGACGGACTCGGGCTTTGGATATGGTGCGACTAGGGAGCTACCTACCAATGGAGTGGGATCATGGATACGTTGGGCGTGATCCCATAGGTTTGGCGTTGGTGGTAGTAGGAATGGACATAGTCGTACAAAGTCGAGTTCTGTCGTTTTCATGAAGGGTTATGGTGACCAAAGGAGTAGATACCGTATGCTTTACGCACTGAGTGAGAGTTGTGAGGATGGTTGCTATGCTTGATTGTTTGACATACACATCCCCACCCCCGTATACTTATATTATGTGTTTGTGAAATCACAGAGTATTGTACCGTGTAGTACTAACTCTTTGATTGCAGGTCCAGGTTCAGGTATGACTTAGTATACCTGTTATTATTCTGTTTATGCTTGCTACCACTCATACCAGACTGATGTCTGACCCAGAGTTTTATGTTTCTTCTTATTACTCTGGGTGCTCACACGAGCAGACTAGAGACAGGGATAGCTGGTAGTGCGCTTGGTAGATGGACTGAAGACGAGCAGGAGGCTCCACGTATGATATATAGTTATTCTCCCTGTGTCGTGATTGGTATCTACTTTGGGCATTAGTAGCATACCTATTTTGTTTATCTTGGAGACAGTATTTTGAAGTTGTAATAAGCTGTATTTGATATTTCCGCTACTCTGATGATGTTAGTTCAAGTTTTCAGCTTATGCACTGTCTCATCTGTTTTATGTCAAGTATATGTTGGTTATTATATTTTATCCCATGCGCTGTGAGACATATTACAGGTTCTTTATTTGGTTCATCTTCTTTCTTTCTCTTCTTTGGCGACCGTCCTATGCCAATTGGACATGTGTACAACGCACAATTGGAGTAAATGTCGGTTGGTGCTGGGCGGGCCGTCACAGAATATATGTTTATAGTTTACTTCATATGATAAAATTAAATATTCTCTTTAAGGATCTTCAATATTATTTTTAAAAAGAAGCACCCTACTAAGATTATATAACTCCACATTTATAATAGAATTGTTCTAAATATTTTATTATTTATTATAAATATCATAAAACTTTTATCTTTTGTATCCTTTCCATTTTCATTAACCTAAGTCTAGAAATTGGTATATATTACCCTTGCTTAATTCAAATAATATATAATATATATGCATAATAGTTAGATAGTACTTTGAATATGTTTTACCTAAATAGATATAATCACCAAATCATTCTGCATACTATCATTGCACATCTCATTTCATATCATACGTCATTATTATAAATTACAGTGCATCTCAAATTAAAACCATTCACATCACAAGTTGCATTTCATTCAATATATCACTTCATATAGATTTGCATATGACATACTGCATTATAACTAACACACTGCATTACATGTTAACTTTAACTCCACACATAACAAGTATACAGTATGAGAAGTTTATATCTAAGTAAAAATATAGGATTATTAATCAAATACGTAACATATTTACTTTGACTTGATCGACTTGTTTGGCTTGATTGAATTGATTGGTTTGATTTACTTGTTTGACATGATTGAATTTTATTAGTGGTTGATAGGTATGTTAGAAATATACTTATGCATTTATGCTTACTAGCAGTTTCATAGTTTCTAGGATTAGTTGAAGTCTCAAAAAGTGTTTGTTTGAATTGGTTATTTTTTGAATTGCTTGTTTGGATTGATTTGCTTGTTTGAATTGCTTGGTTTGCTTAGTTTATTAGCCTTCTATTTAGTTTATTAGATTAGTGTAGTCATAGATTTAGGGGGAGTTATAGAAATTTATAGAAATAAGAAGAATATAGATTAAGGGAGAGTTGTAGATTTAGGAGAAATCACATATATATATATATATATAATTAGGATATTATATAGGCATGAATTAAGGGGGAATCATGAATATTAGTATAGAATTAAGTATTATAACATTAGAATAGATAGATATAGATTTAGGGGAGTAATTCACTTTTTTATAGGAGTCTATAGATAAACATAGGATTTAGGGAGAGTACTTTTAGAATTTCTTTTTGATAATGCCAAAGGGGGTTAAATTATAAATTATAGAATTAGTTTGTAGGATTCATATAGACAGGGGGAGTATTAGAAGGATCATCATCAATAGGTATGTACGGGTATGATATTTTATAAACTAAGGTTGTCATCACCAAAAAGGGGGAGATTGTTGGAGAATGGAGTTATGATGATGATAACCTTATTTCAGTGTTAATTGATTACAAAATATATACTAACTCCTTTATCTAGAATATATATATACACACACACACATATATACATATGCAGGATTTATATATATGAATTAATACTGAAGACTGTACAATTTAAGAGCTTCTAGAGATTCAGAATTCATAGATGATTCAATACTCATGAGTAATCAAGAGTTCAAGATAAATACATTTGACACGACTCGAACTTCCGCGGCAAGGAAAGCCCGGATTGAATTGAGAACAAGCCACATCGGAACGCAAACAGAAAAAACATTTCGTTGTTTATTACAATAATTACATAAGAATACAAGAATATACAGAGTATGAATAATTATAATACAACAGAAAAATATCAGAGATTACAATAAATTACATAGCAGCAGAAAAATAATACAATATACAACTGAAAAGGGTATACGGATACAGAGCTTTCCGGATATCGTTCCAGCTGTAAATCAGGATCCTGTGAATATAAATATGCAAACCAAAAACTACTAGCTTCTCGTGTCAAAATAAGGGCACTTAAAGTTTAGGTTAAAACAATAAATCCCAGGTCAGTCATGTGACTGGTGTGAGAACTAAAACAGTTATTTAAAGCTTTACTTTAAATCAGATATATCAAGGGACCACGCCGTATAACACAGAACGGGTTTCCTCCCAAGAATACCGGTGCATATAACAAAACAGCGCAATGCTTTTTGAAAAAATGAAGTTATTATAAGACCCAGGTCCCATCACACAATGCAACACAAGCCAGAGGATAGGGTTTTCCCTTATAATAGCAAAACATGCTTGGTATGTTAAAAACAAATCATTTGATACTATTATAAGTGTATAGTGTCAAAACAATTTCAATCATCAATATTAATCATAGACGGCATGGGTACCATATATCATGTCGCCATACTAGGATCTACAATCAAAACCGCAAAGTCATGTGTTTGGAAATTGGATTTCCATCTGTGAACCGAGGTAAAAGATAGTCCTCTACCGATTCGAGACACTCTAGCCCGCCCCTCAGGACCCAGACTCAGGTGGTCCCTTGGATCGTCAGGGCCGGTCCACCGATGTGGATTAAAATGCCTGAACACTGCGTTTCCCCACCCTTTGGGGTGTCAATGAGTCCAATGACTCTATCGGCTCCACATAGTCACCGATATATCCGAGGCGCCTCGCAACAGCAATAACCATACAAGTGAAAATAATATAAATGTCAGGGCTGGTAGCACCACCCTAGCTAGAAGGAAACGCATGCCCTCCCTGATGTCCTCTCCTGTTTCTGGTTCACAGCCGGGGTGTAAGGCTCGCGAATTCACGTTGCACAAAGCTATGCCACACAGGCGGTGCTATGATCATCAACCACAAGATTCAGCTTTTCAACAAAAGCCTTGATCATTTGCCACTTAGGCATGCCACACAGGCAATTCACTCCATGCGATTGATATCCATCAATATATAACCACTGAGCTCGTACTTCTCAGAGAAGGGCGCTAAGCAAGAGAATAAATTCTCCACCGCCAAACAGATATATATTTAATAGAAATCAATCACACGGATAAAATCCAATGTCAGACACACGGTCCATTTAAAAGTTCATTCTGGGTCTGAATGAAACCGGAGGCACCTTGTACCTCGCATATCCATCGATCTCCAAGAACGTCTGGACGGTCACCAACTGATTCCTTCCTCTTGGGTGTACAACCCAATCAAGATCATCAGTAATCACCCAAATGATGTGAAGACCTCCGGTCTTCAACCGCTGTCTTCATCCTCGACACCGCGTCGAATCAGTTATTCAGAATGGGATAAACCCGGTCTTTCTGAATAACTAGCGTATATAATAATTAAGTGTTACATAAACACAACATACGCATCATTCCAATTCAGAATATTCTTTTATTCCAACATTCTTATGCTTTGGGAAGGGTTCCCATTAATTTTATCAAAGATAAATTGTGACGACCCGAACTTCCCCGGTCTCCGAAGAGATGAGAAAGAACGAATTACTGTGAGGACAAGACAAATCAAAACGCAGACGGAAGGACATTTCATTGTTATTACAACAATTCCATCAGATACAAGAATATACAGAGTATAAATGAATAAATTACATTCGATAAATATCAGAGGTTACAATAAATTACATAGCAGCGGAAAAATATACAAAGCACAACTGAAAGTGATACACGGATACAGAGCTTTCCGAGCATCGTTCCAGCTGTAAATCAGGATCCTGTGGATATAAATCTGCAAAACCAAAACTACTAGTTGCCCGTGTCGAAAATAAGGGCACCCAGAGTTTAGATTAAAACAATAAACTCCAGGTCAGTCATGTGACTGGTGTGAGAACTAAAACAGTTATTTTAAACTTTACTTTAAAAGAGAGTAATTCAAGGGACCACGCCGTATAACACGGAACAGGTTTTCTCCCAAGAATACTAGTGCATATCAATAAACAACGCAATGCTTTTTCGAAAAATGAAGCTATTATAAGACCCAGGTCCCAACACACAATGCAACGCAAGCCGGAGGATAGGGTTTTCCCTTATAATAGCCAAACATGCTTGATACGTTTAAAAACAAATCATTTGATACTATAATAAGTGTATAGTGTCAACACATTTTCAATCATAAATATAAATCATAGACGACATAGCATCCCATGCTACTATGTCGCCATACTAGGCTCTACAAATAAAGCCGAAATATCTCGTATTGGAAATTGGATTTCTGTCATGAGTCGAGGCAAGGGGCAAGCTCCTCTCCGCTTCGAGACACTCTAGCAAATGTCTCAGGACTACGCACTCTGGGCAACCCTGGATCGGCTGGGCCGGTCCTCACTTACGTTAGAGGATTGGCAATTCCTGAACACACGTTTCCCGGTCCTTACAGACCTAATATCGAGGCGCCTCATTCCAACAACCACAAAGGTGAAAAGTATATAAATGTCAGGGCTGGTAAGTCACTGACACCACAAAAGCTAGAAAGAAACGTTGTGTTCTCCCAACGGTCCGTATCCCATTTTTGACTCATACCGAGGTGTGAGGCTCGCGAATCCACGCTATACACAAAGCTACGCCACAAAGGCCGTGCTTTGATCATCAACCACAAGACTTTGCTTTTCAACAGAAGCCTTGATCCATGCAACTCAGCGTGCCACACAGGCAATTCATGCCATGCGATTGATATCTATCGATATATAACCTCTAAGCTCGCACGTCTTAGAGAAGGGCATTAAGCAAGAGAATAAATTCTCCACCGCCAAACAGATATATATTTAACAAAAATCAATCAACACAGAATAAAATCCAATGTCAGACACACAATCCATTTACAAGTTCGTTCTGGGTCTGAACGAAACCGGAGGCTCTTTCCTCGCATATCCATCGATCTCCAAGTACGTCTGGACGACCACCAACTGATTCCCTCATCTTGGGTGTACAGCCCAATCAAGATCATCAGTAATCACCCAAACGATGTGAAGACTTCCGGTCTTCAACCACCGTCTTCTTCTCCGACTTATCGTCGAATCGGTTATTCAGAATGGGTATAAACCCGGCCATTCCGAACAACCCGCGTATATTAAAAACAAATGTTACACAAACACAACATACGCCTCATTCCAATTCATATTCTCAGGGAAAGGTTCCCATTAATTTTACCCAAGATAAATTCTTTAAAATTTATCCTTTAATCTTCCTTTGGATGTCGTTTCAAACCAAATTATGGTTTTCCAAACTAGTCGGGATTAACGAACCACACCGAAGTAATTATTTATTTTATTTCCCAATCCCAACCTATTCATCCCATGAAGCAAAACTGGTAATACTCCATATCTAATACTATGGTGTTATCGGTAAAATTAATTACCATTTCACGTTCAAATCTAATTAAAGATTTAACTATCGCTTTGGAGCAAAACTGGTGATACTCCATTCTCGCTCAATTTCTAAATTTGATAATTTTAATTATCAATTCCCATTTCAATTTAATTGCAAATTCATTAAAACTCCTTTCACTGGGTTAAAGAACTAGTGTCATTTAAAACACAGTTCACGATAAACCCAAATCACATTCTATTTATTATCGGGTTACAGAACAAGTGTTATTTAAAACACCCTTCACGATAAACCCACTAATCAATTCTTTTTAAATCCGATTTCAAATCCAATTTATTTATTTAAAAATAAATGGGGTTTAATTTCAGTTCAAAACTAGTTCATTTCGATAAAAATCTATTTTTATCTTTTCAAATATGGAGTTTTTCATCCCAATTTTTCCCAAATCATTTCTTATGATTTTACCCAAATTATGAATATTTTTAATAATTTTATCAAGGCCCGTACAGTCGATTTCCAACAACGGCCATCGAACTGCACCTATAGCGACCTTTTCCAAATTTGATTTGGACGTATCTCCAAATCCAATCGTTAGATTTTGAATTTCTAATATTTGTTAGAAAGCTCTTTTCGATACGAACGCAACGGTTCCGGTTTTAGGAGAATCCGACGGTCGGATCTCCCGTAATGTCTGTTTGAAATAAATGGTCGAAATTCATGAACTGTCGCGGCGCGGCGCGTTCTATTCAGGCCATTATATTATATATTTAATATATATAATATATATTTCGTCGATTCCTATTTAAAACGAATTTTATAAATAGTTTTAGATTCGTTTCAAAAACATTTCAACTCTATTTCCAATTCAAATCAAAATTGAATTTTTCCTTATAAATTCGTTTCAAAATTCAATTCGAATTCAATTCGTTTTCCATTCAAATCAAATTCGTTATATATTCAATTGAAATCAAATTCGTTATATATTCAATTGAAATCAAATTCGTTTTCTATTCAAATCAAATTCATTATATATTCAATTGAAATCAAATTCGTTATATATTCAATTGAAATCAAATTCGTTATATATTCAATTGAAATCAAATTCGTTTTCTATTCAAATCAAACTCATTTTCTATTCAAATCAAATTCATTATATATTCAATTCAAATTCATTATATATTCAATTCAAATTCATTATATATTCAATTTAATTCAAATTTCATTTCAAAATATTCGATTTCGAAATCACTTTTCAATATTCATTTTAAAATGAATAAAATCGATATAAATATCGTTCACGTCAATATGGCGTCAATCTAATCAACACAGCTTCATATATTTCTATTTTCAAATATTCTATTTCAAATATTTCCCTTTCAAATATTTCGTTCAACACATGATTAATCTCAACGGATGAGTACTGTCAACACATGAACCTTTATTTTATATTGATAAAGATGTAAATTTTATTATTAAAATATTTCGTTCAACACATGACTAATCTCAACGGATGAGTACGGTCAACACATGAACCTTTATTTTATATTATTCTTTATTTTCTAAATTGGAATGAGGCCCAATCAATCACCATATAATGTTAATTATATGGATTTTCATACATCACACGTATATAATAGCATTGAAAAATAATCAACCATCAACCAAAGTGCACTACACTGTATAAGCATCAAATATAGATATCTAACGCTTATAACAGCCTGTCAATCAATCGATCGACATACAACTAATTATTGGGATTGGTGTATGCCGAATTTTATCCCAATACCCGTGTGGGGTTTCAAATAATCAAACACAGATTTTATTTGTGCAGTTGGGCGATGTGTAAAATTTATCGACCCAATCGATATCAGTCAAATCAGTGTATATAAACAAATCGGTCGATTTGTTTATAAATATTTATTTATTCTCATTCATGCTAAAAATTATATTTTTAACGATAAAATATTTTATTTTATCACATGGATTTTTATTCAGTTCATTTACAAAATAAAAATGATATTTTTATTTTTCTAACTTATTTTAGAAAATTTCGGTGGCATAACGGCACGATACTAGAAACGGGACGAGGCCTAGCCTTATCCCCGGTCTAGTGAAGGCCCACGCCATTCACACATCAATCAAATCCATTCCATTTCACCAAACAATTCAATTCAAACCAAATAATCTAACCAACTACACAACCAAACAATTAAACAAACAAGCCATCCATGGTCTGTGGATGACGGGTGTCGGGTGCTACTAAACACCGTCTGCATCCTAGTTTTTATATATAACTAGAAAAAGAGATTTTGAGTGAGAAGTTCTCACCAATAGCTATCCAATACCACGACTCTTCATTTATAGAAATCTTTGTCGTTCTCGCCTTTTTGTCACCTTCGTTGCCCGTATTCTCTGCATATGTAAAAATCGAATTTTTACTTTGCTATCCAATATATAAAAATCGAATTTTTACTTCGCTATTCAATATATAAAAATCGAATTTTTACTTCGCTATTCAATATATAAAAATCGAATTTTTACTTTGCTATTCAATATATTAAAATCGAATTTTTACTTTGCTATTCAATATATAAAAATCGAATTTTTATAATCACGCTTTATGGATAAAAATTCTATTTTTACATTGCTACTATATAGATAAAAATTATATTTTTACCTCGCTATTCTCTATATAAAGATTTCGCCTTTTCAAATATAAAGATTTCGCCTTTTCAAATATATCATTATAAAAATCACATTTTTATTTTTCTACACATATAAAGATGATATTTCTAATATTCCTATCATGTAAAAATTATATTTTTAATTCCCTACATAAACAAAAATCATATTTTTACATCTTCTATATAGTAAAGATTATATTTTTAATACTTTAAAAATATATAAATCATATTTTTATTTCACTTTCATATTGCTAATTTTATTTTAAAGACCATGCCCTTTCTATTTTAAAAATCCTATCTTTTCTATTCGAAAAATCTAATCTTTTCTATTCGAAAAATCTATTCTTTTCTATTAGAAAAAATCTATCTTTTCTATTTGCTAAAAAAAATCATATTAAACTAGCAAAAATATTTAAAATAGATTAACACAAAACAAAATAAATAAATAAAATAAAAAAAGGATGGAAGCTTACAGTGGATGGGGGAGAAGAGGGATCGGAGGGGGCTGTGCTTCTTCGTCGGAGGTCAAGGAGGTGGAAGGGAGGGCGGAGGTCAGGCGAAGGGGGGGGCTGTCATGGTTGCACGGGGGGGGGGGGGGGGGGGGTCTTCTCGTCGGTCGACTTCTAGGAGGGGGGGTGCTCTCGCGGCGGGCGATCCATCGGGGGGGGCTCTCGTGGCGGGCGCGCCACCTGGGGGGCGTGATACGGTGGCGGCGGCGGTTAATCCCCCGTCGCTCCTTCGTCATTTTTTCTTCTTTTTTTTCTTTTTCGTTTTTCTGATTTAGGTTTTTAACGGGGGGGGGGGGGGGGCAGAGTGAATATAGAGGGGAGAGAGAAGGATATATTATTTTTTTTGTAAAAAGTTGACTTTTACATACGACCTCTAAACGAGGCCCACCGCCTGTCGTCCATAGCTAATTACCCCCATTCCGAACACAATGGGATATGTATCGTTGGCTGATTCGATCGTTACAATCAGTTTTCGTCAAAATCAACATATAACTCTATATATTGAATTTGAACGCGCATTTCAATTTACTGGGGTCACATACTAACTAGAAAAATTCCATTAAAATATTTTCTAGCTTCGTATTAACCATACGGTCCTAACAAAACTATTTTCGTCGAATTCCGAGACCGTGGGAAAAATGGCCATTTTCCAGTCGAAAAAAATTACCTGAAACTGGTCAACCGCGTTTTCCTTTGCCACGCTCACATATTGATTCGAAAAATTATGAAATTTGGAATCTCGCAATAACTTGACACTGCGGATCCAACAAAAGTGGTTTTGTCGAAATCCGAGGTCATTTGCAAAATGTCTATTTTTAAGGGCCTGAATTCCATAGCGACTATTCAGAATTTTCAACTGGACATATCTTTTGATTCCCGCTATGAAATTTCAATTTTTCAGATTCGTTGGAAAGATATTCTAAATTAGATCCTATTGTTTTTGGTTTCACTAAAATCCGGATTGTTTTGCACCCGGTACATTCAATTGAAGTTTGAAATCGAATTATCGAACTACCGCGCCATTTTCAATTCCTTTTATAATTATATATAATTATTTATATTCTAACGACAACGCGTATAATATATACGTTCTAAATATATTTAAAATAAATTTCTCGTCGATATTATTTAAAATAATCTATTTTAAATATTCAAAATTCGCTAAAATTGCCAAAATAAAATTTTTAAACTGGTTCAGAATTTCCGGGTTATTACAATCTCCCCCACTTAAAACTTTTCGTCCCCGAAAAGTAACAAAGTCGAAAGTGGTTTGATTAATCAACTCTACGTTCGATCTGGCTTCCATTCTCCAACTTTTCAGTTTCTGAGAATTTTCAAATTCTTCAAAAATTTGGCTAACACCCTAAATTTTCGAAAAATTTCGCCATAACCTCCCCTGCACCGGGAGCCACGGGAAAATCCCGAAATTGCCATATAGGCCTTCTGATCTCAAAAAGAAAAAGAAATTTTATAGTAAACATGTACCATATAGGCTCATAAAATCATCATCACCCAAACAAAACATTAAATTATAGTAAACATGTACTTATTTGTCGGGCAAACAAATTTTATTCTCTGCTCTAGCCTCCTTGCTATGACCTGTTCAATGTAAGTATATGTATATGCAAGCAAATGTGACCAATTTTCAATATAATTCAATATTTGATACAATTAGGCAAAATGGTTCAAAAATTATCAAACAAATAAACAAACAACACAAACATCAATCAATTAGTGGATTAACGTTTCAAATTCATAATTTTGATATATAGTCAAAAATCATGTTTTGATGCCAAAATACAACAATAAATCTATCTATATAAGTTTTGGTTCTCACACCAGTCTAATGGAAATATATAGATATCACACCTTCGAAACACGAAAATAAATACTGGTGATGGCGCGCCATCATCAGAATCATGTCCGGGCGACTAGAATGTGATTCTATATCTGTCAAATATATTAAAACTTCGAATATACGTTCATGACGCGTATATGCAAAATCTTTATATATTGGATTGTCCAAATTCAAAATAAATAAATATTCAAATACGTAGAATTGATTTAAATTTTCAAAACAAAATTGTTTTCATTTGAAAAATATACTCTTCACACTCGTTCTAGAATACTACTTATCCTATCTCTAACGAGTCATTCTAATTGGATATTACTAATCCAATATCTGATGAATTCTTTCGTATGGTTCTAATGTGTCTTGCTCTCGAGCTCTGTAAACCAAAGCTCTGATACCAAATGTGACGACCCGAACTTCCCCGGTCTCCGAAGAGATGAGAAAGAACGAATTACTGTGAGGACAAGACAAATCAAAACGCAGACGGAAGGACATTTCATTGTTATTACAATAATTCCATCAGATACAAGAATATACAGAGTATAAATGAATAAATTACATTCGATAAATATCAGTGGTTACAATAAATTACATAGCAGCGGAAAAATATACAAAGCACAACTGAAAGTGATACATGGATACAGAGCTTTCCGAGCATCGTTCCAGCTGTAAATCAGGATCCTGTGGATATAAATCTGCAAAATCAAAACTACTAGCTGCCCGTGTCGAAAATAAGGGTACCCAGAGTTTAGGTTAAAACAATAAACTCCAGGTCAGTCATGTGACTGGTGTGAGAACTAAAACAGTTATTTTAAACTTTACTTTAAAAGAGAGTAATTCAAGGGACCACGCCGTATAACACGGAACGGGTTTTCTCCCAAGAATACTAGTGCATATCAATAAACAACGCAATGCTTTTTCGAAAAATGAATCTCTTATAAGACCCAGGTCCCATCACACAATGCAACGCAAGCCGGAGGATAGGGTTTTCCCTTATAATAGCCAAACATGCTTGATACGTTTAAAAACAAATCATTTGATACTATAATAAGTGTATAGTGTCAAAAAAAAATTCAATCATAAATATAAATCATAGACGGCATAGCATCCCATGCTACTATGTCGCCATACTAGGCTCTACAAATAAAGCCGAAATATCTCGTATTGGAAATTGGATTTCCGTCATGAGTCGAGGCAAGCGGCAAGCTCCTCTCCGCTTCGAGACACTCTAGCAAATGTCTCTGGACTACGCACTCTGGGCAACCATGGATCGGCTGGGTCGGTCCTCACTTACGTTAGAGGATTGGAAATTCCTGAACACACGTTTCCCGGTAGTTACAGACCTAATATCGAGGCGCCTCATTCCAACAACCACAAAGGTGAAAAGTATATAAATGTCAGGGCTGGTAAGTCACTGACACCACCAAAGCTAGAAAGAAACGTCGTGTTCTCCCAACGGTCCGTATCCCGTTTTTGACTCATACCGAGGTGTGAGGCTCGCGAATCCACGCTATACACAAAGCTACGCCACAAAGGCCGTGCTTTAATCATCAACCACAAGACTTTGCTTTTCAACAGAAGCCTTGATCCATTCAACTCAGCGTGCCACACAGGCAATTCATGCCATGCGATTGATATCTATCGATATATAACCTCTAAGCTCGTACGTCTCAGAGAAGGGCATTAAGCAAGAGAATAAATTCTCCGCCGCCAAACAGATATATATTTAACAGAAATCAATCAACACAGAATAAAATCCAATGTCAGACACACAATCCATTTACTAGTTCGTTCTGGGTCTGAACGAAACCGGAGGCTCTTTCCTCGCATATCCATCGATCTCCAAGTACGTCTGGACGACCACCAACTGATTCCCTCATCTTGGGTGTACAGCCCAATCAAGATCATCAGTAATCACCCAAACGATGTGAAGACTTCCGGTCTTCAACCATCGTTGATTGACATAGAAATGTGTTATTTTATGCTCTTATTTCTTATCTTTTGTATATAAATAAATATTACTTGGGTATTGTTTTGTTACTTTTACAGATATTCCAAACCAGCCCGCATGCAACCAGAAAAGTAGACAAATAAAGATGAAATTGATATATATTTACATTTTGAAGAATTGTAGATGAAGATCTCACATCTAGTTGCTGTTGGACAAGAAAAGGATTGATAAAAAGGCTTTGCACATCACAAATCAATGAAGAAGTGTCAAGGAAGCAAGAGGAAAAGAGAAAAGGCCCAAATTTGCTTTATTTATCTAAGGCCCATTTATGTTTCTCATTGTAAACTAATTAGTGATGTAATGACAAGGCCCAGTTATCATTAGGGTTAGGGTTTGGCTATCTACCCTATATATACCATTGTAATATCATTGTAGCCACCATCCTATATCTCATTCTATTCTCTTCTTCATTAATAAAACTCATTTTTCTTTTTATTTTATGCAATTTTCTATTTCTTAGCAATTAGTGTTGTCTACACGATTAGATTCGGTAGAACACTATTTGTATTTTGCATTTCTTTTCATTAGTGATCGACCGTCTGATTAGATTCAGCGGTAATCCTAATCTTATTTCCTGTTGTTATTTGTATTCTGCACTTTTATTTTCTGTATTTTAATCGTGTTCATAGGTTAAATTGGATTTGATTATATTTGAATCTGATTCATAGTTTCATTGCTTTTCCATTGAAATTGTGATTTGATCGTCGGTTCAGTTAGATCTGTTCTGAATCAAATTACAGTTTTAATTTTGTTTTGTTTTATTTTCAAAATCAACCTCCAAAGTTTTGTCTAACTCGCCCAAGAGATTAGATAAATAATTTGATTTAATTCACCTCCCTGTGTTCGACCTGTATGCTACACACCTGTATGCTTGCAGAATTTATTACAAATGTCGCGCTTTTCTAATTCATAGATTAGCGTCGATCAAGTTTTTGGCGCCGTTGCCGGGGAGGTAACGATTAAATTTTGTTATTTATTTAATTTCTGATTCGTGTTAGTTTTTTATTTTATTTTATATCCTTCTTGCTTTGCTTTTGTTTAGTTTAAATAAAAAAAACTTGATTGGCAGATTTGATATTATTTATTGATATTGCAATCTCCAAAAACAAGAGAGAAAAAATCCTGCTATTTTCTCTTGTATTTCTTTCCTTTTTTCCACCTTCTTTCCTGAATTCAATACAATCTTCTTCCTTTTTTTTTACTTATTTATTCCCATTTACATTTTGATTTCTTTCCTTCTAGTACAAATTTTCTGGGAAAAAAATTAATTACAAATTTCTTTTTTTTTTTAGTTCTTTCCTTTTCTTCCTTCTCTGCCAGTACCAAAATCCAAACACAACACAACCAAATACCCACAACTTTCTGTCAACATCATCACTTCTGTACCCTTACCAAATTCCAAAAATCATCACAACAACAAACCCACGTTCAGATCCCTATTCATCACAAAAACCATACAGTTCATCCACAAATCTCCTCTGTCCCTGACTTCACCAAACCAACAATTCATCACCCACGCCACAAACACTAACACCCTAGCTACCCACCAAAAAACCGCACCAAAATCATCTGCATCTCTCATCCTCACATCCCAACATACCCTTCCTCCCAACAGCTCACACGCCCAGAACCCCAAAAAAATCGAAACTGCTCTGAACCCTCAAAAAAAAAAAAAACGAACCTCTTCAACCCTGAAACTCGACTTGAAGAATCCCATCGATTCCAGCAAATCGCAACACCACCGCAAATTTTCCCTTCCACCATCGTAACTCCAACCAAACCCAAACCGTCACCTTGCTGAACACCCTCATCAAACCACAAAGTCGAAACCCGAAATCACTCTCGCAACCCCTGAAACCCCAAATTCAAACCCTACGCCTACTTGCAGATCACCACGCAAAGAGCGCTATCCCTAATTCTCAAGTTCACTGTAAATCGGAATCCCTATTCGAAATACCCGGACCCAATACCTAAATCGCTGAACCCAATTCGCAACAATCTCAAATCAATTTCGAAAAATTAAAAAGGAGGCTCCACTTTGAATTTTTTTAGTTTGAGTTCGAATTTTATTTTCTGAGAACGAAAACGAAAAAGGAAATCGAATTTTTATAAAAGGGCGGAGTGCCGTGATCTTTTAGGTAGGTTTGATAGTTTCCAAAAAAATTAAAATAAAGAGGAGGCGTATCTTCTTGAGTTTTCCAGTGAATTGTCTTGGATATTACCTTTTTTCTTAATGACATCACACGTGGTATTCAAATCATAAAGAGGCAAGGTTATTGGCTCAGCATATTTTGAACGAGTGGTTGGCAATTTGAGTGCAAGAAATTTTTGTTGAGCTTTGTTTTTGTTTATGTTAGGCCTTCTTTTCCTTTTATTTTTATATTTTTTTATTATTATTTGCCTTTCAGCTTAATTAGTTTTTTTTTAAAAGTTGGGTTGAGTTTGTTTAGTTTAGTTTTTTTTAAAATCAATTTTCCATTTTTTGTTTTTATTTGTTTTTCCCAAAAAAAAAAGAAGAAGACCAAAGCAAGAACGGTATTCAAGCAGCAAACAAGAATTTCAAAGATCATCAATTTGCAAACAATGGAGTTTAAAGCGTGAGCACTACTCAAATTCTTCTGGACGGACTGCCATACCCCACTGTAAATTTCTTTTAACTCTACAGGTGCTCTGCTGTTTTGACAAATATATAGACAATTGTTGTAAAAAATTTCTGCAGGGGCAGCGGCTTTAAATGTACAATTTTTAATTTTTGCAATTATTTTGTGTGATTTCTGCCTTTTTTTATATTCATTCTGTTAAGGGCAATACCCCAATTCACATAAGGTGAGGGATTTCATCACCCTTTCCTTAGCCCACAAATTGCATTTCATCGTAGAATCTGACTAATAATAACGGTTAGACATTGGACTTAAGGGAGTCACGGGCTCATCTAGGGCTTAATTGTATTGTGATAGTTGATTCATTTGAAACGAATTATTTCTTGGTGTCTAGACTACGGCAGAGAAATAGCCGTTTATAAATATTACGGTGATTCGTAAATATTATATCGGTTGTTACTCTGAAGGTACTTAAACCTTCGGCTGCATTGCTAGGGTGATTCCTGGTGCACCGATAACTCCTGTCCGTTAACTGGCTGAGAAATCTTTTGATCTAAGTAATCAAACGCGTCACTTTATAATTTTGGGTTAGGAGCCAATAAGGACAGAAAAATTCATTGTAGCTAATTTCTGTGCTTGCATTTAACAACAATGAGTGAAAAAAGTGTTAGCCAACAAAATTCTCCTAGGGGTTCTCGAATCAACCAAAATTTTCCAACCGAATTGGATCAAAATCGAGTGAATCACAACTTTCCAAACTTTGGAGATCAAAATCAAATAAATCAAAATTTTCAAAATCTCAATATCCAAATGGATAGACCCTTGTCTCTTCGTGATCGTTGTTATCCAACTAGGACCGTTCAACCATCTGTCATTGTGTTCCCACCAGCTGAAGGAAACAATTTTGAGCTAAAACATTCTTTTATCCAAGGGGTACCAAAGTTTACAGGATCTGAAAATGCTTATGAATTTCTGAGTGAATTTGAACTGTATGCTTCCACAACAAAAATGCAACAACTATCTAACGAATCGATCAAGCTAAGGCTAATTCCATTTGCACTACTTGAAAGCACTAAAAGATGGCTAAATTCTCTTCCACGACATTCCATAAGAAGTTGGGATGAATTTGTCACTGCATTCTTGAAAAAGTTTTTCCCTTTCCATAAAACTCTAAAAATCCGAACCGAGATAAATCAATTTTGTCAAAATGAGGGGGAAACTTTTTCAAAATACTTTGAGAGATTCAACCAGCTATTATATAGTTGCCCTCATCATGGAATTCTAAAAGATCACTTATGTCAAATTGCATATGAAGGGCTAAACTATCAGACTAGAACTCAACTAGAATCAATGTGTGGAGGAGACTTTATGTCTAAAACAGCCGATGAAGCTTGGCGGTTCTTAGAAGATTATTCTGAAAAGGACATGCAGTGGGAATCGATTCGTGTTCCCATTCGTATTTCTACTAGAGGAGTGCATGTCGTGGATCCAAGTCAAATTCCTTTAGAAAGTCAAACTCCTCAAGTCGGAGAAGGGTTACCGCACTATTACTCTCAAGACCAAGCCAATGCCATAGCTCAAAATAATCCTTACTCATCCACGTACAACCCTGGTTGGAGGAACCACCCAAATTTTTCCTGGTCAAACCCCAATAATTCGGCTAACCCATCTCACATGCAACCCTTTATCCCCAATCCGAATTACCAAGCTCCACCTCCCAATTCTCAAACCTCTCAAGTTGCACCTCAATCCAAACAACCCTATAGGAACCCCAATTTTCAATCATCGAACTTATCCTCTCAATCTGATCAATCGTCACAAGATTTTGTTCGATTAGAGAAACAGATGAACTCTTACGAAGCTAAAATAAACTCGCAAGATGCTAAAATGGACCAAATGATGAATATGATAAAGGAAATGGCGAAAAATAACGAGAAGGGAAAGTTGCCTAGTCAACCTGAGGTGAATCCAAAATATAACTCTCGTGCTGTAAATTCTTGTGAGGACGAAAATCATAATCCAGTCAACGCAATTACAACCCTTTGATCTGGTAAGAGGATTGATAATAACGTGGGCAACCCTGGCGAACTTTCTAACACGACCCCAATCCCTAATCTTGATGATCACCCATTGGCTTGGAATGCCAATTCTTCTAAACCTCAAGTTCCCTTAAATGTTGGCAATCCCAACAGTTCTTCTCCCAGTGTCGGCAAACCCGACCCACCTTCGAAAATTAATGTTGGCAATACCAACATTCCATCTTCTACAACCTTACCACCTTCTCTTCCCTTGGATAAACCTTCTTCTTCGAATAATGAAACTCATCACAGAGTCGAAAAATCAGTAGCTCCTTTTCCTCATAGACTCAATAATAAGAAGAAAGCGGCAAATTTCGATAAAATTCTGGAAATTTTTAAACAAGTCCGTGTGAACATTCCTCTTTTAGACACCATTGAACAAATTCCTCAATATGCTAAATGTCTTAAGGAATTGTGCACACAAAAACGTGCGACAAATGTCCCAAAAACCGCCTTTCTAACTGCAAATACAAGCTCTGCTCTTTCGAATCTTACCCCAGTCAAGTACAAAGACCCTGGCTGCCCTACGATTGATTGCAAAATAGGAAACACCCATATCTCTCGTGCCCTACTCGACCTTGGTGCCAGTGTCAACCTTCTCCCTTATACTGTCTATCGTCAACTTGGACTAGGGGAGATTAAACCAACAAACATCACACTTCAACTAGCCGATCGATCTGTCAAAAAGCCATTGGGAATTATCGAAGACGTCTTGATACAGATCGAACAGTTTTACTTCCCTGTCGATTTTATAGTTCTAGAAACAGAGCCTGTCTCAAATCCCAACGTTCAAATACCATTGATCTTAGGACGCCCTTTCTTAGTAACCTCTAATGCTGTCATTAATTGTAGGAATGCTTAGCTTCGACTTTCCTTCGGGCACCTAACCATTGATTTAAACATCTTTAATCTCAACAAACAACCTAGGGATTTTGAGATCGATGAAATTGACATGATTCAAATCACAGTTGATGAAACCTCTAGTGACACTTCTGAAGCCTTGAAAATGTGTCTTGACCATTTCGACTCTGATTTCGATGAACTCGAATACATTTCTAAACTAAACAAAATTCTTGACTCCGACACTTCGTCACCTGAATCTAACCAAGGAATGTTGACCAATGTTGATACACAAGAACTTCCTAAGTTAGACCTCAAACCCTTGCCACCAGACCTTAAGTATGCCTACCTAGACTCTTCAAAAACTTTTCCCGTAATCTTGGCTTCCGATCTTATCGAGGACCAAGAAGAAAAACTTTTGGATATCTTGCAGGAAAATAAGGACGCCTTGGGGTGGGAAATTAGCGATATAAAAGGAATTAGCCCATCAATTGTGGAACATCGCATACATTTAGTTGATGAGGCTAAACCCACCCGTGAGGTTCAAAGGCGATTAAACCCAAACATGAGAGAAGTGGTCAAGGAGGAGATAATCAAATGTCTAGACAATAACATCATCTATCCCATCTCTGATAGTACTTGGGTGAGTCCGGTACAAGTTGTACCAAAGAAGTCGGGAGTCACAGTGATCAAAAACGACAGTAATGAACTCGTCCCAACAAAAATCAAAACCAAATGCCGTGTGTGTATCGACTATCGAAAGCTTAACTCAGCCACACGAAAAGACTATTTTCCCTTGCCTTTTATTGACCAAATGCTCGAACGCTTAGCGGGACATGAGTACTACTGTTTTCTCGATGGATACTCTGGCTATAACCAAATTCCTGTTGCTTTAGAAGATCAACATAAGACCACCTTTACTTGTCCCTTTGGAACCTTTGCTTATCGTCGCATGCCTTTTGGTCTTTATAATGCCCCCGCGACTTTCCAAAGGTGTATGATGAGTATTTTCTCTGATATGGTGGAAGAATTCTTGGAAATATTCATGGATGATTTTTCAATATATGGATCATCTTTTTCCCAATGTCTCACTCATTTAGAACTCGTCCTTAAGCGTTGTAAGGAGAAATCACTCGTGCTTAATTGGGAACAATGTCACTTTATGGTAAAAAGGGGGATAGTTCTAGGTCATGTCGTCTCCAAAGATGGCCTAGAAGTCGATAAATCCAAAATCGATTTGATTGCTAATTTACCTCCTCCTAAGTGTGTCAAAGATGTTCGTTCATTTCTTGGACATGCAGGATTCTATAGAAGATTCATTAAGGATTTCTCGAAAATTTCAAAACCTCTCTCGAATTTACTTGCCAAAGACGTAAAGTTTGAATTTTCCAATGATTGCAAAACATCTTTTGAAACTCTTAAGTCAATCTTGACCACAACTCCCATCATTCAACCTCCTGATTGGACTCAACCCTTTGAACTTATGTGCGACGCTTCTGACTTTGCAATTGGAGCCATCTTGGGTCAGCGAATTGATAAACTCTCTCGAGTCATTTACTACGCTAGCAAAACCTTAAACGAGGCCCAATTGAATTACTCAACTACTGAAAAGGAATTTTTGGCAGTTGTCTTCGCTCTTGAAAAATTCAGACCATATCTCATAGGATCCAAAGTCATAGTTTACACTGACCATGCTACCCTACGATATTTGCTTTCTAAAAAGGATGCCAAGGCCCGCTTGATTCGTTGGATCCTTCTTCTTCAAGAATTCGATATAGAAATACGAGATAAAAAGGGTTCTGAAAATGTCGTAGCTGATCATCTCTCTCGAATTGTGCACGAAAATGATAACGACACCAAAATCGATGACTATTTTCCTGACGAACAACTCCTTTCGACCTCTAACACCCCTTGGTACGCTGACATTGTGAATTATCTTGTCACACAACAAACACCTGCTGAATGGTCGAAACAAGATAAACAAAAATTTCTCTCGAAAGTTCGAAACTTCTATTGGGACGACCCATATCTTTTCAAATACTGTCCAGACCAAATCATTCGAAGGTGTGTGCCCGATCATGAACACCAAAGTATTCTCTCCTTCTCACATGACCATGCTTGTGGCGGTCATTTTGGAGCAAGAAAAACTGCTGCAAAAGTTTTGCAAAGCGGTTTTTATTGGCCCACACTCTTCCGTGACGCTTTCGAATTTTGCTCTAAATGTGAGCGATGTCAAAGAACGGGTCGAATCTCTAAGCGAAACATGATGCCTCTCAACCCCATTTTAGTGATTGAGTTATTCGATGTTTGGGGCATCGATTTCATGGGACCATTCCCTAATTCATTTGGGAATCTTTACATCTTACTTGCGGTAGATTATGTCTCAAAATGGGTTGAAGCCATTCCAACCAAAACCAACAACAACAAGGTTGTTGTCAAATTCCTCAAAGAAAACATCTTTTCACGCTTTGGCACACCTCGAGCTATCATTAGCGATAATGGCACTCATTTTTGTAATCGTGCTTTTGAGTCCTTGCTCAAGAAATACTCAATCACACACAAGTTGTCAACACCTTTCCATCCACAAACTAGTGGACAAGTAGAAGTTTCCAATAGACAAATCAAGCAAATTCTTGAGAAAACCGTGAATTCCAATAGAAAAGATTGGTCTGTAAAACTGATTGATGCACTTTGGGCTTTCCGCACTGCTTATAAAACCAATCTAGGGATGTCACTTACCTCTTGAATTAGAGCATCGTGCTCTTTGGGCCATAAAATTTTTGAACTTTGACTTAGAAAAAGCCAGCTCACAAAGGAAGTTACAAATTTTGGAATTAGAGGAATTAAGAAATGAGTCGTATGAAAATGCGAAAATCTACAAAGAAAGAACCAAAGCCCAACACGACAAAAACATACTTCGTAAGGAATTCAACGTAGGTCAAAAAGTTCTTTTATACGACTCTAGACTTCACTTGTTTCCAGGAAAACTCAGATCTCGATGGACTGGACCTTATGTCGTGAAAACAGTATATCCTCATGGAGCGGTTGAAATTGAAAATCCTAGGGATGGAAAAGTCTTCAAAGTAAACGGTCAACGACTGAAACCATTTTTGGAATTCGAGCAATATGACGAAGATGACTCCATCGATCTGCATGATCATCCACCATGAAATCAGGTAGTACACATTCTTTTTCTTTTATTTTTCTTTTTCATTTTTTTATTTCATTTTTGTTTTTCTTCCTTAGACAATTGGGACACTGTCTCAATCAAGTGTTGGGGGGAGTCTGCATTGCATTCTTTTGTTTTTTCTTTATTTTTTCTTTCTTTTCATGTAGGACCATCATACATTTTATATCGTAGTAACATACCATAATTTTTTTTTTAAAAATACGACTCATTTTCAATTGATAAAACAAAATAAGTTTACAATTTTTAGCCAGTTGATAGTATTTTTTTTCTCTCAACTTAGATCGAATAAGAAATATAATGAAAAGTTTAATTTTGAGGGATAATAGTGTAACCGGTACATAGGGAGATTCTTAGGTGATGGCCATGAAATCTATTCTATATTGTAGACTTTATTTAAATAAGTGGAGGACTTAAAATACTTATGATGGCTTGTCAAATCTTTAAAACTAAGTTGTGTTAAGTTGAATTCGCGTAACTCTCTTGTTGTGCTTATAAATTCAATAAAAATAATAGTAATCCAAGGGTATCCAACATTGCTTGTATATCGAGCGTTGGTGTGCAAACCCGCCAAGCTCTATCTGACACGTTGTTGACAAAGTCAGCGTTGGAATATCTTGGTCTCATTTTATGAGATTGGACACCTAAGGATTACCGACACGTTGTTGACAAAGTCAAAGTCGGCCTGCACAATCCGCCAAGCTCTTTACTCACTCTCCGTTAGTCCGCGAGGCAGTGCATGGGTGGTAAACCTTGGTCTTTTTAGTTAGGTGTATGTACTTAATCATATATCTTAAAATTTTATAGAATAAAGAATAAGCGATGATACCCAAACACTTCTTGACCTTATTGATTTGACTAGCCATACATGAGAAAATTAGAATACCACTTTGCAAACTGTGCCAAGCAAACTAAGAATTTGTTTCATGGCTGCACTATGTTATCGACCGAACTAACTGGCCAAACTGGAATTTAACATTTGAAAACTTGATTTATGTTGAAAATTTGTGACAAGTCGAGGTATCTAAAATAAAATCAACTTATCAGAAATTGTTAACTTAATTTGTTGTACCACTTTCCTGAAATAAGTCGTGTTTTCATTTTTCGTTTTTATTTGCATATGTCCATTGCATTCATGTAGTTTCATTAGAATCATAGGATACTGCATTTGGATTTTGTGGGTAGTATCCGCTGAAAACCCTCACGAGACACCACTCGTCCTACTAGGGACACCTAGAGGTTTAACGGCTTGTTGCATGCGCTCAATGCAATCGTGTTTCCTACGAAAGTGTGACCTATCTAGTTAGTTTTCCATTTTCTTTTTACTCGAGGACGAGTAAAAGATAAGTGTGGGGGTATTTGATTGACATAGAAATGTGTTATTTTATGCTCTTATTTCTTATCTTTTGTATATAAATAAATATTACTTGGGTATTGTTTTGTTACTTTTACAGATATTCCAAACCAGCCCGCATGCAACCAAAAAAGTAGAGAAATAAAGATGAAATTGATATATATTTACATTTTGAAGAATTGTAGATGAAGATCTCACATCTAGTTGCTGTTGGACAAGAAAAGGATTGATAAAAAGGCTTTGCACATCACAAATCAATGAAGAAGTGTCAAGGAAGCAAGAGGAAAAGAGAAAAGGCCCGAATTTGCTTATTTATCTAAGGCCCATTTATGTTTCTCATTGTAAACTAATTAGTGATGTAATGACAAGGCCCAGTTATCATTAGGGTTAGGGTTAGGGTTTGGCTATCTACCCTATATATACCCTTGTAATATCATTGTAGCCACCATCTTATATCTCATTCTATTCTCTTCTTCATTAATAAAACTCATTTTTCTTTTTATTTTATGCAATTTTCTATTTCTTAGCAATTAGTGTTGTCTACACGATTAGATTCGGTAGAACACTATTTGTATTTTGCATTTCTTTTCATTAGTGATCGACCGTCTGATTAGATTCAGCGGTAATCCTAATCTTATTTCCTGTTGTTATTTGTATTCTGCACTTTTATTTTCTGTATTTTAATCGCGTTCATAGGTTAAATTGGATTTGATTAGATTTGAATCTGATTCATAGTTTCATTGCTTTTCCATTGAAATTGTGATTTGATCGTCGGTTCAGTTAGATCTGTTCTGAATCAAATTACAGTTTTAATTTTGTTTTGTTTTATTTTCAAAATCAACCTCCAAAGTTTTGTCTAACTCGCCCAAGAGATTAGATGAATAATTTGATTTAATTCACCTCCCTGTGTTCGACCTGTATGCTACACACCTGTATGCTTGCAGAATTTATTACAAATGTCGCGCTTTTCTAATTCATAGATTAGCGTCGATCAACCGTCTTCATCTCCGACTTATCATCGAATCGGTTATTCAGAATGGGTATAAACCCGGCCTTTCCGAACAACCCGCGTATATTAAAAACAAATGTTACACAAACACAACATACGCCTCATTCCAATTCATATTCTCAGGGAAAGGTTCCCATTAATTTTATCCAAGATAAATTCTTTAAAATTTATCCTTTAATCTTCCTTTGGATGTCGTTTCAAACCAAATTATGGTTTTCCAAACTAGTCGGGATTAACGAACCACACCGAAGTAATTATTTATTTTATTTCCCAATCCCAACCTATTCATCCCATGAAGCAAAACTGGTAATACTCCATATCTAATACTATGGTGTTATCGGTAAAATTAATTACCATTTCACGTTCAAATCTAATTAAAGATTTAACTATCGCTTTGGAGCAAAACTGGTGATACTCCATTCTCGCTCAATTTCTAAATTTGATAATTTTAATTATCAATTCCCATTTCAATTTAATTGCAGATTCATTAAAACTCCTTTCACTGGGTTAAAGAACTAGTGTCATTTAAAACACAGTTCACGATAAACCCAAATCACATTTTATTTATTATCGGGTTACAGAACAAGTGTTATTTAAAACACCCTTCACGATAAACCCACTAATCAATTCTTTTTAAATCCCATTTCAAATCCAATTTATTTATTTAAAAATAAATGGGGTTTAATTTCAGTTCAAAACTAGTTCATTTCGATAAAAATCTATTTTTATCTTTTCAAATATGGAGTTTTTCATCCCAATTTTTCCCAAATCATTTCTTATGATTTTACCCAAATTATGAATATTTTTAATAATTTTATCAAGGCCCGTACAGTCGATTTCCAACAACGGCCATCGAACTGCACCTATAGCGACCTTTTCCAAATTTGATTTGGACGTATCTCCAAATCCAATCGTTAGATTTTGAATTTCTAATATTCGTTAGAAAGCTCTTTTCGATACGAACCCAACGGTTCCAGTTTTAGGAGAATCCGACGGTCGGATCTCCCGTAATGTCTGTTTGTAATAAATGGTCGAAATTCACGAACTACCGCGGCGTGGCGCGTTCTATTCAGGCCATTATATTATATATATAATATATATTATATATTTCTTCGATTCCTATTTAAAACGAATTTTATAAATAGTTTTAAATTCGTTTCAAAAACATTTCAACTCTATTTCCAATTCAAATCAAAATTGAATTTTTCCTTATAAATTCGTTTCAAAATTCAATTCGAATTCAATTCGTTTTCCATTCAAATCAAATTCGTTATATATTCAATTGAAATCAAATTCGTTATATATTCAATTGAAATCAAATTCGTTTTCTATTCAAATCAAATTCATTATATATTCAATTGAAATCAAATTCGTTATATATTCAATTGAAATCAAATTCGTTATATATTCAATTGAAATCAAATTCGTTTTCTATTCAAATCAAACTCATTTTCTATTCAAATCAAATTCATTATATATTCAATTCAAATTCATTATATATTCAATTCAAATTCATTATATATTCAATTCAAATTCATTATATATTCAATTCAAATTCATTATATATTCAATTTAATTCAAATTTCATTTCAAAATATTCGATTTCGAAATCACTTTTCAATATTCATTTTAAAATGAATAAAATCGATATAAATATCGTTCACGTCAAAATGGCGTCAATCTAATCAACACGGCTTCATATATTTCTATTTTCAAATATTCTATTTCAAATATTTCCCTTTCAAATATTTCGTTCAACACATGACTAATCTCGACGGATGAGTACTGTCAACACATGAACCTTTATTTTATATTGATAAAGATGTAAATTTTATTATTAAATTATTTCGTTCAACACATGACTAATCTCAACGAATGAGTACGGTCAACACATGAACCTTTATTTTATATTATTCTTTATTTTTTAAATTGGAATGAGGCCCAATCAATCACCATATAATGTTAATTATATGGATTTTCATACATCACACGTATATAATAGCATTGAAAAATAATCAACCATCAACCAAAATGCACTACACTGTATAAGCATCAAATATAGATATCTAACGCTTATAACAGCCTGTCAATCAATCGATCGACATACAACTAATTATTGGGATTGGTGTATGCCGAATTTTATCCCAATACCCGTGTGGGGTTTCAAACAATCAATCACAGGTTTTATTTGTGCAGTTGGGCGATGTGTAAAATTTATCGACCCAATCGATATCAGTCAAATCAGTGTATATAAACAAATCGGTCGATTTGTTTATAAATATTTATTTTTTCTCATTCACGCTAAAAATTACATTTTTAACGATAAAATATTTTATTTTATCACATGGATTTTTATTCAGTTCATTTACAAAATAAAAATGATATTTTTATTTTTCTAACTTATTTTAGAAAATTTCAGCGGCATAACGGCACGATACTAGAAACGGGACGAGGCCTAGCCTTATCCCCGGTCTAGTGAAGGCCCACGCCATTCACACATCAATCAAATCCATTCCATTTCACCAAACAATTCAATTCAAACCAAATAATCTAACCAACTACACAACCAAACAATTAAACAAACAAGCCATCCATGGTCTGTGGATGACGGGTGTCGGGTGCTACTAAACACCGTTTGCATCCTAGTATTTATATATAACTAGAAAAAGAGATTTTGAGTGAGAAGTTCTCACCAATAGCTATCCAATACCACGACTCTTCATTTATAGAAATCTTTGTCGTTCTCGCCTTTTTGTCACCTTCGTTGCCCGTATTCTCTGCATATGTAAAAATCGAATTTTTACTTTGCTATCCAATATATAAAAATCGAATTTTCACTTCGCTATTCAATATATAAAAATCGAATTTTTACTTCGCTATTCAATATATAAAAATCGAATTTTTACTTTGCTATTCAATATATTAAAATCGAATTTTTAGTTTGCTATTCAATATATAAAAATCGAATTTTTATAATCACGCTTTATGGATAAAAATTCTATTTTTACATTGCTACTATATAGATAAAAATTATATTTTACCTCGCTATTCTCTATATAAAGATTTCGCCTTTTCAAATATATCATTATAAAAAACACATTTTTATTTTTCTACACATATAAAGATGATATTTCTAATATTCCTATCATGTAAAAATTATATTTTTAATTCTCTACATAAACAAAAATCATATTTTTACATCTTCTATATAGTAAAGATTATATTTTTAATACTTTAAAAATATAAAAATCATATTTTATTTCACTTTCATATTGCTATTTTTATTTTAAAGACCATGCCCTTTCTATTTTAAAAATCCTATCTTTTCTATTCGAAAAATCTAATCTTTTCTATTCGAAAAATTTATTCTTTTCTATTAGAAAAAAACTATCTTTTCTATTTGCTAAAAAAAATCAGATTCAACTAGCAAAAATATTTAAAATAGATTAACACAAAACAAAATAAATAAATAAAATAAAAAAAGGATGGAAGCTTACAGTGGATGGGGGAGAAGAGGGATCGGAGGGGGCTGTGCTTCTTCGTCGGAGGTCAAGGAGGTGGAAGGGAGGGCGGAGGTCAGGCGAAGGGGGGGGGGGGCTGTCGCAGTTGCGCGCAGGGGGGGGGGGGGGTCTTCTCGTCGGTCGACTTCGGGGGGGGGGGGGTGCTCTCGCGGCGGGCGATCCATCGGGGGGGGGGGCTCTCGTGGCGGGCGCGCCACCTGGGGGGCGGATACGGTGGCGGCGGCGGTTAATCCCCCGTCGCCCCTTCGTCATTTTTTTTCTTTTTCGTTTCTCTGATTTAGGTTTTTAACGGGGGGGGGGGGGGGCAGAGGGAATATAGAGGGGAGAGAGAAGGATATTTTTTTAAATTTGTAAAAAGTTGACTTTTACATACGACCTCTAAACGAGGCCCACCGCCTGTCGTCCATAGCTAATTACCCCCATTCCGAACACAATGGGATATGTATCGTTGGCTGATTCGATCGTTACAATCAGTTTTCGTTAAAATCAACATATAACTCTATATATTGAATTTGAACGTGCATTTCAATTTACCGGGGTCACATACTAACTAGAAAAATTCCACAAAAATATTTTCTAGCTTCGTATTGACGATACGGTCCTAACAAAACTAGTTTCATCGAATTCCGAGACCATGGGAAAAATGGCCATTTTCCAGTCGATTAAAATCAACTGAAACTGGTCAACCGCGTTTTCCTTTTCCACGCTCACATATTGATTCGAAAAATTATGAAATTAGGAATCTAGCAATAACTTGACACTGCGGATCCAACAAAAGTGGTTTCGTCGAAATCCGAGGTCATTTGCAAAATGTCTATTTTTAAGGGCCTGAATTCCATAGCGACTATTCAGAATTTTTAACTGGACATATCTTTTGATTCCCGCTATGAAATTTCAATTTTTCAGATTCGTTGGAAAGATATTCTAAATTAGATCCTATTGTTTTTGGTTTCACTAAAATCCGGATTGTTTTGCACCCGGTACATTCAATTGAAGTTTGAAATCGAATTATCGAACTACCGCGCCATTTTCAATTCCTTTTATAATTATATATAATTATTTATATTCTAACGACAACGCGTATAATATATACGTTCTAAATATATTTAAAATAAATTTCTCGTCGATATTATTTAAAATAATCTATTTTAAATATTCAAAATTCGCTAAAATTGCCAAAATAAAAATTTTAAACTTGTTCAGAATTTCCGGTTTATTACATAAATTCTTTAAATTTATTCTTTAATCTTCTTTTGAATATCAATTCAAATTAGCCAGGATTAGTGAACCACACCGAAGTAATCATTTATTTTATTTCCCAATCCCAACCTATTCATCCCCTAAAACTGGTCATACTTCATATCTAGCACCACAGTGTTATTGGTAAATTCAATTACCATTTCACGTTCAAATCTAATTAAAGATTTAACTATCGCCTGGAGCAAAACTGGTGATACTCCATCCTCGATCACTTCAATCTAATTAAAGATTCATTAAAACTCCACTTGGTTTTAATCTTCCCAATAATCACTGTCAATGATTATTTAACTTGAGAAATCATATCCTGTCTTTAGCTGGGTTAAAGAATCAATGTCATTTAAAACACGGTTCACTATAAACCCAAAATTACATTCCATTCCAATTCAATTATTGAAACTTCTGGTTACTTTTAAAACCCTTTCAAATCCAATTTATTTATTTAAAAATAAATAAATTATTATTCTAGTTCAAAACTAGGTCAATTCGATAAAAATCTATTTTTATCTTTTCAAATTTGGAATTTTTCATCTTAATTCTTCACAAATCATTTCTTATGATTTTACACAAATTATTACTATTTTTAATAATGTTATCAAGGCCCGTACAATCGATTTCCATCAACGACCATCGAACTGCACTTACAGCGACCTTTTCCAAATTTGATTTGTACATAATTCCAAATCCAAATGTTAGATTTCAAATCTCTAATATTCGTTAGAAAGCTCTTTTCGATACGAACCCAATGGTTCCGGTTTTAGGAGAATCTGACGGTCGGATCTCCCGTAATATCCATTCGAAGTCAATGGTCGGAATTCGCGAACTACCGCGGCGCGGCGCGTTCTATTCAGGCCATTTAATATATATAATATATATTATATATATTTCGTCGATTCCTTTTAAAACATATTTTATAAATCGTTTTAAATTTGTTTTCAAAACGATTTCAGCTTCATATTCGGTCTCTAATCAAAATTGAATATTCCACATCATCGATATACAAATGATAATATTTTCAAAATGTTATATTTTGAAATCACTTCCTTTTCTATATTCATTATAAAAATGAATAAAATCGATATAAATATTGTTCACGTCAAAATGGCGCATATCTAACCAACACAGCTTTATATATTTTAATAACTTCGTTATTCTATTCAACAAATGAATATTTTCTTCAACACATGAATATTTATTTTTCTATTCAACACATGAATATTTATACTTCTATTCAACACATGAATATTTATATCGATTCAACACATGAATATTTATTTTATTATTTTCCAAATTGGAATGAGGCCCAATCAATTACCATATAACGTTAATTATATGGATTCCCTACAACACATGTATATAACAGCAACGATAAATCATCAACCATCATCTAGAGTGCACTACACAACTGCATAAGCATTAAATATAAATAATTAACGCTTACACAGTCTGTCAAACCCATCGATTGACATACAACTAAACAATCGGGATTAGTGTACGTCAAATATCATCCTAATACCCGTGTGGGGTTTCAAATCAACAAACACGGGCGATGTGTAAAATTTATCGTCCCAATCAATATCAGTCAAATGGGTGTACATAAACAAATCGTTCGATTTGTGAATGAATATATATATATATATTATTTCAAAACATGAATATATATTTTATTTCAACACATGAATATATATTTTATTTCAACACATGAATATATATTTTGTTTCAACACATGAATATATTTTTTATTTCTATTCAACACATGAATATTCATTTTATTTCAACACATGAATATATATTTCATTTCAACACATGAATATATATTTTATTTCTATTCAACACATGAATATTTATTTTATTTCAACACATGAATATATATTTTATTTCAACACATGAATATATATTTTATTTCAACACATGAATATATATTTTATTTCTATTCAACACATGAATATTTATTTTATTTCAACACATGAATATGTATTTTATTTCAACACATGAATATTTATTTTATTTCAACACATGAATATATATTTTATTTCAACACATGAATATATATTTTATTTCTATTGAACACATGAATATATATTTTATTTCTATTCAACACATGAATATTTATTTTATTTCAATACATGAATATATATTTTATTTCTATTCAACACATGAATATTTATTTTATTTCAACATATGAATATATATTTTGTTTCAACACATGAATATATATTTTATTTCAACATATGAATATATATTTTATTTCAAAACATGAATATATATTTTATTTCAATTCAACACATGAATATTTATTTTATTTCAACACATGAATATATTTTTTATTTCAATACATGAATATATATTTTATTTCAACACATGAATATATATTTTATTTCCACGTTAAAAATTATACTTTTAACTATAAAATATTTTTTCAATCCACTACATACAATCATTTTTCAGAACACATCAATCACACAAACAAGCCATCCATGGTCTGTGGACGACGGGTGTCGGGTGCTACTAAGCACCGTCTGCATCCTAGTATATATTTCAACTAGAAATCAAAATAAAATTAAGGAGTTCTCACCGACTAGCTAAACCAATACACCGTGACTCTTCATATGTAGGAAATCTTCGCCACTCGCCTTTTATCACTTTCGTTGTCCGCATCCACTACATATATAAAAATCACATTTTTATTATCTACTTTATATAAAAATCATATTTTTATTATCTACATTATATAAAACTCATATTTTTATTATCTACATTATATAAAAATCATATTTTTATTATAAAAACCAAATTTTCATATACGATAAAAATCAAATCTTTTTACTTTCAAAAATATAATCTTTTTATATAAACAACCACTTTTCTAGTTTGAAAATCACATCTTTCTAGTTATAAAAATCGTATCTTTCTAGTTATAAAAATCGTGACTTTTATAAACTAAAAATCAAAACTTTTTTATCATTCTATCTATAAAATCACATTTTATTTTATCTACATAAAAATCTATATTTAAAAACCTAAATAAAGATAAAAATAACTTAAAAACTCACTCTGGAAGGTGTAGGAGGACGGGGAAGGCTCAGTTCTCGAGGGTGGAGCGTGCCAGGGTGGTCTCGACATCGGGCGGCGTCTTAGTGACCCTAGGGTTTAGGGTGCGGCGCATTTTAGTGGAGGGGGGAGGGGCTAGGGCTTCCGCGGCTCGGGCTGGGGGAGTAAAAGGAGGAAAGAGGAAGGAAGGGGGAGGCGGTGGCTAGCCGTGGGGTGAGGCGGAGGGCGGCGATCGCGATGTTGGCGTGGAAGGGGGGCTGGGTTTCTGCGATGCGGTTTTTTTTTAATTTTCTTTCTATTGAAATGAATCTCGAGGGGGAGGAAGAGGGATTCGGGGGGGGGGGGGCTTAAGTGAAAATTAATATATATATATATTATTCTTAAATTCCATATAGTTGACTTTTCATTCGAATCTCAAATTGAGCCCAACGACTGTCGTCCGTAGCTAATTACCCCCATTCCGAACACAATGGGATATGTATCGTAGGCTGATTTGATCATTTCAATCAGTTTTCATCAAAATCAAAATATAAATCTATATATTGAATTCTAACGCGCATTTCAATTTTCCGGGGCCACATACAGACTCTAAAAATTCCGGAATAATATTTTCTAGCTTCATATTGACGATACGGTACTAACAAAACTAATTTCATCAAATTCCGAGACTGTTTGAAAAATGCCCATTTTCCAATCGATTAAAATCAACTGAAACTGGTCAAACGCGTTTTCCTTTGCCACGCTCACATATTGATTCATAAAATTACGAATTTTGAAACCTAGCAATAATTTGACATCACGAATCCAACAAAAGTGGTTTCGTCGAAAACCGAGGTCGTTTGCAAAATTTCCATTTTTAAGGGCTATATTTTCCATAGCGACTATTCTGAATTTTCAATTGGGCATAACTCTTTATTCCCGCTATGAAATTTCAATTTTTCGGATTCATTGGAAAGATATTTTCAAATAGATTCTAATATTTTTGGTTTCACCAAAATCCGGGTTATTTTGAATCCTTTATGTTCATTTGAACTTTGAAATCGAATTTTCAAACCACCGCGCCATTTTCAATTCCTTTTATAATTAAAAATAAATATTTATATTCTAACGATGATTCAAATAAATATATACATTCTAATCTATTCAAAATAAATTTCTCGTCATTATTATTTAAAATAATTCATTTTAGATATTCAAAACTCAATAAAATTGCAAAATAAAAATTTTAAGTTGGCTCAGATTTCCGGGTTATTACAATCTCCCCCACTTAAAACTTTTCGTCCCCGAAAGGGAACGAAGCTGAAAGTTGTTTAACAAACCAACTCAACTTTCGTTATTTTCTTTATGGCTTAAGTTCTTCAACTTTTCATTTTCTAAGAACTTTTCAAATTTTTCAAAAATTTGGCTAACACCCTAAATTTTCGAAATTTTTTGCCATAACCTCCCCTGCACCGGGAGCTTCGGGATATTTCAAATAGCCTCCTATGGCCCTCATCAATCCAAAAAGAAAAAGAAACAACCAAGCGGCTCATAAAATCATCAAAAACCCAATAAATTTGTAAACATGTACCTATTTGTCGGGCAAACAATTTTATTCTTCTGCTCTAGCCTCCTTGCTATGACTTGTTCAATGTAAGTACATGTATATGCATGCAAATGTGACTAATTTTCAATATAACTCACTATTTTGTTCAATTTGGCTAAAGGTTCAACATTTTTATTAATCAAACAACACAACCAACAATCAAATAATTGATTAGCTTTTCAAATTCTTAATTTTGATACATATACAGAAAATCACGTTTTTGATGCCAAATCACAACCATAGGCTCTATCTAATTTTGGTTCTCACACCAGTCAATTGGAAATATATAGAAATCCCACTTTCGTCACTCGAAAATAAATACTGGTGATGGTATACTCCATCATCAGGACCATGTCCGGGCGATTAGAGTGTGACTCCATATCTATCCAGTATATTAAAACTTCAAATACACGCGGATCAGACGTATACGCAAAATCTTTATATACTGGATTGTCCAAATTCAATATAAAATAAATAATCAAACACGGATAATTTATTTAAATTTTCAAAACAAAATTCGTTTTCAATTTATAATATACTCTTCACGCTCGTTCTAGTATACTACTGATCCCATCTCTAACGAGTCATTCTCATTGGATATTACTAATCCAATTTCTGATGAATTCTTTCGTTTGGTTCTAACGTGTCTCGTTCTTCGAGCTCTGTAAACCAAAGCTCTGATACCAAAGTGACATGACCCGAACTTCCCTGGTAAGGAAAGCCTGGATTGAATTTAGAACAAGCCACATCGAAACGCAAACAGAAGAACATTTCATTGTCTATTACAACAATTACAACAAAATACAATAATATACAGAGTATGAATATGTAACAACCAGAAAATCTGGGCCAGTTTAAAATTTTTATTTTGGCAATTTTAGCGAAGTTTGAACATTTAAAATGAATTATTTTAAATAATAACGACGATAAATTTATTTTGAATATAATTAGAACGTATATATTATATACGTCGTCGTTAGAATATTAGTAATTATATATAATTATAAATAGAATTGAAAATGGCGCGGTAGTTCGATAATTCGATTTCAAACTTTAATTGAATGTACCGGGTGCAAAACAATCCGGATTTTAGCGAAACCAAAAATAATAGGATCTATTTGAGGATATCTTTCCAACGAATCCGAAAAATCGAAATTTCATAGCGGGGATCAAAAGATATGTCCAGTTGAAAATTCTGAATAGTCGCTATGGAATTCAGGCCCTTAAAAATGGAAATTTTGCAAACAACCTCAGATTTCTACGAAACCACTTTTGTTGGGTCCGTGATGTCAAATTATTGCTAGGTTTCAAATTTCATAATTTTTCGATTCAGTATGTGAGCGTGGCAAAGGAAAACGTGTTTGACCGGTTTTAGTTGATTTTAATCGACTGGAAAATGACCATTTTTCAAACGGTCTCAGAATTCGACGAAACTAGTTTTGTTAGGACCGTATCGTCAATACGAAGCTAGAAAATATTTTTTGGGAATTTTTCGAGTTAGTATGTGACCCCGGTAAATTGAAATGCGCGTTCAAATTCAATATATAAAGTTATATGTTGATTTTGACGAAAACTGATCGAAACGATCGAATCAGCCTACGATACATATCCCATTGTGTTCGGAATGGGGGTAATTAGCTATGGATGACAGGCGGTGGGCCTCGTTTCGAAATCAAAATAAAAAGTACCTTTTTTGAAATTAAATAATTAAATAATTAAAACTTCCTCTCTCTTACCCCTCTTATTCCTTTCTCTCTCAGGCCCCCTCCCCCCGTTGAAATCATTTTCAAATAAAAAAATAAAAAAACTCCAAATCGCGCTCGCGCCTCCCCCTTCCACTCTCGCCGCCGTCGGAGACCCTCAGCCCACCGCCACCTCTGATCCGACCCCCCATGCCATGTCTGTCCCCTCTCTCCTCTTCAGGCGCCCGAGCCTCTCAGACGAACCCAAAGCAGTGAAGCCCCGCTGCCCCCTAACCTGCGCGGAAAACCCTAACGCCGACCACTGCGAGGCTGCCACCAAGCCCAAAGACCACCCTCATCCTCACGCTAAAGCTCCCCTCCGCCTCCTCCAGTGGTCCAGCGCAGCCAACCCCCTCCTTGCTCGATTCAAACAACGAAACCCCTCTTCAATTTCAAAGGTGAATTTTATTTTAAATCAATTTTATTTATTTTAGTTGTAATTACCATAGTGTGTTAAGTAAAAATCGTATTTTTATATATGAAAAGGAAGAGTAAAAATCATATTTTTATATATGAAAAAGAAATAATTTTTATATAGAAGTTAGAAGGGTAAAAATATGATTTTTATATAGTAGCGAATATAAAGATTTGATTTTTATATTAATAAAGTATTAAAAATATAATTTTTATATATGTAGTGAATTAAAAATATGATTTTTACTTGTGTAGCATATTAAAAATATGATCTTTAAATAATAGAAGATATAAAAATATTATTTTTACTTATGTAGAGTATTAAAAATATAGTTTTTATATTTTTAGAACAATAAAAATGTAATTTTTATTTAATTAGAGTAATAAAAATATAATTTTTATTGTGGTGGAAGATTAAAAATATAATCTTTATATTTGAAAAGGCGAAAACTTTATATTTGAAAAGGCGAAATCTTTATATAGAAAATAGCGTGATAAAAATATAATCTTTATTATATGAATACCATTGTAAAAATAGAATTTTTATCTACATAGTAGCAAAGTAAAAATTCAATTTTTATATATATAGCGAAATAAAAATCTGATTTTTATTATGTTGAAGTAAAAATGAGATTTTTATAGCGATGAAATAAAAATTCGATCTTTATATAAGAAGTAGAAATATAAAAATATAATTTTTATATAGAATGAAGCGTTGTAAAAATAAATGAAGTAGAAATAAAAATATGAATTTTTATTTATTGAATGAAGCAATAAAAATATAATTTTTATTTGAACAGCGTGAAAAGGACTGAATTGGAATTTCAACAAATTCAGATGATTCAGCAATTCAAAAGAAAAGCACGGCGGAGTGGAACCCTCGGTGAGAACTTCTCACTCTAAATTCTTTTTCTAGTTATATATATATATATTCTAGGATGCAGACGGTGCTTAGCAGCACCCGACACCCGTCGTCCACAGACCATGGACGGCTTGTTTGTTTGATTGATGTGTTGTGAAATTAGTTTGGGTTGTTGATGTGAAATCGATAAAAAAAGGTAATGTGTTGAAATAAATTAATTATCATTAAAAATATAATTTTTAACGTGAAAGTGAAATAATAAATATTTATAAACAAATCGGCCGATTTGTTTATATACACTGATTTGACTGATATTGATTGGGATGATAAATTTTACACATCACCCAACTGCACAAATAAAAATCTGTGTTTGTTGATTTGAAACCCCACACGGGTGTTGGGATGAAATTTGGCGTACACTAATCCCAATTATTTAATTGCATGTTGATCGATTGGTCGACAGGCTGGGTAAGCGTTGATTATTTATATTTGATGCTTATGCAGTTGTGTGGTGCACCTTGGATGATGGTTGATTGTTTATCATTGCTATTATATGCATGTGGTGTACGGAATCCATATAATTAACATTGTTTTGTGATTGATTGGGCCTCATTCCAATCGGGAAAATAATGAATATTATAAAAGAAAATTCATGTGTTGAATATAAAAATAGTCGTGTGTTGAAAGAAATATAGATTCATGTGTTGAATGGAATATATATATATTCATTTGTTGAATAGAATAACGAATTTATTGAAATATATATAGTCGTGTTGATTAGAGATGCGTTATTTTGATGCGAACGATATTTATATCGATTCTATTCGTTTTATAATGAATACTGAAAAGTGATTTCAAAATTAAAAATTTTGAAATGAAATTCAAATTAAATTAGATTAAAATTCAAATTGAAATTTTATTGAATCAATTTGAAATGAATTCGAATCGAATAGAAAATGAATTCGATTCGAATTGAATAGAAAGTGAATTTGAATTTGAATTGAATAGAAATGAATTCAAATTGAATTAAATTGAAATTGAATTAAAAACGAATTGAAATCGTTTTGAATGAAATTTAAAACGAACTGAAATTGAATTGAAATCAATTTGAAATGAATTCGAATTGAATTAAATAGAAGGTAAATTCAAATTGAATTGAATTAAAACGAATTAGAGTTTGGATTGAATTGAAACGAATTTGAATTCGAATTAAATAAAATTGAAATGAATTCTAATTGAATTGAAATCAAATCGATTTGAAAATTGAAGATGAAGTTGAAATTGTTTTTGAAACGAATTTAGAACTATTTATAAAATTCGTTTTAAAAAGGAAATCGACGAAATATATATAATATATATATATATTATATATATAATGGCCTGAATAGAACGCGCCGCGCCGCGGCAGTTCGTGAATTTCGACCATTGACTTCGAATTGACATTACGGGAGATCCGACCGTCGGATTCTCCTAAAACAGGAACCGTTGGGTTCGTATCGAAAAGAGCTTTCCAATGAATATTAGAAATTTGAAATCTAACGGTTGGATTTGGAATTATGTCCAAATCAAATTTAGAAAAGGTCGCTGTAAGTGCAGTTCGATGGCCGTTGATGGAAATCGACTGTACGGGCCTTGATAAAATCATTAAAAATATCTATAATTTGTGTAAAATCATAAGAAATGATTTGGGAAAAACTGGGATGAAAAACACCATATTTGAAAAGATAAAAATAGATTTTTATCGAAATGAACTAGTTTTGAACTAAAATTAAAATCAATTTATTTTTGAAATAAATAAATTGAATTTGAAAGTGATTTTAAAAATAATCAGTAGTCCCAATACGTGAATTGGACTGGAGTTGAATCGAAATTATCTTCGGAATATTTCGATGTTGGATTTCGTGATTATACAGATATTGTTATGGGAATTTGAAAGATATATTTTATATCGTTATTTCCAGTACGATATTTGTTGGTTTCAGAATTTGATATTGAATATAAGCCGGTATATTTTCTATTCAGAGCCTTGTATTTAATATCAAATGTGATTTGGGTTTATCGTGAATCGTGTTTCATATGACATTGGTTCTTTAACCCAGTTAAAGACAAGATGTTGATTTTTGAAAAGATTAAAACTAAGTAGAGTTTTAATGAATCTTTAATTAGATTAAAATGTGAACTGATAATCTAAATTATCAAATCTGAAAGGTGATCGAGAGTGGAGTACCACCAGTTTTGCTCCAAAGCGATAGTTAAATCTTTAATTAGATTTGAACGTGAAATGGTAATTAATTTTACCGATAACACCGTGGTGTTAGATATGGAGTATTACCAGTTTTGCTCCATGGGATGAATAGGTTGGGATTGGAAAATAGAATAAATAATTACTTCGGTGTGGTTCGCTAATCCCGACTTGTTTGAAATGATATCCAAAGGAAGATTAAAGAATAAATTTAAAAGAATTTATCTTGGATAAAATTAATGGGAACCTTTCCCCTAAGAATGTGATTTTGTGAATAAAAGAATATTCTGAATTGGAATGAGGCGTTTGTTGTGTTTGTATAACACGTGTTTATCATATACGTGGGTTATTCAGAAAGGCCGGGTTTATACCCATTCTGAATAACCGATTCGACGAGATGTCGAAGATGAAGACGGTGGTTGAAGACCGGAAGTCTTCACATCGTTTTGGGTGATTACTGATGATCTCGATTGGGCTGTTCACCCAAGATGAAGGAAACAGTTGGTGATTGTCCAGACGTACTTGGAGATGGATGGATATGCGAGGAAAGTGCCTCCGGTTTCGTTCAGACCCAGAACGAACTTGTAAATGGATTGTGTGTCTGACATTGGATTTTATTCTGTGTTGATTGATCTCTATTAAATATACATCTGTTTGGCGGCGGAGAATTTATTCTCTTGCTTAACGCCCTTGTCTGAGACGTACGAGCTTAGAGGTTGTATATCGATGGACATCAGTCGCATGGAGTGAATTTCCAGTGTGGCACGCGTAAGTGGCAATTGATCAAGGCTTCTGTTGAAAAGCAAAGTCTTGTGGTTGATGATCAAAGCACGGCCTGTGTGGCATAGCTTTGTGTATAACGTGAATTCGCGAGCCTCACACCTCGGTATGAGTCAAAAACGGGATAGTGACTGCAGGGAGAGCACGACGTTTCTTTCTAGCTAGGGTGGTGTCAGTGACCTACCAACCCTGACATTTATATACTTTTCACCTGTGTGGTTGTTGGAATGCGAGGCGCCTCGGATATAGGTCTGCAAGGACCGGGAAACGTGTGTTCAGGAATAATTAATCCTCCAAAGTTAGGTGAGGACCGGCCCCGAAGATCTAAGGATCATAGTGGGGTCCTGGGACATTTGCTAGAGTGTCTCGAACGCGGAGAGGAGCTTGCCCCTTGCCTCGACTCATGATGGAACCCAATTTCCAATACGTGTGTTTCGGTTTTATTTGTAGAGCCTAGTATGGCGACATAGTAGATGGTAGCTATGCCGCCTATAATTGATACTTATGATTGAAACTGTTTCGACACTATGCACCTATAATAGTATCAAATAATGTGTTTTAAACGTATCAAGCATGCTTTGGCTGTTATAAGGTAAAAACCCTATCCTCCGGCTTGCGTTGCATTGTGTGATGGGACCTGGGTCTTATAACAGCTTCATTTTTCTTTATTTAGCATTGCGTTGTTTGTTCTATGCACTGGTATTCTTAGGAGGAAACCCGTTCCGTGTTATACGGCGTGGTCCCTTGATTTACCTAACTTTAAAACCAATATTAATAACTGTTTTAGTTCTCACACCAGTCACATGACTGACCTGGAGTTTATTGTTTTAACCTAAACTCTGGGTGCCCCTATTTTCGACACGGGCAGCTAGTAGTTTTGGTTTTGCAGATTTATATTCACAGGATCCTGATTAACAGCTGGAACGATGCTCGGAAAGCTCTGTATCCGTTTATCACTTCTAGTTGTGTTTTGTATACTTTTCCGCTGCTATGTAATTTATTGTAATCTCTGATATTTGTTGAATGTAATTTATTCATTTATACTCTGTATATTCTTGTATCTGATGGAATTATTGTAATAACAATGAAATGTTCTTCCGTCTGCGTTCTGATTTGTCCTATTCTCAAAACAATCAGGGGTTTCGAACAGTCTTTGTCGGTTTAACGATCGATTCAGATCGAGCGAAATTCCTTGCCGTTACAGTTGGTATCAGAGCTTTGGTTTACAGAGCTTGAGAACAAGACACATTAGAACCATACGAAAGAATTCATCAGATATTGGATTAGTAATATCCAATTAGAATGACTCGTTAGAGATAGGATCAGTAGTATCCTAGAACGAGTGTGAAGAGTATATTTTTCAAATGAAAACAATTTTGTTTTGAAAATTTAAATCGCTTTATACGTATTTGAATATTTATTTATTTTGAATATGGACAATCGAGTATATAAAGATTTCGCGTATACGCGTCATGAACGTATATTCGAAGTTTCAATATACTGGATAGATATAGAATTACACTCTAGTCGCCCGGAGATGATGTTGATAATGACCATGGCATCAGCAATATTTATGTTCGTGTTTCGAAGGTGTGATTTCTATATATTTCCATTAGACTGGTGTGAGAACCAAAATATAGCTAGAATGCATTGTTGTGAATTGGAATCAAAAACATGATTTTTGTGTATGTATCAAAATTAAGAATTTGAAACTCTAATTCACTAATTGATTGATGTTTGTGTTGTTTGTTTATTTGTTTGATATTTTGAACCATTTAGCCTAATTGTACCAAATATTGAATTATATTGAAAATTGGTCGCATTTGCTTGCATATACATGTGCTTACATTTAACAGGTCATAGCAAGGAGGCTAGAGCAGAGAATAAAATTTGTTTGCCCGACAAATAGGTACATGTTTATCATAATTTACTGTTTTGTTTGGGTGATGATGATTTTATGAGCCGATTGGCTAGCCGCTTGGCTTTTTCTTTTTTCTTTTTGAGATCAGAAGGCCTATATGGCAATTTCGGGATTTTCCCGTGGCTCCCGGTGCAGGGGAGGTTATGGCGAAATTTTTCAAAAATTTAGGGTGTTAGCCAAATTTTTGAAAATTTGAAAAGTTCTTAGAAACTGAAAAGTTGAAGAACTTAAGCCGTAGTCAAAATACTGGGAGTTGAGTTGATTTGTTAAACAACTTTCAGCTTCGTTCCTTTTGGCCTTTGATTTAGAGAAGATTAGAATATCATCAATAAAAACCAAAATAAATTTACTCAATTAAAACACACATTGAACTGATTAGACAATAGTTAGAAATATATATACTTGTGCATTATATATGTTTGAACAGGAAATTGGATAGCTGTTGAGTAAAGATTTTATTTGCGTGCCCGACAAATAGGTAAACCTTAATGAGTTGGATGCGCACTTTTATTATTATATAAACTCCTGTGAGTGCCATTAGATGCAGAGTGCTGGTTATTCTATGTGAAATAATAAACATCGCCATAGGATAGCAACAATTAATTTTGAACTACATTACATGGCATACATCTGAAAGATAGGCATACTTCATCATATACCACATAAGCATTTGGAGCTTGTGTGACGAGGTGGAAGATTTACCATACGAGCGAGAGGCTTGTATGGCGATGACTATATTTTACAGGTTGAACTGATGACTGATATGGACTATTTAAATTGTAATGATAAAATTGCCAGATTAATAAAAACCCCACATGGGTCTAGAGTTGACAATAATCACGTCTCTCTAGTTATTAGATACGGCACATGGACTATTTATTTCCCACACGGGACGAGGTGACAAGGATTTATCCTCCGGAGCATTTAAAATACACACTCCCTCGGGCTTTGGCAGGGTGACGAGAATTTATTCTCTGGAGTTATTATCTATACACGCTCCCCTGTAAACACCAGAATATATCACTATAAATATGTGTAAGCTTATTAGGATTTATTGGGTATCTAATACGACCTAATAAATTTCCAAACCTCTCCCCGTACAAAGGAGGTTATGGCGAAATTTTTCGAAAATTCCGGGTGTTAGCCAAATTTTTGAAGAATTTGAAAATTCTCGGAAACTGAAAAGTTGGAGAATGGAAGCCAGATCGAACGTAGAGTTGATTAATCAAACCACTTTCGACCTTGTTCCTTTTCGGGGATGAAAAGTTTTAAGTGGGGAGATTGTAACAACCCGAAAATCTGGGCCAGTTTAAAATTTTTATTTTTGCAATTTTAGCGAAGTTTGAACATTTAAAATGAATTATTTTAAATAATAACGACGATAAATTTATTTTGAATATAATTAGAACGTATATATTATATACGTCATAGTTAGAATATAAATAATTATATATAATTATAAATAGAATTGAAAATGGCGTGGTAGTTCGATAATTCGATTTCAAACTTTAATTGAAAGTACCGGGTGCAAAACAATCCGGATTTTAGCGAAACCAAAAACAATAGGATCTATTTGAGGATATCTTTCCAACAAATCCGAAAAATCGAAATTTCATAGCGGGGATCAAAAGATATGTCCAGTTGAAAATTCTAAATAGTCGCTATGGAATTCAGGCCCTTAAAAATGGATATTTTGCAAACGACCTCGGATTTCGACGAAACCACTTTTGTTGGGTCCGTGATGTCAAATTATTGCTAGGTTTCAAATTCCATAATTTTTCGATTCAGTATGTGAGCGTGGCAAAGGAAAACGCGTTTGACCAGTTTCAGTTGATTTTAATCGACTGGAAAATGACCATTTTTCAAACGGTCTCAGAATTCGACGAAACTAGTTTTGTTAGGACCGTATCGTCAATACGAAGCTAGAAAATATTTTTTGGGAATTTTTCGAGTTAGTATGTGACCCCGGTAAATTGAAATGCGCGTTCAAATTCAATATATAGAGTTATATGTTGATTTTGACGAAAACTGATCGAAACGATCGAATCAGCCTATGATACATATCCCATTGTGTTCGGAATGGGGGTAATTAGCTATGGACGACAGGCGGTGGGCCTCGTTTCGAAATCAAAACAAAAAGTACCTTTTTTGAAATTAAATAATTAAAACTTCCTCTCTCTTACCCCTCTTATTCCTTTCTCTCTCAGGCCCCCTCCCCCCGTTGAAATCATTTTCAAATAAAAAAAGAAAAAAACTCCAAATCGCGCTCGCGCCTCCCTCTTCCACTCTCGCCGCCGTCGGAGACCCTCTGCCCACCGCCACCTCCGATCCGACCCCCCCATGCCACGTCTGTCCCCTCTCTCCTCTTCAGGCGCCCGAGCCTCTCAGACGAACCCAAAGCAGTGAAGCCCCGCTGCCCCCTAACCTGCGCGCAAAACCCTATCGCCGACCACCGCGAGGCTGCCACCAAGCCCAAAGACCACCCTCCTCCTCACGCTAAAGCTCCCCTCCGCCTCCTCCAGTGGTCCAGCGCAGCCAACCCCCTCCTTGCTCGATTCAAACAACGAAACCCCTCTTCAATTTCAAAGGTGAATTTTATTTTAAATCAGTTTTATTTATTTTAGTTGTAATTACCATAGTGTGTTAAGTAAAAATCGTATTTTTATATATGAAAAGGAAGAGTAAAAATCGTATTTTTATATATGAAAAAGAAATAATTTTTATATAGAAGTTAGAAGGGTAAAAATATGATTTTTATATAGTAGCGAATATAAAGATTTGATTTTTATATTAATAAAGTATTAAAAATATAATTTTTATATATGTAGTGAATTAAAAATATGATTTTTACTTGTGTAGCATATTAAAAATATGATCTTTAAATAATAGAAGATATAAAAATATTATTTTTACTTATGTAGAGTATTAAAAATATAGTATTTATATTTTTAGAACGATAAAAATATAATTTTTATTTAATTAGAGTAATAAAAATATAATTTTTATTGTGGTGGAAGATTAAAAATATAATCTTTATATTTGAAGAGGCGAAAACTTTATATTTGAAAAGGCGAAATCTTTATATAGAAAATAGCGTGATAAAAATATAATCTTTATTATATGAATACCATTGTAAAAATAGAATTTTTTCTATATAGTAGCAAAGTAAAAATTCAATTTTTATATATATAGCGAAATAAAAATCTGATTTTTATTATGTTGAAGTAAAAATGAGATTTTTATAGCGATGAAATAAAAATTCGATCTTTATATAAGAAGTAGAAATATAAAAATATAATTTTTATATAGAATGAAGCGTTGTAAAAATAAATGAAGTAGAAATAAAAATATGAATTTTTATTTATTGAATGAAGCAATAAAAATATAATTTTTATTTGAACAGCGTGAAAAGGACTGAATTGGAATTTCAACAAATTCAGATGATTCAGCAATTCAAAAGAAAAGCACGGCGGAGTGGAACCCTCGGTGAGAACTTCTCACTCTAAATTCTTTTTCTAGTTATATATATATATTCTAGGATGCAGACGGTGCTTAGCAGCACCCGACACCCATCGTCCACAGACCATGGACGGCTTGTTTGTTTCATTGATGTGTTGTGAAATTAGTTTGGGTTGTTGATGTGAAATCGATAATAAAAGGTAATGTGTTGAAATAAATTAATTATCGTTAAAAATATAATTTTTAACGTGAAAGTGAAATAATAAATATTTATAAACAAATCGGCCGATTTGTTTATATACACTGGTTTGACTGATATTGATTGGGATGATAAATTTTACACATCACCCAACTGCACAAATAAAAATCTGTGTTTGTTGATTTGAAACCCCACACGGGTGTTGGGATGAAATTTGGCGTACACTAATCCCAATTATTTAATTGCATGTTGATCGATTGGTCGACAGGCTGGGTAAGCGTTGATTATTTATATTTGATGCTTATGCAGTTGTGTGGTGCACCTTGGATGATGGTTGATTGTTTATCATTGCTATTATATGCATGTGGTGTATGGAATCCATATAATTAACATTGTATGGTGATTGATTGGGCTTCATTCCAATCGGGAAAATAATGAATATTATAAAAGAAAATTCATGTGTTGAATATAAAAATAGTCGTGTGTTGAAAGAAATATAGATTCATGTGTTGAATGGAATATGTATATTCATTTGTTGAATAGAATAACGAATTTATTGAAATATATATAGTCGTTGTAACACCCCACCTCCGTTAAGGTCACTCACAAAGGGAATGCCTTAACTTTGGTGGAGCATTTTAGTAAATAGAACAGAAACTTACAAGACAGATAAAACAGTACTTGAAATTTTTTAACTTTATTACAACGGAAACAGAAATCAATATGGTTACATCCTTTCAAATCTCAGAATTCAAGTACAAAATATCAGTCTTGTACAAAAGCCTTCAAAATGCATGGTTTAAAATCATAATCCCCACAGAAGAAGACAAGCCATATTTTAAGCACTTCAAGCAGAAGAAATCCGGATCTAGCTAGAGTATTCCCTCCTTAGAAAACCTGGGAGGGGGGAAACGGAAGAAAAGAGGCGAAACAACAAGAGTTAGACATAAAGTCTGGCAAGTCCAGTGACTTTCAGCATATGAACAGATAATAATAATATGACATGAACATAAAACTGGATGAGAGATAACTGTAACAGGTGTAGCAGATATAACAGAAGAACAGAATGACATAAACTATTGCTTTACACTTCTCTGCACTAATACTAGTATAACAGAATTAGGTGTCACCCTAATGTCTAAACTGAAACAGGAACGGGTACTGAATAATTTAACAGAAACAGAATGCTAATAATGGGCCTTTACTACCCGATCAGAAACAGACAGAAGCAGAAACAGATTAATCCCTACGGAAACAGAATGTAGAATTAGGTGTACACTAGTAATGGGCCTTTACCACCCAAACAGACGGTACCACGCAGAAACAGACAGGTGTTACCACCCAACAGAAACAGACGGTACCAACAGAAACAGACAGAACTAAGTGTACCCTAAAACCCTACCCCAAGCGATCGGCTCCCTAATACATAAATATCCTGTGTCGGCCCCACAGTAGGGTGTATCACTCCCTAAAGTGACAACCAATTAGCACAGACCTATTTACAGATGTCACGGCGTCTTACATCCTCAGAGGCAGACCGGGATCCATGCACGCACATGACCCAGTTGGAACGCACCATCAACACCCATCGCCATTATCAGAATGAACCACTTATAATTAGTTCAGTAAGCGTGCCCGGACCCTACCTGGTGTGGGGTCAATGTATTGATACCAGAACGGGTTACTGACTAATATGGGCCCCAAGCAACAGATGACACAAGTATTTCCCCTCCTAACCTTGTGTCCCCAGACTAACAGATTTCAGATTAACTTGTTTGCGAGTTCAGACAGAGTTTAGATTTACTAGTTCACAGATCAAATCAACAAGTTTTCAGAGTAACAGATCAGATGTACAGATTTAACAGATTTTCAGATTTGTCTAACTTTGTATTGGGCCTACAGATTCATGAATGGGTTTACTACACATATTAGTCCAGTTGGTTTAACCCTATTTCCCCCAACACGTTTTAGACGTCATTCTTATCTCAGATTTGCATTAATTAATTATTAATGCCCAGACCTCTCACATTAGGTCGCTAGCTTGTGGCCGCTGGATGTGCCGGGCGGTTCCGGGCAGACTTCTGCCACAAGCGAGACCTAACCTCGTGTCTTAAGCAGGTTATGACTAACTTCTCACATTAGAACCTATTGTTTGCGGCCACTGGATGTGCCGAGCGGTTCCGGGCAGATTTACGTCGCAAACTCGTTCTAACCTCGAGTTAGCCATATTCATCTTTGCGACCAATTAATTAATTATTTACCGTTTATGCGCACGCCCAATATATATATGCCAATTCAGATTATATCAATAACAGAATGATCACATCAACTCAACTGATATAGTAGATAACAGATTTTAGCAGATTGGGTGACTTAACAGATTTAACCGATTTAGCACTTCGCAGTTTAGGCCATATAACAGAACTAGCAGATTAGGCAACTTACCAAATCAACAGGATAGGCATTTCAACAAATTAAGCGGATTAGCAGAGCAGATAACATATTTAGCAGATTTGGCATTTTCAATAGACTTAGCAGATGACAGATAACAAATTAGGCATATCTACAGATTTAGTTTAGCAAATTTAGGCGATTCAACAAATTTAGCCTACACTTATATGCCAAATCATGGTCATAATTCATAATTCAACATAGGCTACAGATTTTTAGTTAAACATTGCATAGTACAGAAGAATCTCTAAAAACTCCAAATCATATGCCTAGACTCACATAAAACAAAGGTTGAGTAGATGATCATGGGTAGACCTAACTCAATAGGTAAATTCCCAAATCATGGTATGAATTATGCCAAGTTATAGCCTTTATTGCTAATTATCCAAAAATCCGTATTTAGGCGTGTTCACATTTATAGTTGTCCTATTCTAATATAGGTCCTTTATGCCTAAACAACATGTTCGTTTCAGCCCAAGTCATAATATGTCCAAGGATCTAGATCTAAGAAATGTCCTTTAGTTCCGATCTTAATATTCCAGATATTACAAGTCATATATTACCATATGATATTCCCAAACTGTCATATATGCACAGATTTAGATCTAGTTTACAACCTATGTCCTTTATTCAATTCAGTCACAGATCAGTCCAATTTATGCCTTAGATTTATGTTCTAGGTTCCAAGTTCAACCTATTTTCTTTCCTTAAATCAGTCACATATCGGTCATGCCCAATTTATGCACATTCATTTGATTGTCCCAAACATTTTAGCGTATGTTAATCTCTTATGAGATTGGCTCAGGCTCGTGGTAGCCTGGCTATAGAACAGAAAGAGAAAAGAGGTACAGAATAAGATAAATCAAATCAGAACAGAACAGATATAACCTCAGATTCAGGTTTAGAATTCATGTCACAATCAAAATTAACGTTTATAGCGGAGAATAACTGTACTTGCCTTGATTGGATTAAAGAAAGAACTTTAGTTGTTGCAGAATTGTTGCAGAAGCTTTTATCTCAAATTTAAATTGAATTGCTTAGGTTGATGTTGATCAGCTTCTAGTTTTGATTCTAGCAGAGTAGGGACGCCATTTTTATTTTTATTAGAACAGAGGCAGAGAAGAAGCAGAATAGAATTGTGTGTAGAGGAGGCTAGGTCTTAGGATCCATTTATAGGTGTGGTTAGTTGTTTTAGGCCTTTAGATAAACCCTAAAATAGATCAGAACCGTCAGAATTCGTCACAGACTCACCAAAACTGCCCAAAAACCCATCCAGGTGCACCCAGGCCGACCTGGCTCGACCAGGGGGGTCGACCCCCAGGTCGACACCCAGGTCGACTCCCCAGTCGACCTGGGGGGGGAGGTCGACTCCCAGGTCGACCTGGGCCCCAGGTCGACCCCAGGGTCGACCTGCCCTGTTCTGGGCTGACTGAAACCTTCTGAATCTTGTTTTGGCCATATCTTGTTCATACGGACTCCGATTTTCGAAAACTCGGACTCTATTTCGCGTATTTTTTCGAGAGGAACGCAATGGTGATGTCCATTTTACCTAATTCCTGTTTCTTGAATTAGTTATCCTTATTTTACTATCTTTTCCGTAACATATGCCATTATCGAACTAATTTTTCTTCTCTTCCCTGTATTAATTAATTCTCCTTATGCATCACCATTATTTACGTATCCTAAGCATATTTTCATATATTTTATTTCATTTTTAATTATACCTAAAAATGCGGGGTGTTACATTCTCCCCTCCTTAAAGGATTTCGTCCCCGAAATCTTCAAGTTAAGAAGAATGTGTCCTACCATCCATTCATCCATCTACTCAATCACCAATCACAGGCATTCATTGTCCTTAAGAGATTTCTAATGCTGTATGAACATATGCAAGAAGTGGGTGTATATGTTCCTTGTCTAATGCAAAGATCAGGCGGTCCACTGATTCAGTTGACCTCCTTAATGCGAATTATGCCAGTGCCATGAGTCCAACATGTATGCAATTTTCCTACTCGATACATATCATTTCTATATGAGTGCACAACCATTCAGTCATATGCAACATCCATGTGCTGAGTCAATCAATTTGCATCCACAAAAATTGAAAATGCTCACACATCCATATGCAGTATGAGAGTGTTTTCGAGCCGATCTAATGCCTAGTGTGTGTATATGCGTCCACGAGCAACCACTAGCAACCACTTGCATCCACTTGCAACCATCAAACATAACATGTCTCAAACACATGTTTACACCCATTAGGATTCCTATCTATAAGTTGAACACTCGATCGATAGTATACAGTAGAGGAAGCGAGTACAGATAAAACAAAAACTTGATTCCTATCAGACATTGGTTGAGAAAATAATTCCCCTAAGTGTCAACCCCGAAGACCGAAATCAACATCAGATTGACACCTAGAGGGTTACCCTCTTTAGACAATGTCAAAACTGGAAATCTTATCAGAAGTATTCAGATATTTACAGACTACCGGTACAGATCAGGTTCCCTAATGATTCTTCGGAAGCTAAGCATGATAAAAATCATATCCCACAAAAACTCAGAATGTATGCGTCATACTTGACGTCTAACACAAATATCCCTCAAACCCCAATCTCAAACAGATGAGCCATAACCCTTATGGGTCTGAGCCTACAACGGAATTCAGAAATAATACTAGTATTAAAGTGCAGAGTATCGATTACTAAATCAAAATACCAGAATCAGAAAAAGTCTTAACTCCATAATCAGATAAAGAAATTAAACCTACTATAGAAATTTTCATATTTCTATCCTAGCCACTAGCCTCAGGATTATTCGCCTGCCCTCCTTGTCCTCGTCTCTTCGGGCAGTCCTTAGTGAAGTGTCCCATCTCCCCACAGTTGAAGCAAGCGCCCTTCCTTTTTCTGCAATCCTTGTTCAGATGAGTCAAGCTTCCACAAGTAAAGCACTTTTTCCCCTTCTTATCTTCAGTCTTCTCATCCTTCTTTTGTGTTTCCTTTTTGGGCCCCGCTTTCTTATTCTGTGGTTCTTCCTTCTTTGTCTCTTTCGGGCCCTTGTCTTCCTCGTGCAGTAGTGCCATGTCCACCAATTTCTCGTAAGTCGCTCCCATGGGTACGTGGGTCATGGCTAGGCTGTGCAGTGGCTCGTTCAATCCTTTAACAAAGCGGAGAGCCTTTTTATGCTGAGTGTTGACTAAATCCAATCCGAACCTAGCCAGTTGGTTGAACTGGTTGACGTATTCCTTGACCGTTATACTTCCTTGCTTAAGAGATAAGAACTTTTCCAGTTGTAAACTCCGATCAGCTTGCAAGAGAAATTTTGTCTCAAACCTTGTTCTGAAATCCATCCATGTCTCAACCAGCCTCTCGGCGTTAGTGACTTCCCACCAGTAGGAAGCTTCGTCTTTGAGCAGCCATACCGCCAACTGTACCTTCTGCCTATCGTCCACCTCGAAGATAACGAATAGATCCTCAGTTTCTTTGAGCCAGTTCCTCGCTTCTACGAATGATTCAGTTCCTTTGAAATCCTTCCCACCCATGGCCCTAAAATCTCTACAGATCTTTGAGAAAGCAATTGCACGAGGAGGGGTTGGGGGAGGGGGATCATTTGCTGGACCTGCAGCGGCGGTCCTAGCCTCAAGATATTGACGAAACCAACCGGGTACATGGACACCCTCTGGTATCTCAGATGCTTCGGACATGCTGAAACGAAAAAGGAAAGGTTCAATACAAAAAGGACTGAAAGAAAGATATATGGCTCTTGGGGATCATGTTTTTCAAAATAAGCTTTAATTTTGAAAATACTTCCTTTTAAAACCTTTTTGAAAATAGTTTTCAAAAACTTTTATCTAATCTGGTAACCTTTAACTCTGATACCAAGTGTAACACCCCACCTCCGTTAAGGTCACTCACAAAGGGAATGCCTTAACTTTGGTGGAGCATTTTAGTAAACAGAACAGAAACTTACAAGACAGATAAAACAGTACTTGAAAATTTTTAACTTTATTACAACGGAAACAGAAATCAATATGGTTACATCCTTTCAAATATCAGAATTCAAGTACAAAATATCAGTCTTGTACAAAAGCCTTCAAAATGCATAGTTTAAAATCATAATCCCCACAGAAGAAGACAAGCCATACTTTAAGCACTTCAAGCAGAAGAAATCCGGATCTAGCTAGAGTATTCCCTCCTTAGAAAACCTGGGAGGGGGGAAACGGAAGAAAAGAGGCGAAACAACAAGGGTCAGACATAAAGTCTGGCAAGTCCAGTGACTTTCAGCATATGAACAGATAATAATAATATGACATGAACAAAAACTGGATGAGAGATAACTGTAACAGGTGTAGCAGATATAACAGAAGAACAGAATGGCATAAACTATTGCTTTACACTTCTCTGCACTAATACTAGTATAACAGAATTAGGTGTCACCCTAATGTCTAAACTGAAACAGGAACGGGTACTGAATAATTTAACAGAAACAGAATGCTTATAATGGGCCTTTACTACCCGATCAGAAACAGACAGAAGCAGAAACAGATTAATCCCTACGGAAACAGAATGTAGAATTAGGTGTACACTAGTAATGGGCCTTTACCACCCGAACAGACGGTACCACGCAGAAACAGACAGGTGTTACCACCCAACAGAAACAGACGGTACCAACAGAAACAGACAGAACTAAGTGTACCCTAAAACCCTACCCCAAGCGATCGGCTCCCTAATACATTAATATCCTGTGTCGGACCCACAGTGGGGTGTATCACTCCCTAAAGTGACAACCAATTGGCACAGACCTATTTACAGATGTCACGGCATCTTACATCCTCAGAGGCAGACCGGGATCCATGCACGCACATGACCCGGTTGGAACGCACCATCAACACCCTTCGCCATTATCAGAATGAACCACTTATAATTAGTTCAGTAAGCGTGCCCGGACCCTACCTGGTGTGGGGTCAATGTATTGATACCAAAACGGGTTACTGACTAATATGGGCCCCAAGCAACAGATGACACAAGTATTTCCCCTCCTAACCTTGTGTCCCCAGACTAACAGATTTCAGATTAACTTGTTTGCGATTTCAGACAGAGTTTAGATTTACTAGTTCACAGATCAAATCAACAAGTTTTCAGAGTAACAGATCAGATGTACAGATTTAACATATTTTCAGATTTGTATAACTTTGTATTGGGCCTACAGATTCATGAATGGGTTTACTACACATATTAGTCCAGTTGGTTTAACCCTATTTCCCCCAACACGTTTTAGACGTCATTCTTATCTCAGATTTGCATTAATTAATTATTAATGCCCAGACCTCTCACATTAGGTCGCTAGCTTGTGGCCGCTGGATGTGCCGGGCGGTTCCGGGCAGACTTCTGCCACAAGCCAGACCTAACCTCGTGTCTTAAGCAGGTTATGACTAACTTCTCACATTAGAACCTATTGTTTGCGGCCACTGGATGTGCCGGGCGGTTCCGGGCAGATTTACGTCGCAAACTCATTCTAACCTCGAGTTAAGCATATTCATCTTTACGGCCAATAAATTAATTATTTACCGTTTATGCGCACGCCCAATATATATATGCCAATTCAGATTATATCAATAACAGAATGATCACATCAACTCAACTGATATAGCAGATAACAGATTTTAGCAGATTGGGTGACTTAACAGATTTAACCGATTTAGCACTTAGCAGTTTAGGCCATATAACAGAACTAGCAAATTTGGCAACTTAACAAATCAGCAGGATAGGCATTTCAACAGATTAAGCGGATTAGCAGAGCAGATAACAGATTTAGCAGATTTGGCATTTTCAATAGACTTAGCAGATGACAGATAACAAATTAGGCATATCTACAGATTTAGTTTAGCAAATTTAGGCGATTCAACAAATTTAGCCTACACTTATATGCCAAATCATGGTCATAATTCATAATTCAACATAGGCTACAGATTTTTAGTTAAACATTGCATAGTACAGAAGAATCTCTAAAAACTCCAAATCATATGCCTAGACTCACATAAAACAAAGGTTGAGTAGATGATCATGGGTAGACCTAACTCAATAGGTAAATTCCCAAATCATGGTATGAATTATGCCAAGTTATAGCCTTTATTGCTAATTATCCAAAAATCCATATTTAGGCGTGTTCACATTTATAGTTGTCCTATTCTAATATAGGTCCTTTATGCCTAAACAACATGTTCGTTTCAGCCCAAGTCATAATATGTCCAAGGATCTAGATCTAAGAAATGTCCTTTAGTTCCGATCTTAATATTCCAGATATTACAAGTCATATATTACCATATGATATTCCCAAACTGTCATATATGCACAGATTTAGATCTAGTTTACAACATATGTCCTTTATTCAATTCAGTCACAGATCAGTCCAATTTATGCCTTAGATTTATGTTCTAGGTTCCAAGTTCAACCTATGTTCTTTCCTTAAATCAGTCACATATCGGTCATGCCCAATTTATGCACATTCATTTGATTGTCCCAAACATTTTAGCGTATGTTAATCTCTTATGAGATTGGCTCAGGCTCTTGGTAGCCTGGCTATAGAACAGAAAGAGAAAAGAGGTACAGAATAAGATAAATCAAATCAGAACAGAACAGATATAACCTCATATTCAGGTTTAGAATTCATGTCACAATCAAAATTAACGTTTATAGCGGAGAATAACTGTACTTGCCTTGATTGGATTAAAGAAAGAACTTTAGTTGTTGCAGAATTGTAGCAGAAGCTTTTATCTCAAATTTAAATTGAATTGCTTAGGTTGATGTTGATCAGCTTCTAGTTTTGATTCTAGCAGAGTAGCGACGCCATTTTTATTTTTATTAGAACAGAGGCAGAGAAGAAGCAGAATAGAATTGTGTGTAGAGGAGGCTAGGTTAGGATCTATTTATAGGTGTAGTTAGTTGTTTTAGGCCTTTAGATAAACCCTAAAACAGATCAGAACCGTCAGAATTCGTCACTGACTCACCAAAACAGCCCAAAAACCCATCCAGGTGCACCCAGGCCGACCTGGCTCGACCAGGGGGGGTCGACCCCCAGGTCGACACCCAGGTCGACTCCCCAGTCGACTTGGGGGGGGGGGAGGTCGACTCCCAGGTCGACTCCCCAGTCGACCTGGGCCCCAGGTCGACCCCCGGGTCGACCTGCCCAGTTCTGGGTTGACTGAAACCTTCTGAATCTTGTTTTGGCCATATCTTGGTCATATGGACTCCGATTTTCGAAAACTCGGACTCTATTTCGCGTATTTTTTCGAGAGGAACGCAATAGTGATGTCCATTTTACCTAATTCCTGTTTCTTTAATTAGTTATCCTTATTTTACTATCTTTTCCGTAACATACGCCATTATCGAACTAATTTTTCTTCTCTTCCCTGTATTAATTAATTCTCCTTATGCATCACCATTATTTACGTATCCTAAGCATATTTTCATATATTTTATTTCATTTTTAATTATACCTAAAAATGCGGGGTGTTACAGTCGTGTTGATTAGAGATGCGTTATTTTGACGCGAACGATATTTATATCAATCCTATTCGTTTTATAATGAATATTGAAAGTGATTTCAAAATTTAAAATTTTGAAATGAAATTCAAATTAAATTAGATTAAAATTCAAATTGAAATTTTTTGAATCAATTTGAAATGAATTCAAATCTAATAGAAAATGAATTCGATTCGAATTGAATAGAAAGTGAATTTGAATTCGAATTGAATAGAAATGAATTCAAATTGAATTAAATTGAAATTGAATTAAAAACGAATTGAAATCGTTTTGAATGAAATTTAAAACGAACTGAAATTGAATTGAAATCAATTTGAAATGAATTCGAATTGAATTAAATAGATGGTAAATTCAAATTGAATTGAATTGAAACGAATTAGAGTTTGAATTGAATTGAAACGAATTTGAATTCGAATTAAATAAAATTGAAATGAATTCGAATTGAATTGAAATCATATCGATTTGAAAATTGAAGATGAAGATGAAATTGTTTTTGCAACGAATTTAGAACTATTTATAAAATTCGTTTTAAAAAGGAAATTGACGAAATATATATAATTATATATATATTATATATATAATGGCCTGAATAGAACGTGCCGCACCACGGTAGTTCGTGAATTTCGACCATTGACTTTGAATTGACATTACGGGAGATCCGACCGTCGGATTCTCCTAAAACAGGAACCGTTGGGTTCGTATCGAAAAGAGCTTTCCAATGAATATTAGAAATTTGAAATCTAACGGTTGGATTTGGAATTATGTCCAAATTAAATTTAGAAAAGGTCGCTGTAAGTGCAGTTCGATGGCCGTTGATGGAAATCGACTGTACGGGCCTTGATAAAATCATTTAAAATATCTATAATTTGTGTAAAATCATAAGAAATGATTTGGGAAAAACTGTGATGAAAAACTCCATATTTGAAAAGATAATATTAGATTTTTATCGAAATGAACTAGTTTTGAACTAAAATTAAAATCAATTTATTTTTGAAATAAATAAATTGAATTTGAAAGTGATTTTAAAAATAATCAGTAGTCCCAATACGTGAATTGGACTGGAGTTGAATCGAAATTATCTTCGGAATATTTCGATGTTGGATTTCGTGATTATACAGATATTGTTATGGGAATTTGAAAGATATATTTTATATCGTTATTTCCAATACGATATTTGTTGGTTTCAGAATTTGATATTGAATATAAGCCGGTATATTTTCTATTCAGAGCCTTGTATTTAATATCAAATATGATTTGGGTTTATCGTGAATCGTGTTTCATATGACATTGGTTCTTTAACCTAGTTAAAGACAGGATGCTGATTTTTGAAAAGATTAAAACTAAGTAGAGTTTTAATGAATCTTTAATTAGATTAAAATGTGAATTGATAATCTAAATTATCAAATCTGAAAGGTGATCGAGAGTGGAGTACCACCAGTTTTGCTCCAAAGAGATAGTTAAATCTTTAATTAGATTTGAACGTGAAATGGTAATTAATTTTACCGATAAAACCGTGGTGTTAGATATGGAGTATTACCAGTTTTGCTCCATGGGATGAATAGGTTGGGATTGGGAAATAGAATAAATAATTACTTTGGTGTGGTTCGCTAATCCCGACTAGTTTGAAATGATATCCAAAGGAGGATTAAATATTAAATTTAAAAGAATTTATCTTGGATAAAATTAATGGGAACCTTTCCCCTAAGAATGTGATTTTGCGAATAAAAGAATATTCTGAATTGGAATGAGGCGTTTGTTGTGTTTGTGTAACACGTGTTTATCATATACGTGGGTTATTCAGAAAGGCCGGGTTTATACCCATTCTGAATAACCGATTCGACGAGATGTCGAAGATGAAGACGGTGGTTGAAGACCGGAAGTCTTCACATCGTTTTGGGTGATTACTGATGATCTTGATTGGGTTGTACACCCAAGATGAGGGAAACAGTTGGTGATTGTCCAGACGTACTTGGAGATGGATGGATATGCGAGGAAAGTGCCTCCGGTTTCGTTCAGACCCAGAACGAACTTGTAAATGGATTGTGTGTATGACATTGGATTTTATTCTGTGTTGATTGATCTCTATTAAATATACATCTGTTTGGCGGAGGAGAATTTATTCTCTTGCTTAACGCCCTTCTCTGAGACGTACGAGCTCAGAGGTTGTATATCGATGGACATCAGTCGCATGGAGTGAATTAACAGTGTGGCACGCGTAAGTGGCAATTGATCAAGGCTTTTGTTGAAAAGCAAAGTCTTGTGGTTGATGATCAAAGCATGACCTGTGTGGCGTAGCTTTGTGTATAACATTAATTCGCGAGCCTCACACCTCGGTATGAGTCAAAAACGGGATAGTGACTGCAGGGAGAGCACGACGTTTCTTTCTAGCTAGGGTGGTGTCAGTGACCTACCAGCCCTGACATTTGTATACTTTTCACCTGTGTGGTTGTTGGAATGCGAGGCGCCTCGGATATAGGTCTGTAAGGACCGGGAAATGTGTGTTCAGGAATAATTAATCCTCCAAAGTTAGGTGAGGTCCGGCCCTGAAGATCCAAGGATCATAGTGGGGTCCTGGGACATTTGCTAGAGTGTCTCGAACGCGGAGAGGAGCTTGCCCCTTGCCTCGACTCATGATGGAACCCAATTTCCAATACGTGTGTTTCAGTTTTATTTGTAGAGCCTAGTATGGCGACATAGTAGATGGTAGCTATGCCGCCTATGATTGATACTTATGATTGAAACTGTTTCGACACTATGCACCTATAATAGTATCAAATAATGTGTTTTAAACGTATCAAGCATGCTTTGGCTGTTATAAGGTAAAAACCCTATCCTCCGGCTTGCGTTGCATTGTGTGATGGGACCTGGGTCTTATAACAGCTTCATTTTTCTTTATTTAGCATTGCGTTGTTTGTTCTATGCACTGGAATTCTTGGGAGGAAACCCGTTCCGTGTTATACGGCGTGGTCCCTTGATTTACCTAACTTTAAAACCAATATTAATAACTGTTTTAGTTCTCACACCAGTCACATGACTGACCTGGAGTTTATTGTTTTAACCTAAACTCTGGGTGCCCCTATTTTCGACACGGGCAGCTAGTAGTTTTGGTTTTGCAGATTTATATTCACAAGATCCTGATTAACAGCTGGAACGATGCTCGGAAAGCTCTGTATCCGTGTATCACTTCTAGTTGTGTTTTGTATATTTTTCCGCTGCTATGTAATTTATTGTAATCTCTGATATTTGTTGAATGTAATTTATTCATTTATACTCTGTATATTCTTGTATCTGATGGAATTGTAGTAATAACAATGAAATGTTCTTCCGTCTGCGTTCTGATTTGTCCTGTTCTCAAAACGATCAGGGGTTTCGAAAGGTCTTTGTCGGTTTAACGATCGATTCAGATCGAGCGAAATTCCTTGCCGTTACAGTATAATTATAATACAACAGAAAAATATCAGAGATTACAATAAATTACATAGCAGCGGAAAAATAATACAATATACAACTGAAAGGGATATATGGATACAGAGCTTTCCTGATATCGTTCCAGCTGTAAATTAGGATCATGTGAATATAAATCGGCAAACCCAAAACTACCAGCTGCCCGTGTCAAAATAAGGGCACCCAAAGTTTAGGTTAGAACAATAAACTCCAGGTCAGTCATGTGACTGGTGTGAGAACTAAAACAATTATTTAAAGCTTTACTTTAAATCGGATATATCAAGGGACCACGCCATATAAAACGGAATGGGTTTCCTCCCAACAATACCGGTGCATATAACAAAACAGTGCAATGCTTTTTGGAAAAATGAAGTTATTATAAGACCCAGGTCCCATCACACAATGTAACATAAGCCAGAGGATAGGGTTTTCCCTTATAATAGCAAAATATGCTTGTTAGGTTAAAAACAAATCATTTGATACTATTATAAGTGTATAGTGTCAAAACAATTTCAATCATAAATATCAATCATAGACGGCATGGGTACCATGTATCATGTCGCCATACTAGGTTCTACAATCAAACCGCAAAGTCACGTATTTGGAAATTGGATTTCCATCTGTGAACCGAGGAAAAAGATAGTCCTCTACCGATTCGAGACGCTCTAGCCCACCCCTCAGGACCCAGACTCGGGTGGGCCCTTGGATCGTCAGGGCCGGTCCACCGATGTGGATTAAAATGCCTGAACACTGCGTTTCCCCACCCTTTGGGGTGTCAATGAGTCCAATGACTCCATCGGCTCCACATAGTCACCGATATATCCGAGGCGCCTCGCAACAGCAACAACCACACAGGTGAAAATAATATAAATGTCAGGGCTGGTAGGTCAATGACAACACCCTAGATAGAAGGAAACGCATGCCCTCCCTGATGTCCTCTCCCGTTTCTGGTTCACAAGCGAGGTGTGAGGCTCGCGAATTCACGTTACACAAAGCTATGCCACACAGGAGGTGCTTTGATCATCAACCACAAGACTCTGCTTTTCAACAAAAGCCTTGATCATTTGCCACTTAGGCATGACACACAGGCAATTCACTCCATGCGATTGATATCCATCAATATATAACCCCTGAGCTCGTACGTCTCAGAGAAGGGCGTTAAGCAAGAGAATAAATTCTCTACCGCCAAACAGATATATATTTAATAGAAATCAATCACACAGAATAAAATCCAATGTCAGACATATAGTCCATTTACAGGTTCGTTCTGGGTCTGAATGAAACCGGAGGCACCTTGTACCTCGCATATCCATCGATCTCCAAGTATGTCTGGACGGTCACCAACTGATTCCCTCCTCTTGGGTGTACAACCCGATCAAGATCATCAGTAATCACCCAAACGATATGAAGACCTCTGGTCTTCAACCGCCGTCTTCATCCTCGACACGACGTCGAATCAGTTATTCAGAATGGGATAAACTCGGTCTTTCTTAATAACTTATGTATATAATAATTAAGTGTTACACAAACACAACATACGCCTCATTCCAATTCAGAATATTCTTTTATCCCAATATTCTTATACTTTGGGAAGGGCTTCCATTAATTTTATCAAAGCTAAATTCTTTAAATTTATTCTTTAATCTTCTTTTGAATATCAATTCAAATTAGCCGGGATTAGCGAACCACACCGAAGAAATCATTTTTTTTATTTCCCAATCCCAACCTATTCATCCCCTAAAGTAAAACTAGTCATACTTCATATCTAACACCACAGTGTTATCGGTAAATTCAATTACCATTTCTGTGAGAACCCGTAACTTCCCCGTGAAGGAAAGAGAGGATACTTTGAAAACAACACACAATAGAACGCAGACGGAAGACCATTTCATTGCTATTACAACAATTCCATCAGATACAAGAATATACAGAGTATAATTTAATAAATTACATTCGATAAATATCAGAGATTACAATAAATTACAAAGCAGCGGAAAAACAATAGAGAACACAACTGAAAGTAATACACGGATACAGAGCTTTCCGAGCATCGTTCCAGCTGTAAATCAGGATCCTGTGAATATAAATCTGCAAAACCAAAACTACTAGCTGCCCGTGTCGAAAATAAGGGCACCCAGAGTTTAGGTTAAAGCAATAAACTCCAGGTCAGTCATGTGACTGGTGTGAGAACTAAAACAGTTTTAATTCAATTTTAAAAGAGAGTAATTCAAGGGACCACACCTATAACACGGAACAAGTTTCCTCCCAAGAATACCAGTGCATAGAATAAACAGCGCAATGCTTTTGCGAAAAATGAAGCTATTATAAGACCCAGGTCCCATCACACAATGCAACGCAAGCCGGAGGATACGGTTTTACCTTATAACAGCCAAACATGCTTGGTACGTTTAAAACAAATCAATTGATACTATAATAAGTGTATAGTGTCAAAACAATTTCAATCATAAATATCAATCATAGACGGCATAGCATCCCATGCTACTATGTCGCCATACTAGGTTCTACAAATAAAACCAAAATATCTCGTATTGGAAATTGGATTTCTGTCATGAGTCGAGGCAAGGGGCAAGCTCCTCTCCGCTTCGAGACACTCTAGCAAGTGCCTCGGGACTACACACACTGGGTAACCCCTGGATGCTTTAGGGCCGGTCCTCTCTTACGTTTGAGGATTAATTATTCCTGAACACACGTTCCCCGGTCCTAACAGACCTAAAATCCTCATCCAACAACCACATAGGTGAAAAGTATATAAATGTCAGGGCTGGTAAGTCACTGACACCACCAAAGCTAGAAAGAAACGTCCTGCTCTCCCTGCAGTCCTTATCCCGTTTTTGACTTATACCGAGGTGTAAGGCTCGTGAATTCACGTTATACACAAAGCTATGCCACGTAAGCCGTGCTTTGATCATCAACCACAAGACTTTGCTTTTCAATAGAAGCCTTGATCAATTGCCACTTAGGCATGCCACACAGGCAATTAATGCCATGCGACTGATGTCCATTGATATACAACCTCTGAGCTCGTATGTCTCAGAGAAGGGCGTTAAGCAAGAGAATAAATTCTCCGCCGCCAAACAGATGTATATTTAATAGAGATCAATCAACATAGAATAAAATCCAATGTCAGACACACAGTCCATTTACAAGTTCGTTCTGGGTCTGAACGAAACCGGAGGCACTTTCCTCGCATATCCATCGATCTCCAAGTACATCTGGACGACCACCAACTGATTCCCTCATCTTGGGTGTACAGCCCAATCAAGATCATCAGTAATCACCCAAACGATGTGAAGACTTCCGGTCTTCTACCACCGTCTTCATCTTTGACTTATCGTCGAATCGGTTATTCAGAATGGGTATAAACCCGGCCTTTCCGAACAACCCGCGTATATAAAAAACAAATGTTACACAAACACAACATATGCCTCATTCCAATTCATCAGTCACTAACCGTAAATCAGTAAGAGAGCAATTCCCCAAATATTAACCCCGAAGGCCGAAACCAACATCAGATCAATACCCAGGAAACCATTCTTCTTAGCTAACCTACAGCTAGTTTCTAAATTTCATATTCTTAGGGAAAGGTTCCCATTAATTTTATCCAAGATAAATTCTTTGAATTTATTCTTTAATCTTCCTTTGGATGTCATTTCAAACCAAATTATGGTTTTCCAAACTAGTCGAAATTAGCGAACCGCACCGAAGTAATTATTTATTTTATTTCCCAATCCCAACCTATTCATCCCATGGAGCAAAACTAGTAATACTCCATATCTAACACCACGGTGTTATCGGTAAAATTAATTACCATTTCACGTTCAAATCTACTTAAAGATCTAACTATCGCTTTGGAGCAAAACTGGTGATACTCCATTCTCGCTCATTTTCCAAATTTGATAATTTAGATTATCAATCCACATTTCAATCTAATTGCAGATTCCTTAAAACTCCTTTTACGGGGTTAAAGAACTAATGTCATTTAAAACACAGTTCACGATAAACCCAAATCACATTCTATTTCTTATCGGGTTAAAGAACCAGTGTTATTTAAAACACCGTTCACGATAAACCCACAAATCAATTCTATTTAAAACCCATTTCAAATCCAATTTATTTATTTAAAAATAAACGGGTTTAATTTTAGTTCAAAACTAGTTCATTTCGGTAAAAAACTATTTTTATCTTTTCAAATATGGAGTTTTTCATCCCAATTTTTCCCGAATCATTTCTTATGATTCTACACAAATTATTGATATTTTTAATAATTTTATCAAGGCCCGTACAGTCGATTTCCATCAACGGCCATCGAACTGCACTTACAGCGACCTTTTCCAAATTTGATTTGGACGTATCTCCAAATCCAACCGTTAGATTTCAAATTTCCAATATTCGTTAGAAAGCTCTTTTCGATACGAACCCAACGGTTCTTATTTAGGAGAATCCGACGGTCGGATCCCCCGTAATGTCCGTTCGAAGTCAATGGTCGAAATTTACGAACTGCCGCGGCGCGGCGCGTTCTATTCAGGACGTTATATATAATATATATATATTATATATATTTCGTCGATTTCTATTTAAAACGAATTTTATAAATCGTTCTAAATTCGTTTCAAAAACATTTCAACTTACATTTCCAATTCAAATCAAAATCGATTTTTTTTTATAAATTCGCTTTAAATTCATTTCAATTTAATTCAAATTTCGATTCAATTTGAATTCATTTCAAATCGATTTCAATTCGTTTTCAATTCAATTCGAATTCGTTTTATATTCAATCCAATTCGAATTCGTTATATATTCAATTCAATTCGAATTTGTTTTATATTCAATTCAATTCGAATTCGTTTTATATTCAATTCAATTCGAATTCGTTATATATTCAATTCAATTCGATTTCTTTTCAATTCAATTCAAATTCGTTTTCTTTTCAATTCAATTCAAATTCGTTTTCTTTTCAATTCAATTGAAATTAGTTTTCTTTTCAATTCAATATAAAAACGAATATAATCGATATAAATATCGTTCGCGTCAAAATAGCGCATCTCTAATCAACACAGCTTTATATGTTTCAATAATTCTGTTATTCTATTCAACAAATGAATCTATATTTCTTTCAATACATGACTCTATATTTTTGTCAACACATGACTAATCTCAACGAGTGAGTACTGTCCACGTGTGACTATTTTGGTTATTTAATATATTTTATAAAAATTATGGTATCTATCGTTTGATTTCAAATCAGACTCCAACCGTAAATTAGTAAGAGAACGATTCTCTGAATATTAACCCCGAAGGCCGAAACCAACATCCGATCAATATCCAGGAGACCACTCATCTCATCTATTTTCCAGTTAATTTCTAATTTTATATATGATAAAGATGTAAATTTTATTGTTAAAATATTTCGTTCAACACATGACTAATCTCAACGGATGAGTACGGTCAACACATGAACCTTTATTTTATAAAGAAGTTAGTTTCTAATTCTATATATGATAAAGATGTAAATTTTATTGTTAAAATATTTCGTTCAATACATGACTAATCTCAACGAATGAGTACGGTCAACACATGAACCGTTATTTTATAAAGAAGTTAGTTTCTAATTCTATATATGATAAAGATGTAAATTTTATTGTTAAAATATTTCGTTCAATACATGACTAATCTCAACGAATGAGTACGGTCAACACATGAACCTTTATTTTATAATATTCATTATTTTCTAAATTGGAATGAGGCCCAATCAATTACCATACAAAGTTAATTATATGGATTCCATACAACACATGTATATAATAGCAACGATAAATAATCAACCATCATCCAAAGTGCACTACACTGTATAAGCATCAAATATAGATATCTAACGCTTATAACAGCCTGTCAATCAATCGATCGACATACAACTAATTATTGGGATTACTGTATGCCGTGTTTTATCCCAATACCCGTGTGGGGTTTCAAACAATCAAACATAGATTTTATTTGTGCAGTTGGGCGATGTGTAAAATTTATCGTCCCAATCAATGTCTTTCAAATAGGTGTACATAAACAAACCGTCCGGTTTGTAAATGAATATTTATTTATTCACATTCACGTTAAAGATTATATTTTTAACGACCAAATTATTTTATTCAACCTATGAATATTCTATTCGGTTCATTTATTAAATAAAAGGATACCTTTATTTTTCTAAATTATTTTAGAAAATTTCGGTGGCATAACGGCACGATACTAGAAACGGGACAAGGCCTAGCCTTATCCCCGGTCTAGTGATGGCCCACGCCATACACATATCAATCAAATCAATTTCAATTCACCGAACAACCAACTCCCAATCAAATAATTTAACTAATCTATGCAACCTAACAAACAAGTCCATGGTCTGTGGACAGTGGTGTCGGGTGCTATTAAACACCGTTTGCAACCTAGTATATATATTTATAACTAGAAAAGAAAATTTAAAAGGTGAGAAGTTCTCACCAATAGCTATCCCAACTCCATGACACTTCCAATGTAGAAAATCATCACCGTTCTCGCCTTTTGTCACTTTCGTTGCCCGTAGCCACTACATATATAAAAATCACATTTTTATATTGTTGCTATGTATATAAAAATCATAATTTTATAATCACTCCATATGGATAAAAATTCTATTTTTACATCGCTACTGTATAGATAAAAATTCTATTTTTACACCGCTACTATATAGATAAAAATTCTATTTTTACACCGCAACTATATAGATAAAAATTCTATTTTTACACCGCTACTATATAGATAAAAATCCTATTTTCAATACACTACTTATATAAAAATAGTATTTTTATATCTTCTATTATATAAAGATCATATTTTTAATGTGCCACTAGTATAAAAATTATACTTTTAACCTTCTACCATAATAAAAATTATATCTTTACATATAAATCGCCTTTGTATAAAATAAAAATTATATATATATTTTTCTTTCTTTTCAAATCTACACTATAAAAATTTGATTTGTACAACGCAACTTCATATGGTAAACCATATATTTCTAAGTGAACAAAAATCATATCTTTTTATGAATGAAAAATATAATCTTTTCACTTGAAAAATATAATCTTTTCGCTTTAAAAATTATAATTCTTTTGTAAATAAAATCTTAGCTTTTATAAGTAATAAACTGATTTCATTCATTATTAAAACCGAATTTATCAATAAAAGAAAACAATGCTTTAAATTGATAAAATAAAATACTTACAGTTTTTTTTCAACGGAGGAAGGGGAGGGGTTCACGCGAGTGGAGGGGCTAGGGGAAGAAGGAAGAATCGTCGGAAGGAGGAGTGGAGGAAGAAGAAGAAGCAGCGACGGTCAGCAGGTGAGAAGGTGGCGGAAAGGGGGAGGGCGGTGGCACGGATGGGTGGATCGGCGATTTCAGGGAGTGAGGTTTGGTGGGGGCTCGTCGGTCGGAAGGAGGGGGGCTAAGGGAGCAGCGGAGAGGAAGAAGAAGAGGGGGGGTGATGGCAGACTGAGGAGGATCTGGGGAGGGCGGCGGTGGCAGGCGATGGTGGCGGTTGCTGATGAGGGCGGCGGTTAGAGGAAGCATCGGTTTTTTTTTCTTTTGGGTTTTGAAATGAATATTAACGGGGGGCCTGAGGGGTTAAAAGGAAGGAGAGAGAGGAAGTTTTAATTTATTTTATTTAATTCCAAAAAGCAACTTTTATTTTCGACCTCAAAACGAGGCCCACCGCATGTCGTCCATAGCTAATTACCCCCATTCTGAACACAATGGGATATGTATCGCAGGCCAATTCGATCGTTACGATCAGTTTCCATCAAAATCAACATATAACTATATATATTGAATTTGAACGCGCATTTCAATTTACCAGGGTCACATACTAACTCGAAAAATTCCATAAAAATATTTTCTAGCATCGTATTGACGATACGGTCCTAACAAAACTAGTTTCGTCGAATTCTGAGACCATTTGAAAAATGGCCATTTTCCAGTCGATTAAAATCAACTAAAACTGGTCAAACGAATTTTCCTTTGCCACACTCACATATTGATTCGAAAAATTATGAAATTTGAAACCTAACAATAATTTGACATCGCGGACCCAACAAAAGTGGTTTCGTCGAAATCCGAGGTCGTTTGCAAAATTCCCATTTTTAAGGGCCTGAATTCCATAGCTACTATTCATAATTTTCAACTTGACATATCTTGTGATTCCCGCTATTAAATTTCGATTTTTCAGATTCGTTGGAAAGATATTCTCAATTAATTTCTATTATTTTTAGTGTCACTAAAATCCGGTTTATTTTGCACCTGGTACATTCAATTGAATTTTGAAATCGAATTATCGAACTACCGCGCCATTTTCAATTCCTTTTATAATTATATATAATTATTTATATTCTAACGACGATCTATATAATATATACGTTCGAATTATATTCAAAATAATTTTTTCGTCGATATTATTTAAAATAATTCATTTTAAATATTCAAAATTCGCTAAAATTGCCAAAATAAAAATTTTAAACTGGCTCGCATTTCTGGGTTATTACAATTTCACGTTCAAATCTAATTAAAGATTTAACTATAGTCTGGAGCAAAACTGGTGATACTCCATCCTTAATCACTTCAATCTAATTAAAGATTCATTAAAACTCCACTTGGTTTTAATCTTCCCAATAATCACTGTCAATGATTATTTAACTTGAGAAATCATATCCTGTCTTTAGCTGGGTTAAAGAATCAATCTCATTTAAAACACGGTTCACTATAAACCCAAAATCACATTCCATTCCAATTCAATTATTGAAACTTCTAGTTACTTTTAAAACCCTTTCAAATCCATTTTATTTATTTAAAAATAAATAAATTATTATTCTAGTTCAAAACTAGTTCATTTCGATAAAAATCTATTTTTATCTTTTCAAATTTGGAATTTTTCATCTCAATTCTTCACAATTCATTTCTTATGATTTTACACAAATTATTACTATTTTTAATAATTTTATCAAGGCCTGTACAGTCGATTTCCATCAACGGCCATCGAACTACACTTACAATGACCTTTTCCAAATTTGATTTGGACATAATTCCAAATCCAACCGTTAGACTTCAAATCTCGAATATACATTAGAAAGCTCTTTTCGATACGAACCCAACGGTTCCGGATTGAGGAGAATCCGACGGTCGGATCTCCCGTAATATCCAATCGAAGTCAATGGTCGAAATTCGCGAACTGCCGCGGCACGGCGCGTTCTATTCAGGCCATTTAATATATATAATATATATATATATATATTTCGTCAATTTCCCTTTAAAACATATTTTATAAATCGTTTTAAGTTCATTTTCAAAACGATTTCAACTTCATATTCAATTTCTAATCAAAATTGAATATTCCACATCATCGATATACAAATGATAATATTTTCAAAATGTTATATTTTGAAATCACTTCCTTTTCTATATTCATTATAAAAATGAATAAAATTGATATAAATATCGTTCACATCATAATAGCGCATATCTAACTAACACAGCTTTATGTATTTTAATAACTTCGTTATTCTATTCAACAAATGAATATTTTCTTCAACACATGAATATTTATTTTTCTATTAAACACATGAATATTTATACTTCTATTCAACACATGAATATTTATTTCTATTCAACACATGAATATTTATTTTATTATTTCCAAATTGGAATGAGGTCCAATCAATTACCATATAACATTAATTATATGGATTCCCTACAACACATGTATATAACAGCAACGATAAATCATCAACCATCATCCAGAGTGCACCACATAACTACATAAGCATTAAATATAAATAATTAACGCTTACACAGTCTGTTAACCCATCGATTGACACACAACTAAACAATCGGGATTAGTGTATGTCAAATATCATCTCAATACCCGTGTGGGGTTTCAAATTAACAAACACAGACTTTTATTTGTGCAGTTGGGCGATGTGTAAAATTTATCGTCCCAATCAATATCAGTCAAATGGGTGTACATAAACAAATAGTTCAATTTGTAAATGAACATATATTTTATTTCAAAACATGAATATATATTTTATTTCAACAAATGAATATATATTTTATTTCAACACATGAATATATATTTTATTTCAACACATGAATATATATTTTATTTCTATTCAACACATGAATATTTATTTTATTTCAACACATGAATATATATTTTATTTCAACACATGAATATATATTTTATTTCTATTCAACACATGAATACATATTTTATTTCAACACATGAATATATATTTTATTTCTATTCAACACATGAATATATATTTTATTTCTATTCAACACATGAATATTTATTTTATTTCAACACGTGAATATATATTTTATTTCTATTCAACACATGAATATTTATTTTATTTCAACACATGAATATATATTTTGTTTCAACACATGAATATATATTTTATTTCAATACATGAATATATATTTTATTTCTATTCAACACATGAATATTTATTTTATTTCAACACATGAATATATATTTTATTTCAACACATGAATATTTATTTTATTTCAACACATGAATATATATTTTATTTCCACGTTAAAAATTATATTTTTAACTATAAAATATTTATTCAATCCACTGCACATAATCATTTTTCACAACACATCAATCAAACAAACAAGCCATTCATGGTCTGTAGACGACGGGTGTCGGGTGCTACTAATGTAGTGACCCGGAAAATTCCGATCCAATTTGAGCTGATCAAATAACGCAAGTCCAACCCAATTTGCACTGAATTCCAGAAAAAAACTATTAGAAAGAATATCGAGGGTGAGAATAGATAAGATAGAAACTTAGAATAGTAGAAGAAGAAGAACACAACATCGGAGTAACACGAACCTCACAGCGGAACGAATAATCTTATAATAGATAACATATCTTTGAAATAAAAGATTGTACTTGAGTATACATATCATCCTCAACTATAGCACTTACAACACAGCGGAAATAAAACTATAGCTATATGATCCTAAAGCCTCCTGCTCCAGCTCTTCAAGTATCTATAAATCCCGACTACTTGACTGCCCGTACAAAATTGGGCACCCAAGAGTTTAGGGAAAACAAAACAAAATAAAACTCCGGGTCAGTCATGAGACTGGTATGAGTAAAACAGTTTAAAACAGTTCGAACAAGTAAACGATATCTCATAAGACCACGCCGTATAACGGAACGGGTTTTTTCACTTATGAGAATCCAAGATATCTTTATATCAAATACCTTTTGATATTATAACAATGTCTATCAACCACAATATAATAATCATCTAGCAGAAACGCTTTCATCTCACGTTCTACATATATAGTATACAATCAAAACTGCAAGCAAGTATTGGGTAATTGATTTCCAACTATGACAAGGTATGGAACCACCTTTCGCTAGTGTACCTCTAGAAAGGAATACACTGGGTTCAACAAGAACATCATGCAACCCGGCCACACATGACCGACCACTCATTTCGCTTGAGTGTATCGAATGTATATCACCAACGGTTGGGATCAGCAACCGTTTCCCGAATGGGACAGCATCAACAATAGATTTTTAGAAATAAATGAAACTCTAGATCAGGTGTTTATACACCCTAATAGGTGACCCACATAGCCATGCTGCCTGCCCGATTTTTTGTCATTTCCTGGCTGATAAGGCTTGAGGTTACGCTTTATCATCACATCAGATTCACTTCGAATGCCACATTGTCAGATCCATCGAAAATCACTAATTGACGTCTACAACAATACATTACGTGTTAGCTAAAGAAGTTTCCTTCTCCGCTTCCACTCTTGGTACGGTTGAAGAAATCAATGTACGCGACCTTTTTGGAAATACTCTGTCAGACATTCATCCATACAGGTCATCCAGGAACATGATGAACCGAAGGCACTATTCACTACATCCATCTTAGGCACTGTTATCTAAGACTTATACAATAGCCCTTGCACTTTACTCCGTCTTCAATTATCTTTGGCATATATGATTCGCAACGCTTATGCCAATACAGAGTGGTTCTTTGGATAATAATCCAACGGTCTCTCCATATTAACAACATTAAAATAGTCAAAAACATCGATAGTCGGTGAGTTAACTATAAAAAAAAATACGTGTGCAAACAACGATATTATTTCCAGATGGAAATTCTATCAAATCAATCATCAATTATATATATATCTATATATATATTCATATTTCCTTATTTTCTATGTTTAGAAAATATACGTTAACACTGGAAAACATTTCCATTTCTAATCCATATTTCCCATTTCAATATTTGATTACGTTTCTGATTCTATTAGGAAAACATTTCCAAATCTTCTTTACATTGATTTAAACAGATGTTTAAATCAACATCACGACAATAACTCGAACCACTATCTTATTTACTAAATTAACTTAACCACTTTCACTATCGAACCTCAACCATTTCTAAATTAAAAACGCAGTCAATCAAGTTGGGGTATAGCTACCTCTCAGACCTTAACTGAACCACCTTTCAAATCTCGAAATAGATAAGACTCACCTTTTTAACTCTTTAACACTTCCTTACGAACCCTCGGATTCTATTTACGAACCCCCTTCTTTTACAAGTTTACGTGATTGTAACAATGGTGTTATAATCTCCTGTATCCGAAATATATTATCTTTAATATGACTTTTATTTCCTAACTCGAATAATATAACAACAACTAATTTATTTACTCCTATTCGGTTAACTCTAATCTATAACTCTTATTTGAATAACTCCAACCTAATAACTCTCACTGGATTAACTCTTATTCGAATAACTTACATTCGATTTGCTTACTTTCGAATACTTCGATAATCTCGTTCTTCGAATAAATCTTATTCGATTTAACTCCTATCGAATAACTAGATTCGATCAACTCACTTTGAATATTTCTAATTCGATTATCTCACTTCGAATAACTAAATTCGATTAACTCATTTCGACTCTATTCGAATAAACTAAATTCGATTAACTCCATTTGAAAAATTTTAGTTCGATTTAACTCTATTCAATAACTCTAGTTCGATTAAACTCTATCGATTTACTCTAACCGATTAACTCTAGTTCGATTAAACTCTATCGATTTACTCTAACCGACTAACACTAACTGTTTAACTCTACGGTTTAACTCTTTGTCCTTATTCAGTTTCAAACATCGATGTTGAAATCGATTCTTACTTCTTTATATAAGTCCTGACTTATATATTCTATTTATCCAAATGATAAATATTTAACTTAATTTATAAATATCATTTATAAATCAATCTGCTCCTTTTATCTGTTTACTTCTTCATATATAAGTTCAGACTTATATATCTATTTATCCAAAGATAAATATTTCCTTTGTTATCTATTTGTTTCTAAATGCCTTTACCAATATTCCCTTTTTAATCCTATTTGTAAATGGTTTACCAATATTTCCTTTTCAAATTCTATTTTCAAATGGTTTGCGAATATTTCCTATATAAAATCTTATTTGTTTTCTAAACAAATATTCCTTTTATCTTATTCTATTCATTTAACAAATAAATATCCTTTATAACCTATTTGTAAATGTTTTACATATATTTCTCTTTCTATTTTATTTGTAAATGGTTTACAAATATTTCTCTATCCATTCTCTAAATAAATAATCCCTTTTTATAACTTATTTATTTTCTAAGTCAATATCTCTTTGTCTTATCCTATTTATTTAACAAATAAATAATCCATTTAAATATCTAATTTATTTATTCTAAATAAATAATTCACTTTATAAATATTCCATTTATAAATAAGTTCCATTTGTAAATATCTCCATTTATAAAATCTTATGTTGATTTTATAAATATTTCCTCTTTTATAAAATCGTTTGATTTTATAATTATTCCCTTTTTTAAAAATCTCCTATTTATAAATATTCCAATTTATAAATATTTCTTATTTATAACTATTCCAGATTATAAATATTTTGTTTCCAATATCACTTTGAAAATATCCTTTTCCCATTTAAACATCATATATCACAATATATGAAAAACAATGAAATAACTGTTGAGGAATCCAGTCGGATTCCTCCAACCTGTTTCCTGCATCCACGGATGTTACACAATATGATTATCATCACTTTCAGTTCAATATGAATTATTCTGATAAACAGAATCAATATAGAAATTCAACTAACTGACTAGCAGTTCAATCAAACAGTCAACACACATTAATCAACAGATAATTATCAGTTCTAAATATACGTTAGAAAAAATATATAACTATTCAGAGTTGGTGAGTTTTACTCATATTGGACGATCATCGTTAATAACGATAACCATTGCCTGATTTGATTCAGACTGACAATTTATTTTGCAATAAATTGTAATGAGCACCAATCCACTCCCAGTCAGTTCCATGGTGTAGCCACCGTCCGTACGATCCCAACGGATCTTGTTTCACTGAATTTCGTTTACGTATGACCAAGTTATAACGATTAGAAGTTTATAAACATTAACATTAAAATAAAACTTGGAATTAAAATAAATTAAGTCCTATTGGGCCTCACCCCAAACTATTGGCCCACTCCCCACTTACGAAGCCCAGACCTGCTCTACAACCCCTTTTCTTGCCCGATGGATATCGTGGCTGAACCAAACTCCACAGCCTTCATTGCAACTTCCTCCTCCCATGCTTCCTTCACCACTTCATGAAATTTAAAACAAATCCCACCTTTCACTTCCTCTTCGACCCCTCTTCCACTTCAGCTAGAATCCATCAGGCTTGAGCCCCTTTATCGAAACACGAGACCAGACTTAGATCCTGAGGTCGCGACCAGTAAAGGCATCGGAATCTCCCAAACTTCACCAGTAGACCCCATTCCTAAACTCGAGTCCAGAAACGATAGCAGAATCAAGTATCAAGTCCTAAATCTCCTCATAAAACGAACCCTAGTTTACACAGTAACTTTTCCATCCACGAACAATGGCATCGAACCCTCCAAGATCCATATCAGATCGAAACAAATGATGTCGTGAATCCATATATATATATTATGCGATTTCTAGGACTTTATTTGATTTTCTATAGATTTTTCTTCCTCACGTTTTGCTGTTGAAGAATGAAAAAGAAGTGGCAGCACAAATTTGATCTTATAGGGAGGTCGTGATGTTTGTGTGATTAAAGCGGTGAGGATGTGGCATGTTCTAGGCCTTAGAATGATTTTAGATATTTTGCTTATTATTTTATGTTCGTTTCTGCTCTTTTAAAAATCTATGTGGTCACATACGCTATTCAAAAATCATGGAAATGGACATGCAGCTACAGCTCGACATTACGGTCCCAACGAAACAGGTTTCGTAGAATTCCTACTCTGTATGCTCACACAACGTATTTTTAACCGTTGAAATACTGATTGTTTTTCATTTTAAAAATATGCATGGCCACACAGTGACCCCAAAAATCACGGATATTGAAATATAGCAATAATTTAATATTGCGGATCCAACAAAATTTGTTTCGTCGAATTCTGAGGTCGTTTGCAAAACTGACTATTTTTAAACCCCTAAATAACCCATTTAAATATATAAATATATTTGAATATAATTAAATTAAATATTTATAAATAAATATTATCGTATATATTCACAGTGGAATGCCGTACAGCTCCCATTGGTTTTGTAACTCGATATTTCAAAATTCCTAGTTATATAGATATTCGATTTATATTAAAAATCTTTTTATAATATAAATAAATCGATATAAATTATAAATGAATTCCACAGCGACTTTTCTAAAATTTGATTTGGACATAAATCAAAATCTACACGATGAAATCCTGATTTTTCTCTTCCACTAGAAATATATACTTCATCAGCTCCTAACGTTTCTTGTTTAACAGAAATCCGGCTTAAAACGAATCCTGTACATTCAGTTGAAGTTCAAATCGCCAAATCGCGAACTGCCGCACCATTTCGAGCTCGATTAAAATTATATTATAATTTATACATTCAACCATCATTAATTAAATATATTCGTTATTCAAATTCAAATCTAAACTGAATTATATATTTTGAATTTCCCAATTCACACCATATTGCCATTTCGGCCCAATCTGATTATTTCAGAATTAAATATATTATTTAATTATTTATGTTAATTAAATATTTCAAATTATTTAATTAAACGACCATTAAATTCTCTAAACCACTATTTAGATAATTAAATAAATTAATTATTATATCGCTGAAAATGCGGGTCATTACAACTAAGCACCGTCTACATCCTAGTATATATTTCAACTAGAAATCAAAATAAAAGTGAGGAGTTCTCACCGACTAGCTAAACCAATACACCGCGACTCTTCATATGTAGAAAATCTTCGCCACTCGCCTTTTATCACTTTCGTTGTCCACATCCACTACATATATAAAAATCACATTTTTATTATCTACTTTATATAAAATCATATTTTTATTATCTACATAATATAAAAATCATATTTTTATTATCTACATTATATAAAAATCATTTTTTTATTATAAAAACCAAATTTTCATATACGACAAAAATCAAATCTTTTTACTTTTAAAAATATTATCTTTCTATATAAACAACCACCTTTCTAGTTTGAAAATCACATCTTTCTAATTATCAAAATCGTATTTTTCTAGTTATAAAAATCGTATCTTTCTAGTTATAAAAATCGTGACTTTTATAAACTAAAAATCAAAACTTTCTTATCATTCTATCTATAAAAATCACATTTTATTTTATCTACATAAAAATCTATATTTAAAAACCTAAATAAAGATAAAAATAACTTAAAAACTCACTATGGAAGGTGTAGGAGGACGAGGAAGGCTCAGTTCTCGAGGGTGGAGCGCGCCAGGGTGGTCTCGGCGTCGGGCGGCGTCTTAGTGACCCTAGGGTTTAGGGTGCGGAGCATTTTAGTGGGGGAGGGGGGCTAGGTGTAACAACCCGTATTTTAATAACGTGTTATAACTATAAATCAAGGCAGAATTAAATTTTAAAATAAGAATCAAGGGAAACGGGTTACGCCATTACGTTCGTCTCGAAATTCTGCTTGAAATCGAGTCCGAGTTTATGAAAATCGGAGTCCGTATGACCAAGATATGGCTCTCCAATGTTTCAGACAATTCCAGAGTTCAAAACAGTTCGAATTCAAGTTCAAAATTCGAATTTCAAAACCCAGACAGACTGGGCGGGAAAAATCCCGCCAGCACCAGGTCGACTGGGCAGTCGACCCCCCAGACCAAGTCGACTGGGCAGTCGACTTGGGTGTCGACCTGGTCACCTAGCCTGTTTTTGGAACTGATGTATCTGGTCTTGTTGCCTGTCCAGGTTCAGCTCCCTAAACCCTATTTAAACAACCCCTGACCCTAGACTCTCTATCACATTCTTATCCGGCCTTATGCTGCTGAGGTTCTGACTGGAAGATAGAGAACAAGGAGGCTATTCAAGACTTCGTTAGAGCTACGTTGATTTGGGGATTTGCTTGAGATTCTTCTTCTACTCTTCTGCTTTCTCATTCTCTAGACCACGATCCGTAAGCCCTTTGTCACTCTCAGATCTAAACTGTAAATTTAACATGAACACGATGTAAACTGAAATTATGCCTAAACATGATAACTAGGTTGGATCTACCATGGTATATCTTTGATCTATGACTATCCCTTTTAGATCTGTTATTTTGGATCTAGTTTTGTACACCCTAGATCTATTCATCTTAAATTTTGACTTGTGGAATATTAGTATGAACTTGATTTGGACATATTCATGTTTAATCTACAACCCCAATGACCTTTATCTTGACATGCCTGTGATGTTGAATTTATTATTGGGGTTACTATCTTATGTCAATCCTTTACCATGTCTATCACCATATTTTGCCAAGTTGATGTTGAGACCCTATTTCATATGCCTGTAATGTTATAATCATCATGCTTAACTTGTGAACACCTTTGCCATCCTATGACTATCCTTTTTGTGTTATATCCCTATTTTGACATGTTGTATTAATGCGAATTCACGTACGTTGGGGATACGTTTTGGGGTAGATTAGGCAAACTTGAAATTGGCTATGGAATTGACATGACATGACATGAAAATATGACATGAAAACTTGACATGAGAATAAGCTTGAAAACATGAATTTGGGACAAGACAATTAGATAACTTGAAAGTGGCCAACTCGAGGTTGGGTTGAATTTGCAACGTAAATCTGCCCGGAACCGCCCGGAAAATCCAGTAGTTGCGAATAATAGGACCCAATGTGGGTAGTTGGTCATATAGCACTTTAAACCCGAGGTTAGACTAGGTTATGGTGTAAAGCTACCCGGACCCGCCCGGCACATCCAATAACCATAACCAAGTCTAATGTGAGAGGTTGGGGTGCGTTAAGTAAATTAATGCCACATGGTAAGGTTAAGTCATGGACCACTTGAATACACTTAACCAATTTGATACATGTTTGGATAGGGGTTAAGTCATGACCTTTTTAATGACAACACTTAACCCATTAGAAATCCTAGCCACGTGGTCCCTTTTAGCAGTAACCCACTTAGAAGTATCACGATACCCTGGGGACTAGGCAGGGTGGGGCACGATTACTGGGCTGATTGTAAGCGACCAAGAATAACGGCTGAATAAGGTGCGCTAGTGTAGGTTCAGGCGGACTAGGGTCGTGCACTTAGTCCGGAGTTGAAAAAGTAGGCATGGGCACCCACAGTACTACATTGTGCGGGCTTGATTTGTGTCAGTGGTTCACACCCTAGGACCTGATACACCCTAGGGTGGACCTAGCACATGTGACTACATTCTGCGATTGGGCCGTATAACACCGACACATGACGAGTAAAGCCGATCGATTAGGATGGACTGTTGGACCCCGTATTGGGTCATTTCATGTTATTGGGTTTAGGGATCATTTCTGGATTTATACTTGACATGGATTTGGACACTAGTATAGTTAGTGCAGTAAACCTTGTATATGCGATGCCACTCTTATCTTGTTACCTTTTTTTTATCATGCCAGTCCAGTTATTATCTTTATGTTTAATCTCAGTTTCTCATGTCCAGTTAACTTTATTAGTTTTTATGCTGATAGTCACTAGGGCTTACCAGTCTTTTTGACTGACCCGTTTTCTTCCACCTCTTTCTCTTTCGTTTCCCCCCCCCCCCCAAGTTCTCAGGGAGGAGACTCTAGCTCTTAGCTTGGACTTTGCTTGCTTTCTGACAGCTCATGTACGGTTTGGTCTTGAGCTATGCTATGGCTGCACTCATGCTCTTTTTGGGGAATAATATTGGGCTTATGTTGTTTTAAGTACTTTGCTTCTTTAGAACTTGATGTAATGATATAATGACTTGGTATTTTGATGTAAGAGGTTTTGACTCTATTTTCCATGTAATGAGATTTGGTTAAATTTATATCCGCTGCTTTATATACTCTGTTTAATTTATATTCTGTCTTGTGTTATCTCTATGCCTGTTTACTAGATAATACCCCTCCAAAACTAGTGCATTCCCTTTGTGAGTGACCCTAGCAGAGGTGGGGTGTTACATTTGGTATCAGAGCCGAAGGTTACCAGACTGGGAAAAAGTTTTCAAAACTTTCTGAAAATTATTTTCAAAACCATTTATAAAGAAGCATTTTTCAAGAAAAGTTCTATTTTTAAGAAAAGGCTATTCCCCAAAAGCCATTAGCACTTTCCTTGTTTCCTCGTTTGAATCTTTTTCTTTTCGTTTTTCAGCATGGCCGATCTTAACCTTCCCGAGGGAGTACCCATACCTGGATGGTTCCAAAGGTACTTGGAAGCTAGGGCCAACAATGAGGGCCCAGCAGACATCCCTCCTCTTCCTCCTCCAGTAGTCGCGGTTCCTCCTCCTCCTCCCGGCACCGCCTTTGCCAAAATATGCAAAGACTTTATAGGAATGGGCGGCAAGAGCTTCCTTGGTACTGAGACCTTCGCTGAGGCACGAAACTGGTTAAAGGAGACTGAAGACCTGTTCGTTATCTTCGATATGGAGGATCATAGGAAAGTTCAGTTGGCAGCATGGTTGTTGAAAGAGGAAGCTGCATTTTGGTGGGAAGTCACCAACGCTACCAGACTAATTGAGACTTGGGCAGACTTTAGAGAGAAGTTTGGGCTTAAATTCTTATCGTCAGCAGAAGCGAACCTTCAGATCGAGAGGTTCCTGGCACTCAAGCAAGGGGACATGTCTGTTAGGGAGTACGTGAATAAGTTTAATCAGCTTGCTCGGTTTGGTTTGGACTTAGTCAACACGGCTGAGAAGAAGGCTCTACGATTTGCTCGAGGATTGAGCGAGCCACTCCACACTATGGCCTTGACTCATGTGCCCATGGGGTTGACCTTTGAAAGCTTGGTGAATATGGACCTACTTCATGAGGAAGACAAGGGTGACAAAAAGGAGGTTAAGTCTAATGAGACTCAGAACAAGAAGGTTGACTTCAAGAAGGGAGGCAACAAGAATAACAAGGGCAACAACAACAATGCTAACAAGCCACGTGAGACGAGGAAGTGCAACTTTTGTGGTATCACGGGACATATAGCTAAAGACTATAGGAGGAAGAAAAGAAATTTGGGTGAATGCTTTCACTGCGGGGATACTGGACACATCAGTAAGGATTGCCCTAAGAAGCAAGGACAGGGGCTAGGGCAGACACAACGAGCAGGACCTTCTGGAGGGCAGTTGCAGGCTCTCAACACCACTCCAGCTCTTGACCGAGGTAGTAATATTTCTGTAGAAAGCCTTGTTTACATTTCTGAATTTCCTGTTCGAACCTTATTTGACTCTGGCGCATCGCATACTTTTATCTCATCTGATATTGTTGAAAATCTGCACTTAAGTACTAGTCTAGTAGATGATTCCGTTAGTGTTTCAAATCCGATTGGGGGCTCCGCCCATTTATCTATGATTTGTGTTGATTTGAGGATTTCCATCTTAAGCGTGGAATTCACGTGTAATGCTTATGTTCTCGGATTCATGGGATATGGTTTAATTCTGGGCATGGATTGGTTGTCCAATTATGGAGCTATCCTCGATTGTGAACGAAGGGTAGTGAGGCTCATGACACGCCTTGGTAATACCCTTGAACTTTCTTGTAACCCGAAGGGTTCGGTCATGTTATGTTATCTTGAATCTCTCGACTCGTCCGTCGACAATCTGCACTCCATGAGAGTAGTCCGAGAATATCCAGATATCTTTGATGAGGTGAAAGGGTTACCCCCTAAACGCGAGATAGACTTCCGAATTTATCTGGTTGATAATGCAAAGCCTGTTTCATTGCCCGTTAGGCATATGGCCCCGCGAGAAAGAAGAGAGCTCAGTAAACAAGTCAAGGAGTTGCTCGAGAAAAATTTCATAAGGCGAAGCATTTCTGAATGGGGTGCCCCGGTGGTATTCGCTACTAAGGCGGATGGTTCGCTTCGTCTGTGCGTAGATTATCATGAACAAGCTGACGAAGAAGAATAGGCACCCACTACCAATAATCGATGATCTTTTTGACCAGCTTGTGGGAGCATCTGTTTTCTCTCAACTCGATCTAGCCACAGGATTCCATCAACTTAGAGTGGCTGAGGATAACATTGACAAAACTGCGTTTAGGACTCCATATGGGTTCTTCGAATGGCTCGTCATGCCGTTTGGGTTAACGAATGCACCCGCGTACTTTGTAGACCTGATGAGTAGGGTGTTTCGGGAGTTCCTTAACAAGTTCGTGGTGGTTTTTGTGGACGATATTCTAATCTTCTCAAAGGATGAAGAAGAGCATGCTAGACACCTCAAGGAAGTCATGGATACGCTTAGAGCACACCAGTTAAAGGCTAAGTTCTCTAAATGCCATTTTTGGAGGGAGGAAGTTCGGTTTCTTGGGCACGTAGTTTCTAAGCAAGGTTTAGCCGTGGACCCCGCAAAGGTAGTTGCGGTGCAAGACTGGAAAATTACTAAGAATGCAACAGAGGTGAGAAGCTTTCTCGGTGTGGCGGGCTTTTATAGGAAGTTCATCAAGGACTTCGCTAAGATTTCAACCCCTCTTACTAAGTTAACGAAGAAAAACCTAGCGTTTGCATGGGACATAGAATGTGAGACTGCTTTCCAGAGACTCAAGAGAGCCCTCACCACAGCTCCAGTTTTAGCATTACCCGATGGAGGAAAAATGTTTACGGTGTACACAGATGCGTGCGGCACGGGATAAGGCGCTGTCCTAATGCAAGAAGGAAGAGTGATATGCTATGGGGGTAGACAACTTAAAGTTCATGAGAAGAATTATCCCACACATGACTTGGAGTTAGCCGCGATTGTTTTTGCACTTAAAGCTTGGTGCCATTATCTCCTAGGGGAGAGATTCGAGCTGTACACCGACCACAAATCGCTTAAGTATCTCTTTTCGCAAAAAGATTTGAATATGAGACAGCAGCGGTGGATGGAATTCTTGGCCTCATATGACTTCTATATAACTTATACCCCTGGCAAGAGTAACGTGGTGGCGGATGCGCTAAGTAGAAAAAGGTTGACTTTGAGCCCTTTATTTGTTGAAAGAAAAAGTCTAGAGTTTATAGCGACCTTTGATTTTACGCATGCTGTTGAGTCATTGACTGGTACATTAGCATCTCTTGAGCTGAGACCTACGCTTCTAGATCAAGTAGGGACTTCGCAGAAAGAAGACAGTCGAAATCATGGACAAGTTAATCAGTGGTGAGACGTCAAGTCACCTTGGTAGGTATGCCGTTGATGACAAAGGATGGCTAAGGCGCGATGGAAGGCTATGTGTTCCACTAGTGGGAGACTTAGTAAATAAAGTTCTCGAAGAGGCGCATCACTCGAAGATGACTATTCATCCCGGAGGGGATAAGATGTACAGAGATATGAAACGCATTTTCTTTTGGGCCGAAATGAAAAAGGACGTGGCAGAATTCGTCTCAAAGTGCATGGTGTGCCAACAAGTCAAGGCCGAATCTAAGAAGCCCGGTGGGCTATTACATCCTTTGGAGGTCCCGCAATGGAAGTGGGAAAGTATATCGATGGATTTCGTGGATGGATTGCCTAGATCGAGGAAAGGGAATACTAGCATATGGGTCATTGTTGATAGACTCACGAAGAGTTCTCACTTCATTCCGGTGAAAAGCAAAAGGACTGCATCATGGCTAGCGTCTATTTACCTTCGAGAGATAGTACGGTTGCACGGGGTTCCTTCTAGCATAGTCAGTGACCGTGACCCAATTTTCACTAGCCAGTTTTGGAATAGTCTGCAAGAAGCAATGGGTATGCAACTTAATTTAAGTACAGCCTATCACCCTCAGACGGATGGACAGACCGAAAGGGTAAATAGAGTACTAGAGGATCTTTTGAGGCTATGCATTCTTGATTTTGGTGGTACTTGGGAAGACCATCTCCCTCTCGTGGAATTTGCTTATAATAATAGCTACCAAGCTAGCATAGGGATGGCACGGTTCGAAGCCCTGTATGGAAGACCGTGCAAGTCACCAACTTGTTGGTGGGAGACGACTGACAGACTTATACTTGGGCCCGACATGATACGAGACACTTCTGAGAAGGTGGAGTTGATACGAAGACAAATGAAAGCGGCCCAAGATAGACAGAAATCTTATGCGGACAAGAGAAGGACAGACCTAGTGTTCGAAATCGGAGATATGGTTTTCATAAAAGTCTCTCCTTTGTGCAATGTGGTTCGTTTTGGAGCAATTGGAAAGCTAGCACCGAGATTCGTAGGACCGTTCCCTATCACTGAGAGGATTGGGCAGATGGCCTATAAGGTAGAGTTACCTGAAAGGCTGGCCGAAGTACACAATGTCTTTCACGTCTCGCATCTCCGAAAGTGCCTACATGAATCAGCTGAGGTGGTTGAGCCAAGCGTCCTCGAAGGCGTAGAAGTGGAGAAAGAAGCAACGCTGAGGCGAGTTCCTATTCGTATCTTAGGGACAGAGATCAAGAAGCTAAGGAATCGCGAAGTCAAGCTAGTCAAAGTACAGTGGAGTGAAGCCCAAGAAGACGCAACTTGGGAAACCGAGGAGAAGATACGTGCGCTTTACCCATTTCTTTTTTAGGGTAATTTCTCGATCTCTTTTTCCTTTGAGCTTGTAAACCTTTCGTATCAAGCTACCTATGTTTGTTTTGTTAATCTTGTCTTGAGAACCTTAGAACCCTCTTTGGATGTAAACATGTATTTGAAACATGTTATGGTTGATGTTTGCAAATGGTTGCAAGTGTTTGCAAGTGATTTCTAGTGGATGCATGAAACACATTAGGCACTAGATCGGCTCAGACACCTTTTCATGTTGCATTTGCATGGGTGCTTATACTTGTACATGGATGAACTTGTTATGCTATCACATGGATGTTGCATATGGATGATGTTTGTGCACTCATGTAGAAATTTTAAGTTATGTTAGGAATTTGCATACATGTTGGACTCATTACACTAACATATCTTGCATTAAGGAGGTTTACTAAATCAGTAACCGCCTGATCTTGTGCATTAGGTAAGTACATATACACACACATACTGCATATGTTCATACAGCATTAGAAATCTTTTTAAGGACAATGGTTGCTCGTGAATGATGTTGTGAGTAGATGGATGTGGATGGTAGGATGCGTTCTTCCTAACTTAGAGATTTCAGGGACGAAATCCTTTAAGGAGGGGAGAATGTAACAACCCGTATTTTAATAACGTGTTATAACTATAAATCAAGGCAGAATTAAATTTTAATATAAGAATCAAGGGAAACGGGTTACGCCATTACGTTTGTCTCGAAATTCTACTTGAAAACGAGTCCGAGTTTACGAAAATCGGAGTCCGTATGACCAAGATATGGCTCTCCAAAGTTTCAGAAAATTCCAGAGTTCAAAACAGTTCGAATTCAAGTTCAAAATTCGAATTTCAAAACCCAGACAGACTGGGCGGGAAAAATCCCGCCAGCACCAGGTCGACTGGGGAGTCGACTGGGCAGTTGACCCCCCCAGACCAAGTCGACTGGGCAGTCGACTTGGGTGTCGACCTGGTCACCTAGCCTGTTTTTGGGACAGATGTATCTGGTCTTGTTGCCTGTCCAGGTTCAGCTCCCTAAACCCTATATAAACAACCCCTGACCCTAGAATCTCTATCACATTCTTATCCAGCCTTATGCTGCTGAGGTTCTGACTGGAAGATAGAGAACAAGGAGGCTATTCAAGACTTCGTTAGAGCTACGTTGATTTGGAGATTTGCTAGAGATTCTTCTTCTACTCTTCTGCTTTCTCATTCTCTAGACCACGATCTGTAAGCCCTTTGTCACTCTTAGATCTAAACTGTAAATTTAACATGAACACGATGTAAACTGAAATTATGCCTAAACATGATAACTAGGTTGGATCTACCATGGTATATCTTTGATATATGACTATCCCTTTTAGATCTGTTATTTTGGATCTAGTTTTGTACACCCTAGATCTATTCATCTTAAATTTTGACTTGTGGAATATTAGTATGAACTTGATTTGGACATATTCATGTTTAATCTACAACCCCCATGACCTTTATCTTGACATGCCTGTGATGTTGAATTTATTATTGGGGTTACTATCTTATGTCAATCCTTTACCATGTCTATCACCATATTTTGCCAAGTTGATGTTGAGACCCTATTTCATATGCCTGTAATGTTATAATCATCATGCTTAACTTGTGAACACCTTTGCCATCCTATGACTATCCTTTTTGTGTTATATCCCTATTTTGACATGTTGTATTAATGTGAATTCACGTACGTTGGGGATACGTTTTGGGGTAGATTAGGCAAACTTGAAATTGGCTATGGAATTGACATGATATGACATGAAAATATGACATGAAAACTTGACATGAGAATAAGCTTGAAAACATGAATTTGGGACATGACAATTAGATAACTTGAAAGTGGCCAACTCGAGGTTGGGTTGAATTTGCAACGTAAATCTTCCCGGAACCGCCTGGCAAATCCAGTAGTTGCGAATAATAGGACCTAATGTGGGTAGTTGGTCATATAGCACTTTAAACCCGAGGTTAGACTAGGTTATGGTGTAAAGCTGCCCGGACACGCCCGGCACATCCAGTAACCATAACCAAGTCTAATGTGAGAGGTTTGGGTGCGTTAAGTAAATTAATGCCACATGGTAAGGTTAAGTCATGGACCACTTGAATACACTTAGCCAATTTGATACATGTTTGGATAGGGGTTAAGTCATGACCTTTTTAATGACAACACTTAACCCATTAGAAATCCTAGCCACGTGGTCCCTTTCAGCAGTAACCCACTTAGAAGTATCACGATACCCTGGGGACTATGCAGGGTGTGGCACGATTACTGGGCTGATTGTAAGCGACCAAGAATAACGGCTGAGTAAGGTGCGCCAGTGTAGGTTCAGGCGGACTAGGGTCGTGCACTTAGTCCGGAGTTGAAAAAGTAGGCATGGGCACCCGTAGTACTACATTGTGCGTGCTTGATTTGTGTCAGTGGTTGACACCCTAGGACCTGATACACCCTAGGGTGGACCTAGCACATGTGACTACATTCCGCGATTGGGCCGTATAACACCGACACACGACGAGTAAAGCCGATCGATTAGGATGGACTGTTGGACCCCGTATTGGGTCATTTCGTGTTATTGGGTTTAGGGATCATTTCTGGATTTATACTTGACATGGATTTGGACACTAGTAATGTTAGTGCAGTAAACCTTGTATATGCGATGCCACTCTTATCTTGTTACCTTTTTTTATCATGCCTGTCCAGTTATTATCTTTATGTTTAATCTCAGTTTCTCATGTCCAGTTAAATTTATTAGTTTTTATGCTGATAGTCACTAGGGCTTACCAGTCTTTTTGACTGACCCGTTTTCTTCCACCTCTTTCTCTTTCGTCCCCCCCCAGGTTCTCAGGGAGGAGACTCTAGCTCTTAGCTTGGACTTTGCTTGCTTTCTGACAGCTCATGTACAGTTTGGTCTTGAGCTATGCTATGGCTGCACTCATGCTCTTTTTGGGGAATAATATTGGGCTTATGTTGTTTTAAGTACTTTGTGTTATCTCTATGCCTGTTTACTAGATAATACCCCTCCAAAACTAGTGCATTCCCTTTGTGAGTGACCCTAGCAGAGGTGGGGTGTTACACTAGGGCTTGCGCGGCTCGGGATGGGGGAGTAGAAGGAGGAGAGAGGAAGGAAGAGGGAGGCGGCGGCTAGCGGTGGGGGTAGGCGGAGGGCGGCGATCGCGATGGTGGCGTGGAAGGGGGCTGGGTTTATGCGATGCAATTTTTTTTTTTGTTGAAATGAATCTCAACGGAGAGGCAGAGGGATTTGGGGGGTGGGGGCTTAAGTGAAAATTAATATATATATATATATATTATTATTATTATTTTTAAATTCCATATAGTTGACTTTTCATTCGAATCTCAAATCGAGCCCAACGACTATCGTCCATAGTTAATTACCCCCATTCCGAACACAATGGGATATGTATCGCAGGCTGATTTGATCGTTTCGATCAGTTTTCATCAAAATCAAAATATAAATCTATATATTGACTTCTAACCCGCATTTCAGTTTACCGGGGCCACATACGGACTCTAAAAATTCCTGAATTTTTTTTTCTAGCTTCATATTGACGATACGGTCCTAACAAAACTAATTTCGTCAAATTCCGAGACCGTTTGAAAAATGGCCATTTTCCAGTCGATTAAAATCAATAAAAATTGGTCAAACGCGTTTTCCTTTGCCACGCTCACATATTGATTCAAAAAATTACGAATTTTGAAACCTAGCAATAACTTGACATCACGGATCTCGCAAAAGTAGTTTCGTCGAAAACCGAGAACGTTTGCAAAATTTCCATTTTTAAGGGCTTTATTTTCCATAGCGACTATTCTGAATTTTCAACTGGGCATAACTCTTTATTCCCGCTATGAAATTTCAATTTTTCGGATTCGTTGGAAAGATATTTTCAAATAGATTCTAATATTTTTGGTTTCGCCAAAATCCGGGTTATTTTGATTCCTGTATGTTCATTTGAACTTTGAAATCGAATTTTCAAACCACCGCGCCATTTTCAATTCCTTTTATAATTAAAAATAAATATTTATATTCTAACGATGATTCAAATAAATATATACGTTCTAATCTATTCAAAATAAATTTCTCGTCGTTATTATTTAAAATAATTCATTTTAAATATTCAAAATTCAATAAAATTGCCAAAATAAAATTTTTAAATTGGCTCAGATTTCTGGGTTATTACAATAGTAATAGAGTCCAATTTATGTAAGACTCTGAATAGCACTCATGGTTCAAATTTAAATTCTGTTTTTCAAATTCTACTTTCAAATCCTATCTTCAGTCTCTATCTTCTCTACTTTAAACTTAAGTTTTATAAGTTTTATGTATTTATACTTTATATACTTTATATTTATACAATTTTTAAACTCTATAATTTTTTAAATATGTTTATATAGTTTATATTTATGTTTTTATATGATTTTCTACTTTTTAATATTCATTTACAATAATATGTTTTAATTCAAGAATTTCCAAAATTATATATATGTCAAAACACTTGAAAAATGCCAAAAATCAATTTTGAACAAGGATATGTCGACATACATATATGTCTATGTCGACATATAACTGTCACTATTTTGATTTTGAAAGGAAGTGTCTTTTCACTATTTGTAATGTTCCAGAAATGTTGCAACCCTTCAAATCTTAAAAATAGTGGCTGATTTCAAAAAAAAAATTAATCCTCTTCTCCATCTTCATCCTCATTCTTTACATCATTATATTTTCTTATTTTTATGATATCTACACTTATACCATGCAGAATTCAATTCTATTTGCATAAAACTTCTTCTCTTCTCACTCTCTACTCATTACTTTCTAAATCGAAGTGATGTTGAAGAGTTATAGGGATATTGTAATCATTTGGTAAGTGTTTGGGTAAACGATGCTTTCCTTGTAGCCGTGAAATCAAGGAACCGGAGCGGTGTTACCCTTGTAGCCGTGAAAACAAGGAAAGAATACTTGATCAAGTGTGTGGAATCGGTATTACCCTTGTAGCCGTGAAATCAAGGAGGTTGTACTTGGATATTAATATAGTAATAAACTCTTGCGTAATCTAGTGTCGCATGGGATTGGACAAAGGAGCAATTCCGAACCAATACAAAATCCGGTGCGTTCTTCCCTTTTCTGCATTTTATTTTGTTTATCTTTGTGTTTGTGTTTGTGTTTGATTCTGTGTCTGTGATTGTTTCTGTGGTGTTTAATTCATATAGTAGATCGTATAAGTTTTAGATTTTGTTTAAATTCTCAAAAACACTATTTACCCCCCTCTAGTGTTAGTTTTGCCTTAACGATCCATTTCGCAATCCCTAACAGAGTTTACTATATAATCCCTAACATAGTTTACAAGACTGACAAGGGCAAAATAGTCACACAAAAATTGGTAAAAATTACGGACTTGTCTCACATCCCCATAAGCACCATATTAAAATATGAGAATGATCCAACCCTCAGGGAATAAAATAAAAATATTTTACGATCCTTCGATATGTAAAATGTAGGCTATTACATTATCGCTACTATTCCACATCACCGATTTCATCCAATTCTGACATCATTTGAACGAGTTATAGCTAATACCATTATTTGATTTAAATAAAAATTGAATATTCCTTAATTACCTCACTACTATATAATCCACGTTAATTAACTCACACTAACCTGCTACCATTTTTTCCCAAACCCATCTTCTTTCTATAGGCAAATTCGAAATAGCGCCTTCCCTTTTCCAAACCATTTTCTTGTCTTTAGAACTCCACAATTCCCATTTCGAAAATACTAGTGGCCCTCAATTCCTAATCCCCAGTTAATACCTTATTGGCTTTAAACTGCTTCCTCCCCGTCTTACTTTCCATGACTTCTGTAGCAACACACCATGGCTCGCCACTTTCCGGACTAATTTCTCCACCATCTTCCTCCATAACTGTGACTCCCATCTCTATTTTTTCCCTTTACCATCGATGAACCTAACAATCTTAAACCACATAACTGCTTCATCTCTACACTGCTATTAACGACACGAGCCCTCCTTCTAGAACGCGACGTCACAGACCCACTAGAGTGAACCCATCGACAAAAGATGGTCATCGAACTCCATAAAAAAATGCAATCAAAGTCTCTTGATGGCACGAACCCAAAATCATACTCAAACACTTGATTTCGTGTTTCGAATGCCCTAATCGAAAAACACTAGGTCATGTAATCCCTATTTCCAGCGAATTGAATGCGTTCGAACCCATTAAATTGAACGCCAGATCGAAGAACTGCCCTTCTCGAATTCAAAGAAATGTTTTTTTTATGAATTTAGGATTCTTTTTTTTTTGAATTTGCAAGGCACGATTTGTACTGTGAAGAGCTTCGGTTTTTTTTGAACGTTAAGCACAAAATATAATTACTACTCAAGGAGTACACGATAAACAAGTTACAACACCACCTTTCATAAGGGAAAAACTTAAACAAAAAACTCAACCAAAAAAAATTCAATAACATCTACACATATAAAAGCATTTATTTGACAAACAAAGTGCAACGGCTTTCAAAACTAATAGCACTCCGTTCCATCCATATAACAAATTTGCATAAGCTATAATACCCGTTAGACCAATAAGTGGTCCTAACACCCAATTTAATGATAATTTGAAGAAAATAAAAAAGGAAAGCAAAAAGAACACAAGATTTATAGTGGTTCAACATTAAAGTGCCTACGTCCACTTTATACCTTGTTGATAGGTTATTTGAGTACAAATACAACAATAATTATCACTCAATCTCACTTTTACAATTGTTCACTCAATCTTTGATGGAAGATGCTTTAAAAATTGATGATAACCTGAACGAAGCAATGGTATTCGGTTGTTAAGAGAGCTTGATCAAAATTTTGCCAAAAAGATCCCTTACAATGATGCTAGGCAAAAAATCCCCCTTGAAGGCCTTCGGTTCGGATATACGTGGAGCCCATGCCTTCAAAATCGGGATCGGAAGGCTTGAGATGACGCCAGCGCATTCTTTTTGTGGGTGAACGTAGGTAAGTGGGTACATACCCGCTCCGAGTCTTCAGGGGATCGTGCTTTGTTGGTGCAGTGTCGCTGATCCACGTTCGGATTGGATGGTCAAATGGGGGTCCGGATCGGAGAGCTCCGAACTGATCCGGTTGTTCCTTCTATTTACCATCTTGTGGTCTGTTTGCTTCGAAGTGGGAGGGTTCGGCTCGAGGATCTCCGAATCGATGCGACTTCCTGCTACAAATTCTTCCTACAAACCTATTCATTGAATCATCTCTTAGCTTTGTGTAGCCCAATCATAAAGCGGGCTAACATTTTTCCCCCTCGAAGCACGCCTTTAATGAAGATAAGGTGTGCTTCAAAAGGATCCATCTACTTTCTTCTGAATTGGCATGGTTGAATATTTGCTTTCATTCATTCGCAGAGTCGTGACATTTCATATAGTTGCATCTTTTAATATTTCTTGAGCCTATAAATTCGTCATAAGATGGAGGAATTTTTGTTGTTGATCCTGCCAACTCCAAGCTTGAAATTTGCGTACTTCATCTAGGTAATTTTTTAACATCATTAAAGAATTTTAGTATTCCTCCTCGAGCTTTCTCCCTCGTGTGTTGAATAACGGATTTGATTCCATATTTACACCTGGGTTCGAGCTAATGCCATTCGACCCGTACTAGGATTGGGAATTTACCACATCTCAAGGCCAAAAAAGGCCTTAGGCTCGTTTGTCTTTTATTTAATTGAATCAGACTGAGCTGTCCTTTCTAGGGAATACGAATAGTCCTTCTTTTAGCATATAAATCATCATTCCCCTTCATTATTCTTTACTTTTCTGCTACTGTCCCTAATCCGAAACCCTAATTCCCAAATCGCGAAGAGAGAACTCCAAATTCTCGAAATAGGTTTATAGGTAGAAATTTGATCTTTAATTTTTCTAGTTTTAGTCGATTGAATCTAAACTTGGAAGCAATTTGATCAATTTTACTCGATGTCATGTTAAGCGTGACGCTATGTCTTCTGCCTTCCCGTCATCGTCGCTGGCAGCATCGTCGCCACCTCGAGGCGATCATGGAGGGGGTCTGAACCGACGTCGAATATATTGATTCATAGATACTTTGCCATGAGTGAGCTTTTAAGAGGAAATGGGTTTGGTGTTGTTGGAGAAGTGGAGAAGAAGAAGAAGGAGAAGAGAGGAATGGGATCGATTTACGGTGGAGCGGATGATCTCAGAGCACTTGGGGATAAGGCACGTGATCTCAGTTCGGGTTGGGGGAGATGGTAATGGTTGGAGTGTTAAAATTAGTGGAGTGGGTAGGCTTTAGGTTTCAGGGTGTTGGTGCGGTTCGGTGTTAGCCGATCCGAATGAAACCACTTTCCTGCAGTCCTATCTGATCTGATCCTTTCCATTCTCACATCTCCGAACCGACCCTCTCAGGAAAGGCACTCGAACCAATCCGTTCGTAATAAGGGAACTCGAACCAATTCTTTTTTCATAAAAGACACCTGAATCGATCCGATTGTAACATATGTATTTGAACCGATCCGCAGTCATCCAATATGAAACACATGAATGATTCAACCAACTTAACCAACATTAATTGTGGCTTATGACTTTATGGACAGTTAGGATAGAGCCTCCTTAACTAAACTGAACCTCTGGGACTATTATGAACACATAATTGCTTTGCCAATTTTTGCATTGCACTCTTTCATATTTCTTTTCATCTCTGTTAGTCTTGACTTCAACATTGTACACACTTGCGCAACTTAGTGTACACACATAGGGGGGGCATGGGTAACTATAATCTAACTATGTTACTTCCTCGGTAGTACAATAGAAATGACTGAAAGACGTTCGTCTAGGTTAGCAGAGAGAAGGGAATCTATGGGGATATATGAAAATCCTGCCACTGAAGATATACCCTTTACTTCGGATCCAGAATAGGATAGTGAGGGTCCAAATTACGAAATGGAAACTCATGAAGGTAAAGTATCATCTAGGGGCGATGTCTCTGTGGATGAGGAAGAGGGGGGAATAGATGGAGATAATCGTGCTCCCGATGAGTTTGGGAATGTTATTGTTTTGGAGAATCCCAGTGATTCGGTCGCGTCAACAGTTGACAATGACAAACTCGCACGTATATGTTCGAAACATGGGTCACAAAAAAGAGATACCGAGTTTCCCTCCAAAACAGATCGACCTCATAATCCTCCCGAAGGGTACATGGCCATTAGCAAATTAATGTGCCTTGTTGGGGCGATACCCCTATTTCCGCCATTCGTCGTCGATTTTCTGAGATAAATGCGGATTGCCCCAATGTAACTTTAACCCAACTCCTATGCTTATCTGTATACTTTATATATAGCTTAGAGAGAAATTCTAGGTGTAGAGCTTACCTTCGAAGATGTTCACTTCTTCTACAATTTCAAGCATCGGACCCAGGAAACCCCTTCCTTTGTATAATTTGAATCTGTGCCAAAGAGAAAGATTATAACCCTTCCCTTTAGCAGGAAAGTTGGTGATCCAAGACTTGAATGGTTCTACATCAAACAACAACCGGGATGTGCCAGGAGATGGCTCAAGTGAAGTAAAGGTTTCAGACTTTGACTCCTAATTTCAATTATTTCTGCAAATGTATTGACTATCATTTACTTTCATTTATAGTCTCTAACCCGCCACAGGAAAAGCATCAAGTGTACTTCGATCGTCTGAACCGACTGCTCGATGGTGATCAAAATTTGTTGACCATCTGAGACTGCCTAGTGGATGAATACCTCCATCGCTTAGTCAATATAACTCGTAGCATAGGTCATGGAGAGGGTCCTTATGCGTATATACCTCCATTCGAAGGCCAATTGAAATTTTACCTGAGCATGGAGAAAGTTCGAAGGATCTGACGATACCTCAGAAGAGCCCTTCTCCCACTTCGACTCAAGATGACATATTAGCAAACATAGCTAAAATGGATATGGATAAATACATCACTCCCGAGGATGCGGCCACTCCCGAAAAACCGATTTCCCCAGTAGGGTTACCATCAGCCAAGTCTCAAGGCAATGGCTCTTATATAGATGATTCTATATATCAGGGTTTAGGACAACTTCCCTTGCCTGATGCCATTTATACGTCAGAAGACTTTAGAATAGATCCTCTTACTTTCACTTCCGAAGAAGAAGCTATTCTTGTAAAAACCGGGAGAACTGAACCTACTGGCCTTACTCCGGGCTTTTGTCTGTTGGGAGGGGATATCACTTAGGATATATACTACACTCTAGGACTGCACGTCATAGCACTTGTGCTTTACACAAATGTTGATTCTAACACTTTCTTTATTGTTCTACAGGACAAATGACGCGTAGACGCTACGATATCGGGAAGATCCGCACCAGCATGCCTAGGTTTGACCCTAATATTGAACATGATCGACACAAGAGACGTGGCAGAGATGACAAGAGACATTATGATTCCAGTCGTCCTTATTATTCGCGCTCCCGTTCTCCCAGTCGATCAGATCCGGATAAGCACAAGAGCCATCAAGATCGTCATGAAGGGGACAAACCACGTACCAAAGCGCCGACCCCTCCTAAAGAAAAGCATCCCCAAGAGCTACCGTCGAAGCATGTCGATTCACAAGACAAACATAAAGTTTCTGAGAAAAGTCCAGGCAAAAGTGAAACATCCATCATGCCTGCCAAGCGACGTAATGTCGAATTATCCATATTCAAACTGTGTCGCTCAATTCTAAGAATAAAGCAAAACTGGCTTATTTGAAAAAACAATTTCCAGAGCACTACTTTGACCATATACAGTTTGTTCCCGCACTTGAACCTGTGCCTTCGACGTGGGTGGATGATGCTGAGGCAAAGATAGATTTAGTAGATAAGAAATGTAAGGAGATGTATAAATATTCGCGCAACCTCTCTATATCATTCGGGACTTAATCACTTATATTGATCACATGAAGAAAATGGTCGAGTATGACGAAAGCATCTTGAAAAGTTCTGAGAAAGAAGTGGAAGATGCAGAGGCTCAGCTTGCTCTTGCTCTATGTAACACCCCACGTCCATTAATGTCACTCGCAAAGGGAATGCATTAAATTCCATGGAGCATTTTAAGTGAATATAGAACAGAAAATCACAACAAGACAGATATAAAGCAGTACTTGAAAATTTAAAACTTTATTTATTATAGCAGAAGGTAAATATGTTTGGTTACATCATCAAAAACAATAAACCAATGTCAAGTACATAATATCTATCTTGATAAAACAAAGTACATAATCTCACTACTATAAATAGCCATAAAGAAAATGATAGGCTGAACTTTACTTTAGCAATCCAAATCCATGTGCTCCCAAAGAGATCCGAATCAAGCTCCACTAGTACTAGTCCCACCCTTAGAACCTGGGGGGGGGAAGGAAGAAAAGAGGTGGAAACAAAGGGGGTCAGACAAAAAGTCTTGCGAGTCCGATAACTCTAACAACATAATTATTAAAGCAATATGATAAGATATGAGTTGGAGAATAAGGTAATGACTGTGTGAACCACATGGGTATGGCAAGGCAATCAAGAGAAACAGAGATAACTTTAATGGCGCTTCCTAATCAATATAGGATAATTACTATACTCTACCATACTGTACTGTACTAACAATAACTGCACCCCTACTAGTCACTATAGAAATTTGATCCCTCTTGGCTAAATAGAACGACGATAGCCTCGTGTACTACTAGATGTACCCACTATCATCCATGTTTGACTGTATATCTCTAGTTGCTATCATAGGTACCCAGCGTGTACCTATCCCCACTAGATGTACCCCTTCAATAAGTAATAATGGTAATTCCATGTACTCCTAGCTGACGTCATAGGTGCTGCCTGCTCCTATCTCCACTAGGTGTACCCCCTTAATAATTATTAATAATAGTGGTAGCTTCGTGTACCCCTAGATGACTACATAGGTGTCGTCTTCTCCTATCTCCACTAGGTGTACCCACTACCCTGCCCCATTCGATCGGCTCCCTAACTCGTAGATACCTGTGCAGGTCCCACAGTGGGGTGTATCACTCCCCAATATAGCAACCTTATACCAAGCAAGGAATGCACGGCTTATAACTACACGATGCAACAACGTCTTACCTACCAGCCCGGACCCACGCACGCATGTGACCCCGTTGGACTTGCGTTGCCACCGCTAACCCGTTTTGGCCTCTAACAATCAGACCCAGTAGGTGTGTCCCGTCCTCGACTTGGGTCGAGCTCACAAAGATACTTAATGGGATACTGGACTGAAAAGGGCCCCCATGCTTGACACAAGCTTTCCACCTAGGCTTGGTCCCCTCTAGTATATCCCACTTAACCCACTTCATGTCCACTTACATGTTTTAAATTTGGTTAAGGGTTTCTATTAGTAATTCCACATGCCACCCAAGGCACCCACTTAACCCCTATGTCCCACTTACATGTTTTACCTTGGTTAAGTGTTACTAATCGTATTTCCTCATGCCACCCAAGGCACACACTTAACCCCCATATCCCACCACATGTTTTACTTTGGTTAAGTGTTTCTTAATTTATTACTATCGTAACCCCTGTAGGACCTCTCACATTAGACTGGCATTTGTGGCTGCTGGATTTGCTGGGCGGGTCCGGGCAGTCTTACACCACAAATGAGCCTAACCTCGTGTCCATACAATTGTTATGCATTTAGTTTGGGCCTTTGACCTCTCACATTGGGCTACCATTTGTGGCTGCTGGATTTGTCGGGCATGTCCGGGCAGTCTTACACCACAAATGAGTCCAACCTCGTGTCTTAGGCAATTAATTATACATAATTAGTTTTCCCCAAATTTGAATTACTTTCCCTATTCAAATTTCCATATTTATTTATGTCCATAATTTATCACCTAAATTATGCTCATCTATTTATGGTATATAAATTATACCAGTTTCATCACTAATTAATTTTATTCCTTAAAATTAATTACATGCCTTTTTAGGCCATTACATGCCAAATTCACAATATTTGTGTATCCACTATTGTCTCCATTGTACCCCCATCATTCGTTCGCTTAACATGACATATACATATTAGACTAGCAAATAGTCTAATACTTAAAAAAAGGGAATAAACGTCACAAAGTAACATACACACAATAATAGATCTAATTTGCATCTAACTTGCAATTAAGAATTACAACATACTTGCATAGTCTTTGTATTATCAAGGATCCAAAAATCATAGATCTAAAAGGTGTGAACTTGCATAACTATGCATGTCATGGTTTCAACATAAAAATGTCAACTTGAATATGGATCTAAACTTTAAAGGCGTGAACTTGTATATATGTGAATCCAATTATCACTTAAACTTGCATATGAACATAATACTTATACGAACTAGCATATGTTCCACATCCATATTCGCATAAAAACTGATGTTATAAACCTAGGTGATTGGATTATAAAAAGGGATTCATTGACACAAGTTAACATCATGAACTACCAGCATATATTTTAGATCCAAACTTACATAACATCATATAACTCACATACAACTTGCGTGATCCTATTAACTTACATAACATCATATGCACAACTTGCATAATCATATTAACTTGCATAACATCATATATGAAACTTGCATAATCATATTAACTTGCATAACATCATATATGAAACTTGCATAATCATATTAACTTGCATAACATCATATGTACTACTTGCATAATCATATTAACTTGCATAACATCATATGTACAACTTGCATAATCATATTAATCTTGCATAACATCATACATGAAACTTGCATAACATCATATATAAAACTTGCATAACATCATATAATATGAATCAAGTTAACATACATGATTAAACATATGAATTAGATTCACAACCACAACTTATAATCCAACGTATATCACATCATAATTAATTTAGCAATTATTTTGTTAAATTGATCAAACTCACAACTCAAAAGCGGTCTTGAGTTCTGAATTCTGATTTTGAAGTTGTATTAGCTCTCCTTTGAAGAAGATTCGTTGTTAGGGTTGAATAGAACTGATTTGATTTGCTGTTCTTCCTCTCTAATTGGTGGCGACTGCTCTAGGGTTCAAGACGACAACATGACGGCCATAGTTTTAGTTTTAATTTTGATTTAGGGTTTGAGTCTATGGGTCTTTTTATAGAGTTTTGAATTTATTTACAGCCGTCAGATCACTCTAGAATCCATCTAGGCCTTAGAAACCAAGTAATGTTGTCAACAGACCAACCAGAAATCGCCACCTAAGCCCTAAAACATAAAATTTCGTCATAGACCATTTAGGGCCGATGAGACCAATTCCAAACCTCCTGAGCCGACCCTGGGGTCGACCCAGCGGGTCTTGGGTCGACCCATAAAATAGGTCGGTTTGGTGTTTTGCCTTCCCGCTTCCGCTATATTGAATTTTTTTTCTTAAATTTTAAGTTGAATTTTATTTTATATATATATATATATATATATATATATATTTCTATCTTCCTAATTAACCATTTTCACATTAAACTACTTTTTGAACCGCATTCACACTAAGCAGCTTTTTAGCCATTCCTCTAAAACAAAAATATGGCATTGGTGGGGATCGAACTCTGTACCTCTTATATGCAAGTCATATGTTCCAACCAAATGAGCTACTAAGTCTTTTGCTTACAAACCTTAGAATAATGCTAAACATTTATTCTTTAATTTAGTTAATTCGATTATTCAAAAATTTGGGGTGTTACGTTCTCCCCTCCTTAAAGGATTTCGCCCCCGAAATCTCCAAATTAAGGAGAATGCATATCCTAACATCCAAACAACCATCTAATCAACCATCAAAAACATGCATCCATTGTCCTTATAGAATTTCTAATGCTGTATGAACATATGCAAAAAGTGCGTGTATATGTTCCTTATCTAATGCAAAATCAGGCGATCTACTGACTCAGTTGACCTCCTTAATGCAAACCATGATAGCGCCATGTGTCCATTATGTATGCGAAAGAACCCTATCGATACATATTATTTCTACATGTGTTCACAACCATTCACCAAAATGCAACATCCATATGATAACACAACCATTATACTTCCATTAGCTTAAATATGCACACACATTTATATGCAATATGCAATATGAAGTGACTCAGCCGATCTAGTGCCTAAAGTGTGTGTATATGCATCCACGAGCAACCACTAGCAAACACTTGCATCCACATGCATCCATCATACATAACATGTCCCAAACACATGTTTCAATCACAGGACTACCCTATCTAAAGGTCAAAGGTACTAACGAGAGGACATACTAAAGATAAGATAAGTATAAGGTAAGCAATAAAGGAGAAACTAAAAGACATACCCTCGAAAAGAAAAGGGTATAATGAACGCATCTTCTCTTCCGTCTCCCAAGTAGCGTTGCTTTCATCATCTCCCCATTGCACTTTGACTAGCTTGACCTCTCGATTCCTCAACTTCTTAACCTCCGACCCAAGAATGCACGTAGGAGCTCTTTGAATCAAATCGATCTTTTCCTAAATCTCTATAATCATATCGGGCCCAAGCAAGATCTTATCCGTAGATTCCCACCAACATGTAAGTGAACGACAAGGCCTTCCATAAAGAGCTTCGAAAGATGCCATGCCAATGCTAGACTGAAAGCTATTATTATACCCGAACTCCACCAACGGAAGATGCTCTTTCCATGTACCTCCAAAGTCTAAGACACGTAGCCTCAAAAGGTCCTCTAGAATACGATTCACCCTCTCGGTTTGGCCATCCGTCTGAGGATGAAATGCGGTGCTCAAACATAACTGAGTCCCTACCGCCTCTTGCAAGCTCTTCCAAAATTCGCTAGTAAAGATAGGATCGCGGTCGCTCACTATGCTAGAAGGAACACCGTGCAAACAAACTATTTCTCGAATGTATACGGAGGCTAACCATGGAGCAGTCCTCTTACTCTTCACGGGAATGAAATGGGCGCTCTTAGTAAGTCTGTCTACCACGACCCAAATCCCCGTGTTACCCTTCCTCGATCTCGGTAATCCGTCAACAAAATCCATCAAGACGCTTTCCGACTTCCATTGTGGGGCCTCCAATGGGTGTAGTAATCCACCGGGCTTCTTTTGCTTTGCTTTTACTTGTTGGCACCCCAAGCATCTAGCGACAAACTCTGCCACGTCCTTCTTCATGCCGGCCCAAAAGTAAACTCATCTCATGTCCATGTACATCTTCTCCCCGTCGGGATGGATGGTCATCTTCGAACGATGTGCATCATCAAGAATGGTCTTCCTTAGGTCCTCGTCTTTTGGTACACAAAGCCTACAGTCCCTACGTAACCAACCCTTATCATCTTGGGTATACCTACGGAGATGGCTTGATGACTCCCCTCCTTTGAGCTTCTTTACTAACTCAACCAACTGTGGGTCATCTCGTTGTGCCTCACCAATCCGTCTTAAAAGCGTAGCTCTGACCTCCAAGGATGCTAGCAAACCAAGTACAAAGTCAACGGAAGGTTTAAAGTCAAACGTAGAGATGAACTCTAAGCTTCGCCGCTCAACAAACAATGGACTCAAGGACAACCTTTTTCTACTTAAGGCATCTGCCACCACGTTACCCTTTCCAGGGGTATATGCTATCTCGAAATCGTAGGATGCTAAGAATTCCATCCACCTTTGCTACCTTAAGTTCAAGTCCTTCTGAGAGAATAAGTATTTTAGCGATTTGTGGTCAGTGAATAATTCGAATTTCTCGCGGAGAAGATAATGACGCCAAGACTTAAGCGCAAAGACAATAGCGGCCAACTCTAGGTCATGTGTAGGGTAATTTCTCTCATGGACTTTCGAATGTCTTCCACCATAACATATCACCCTTTCCTAGAGACCACATGCCCTAAAATCCTCACTTCTTTCCTTCAAAAATGGTATTTTGGAGAACTTAGCTTTAAGCTGGTGCGCTTGTAGGGTCCCTAAGCTTTCCCTAAGATGTAGGGCATGCTCTTCTCTGCTTTTAGAGAAAACCAGGATATTATCCCATGCAAAATCGTCACAACTATCCATCTCTCACACAGACCATCCTAGTCGAACTCGACATCCCCCAAGTGCAAGCCCCAAAGGCCTAAACCAATATCAGACCAACACCCAAGGGATACCTCCTTCGAATTCAGATGTCCTACGTGAGATAATACTAGTAAGATGGCCAACCAATTGAGAACTTGACCGACTCTGGCTGTCCTTGCCAGTCTTGCTCCTAAACCACCGCTGATCACACAACTGGCTTTGTTTAATCTATTAAGCACATACGAAAACTTATTTCGCGCCTCTGGGTAAACCCCGCACTTTATCAAAGACGTCTCCATACTCATAGACCACACAAACAGACTCCCAATCATTGTTGGATGCGTCAGAAGATTCTAGGCAGCGAAACATCACTGAACCCCTAGGGTCAAAAGAAATATGAGGGTCTTTCCATAATGAATCAATAGTTTAACTACCCTCCTTTCACAATCTAGGATGGCATCCCGCCTGGCTAGCCAATCCACTCCTAGAATCAAACTATAGCCCGTGAAACCAAGGACGAAGGCATTGCATTCAAATCCAACACCCAAGATAGACACTCTCAAATCCCGACAAACCATTGAAGGATGAGCTGAACCACCAACAGGATTTGAGACTAGGATTGGATCCTTAACTAGACTAGTATTTAGGTGCAGTGTTTCAACTAACAAAGCAGATACTAACGAGTATGAAGCGCCAGAATCAAACAAAATTCAAACAGGATTGATTTTAGTTCCTCCTTTAGCCAAATATGCACCTTTGTGTACCTCTACGAGCACACATTAGATGCCGTCATATGCTATACACCAAAGAAAAGGCATGGAGAATCCTTGGCGATAAAGGCTTTCACCCTGTAAGACATACCTTGCAACTTTACGGATCACAGCTCGTCTCTCGCTCTTTTTTGTTAGGAGCATTCCTTCCTTAAGGTGGTTCTTAATTGGTGTCATCCATGAATCCCTTTCTAGTTCAGCTTCCAGCACTAGATCGATTTCCATTTGATCGAAGCTCGGTTATTTCAATACTTTTATTAGAATCATCTCCATCTCCTCGGGGCTATCCGTGCTTGCCAACATAGCTAGCCTGTCTGCTTTCTGATTTTCCGGTCTCGAGATGTGAGTTATGCTATAGAGTTCCAAGTCGTTTAACAATTCTTAAACCTTTTCGAGGTAAGTAATCAGTCAAGGTCCCTTGGTTTCAAATTCCTTTAGAACTTGGCAAACAACTATTTTGGAATCGCAGAATATGTTTAGTGTCATCACCCCCAGTTCCTTAGCGAGTTTTAGCCCTGCAATCAATGCCTCGTATTCGAAATCATTGTTGGTGGCGGTGAATTCCAACCGCAAGGCACAGTAAATAGATCGTCCTTCAAGGGTAGTTAGAACAACCCCGGCGCTGGACCTTCGATCATTATTGGCCTCGTCTGTATATAGTTTCCAAGGAATAAGTTCTAAATTATGCTCCAAAGGGTCAAACTTATCATCCAGTGCATCCTCTTCGGGAATTGTGAACTCTGCTATGAAGTCAGCTAGGGCTTGCCCCCTTATTGATCTTCTTGGCTGGAAATTTAAATCAAATTGACTTAATTCAATATTCCACTTAAGCAGTCGTCCCGATGCTTTGGGTCATTGAAATACTTGTCTAAGTGGTTGATCAGTGTATATGACTATCAGATGAGCTTGGAAATAATGACGGAGCTTTAGGATGCAATCAAGAGACCATAAGCAAGTTTTTATAATTTTGGATAATTGCGTTCTGCCGGTGCTTACTTCTTGCTAACGTAATACATCGGTCTTTAGACTTTGTCTTCTTCGCGTACCAAAGTCGAGCTGACAGCATGAGATGATACTGCTAAATATACGAATGGATCCTCATGATCCACTGGTTTTGACAATATCGGAGGTTTCTCTAGTAAGTTCAACAAGTTTTGGAAGGCCTCTACGCAATCGGGGGTCCACTCGAAGTTTTGTTTCCCCCATTTAATTAAATCAAAGAAAGGGAAACCTTTGTCTATGGCTTGGGAGATGAATCTGCTCAACGATGCAACTTTTCCAGCTAAGCGTTGAACATATTTAATCTTCCGTGGCTCTTCTATGTTTCTAATTGCTGCTATTTGATTAGGATTGATCTCGATTCCTCGAGATCTAACAATGAAACCAAGGAATTTTCCTAGCGCAACCCTAAATGAACATTTTAAGGGGTTCAACTTCATCACGTACTTTCGTAGAATGTCAAACATTTCCGCCAAATCTCTTGTATGATCGGAGGACTTCCTGGACTTCACAAGCATGTCATCCACATAGACTTCCATCGTTTTTCTGATATGATTATAGAACATTTGGTTTACCAAATGCTGATACGTGGCTCCGACATTCTTTAATCTAAATGGCATTACGACATAATAGTATAATCCCAGGTTGGTAATGAAGCTCATGTGTTCCTGATCTGATACATGCATGGGGATTTGGTTTTATTTCCAATATGCGTCCATGAAGGAGAGAAGCTCATGTCCTACTGTTGAGTCCACCAGCTGATCAATTCTAGGAAGTGGGAAGCTATCTTTTGGACAAGCCTTGTTCAAATCAGAAAAGTCAATGCACGTTCGCCATTTCCAATTTGACTTCTTGACTAACACGAGATTCGATATCCAATCGGGATATGTCGAATCTCTAATGAACCCATTTTTCTTCAACTTCTCTAAATCTTCCTTCAAGGCTGCGGACCTCTCCGGGCCCAACATACGTCTCTTCTGCTTGGCCGGAGGATGTTTTGGGTTCAAGCTTAGAGGATGGCTCATAACTGCAGGAGAAATTCCATATATATTTTCATGAGTCTAAGCAAACACATCAAGGTTTGCTTTCAAAAAATCAGTTATCTCTTTCGTCTGGAAAGAATCCAGATGCTACCCAATCTTCAAGACCTTTGTCGGGTCGCCGTTATCGCTTGGGATGTCAACAGTCACCTTGTCGGGTGTCTCCTTTCTAGTTACTAGTTCTTCGTCTTCTTTGGGATTGATATCATCAGGAATTTCATCAAATGATTCCTTAGGCGGTATTGTCTTTAGCTGCTATGCTGAATTCTCCTTTGCAGGAGAGGTAGTATTCTTAAGTACTAAGTTCTATCCATCATGCAACGCTTTCAATTCTGCCATTTAGCAGACTCTTCCAGTAACCTGATCGCCTCAGATCATTCCCACTCCAGCGTCCGTCGGAAATTTCATCAATAGGCACCACGGAGCGATACAAGCCCTGAATTCTGAAAGTGTTGTCCGTCTAGGACAGCATTGTAAGGGGAGTCAATGTCCAGAATGATGAACTGAGGGATTCTCACTATTCTGCGTTATCCCTCTCTTAACTCTACAGGTAGGTCTATTACTCCAATCGGGGTAGTTGAAGCTCCATTAAAGCCACGGATCCAACCTTCACATGGCTTTAAGTCCTTCGTTTCTAGCTTCATCTGATTGAAAGACTTTTTAAATAGAATGTTTACATAGTTTCCATTGTCCACAAGGACTTTCTTCACTATTGCAGGCCCAATAACTGTGGTTATTACTAACGGGTCAGCACTTGGCGCTTTAACTCGAAGACTTTTCCTGTCACGGAAGACAATGTAGTCAGCTGTTGTTTTCTGCTATTTCGATGGTGTGGTTTCTTTAAGGTTACTACATTCTCCTATTTAGGGATGCTTGGCTGCATTGACATACAGTTCCATCGCCCTATTACTGGATACAGCGGGGCGCAGTCCTCCTACTACAGTGTTTATGACAATGCCTTTTCTCTTCTGTTGAGCTATGGGTTTAGAAGCAGGCTGATTTTGATTCGGGGCTTTCCCTCCTTTCTCCTATCTCTCAAGGCAACTTTGTATTCACCTAACTTTCCTTCCCATAGCAAATTTTCAACAATGTCTCTTAGATGATGACATTCATTAGTACAGTGACCATGAGTTCCATGAAACAAACAAAATTTTCCAATCGCAAGCTCCTTCTCGGTGAATTCTCTAGGAAGAAGTTTCTTATATTGCAAGACATTATATGCATCCAGATAATTGTTTTCCAACATATCGTTCAATGGTGTATAGTTTTTAAAAGTTTGGAATTGAGGTCTTTTTCCGAAGTTGTTTCCTCGGTTCCGATTTCTTTTATTGCCCTTTCCGTTCCTATTGCCACTTCTTTCGTTTTTGTTACCAACGTTTACCTCGACTTTCCCTAAACTGTCACCGGTATGTTTCACAGCAACATTACTCTGGATATCTCCTTTTGAAGCCCCATCAGATTTTCTTTTAAGACTAGCGTATATTTCCTTCCACCATAGGCGAATACCTTCCTTTTCATAGAATGCCTCCCTAGTCAATGGCAGTCTTCCAGCTAAATATCCCCCGAATTCAGTATCTGGATCGACCCCATCTATCAAGGCCATCAAAATGGTTGGTTTGTAGGGATCACTTATTTCGGTAACTGCTAAATTGTAGCAGGTATGACTTCAGAGATTCTCCAGGGGCCTGTTTTATTTTGGACACTTCAATAACACTTTTAGCTTTCCGAGCATGGAGTCGGAACTGGCTCATAAAACGCCCTCTTATTTCTTTAAGCTCAATATTGGTCATGGGGAAATTCGAGTAAACCACATTAATGCAACATCTTCTGTAACACCCCACGTCCACTAATGTCACTCACAAAGGGAATGCATTAACTTCCATGGAGGTTTAAAGTGAATATAGAATAGAAAATTTACAACAAGACAGATAATAAGTAGTACTTGGAAATCTAAAACTTTATTTCATTGCAGCGGAAATTAAGCATGTTTGTTACATCATAAAACCATAAATCAGAGTCAAGTACAATATCCATCTTGATAAAACAAAATACATAATCCCATTACATAAATAGCCAATAAAGAAGATAACAAGCTGGACTTTACTTCAGCGGTCCAAGCTTTCCAAAAGAGAGAATAAGCAATTCAATCAGACTCCACTAGAGCTGGGTCCACCCTGAGGACCTGGTGGGGGAAAAAGATAGAAATAGAGGGGGTCAGACATAAAGTCTGGCGAGCATGATAATTCTAACAATACTATTATCAAAATAACTAGACTAAGGCATAAGCTGGAAAACAAGGAAATGTCTATGAACTATTGGGTATGGAAGAGAAGATAAAGATAACGTTAAAGACACAACTAATACTAACGAATAATTACTACACTGCACCACACCAGTCACCCTAAAGGTTGATCCCACTTGCTTCACTTAGAAATTTTATAAATAACTTCGTGTACCCATAGCTGACTACATAGGTGCCGCCTGCCCCTATCTCCGCTAGGTGTACCCCACTACCCACTTTCGATCTGCTCCCTACTTGTAGATACCCGTGCTGGTCCCACAGTGGGGTGTATCACTCCCCTAAAGTGGCAACCCGATACAGCCTAAGGATGCACGGCTTATACCTACACGATGCAACAACGTCTTACCTACCAGCCCGGGTCCACACACACATATGAAACCCGTTGGACTTGCGTTACCACCGCTAACCCGTTTGGCCTCTTATAGTCAAGCCCAGTACACGTGTCCCGTCCTCGACTTGGGTCGAGCCCACAAAGATACATTTTGGGTTACTGGTTGAAATGGCCCCCCAATTACTTACCACAAGCTATCCACCTAAGCTTGTCCCCACTAGTATATCCCACTTAACCCTCTTCTTAGTCATGTTCATTTACATGTGTGTTTGGTTAAGTCTTACTAATCGTATTTCAAATGCCACTAAAGGCACCCACTAGATTCCTCATGCCACCCAAGGCACCTACTTAATCCCCATGTCCCACTTCACATGTTTATCTGGTTAAGTATTTCTTAATTCATTCAGGCCATAACCTCATAAAGACCTCTCACATTAGACTGGCATTTATGGCAGCTGGATTCGCCGGGCGGATCCGGGCAGTCTTACACCATAAAAGAGTCTAACCTCGTGTCTTTACAACTGTTATGCTTTAATTTGGGCCTAGGACCTCTCACATTGGGCTGACATTTGTGATTACTGGATTCGCCGGGCGGGTCCGGGCAGTTTTACGTCACAAACGAGTCCAACCTCGTGTCCTAAGCATTGATTAACACTTATAATCTTTTACCCCAGTTTTAAATATATCCCTATTCAAATCATTAATTAATTCCAATTTTAATGATGTCCATAATTGACTCAATTATGGCCATCCACTTACGGTATGCAAAATCATATCAATTGCACCCCAATTTCTTAATATTAAATCCTTAATATTACCCCTACCCCCACGTTATACGTTCGCTTATTCAACGCAAAATATATGTTAGACTCGAATAGTCTAACTCATAGCACAAAGATAAATTATCACAACATATAGACAAATAAAATAGATCTAATCATAATAGGGGTGAAACTTGCATAAAACTGCACATGTCATGGATCTAAAGGTGTTAACTTGTTTGGTTAAATGTCACAACTTACATAATATGATCATAACCTAAATTCATGTATAAACTTGCATATGTGGTTTATGCAACATAATGATGGTGTGAACTAGCATCTAACACATAGAACTCACACATGTCATAGCATAATTCTAGATCTAAATAGATGTCATAATTCTAGATCTAAATAGATGACATACAATATGTGAGATTATACATACTAATAAATCTAAACTTGCATAGGTACATGTGATTTATCATGTGAATCATCATAGCCCAAATATATATAATCAACATCATGATTCATAAGCTAATTACAACATAGTAACATCATGGCTTTGTAACATCGCAACTTAGCATAGGATCTTGCAATATATATAATATCATCATAACATGATTTACAACATATAGGGTATCATCATCACATAACATAGGATTTACAACATACATGATAGCATAAGGTTTACAACAACATATATGACAATTCACATCATTTTCTTATGATCCATATCACATCTTAATCTAATTAGTTTGCTAATAATCTTATTAAGACCATCATACTCACAATTATAGAAGAAAGAGAGTCTTGATTTCCTTTAGAGTTGAATAGAATTAGTTTAGATTAGCTTTCTTCCTTCTTAGTTGGCGGCGGCTACACTGAGTTCCATGGCGACGACATGACGGCGGCTATTCTATCTTTCATGTGAATTTAGAGTGAGAGACTACCTAGGTATATATAGAGTTTAGGATTTATTTAGACCGTCAGATCAACTCAGAACTAACCTGAACCGTTAAATTAGCCAACTCAGCCCTAAAGACACATCAGCAGCTCAAAATTGGGCTCTGCCAAAACCTGGCCGACTGGACCAGGTCGACACCCAAGTGGACTGCGCAGTCGACCTGGTCCTGGGGGTGTCGACTGCCCAGTTGACTCCCCAGTTGACCTGGGTGCTGGGCGGGAAATTTCCCGCCTGGCCTGTTTGACTTCGAATTTTGATTTTTCTGAAACTTCCGATGGCCATATCTCCTTCATACGAAGTCCAAATTACGCAAACTCAGACTCTATTTCAACCAGAATTCCGAGACGAACACAATGGCGTAACCCGTTTCCCACAATTCTCACGTCTGAGATTAGTTATTCTTTAATTTGTGAATATTAATATTAACAGAATTACGGGGTGTTACATTCTCCCCTCCTTAAAGGATTTCGACCCCGAAATCTTCAAGTCAAGAAGAATGTATATCCTAACATCCAATCGTCCATCATCAAACACAGGCATCCATTGTCCTTATAGACTTCTAATGCTTTCATGTTTAAATGCACAGTGTGTGTATATGTCCATATCTAATGCAAAATCAGGCGGTCCACTGATTCAGTTGACCTCCTTAATGCAAATCATGATAGTGCCATGCGTCCATTATGTATGCAAAAGTTCCTTAATGCTACATATTATCTCTATATGCGTGCACAATCATCATCTGAATGCAGCATCCATATGATAAAAAAAATCCTCATACATCCATTTTACTAAATACATCCATATATATGCAATATGCAATATGAAGTGACTGAGCCGATCTAGTGCCTAATAGTGTGTGTATATGCGTCCACGAGCAACCACTAGCAAACACTTGCATCCACTTTGCATCCATCATACATAACATGTCTCAAACACATGTTACAACCATAGGATTATCCTAACTAAAGGTCAAAGATACTAGCGAGAGGACATACTAAAGATAAGATAAGTACAAGCTAAGCGATAAAGAAGAAATTAAAAGGCATACCCTCAAAAAGTAAAGGGTACAACGAACGCATCTTCGCTTCTGTCTCCCAAGTAGCGTTGCTCTCATCATCTCCCCATTGCACTTTGACTAGTCTGACCTCTCGATTCCTCAACTTCTTGATCTCCGACCCAAGAATGCATGTAGGAGCTCGTCGAATCGTCGCATCACGCTCTATCTCCACCTCTCTAAGCAAGCTCAGCTCTACCACTTCCGCGGTCTCGTGCAAGCACTTCCTCAAATGTGACACATGGAATACGTCGTGTACACCACTAAGTCTCTCAGGCAACTCCACTCTATACGTTATCTGTCCAATCTTCTCCTTAATAGGAAACGACCCTACAAACCTTGGTGCTAATTTCCCAAAGGACCCAAAGCGAACAACATTTCGTAATGGAGACACTTTGATAAAGACCATGTCCCCAACGTCAAACTCAAGATCTATCCTCCTTTTGTCTGCATAAGATTTCTGCCTATCTTGCGCCGTCTTCATCCTCCTTCGAATTAAGTCGATCTTTCCGAAGTCTCTCTAATCATATCGGGCCCAAGTAAGATCTTATCCGTAGATTCCCACCAACATGTAGGTGAACGACAAGGTCGTCCATAAAGAGCTTCGAAAGGTGCCATGCCAATGCTAGATTGAAAGCTGTTATTATATGCGAACTCTACCAACGGAAGATGCTCTTCCCATGTACCCCTAAAGTCTAGGATACATAGCCTCAAAAGATCCTCTAGAATGTGATTCAACCTCTCAGTCTGGCCATCCGTCTGAGGATTATACGCGGTGCTCAAACATAACTGAGTCCCTACCGGCTCTTGCAAGCTCTTCCAAAATTCGCTAGTGAAGATAGGATCACGGTCACTTACTATGTTAGAAGGAACACCATGCAAACGAACTATCTCTTGAACGTATACAGAAGCTAACTATGGAGCAGTCCTCTTACTCTTCACGGGAATGAAATGGGCGCTCTTAGTAAGTCTATCTACTATAACCCAAATCCCTGTATTACCCTTACTTGATCTTGGTAATCCATCCACAAAGTACATCGAGACACTTTCCCACTTCCATAGTGGAACCTCTAATGGGTGAAGCAACCCACTGGGTTTCTTTTGCTCCGCTTTTACTTGTTGGCACACCAAGCATCTAGCAACATACTTAGCCACATCCTTCTTCATACCGGCCCAAAAGAAAACTCGCTTCATGTCTTTGTACATCTTGTCCCCGCCGGGATGAATGGTCATCTTCGAATGATGTGCTTCGTCAAGAATAGCCTTCCTCAAACATTCGTCTCGAGGTACACAAAGTCTACTATCCCTACATAACCATCCCTTATCATCCAGGGTATACCTACGGAGATGGCTTGATGACTCCCCTCTTTTGAGCTTTTCTACTAACTCAACCAACTGTGGGTCGTCTCGCTGTGCCTCACCAATCCATTCCAAAAGCGTAGGTCTGACCTCCAAGGATGCTAGCAAACCGGGTACAAAGTCAACAGAAGGTCTAAAGTCAAACATAGAGATGAATTCTAAGTTTCGCTGCTCAACAAACAATAGGCTCAAGGACAACCTTTTCCTACTTAAGGTGTCTGCCACCACGTTACCCTTGCCAGGGGTATATGTTATTTCGAAATCGTAGGACGCTAAGAACTCCATCCACCTTTGCTGCCTTAAGTTCAAGTCCTTCTGAGAGAATAAGTATTTTAAAGATTTGTGGTCAGTGAACAATTCGAATTTCTCGCCAAGAAGGTAATGACGCCAAGACTTAAGCGCGAAAACAATTGCGGCTAACTCTAGGTCATGTGTAGGGTAATTTTTCTCATGCACCCTTAACTGCCTTCCACCATAGGCTATTACCCTACCCTCTTGCATTAAGACTGCGCCTAGACCTGTCCCACAAGCATCGGTATAAACAGTAAATGGCTTACTCCTATATGGCAGCACTAAGACTGGAGCTGAGGTCAAAGATCTCTTTAAACGTTGGAACGCATCATCACAATCTACGTCCCACGCGAAGACTAGGTTCTTCTTCGTCAGGCGTGTCAATGGAGCTGATATTTTTGCGAAGTCTTTGATAAACTTCCTATAGTAGCCAGCCAACCCCAAGAAACTCCTTACTTCAGTAGCATTTTTAGGGACCTTCCAATCTTGGATGGCCACCACCTTCGCTGGATCCACAGCTATCCCTTCTTTGGAAACCACGTGCCCTAAGAATCACACTTCCACTCTCCAGAAGTGACACTTAGTAAATTTAGCTTTAAGGTTATGCGCTCGTAGAGTCTCCAACACTACCCTAAGATGTAGGGCATGCTCTTCTTCATTCTTAGAAAAGATCAAGATGTCGTCTACAAAGACCACCACGAATTTATTAAGGTACTCCCTAAACAACCTACTCATCAAATCAACAAAGTATGCGGGGGCGTTTGTCAAACCGAAGGGCATCGCTAGCCATTCATAGAAACCGTCCGGAGTCCTAAAGGCAGTTTTGTCTATGCTATCCTCAGCCACTCTCAACTGATGGAATCCAGTGGCTAAGTCCAACTGTGAAAACATTGAGGCGCCAACTAACTGATCGAAGAGATCGTCAATCCTCGATAGTGGGTGTCTGTTTTTCTTAGTAAGTTTATTAAGTTCTCTATAATCCACACACAGTCTAAGGGACCCATCCGCCTTCGTGGCAAACACTACTGGAGCACCCCACTCCGATATACTACGTCTTATGAACCCCTTCTCAAGCAACTCCTTCACTTGCTTATTGAGTTCCCTCCTTTCACGAGGAGCCATGTGGCGTACTGGCAAAGATACCGGTTTTGCATTATCCACAAGATATATTCGAAAATCTATCTCCCACTTCGGAGGCAAGGCAAGCCCTTTACCTCCTCAAACACATCCGAATATTCTTGGACTACTTTAACAGATCGTAGATTTTCCACCGACGCGTCAAGCGATTCTAGATAACTTAGCAAAACGGAATTTATGGGATTACAAAAGATTTCGAGAGTGTTGCCAAGGCGAGTCATGAGCCTAACTACTCTCCTTTCACAATCAAGAACGGCCCCATTTCTGGATAACCAATCCATTCCTAAAATTAGCCCATAGCCCGTGAAGCCCAAAACATAAGCATCACATCTAAACCCAACGCTAAGTATAGAAATTTTCAAATCCAAACATATCATGGACAAATAAGCTGAGCCCCCAATTGGATTCGAAACAACTAAGGGATCCTCTATTAAACTGGTGTTTAAGTGCAGTGATTCAACTAATGATGTAGAGATAAACGAATGCGATGTGCCCGAATCGAATAAGGTACGGACAGGATGATCAAAAAGAAAAACTAAGCTTTCAACAGAAATGTTTCTACCTCGTTCTTGCAGCGATGGGACCGCGAGAGCCTGAACTTGTCCCCTTGCCTGCCCTGTTGCCATAAGAGCCTGCACCTGTCCTCCCGATGTAGACCCTGCCCTCTGCCCCTTCTTTGGGCAGTCCTTCACTAGATGTCCCGCTTCACCACAGTGAAAACAGCCAGTCTTCTTTTTCTTTCTGCAATCCTTGCTGAGATGGCCTGGTGTTCCATAGTTAAAGCATTTTTCTTTCCTTTGCCATTATTGTCTTTACCACCCTTCTTGTTTTGCTGTTGTGGTTTCTTCTGATCCCCTTTCTTCCCGGGTGCCTTATTAGCACTAGCGCCTTTCTCCTTGTGCATGAGTGCCATGTCTACTAGCTTCTCAAAGGGGGCCCCCATAGGGCTGTGGGTCATAGCCAACCCCTGCAATGGCTCATTCAAGCCATTAACGAACCTCAGAGCCTTCTTCTCCTGCATGTTCACCAAATCTAAGCCAAAACTTGCCAATTGGTTAAATTTGTTGACGTACTCTTTCACTGATAGATTTCCCTGCTTCAATGTCAAGAACCTTTCCATGTATAGATTCTCTTCTGCCCTTGAGAGAAACTTTGCCTCAAACCTACGTCTGAAATCCGCCCAAGAATCAACATGACGCTCCGCATTAGTGACCTCCCACCAAAACGAGGCCTCTCCCTTCATTAACCAAGCTGCTAATTTGACTTTCCCCCCTTCTTCTACTTCAAAGATTTCTAGCAATTCTTCCGCCTCCTTAAGCCAATCTCTAGCTTCCACGAACGTTTCTGACCCTTGAAAAGGTTTTCCACCCATAGCCTTAAATTTTTTGCATGTCTTTGCAAAAGTATCAGCGTGAGGAGGAGGAGGAGGAGGAGGAGGAGCGGGTGCAACTGGTGGTGGAGGAACATTGGCTGGACCTGTAGCGGCCCTAGCCTCTAATAACCTCCTATACCATCCTGGTATCGTTACACCCTCCGGAAGGTTAAGATCTTCAGCCATGCTGAAACGAAAAAGGAAAGATTCAAAATGGAGAATTCGAAAGATAAAGATATATGGCTATTGGGGATTATGTTTTTCATAAAAACTTTCCTCTTTAAATTACTCATCAAGACATGTTTTTGAAAACACTTCTTCTAAAAATACTTTAGAAAAATAGTTTTTCTAAAAATTTTATCTGTTCTGGTAACCTTAAGCTCTGATACCACGTGTAACACCCCACGTCCATTAATGTCACTCACAAAGGGAATGCATTAACTTCCATGGAGGTTTTAAGTGAATATAGAACAGAAAAATTACAACAAGACAGATAATAAGTAGTACTTGGAAATCTAAAACTTTATTTCATTGCAGCGGAAATTAAACATGTTTGTTACATCATAAAACCATAAATCAGAGTCAAGTACAATATCCATCTTGATAAAACAAAATACATAATCCCATTACATAAATAGCCATTAAAGAAGATAACAAGCTGGACTTTACTTCAGCGGTCCAAGCTTTCCAAAAGAGAGAATAAACAATTCAATCAGACTCCACTAGAGCTGGGTCCACCCTGAGGACCTGGAGGGGGAAAAAGATAGAAATAGAGGGGTTCAGACATAAAGTCTGGCGAGTATGATAATTCTAACAATACTATTATCAAAATAACTAGACTAAGGCATAAGCTGGGAAACAAGGAAATGTCTTGAACTATTGGGTATGGAAGAGCAGATAAAGATAACGTTAAAGGCACACCTAATACTAATGAATAATTACTACACTGCACCACACCAGTCACCCTAAAGGTTGATCCCACTTGCTTCACTTAGAAATTTTATAAATAACTTCGTGTACCCCTAGCTGACTACATAGGTGCCGCCTGCCCCTATCTCTGCTAGGTGTACCCCACTACCCACTTTCGATCGGCTCCCTACTCGTAGATACCCGTGCTGGTCCCATAGTGGGGTGTATCACTCCCCTAAAGTGGCAACCCGATACAGCCTAAGGATGCATGGCTTATACCTACACGATGCAACAACGTCTTACCTACCAGCCCGGTTCCACACACGCATATGAAACCCGTTGGACTTGCGTCGCCACCGCTAACCCGTTTGGCCTCTTATAGTCAAGCTCAGTACGCATGTACCGTCCTCGACTTGGGTCGAGCCCACAAAGATACGTTTTGGGTTACTGGTTGAAATGGGCCACCAATTACTTACCACAAGCTATCCACCTAATCTTGTCCCCACTAGTATATCCCACTTAACCATCTTCTTAGTCATGTTCATTTACATGTGTGTTTGGTTAAGTCTTACTAATCGTATTTCAAATGCCACTAAAGGCACCCACTAGATTCCTCATGCCACCCAAGGCACCTACTTAACCCCCATGTCCCACTTCACATGTTTATCTGGTTAAGTATTTCTTAATTCATTCAGGCCATAACCTCATAAAGACCTCTCACATTAGACTGGCATTTATGGCAGCTGGATTCGCCGGGCGGGTCCGGGCAGTCTTACACCATAAAAGAGTCTAACCTCGTGTCTTTACAACTGTTATGCTTTAATTTGGGCCTAGGACCTCTCACATTGGGCTGACATTTGTGACTACTAGATACGTCGGGCGGGTCCGGGCAGTTTTACGTCACAAACGAGTCCAACCTCGTGTCCTAAGCATTGATTAACACTTATAATCTTTTACCCCAGTTTTAAATATATCCCTATTCAAATCATTAATTAATTCCAATTTTAATGATGTCCATAATTGACTCAATTATGGCCATCCACTTACGGTATGCAAAATCATATCAATTGCACCCCAATTTCTTAATATTAAATCCTTAATATTACCCCTACCCCCACGTTATACATTCGCTTATTCAACGCAAAATATGCGTTAGACTCGAATAGTCTAACTCATAGCACAAAGATAAATTATCACAACATATAGACAAATAAAATAGATCCAATCATAATAGGGGTGAAACTTGCATAAAACTGCACATGTCATGGATCTAAAGGTGTCAACTTGTTTGGTTAAATGTCACAACTTACATAATATGATCATAACCTAAATTCATGTATAAACTTGCATATGTGGTTTATGCAACATAATGATGGTGTGAACTAGCATCTAACACATAGAACTCACACATGTCATAGCATAATTCTAGATCTAAATAGATGTCATAATTCTAGATCTAAATAGATGTCATACAATATGTGAGATTAGACATACTAATAAATCTAAACTTGCATAGGTACATGTGATTTATCATGTGAATCATCATAGCCCAAATATATATAATCAACATCATGATTCATAAGCTAACTACAACATAGTAACATCATGGCTTTGTAACATCGCAACTTAGCATAGAAACTTGCAACATATATAATATCATCATAGCATGATTTACAACATAAAGGATATCATCATCACATAACATAGGATTTACAACATACATGATAGCATAAGGTTTTCAACAACATATATGACAATTCACATCATTTTCTTATGATCCATATCACATCTCAAACTAATTAGTTTGCTAATAATCTTATTAAGATCATCATACTCACAATTATAGAAGAAAGAGAGTCTTGATTTCCTTTAGAGTTGAACAGAATTAGTTTAGATTAGCTTTCTTCCTTCTTAGTTGGCGGCGGCTACACTGAGTTCCATGGCGACGGCATGACGGCGGCTATTCTATCTTTCATGTGAATTTAGAGTGAGAGACTACCTAGGTATATATAGAGATTAGGATTTATTTAGACCATCAGATCAACTTAGAACTAGCGTCTGAGATTAGTTATTCTTTAATTTGTGAATATTAATATTAACAGAATTACGGGGTGTTACATCTTCCAGATATATTGGGAAGGCTTTCCATTTCACAGCGTCAGGCGCGGCTGCGACATACATATACCATGCATACCTCATCAAACGTTGTCCCGGATCTGTTGTCCTGGCTTATTGGTCTATTTGTGGTAGGTTGAATTGCTGGGGAAATTGGAAGTTCAAAATGTCATCGATGAATGGGATGTGACTACGCTCAATACACCAATCATCATTAGTGTAGCGCCGACTATCAACCATGTTTTTTCGCAACATCGCTTCTACTTCAGCGTTGTTCAAAGATGGCTCAGGATCTATGCTTCTACTCCTTCTAGTACGTTCAGTGCTTATATTAGGTGACACCCTTTGGTTTCGGGTTGCGGCTGACCTTCCTCGCCCTATACGATCCCGGTCGTTCACGGGACGAGTGGGTTGGAGAAGCTGTCCTTGAGTGGAATTGACGACGTTGGAGTTTCTAGGTAAAACATAGGATCCTCTCAAACCCGGATCATCAAGTCCAAGGGTCCAGGCTACGTCCTCACGAGACCCCAGTGATCCAAATGTTAACTGGTCCAAATTATCGGGTCTCTCATATGTCTTCTCTGACGCGGCCGCTCTTCATCTGAAGAAGATGAATAGAGATGGAAATTTAATCCGCGGGGATGGGTACCCGCGGAGACCCGCGCCTAATCGGGTGGGGATTCTCCGACTTAGCAGGTAATGGGGTAGGGGTGGAATATGATTTCAATATCTACATTGGGTACGCGGCGGGTACAGAGGTAATACTATTCGCCCCATATCCGACCCGATATATATTTCCTATTAAAGAACGTGTACATTAGGCATATATACATTTAAGTAGAAACATAGATTGTTGTGCACTTGTGCTGTGTCTATTCTGTTTAACAGATTGTATCCTTACTTTTTTGCTTTTTATTTTTTTATAACACATGAACAGGGATAAATATACAGGCATGTTGACATAAATATGCATTTTTTTACCATTTTTTCTAAGTAGTTGACAATGACATTGTCTAGACCTTTTCTTTAGCATTTAAGTTACTGTTACACTTGAGTTAATGGTTATTGGTTATCCAACGGGTCCTCCATAACAGTTCGGTATTCTCCTACCCAAATTCGTTGGGTATTAAGCGGGGATGTGGTGGGTACGGAGGACATAAATGGGTAAGGGGGTGGAGGAGAAGGATGTAATCCCCGCATGTTATCCGCCCCATTTCCATCCTTAAAGATGAGTGATCAACAACAAGACGATGACCTGGAGAGGACATTCCTTGCCTACGCATCTCACTTATTTCCCTACTCATGAATTTCATGTTCTCTCGCATGAGAACACTATCGCGTTTATGGGCTTCTAAAGCGTCCCTGGTGCTGTCCAGCATATCAAGTAAGCATGAGAAATCCCCGTGAGTAACAATTGCAAAAGGAGTAGGCTGATCACTAGGCATCACGACTGGTATTGGAGCATCTGTAGGAGCTCGAGTAGAAGTGCCAGCCTCTTCGGTTCTGATCGGGTCATGTTTGCGCTTCCGGGTCAGTTTGGAGGGGAGTTGTGTGCAGTGTCAAGGGCATCAGTTCGGTTCGAATTTGCACCTTCCATCCGGTTCGGAGTCTCAAGATCTGGATCGGTTCGGAGATACCCGATCGAGTCGGTTCGGAGAAGCCCATCCGGATCGGTTTGCTCCTGAGCTTTGCCCCCGCGACCTAGTTACAACCATGGCCTGCCGATCATCGCTCGCCTCGTTTTCCCGAGCATTCTGTACTTCTTTTCCTTTTCATTTGGTCATGATATCCGATTGTTTCGAGATGAGTCAGAAAACCTCCAAAAACACTGAAGAGAATGGATTGACTTCTTAGAACTTGATGGTCCAAATAATAGAACGATAATCCAATGCGCTGAGAATTCAAATCTCTCAATGAAAGCACCAAAATGTTAGACCAAAAAGTGGTCCTAACACCCAATTTAATGATCATTTGAAGAAATTAAAAAAGGAAAGCAATGATAACACACGATTTATAGTGGTTCACCATTAAAGAGCCTACGTCCACTTTATACTTTGTTGATAGGTGATTCAAGTACAAATACAATGATAATTATAACTCAATCTCACTTTTACAATCGATAAATTCACTCAATCTTGATGGAAAATGCTCCAAAAGTTGATGATAATTTGAATGATGCAATGGTATTCGGTTGTAAAGAGAGCTTGAGTCAATATTTTATAGAAAAATCCCTTAAAATGATGCTTGATGGTGTATTTATCCGCAAAAAATCCCCCTTGAAGGCCTTTGGTTTGGATATACGTGGATCCCATGCCTTCAACGTTGGGATCGGAAGGTTTGAGATGACGCCAACGCATTCTGTTCGTGAGTGAACATGGGAGAGTGGGTACATAACCGTTGCGAGTCTTCAGGGGATCGTGCTTTGTTGGTGCAGCGTCGCTGATCCATGGTTCACATCGGATGGTCATATGGGGGCTCCGGATCGAAGAGCTCCGAACTGATCCGATTGTGCCATCAATTTACCCTCTTATGGTCTGTTTGCTTCGAAGTGCGAGGGTTCAATTCGGGGGTATCCGAACCGATCCGATTTCCTGCTACAAATTCTTCCTATAAACCTATTTGGTGAGTCATCTCTTAGCTTTGTGTAGCCCGATCACAAAGTGGGCTAACAATACCATTTCATCAAAAAGATTTTCTCTCTATATAATAATCAACCGTGCTTCATTTTAGGGAAGCATCAGTTAGAAAAGGGTAAAAAAGAGGTGAAGGGTTGCTGCGAGTATGTCTATTGTGAGATTTTTGCTTATTTCTCAAAGGAAAAACTTCCTCCGTTGTGAATTCTTTACCATCATCCAAATCATCATCCCAAAATTTACCTTTTAGTTTACCGGTCTTAGATTTGGATGATGGTAATGAACTTAAAGGCACTGCTAAAGATAAATGAGCTGCATCAACAAAAGGAAATGTCAAGCCAGAACTCGTTACCCTTGGTGGTGGCAATTGGATACGAGGGGGTGGCTTAAGATGATCACAAGGTGAAGAACTGTGCATGTTAGATGGAAGTTTACTAATACTGGATGAAGAAGAAAAACTACGATGAACATGAAAAAGTTGAACCAGTAAAAGACACATTAACTGGTTCGGCAACAGTGGATAATGCGGTATTAACTGCACCGGAAAAGGAATTCCTATAACACCCCACCTCCATTAAGGTCACTCACAAAGGGAATGCATTAACTTTAGTGTGGGTCATAAGAGTATAGAATAATAAAATTACAAAACAGACAAATTTAGCAGCGGAAAACAATTAGAACTTTTATTCCATAGTAGCATAATAGGATAAACTTTCATAAGGGTTGTTTCAAACATCAACAACAAAACATCAAAACCCATTACAACAAATATCTGTCTTGTTTCTCAAAAGAAGCATAATACAAAATAACATAACATAATTCCCCAATTAAGCAGTAGCCAGCCATAGTAGTAAAGCAAAGAGTCCAAAGCAATACATCAAAATCTTCGAGCTAGAAAAGAATCTGAACTAAGCGGGGGTATTCCCTCCCTGTGGACTGTGGGGGGGGGGGGGACAAAAGAAAGAAGGCGAAATAAAAACAGAGTCAGACATAAAGGCTGGTAAGTCCAGTTACTTTCATCATGTAAACAGGTAAAGGTATCATGACATGAATAAACTGGATACAAGACATAACCATGATAATAAGCATCGCAAGATAACGAGATAAGCATAAGATAAGACTAGAACATGATAAGGTATCGTATTGATTCCTAATTTCTCTGCACCACCTAACTAGTGTTCAACTAATGCCATTTGTTACAAAATAAGATAAGTGATCCCCATTTCCCACATGATAGTTTTATAGGTACATATCTCATGATGAGGGTCCCGCCTCATATTGACAGTTTACCTGTCACCACCATGCCTATCTTAATTAATCGGCTCCTACTCATAACGTTCTACATGTGTTTGTATCAACCCGGCGGCTACATGTAGAAACGTTTGCTGGTCCCACCATAGGGTGTATCATTTCCTAGGGGGGCAACCCGATACAGTTCTAGAGTGCATAGCTTTATACCTACTTGGTACTCAGTGTCTAAATTTTCCCATGCCAAAATTACGTGCACGCCTGTAATCCGTCGGAACCTGCACTTCCATACCACCTGCCGCTATTTTGACCGCTTATAATCAGCACAGTAATCGTGCCCCACCCTTCCTAGCTCAGGGTCCCGTTGATATCTAATGTGGGTTACTGCTGAAAAGGGTCCCACCACTAGGGTTTTCCTAGGGTCTATTCGTATACCCCCAATATTGGTTAAGTGTCATCAATCAATCAATTCAAGTTTACTTAACCCTCCCATTTATATTGGTTAAGTGTCATTAATCCAGTCGAGTTACTTAACCCACCCACTTGTCATGTCATATTGGTTAAGTGTTGCATGTTGACTTAACCCTACCATACTTAACATGTTTGTTTAGCATTATTTATTTATTAATGCATCAACCTCTCACATTGGACTTATTTGCAGTAGCTGGATTGTGCTGGGCGGTTCTGGGCAGTCTTACACCGCAAACCCATTCCAACCTCGGGTTCAATCATTCAATGCGCTAACCTCTCACATTAGACTTGTTGTTTTCAATTACTGGATGTTTCGGGCGGTTCAGGGAAGTCTTACACCACAAACTCATTCTAACCTCGTGTTAGGCATTATTACCCATTTAATCTTCGCCTTTGACCTCTCACATTAGATTGTTGCCGTTGCGATGGCTGGATGCGCCGCGCAATTCCGGGCAGCCTTACACCACAACTCAAATCTAACCTCATGTCTTAGGCGGCCATTAGATTTAATTAAATTATATACTTGCCAATTTTGTCCAAGTTCCAATTTTTGCATGCCAATTATCATATGCCCAATTATTGATTTACATGCCAATTTACATATGCCCAAATATTGATTTACAAGCCAATTTACCCAAACTTGCAATTATAATAATAACACCCCATATCCATCACAAATTATGCCCAATAATTCCACCAAACATGTTATGCCCATAAATTCACCCAAATAGGCAATACCCAATATTCCCCGTATTCCAAACGTTCGTATTTCGTGATTTCAGCCTAGGTTCGAAGTTAACCCAGGTTCAATGAAAGAAAATAAATAGGGGGAGATATAAGTTGCATAAAATAAGAATAGAGAGAAAATAGGCATGAAAATATCATCACAGGCATGAAGGCTAAGACTTGATAAGAACATCATCATGAACATGAAAAACTGATGTACAACAAGATAAACTAATTATAATAGCATCATGAGAATAAGAATAGAAGCAAAAGAACAACTTAGAATCAGGCATAGTCTCAATTTCATCTTATTACATGTCAAGACTAGATTTAGGTGTTCAAATCTAAAATTAACTAAACTTACAGGGTTTGGATTAGAAAAGATAATTGAATCGCTTGTTGTTGTTGAAGAACTCTAACTTGATATTGATTAATCCTCTAGGTTGATGAAGAACTTTTTGATTTGATTTAGATTTTAGTGGCGGCTAGGTTTAGATGAGAGTTTGGCGGCATGGAGGCGCCATGAAAGTGAATAATAGAATTAGGGTTTAGGTTTGGATATGTATTTATAGGTGTGTTAGGAAAACCATGGCCTTTAGATTAGCATAGGAGTCATCAGAGCCATCTAAACCAAAGAGACATGTCACCCAGCCAACCACAGTTGTAACAACCTGTATTTTTAATAACCTGTTAAGATATAAATTGAGGCAGAATTTAATTTAAAAATCTGAATCAAGGGGAAACGGGCTGTGCCATTGCGTTCGTCTCGGAAAAATACGCGAAATAGAGTCCGAGTTTTCGGAAATCGGAGTCCGTATGACCCAGATAAGGCCCATTGAAGTTTTCAGAAATTTCCATATTAAAAACAGATTTAAATTTTAAGTTAAAAACAAGGGTTAGGGCACAACTGGCGTCAGCGGGAAAAACTCCCGCCAAGACCCCCAAGTCGACAGGCATGTCGACAAGGGTCTAAGGGTGTCGACTGCCCTGTCGACAGCCCTGTCGACACGGGGTGGCCGGGCAGTTTTGCCTGGCGCACCATTTCTAATCTGGGCTTGGTTGTGTGGCTTGGTTCTGGAGAATTCCGAAATCTGATGGACCTAATTCAACTAAGGGTTAATCCTAAGGCTAATATCACTCTAATCTTCTATAAATATGACCCTAATCCTACCCTAAAACCCCATTATTCATTCTAGCAACCAAACTATGTCAAATTGATTTCTCAAATGGCCTCCACTTAAAAACCCTAGCCTCCACCCTCTTCATAAATCATTCCTATGAAGATTATGATGTTCATACAAGCATTTCTAAGTTGTATGAATGATCATTAGCTTGCATACATCATCAAGTTGCAAGTTTTATTTGCTAAGCTAGAGTTTTTGGGATTTTTGTTAAGGGTGTTTCTTATTGAAGCTTTGTTTTGGGTTTTTATGCTTGCATAAAGGGCTTCTCAATCTTTACTTGTAGATTTGTGTCTTCATAATATTTGTAAGCCCTCTTACCTTCATTTTAGAAACTATAAAGTTAATATGTGATGAAAGTTGGGATTTATGCATGTTTAATAAGTTATGCATGCTTATGCGAGTTCACTATGCCATGTTACACATGTTTGATAAGTTATGCATGTTTATGCAAGTTCACTATGCCATGATTTGCAAGTTTAACAAGTTATGCATGCTTATGCGAGTTCACTATGCCATGTTACACATGTTTGATAAGTTATGCATGTTTATGCAAGTTCACTATGCCATGATTTGCAAGTTTAACAAGTTATGCATGCTTATGCAAAGTTCACTATGCCATGATTTGCAAGTTTAACAAGTTATGCATGTTTATGCAAGTTCACTATGCTAAGTTATGCAAGTCCAACATGTTATGCATGTTTATTATGATATGTAAGATTCATCATGTATGTTGTGCCAAGTTCCCTCTTTCTATCCTTTATGCGTTATGACGAATATGTAAGCGATAGAATGACGTTGGGGGGTTTGGGTAAAACTTAAAATACATGAAAATATAAGATTGGGAATTTACCTATTAAGTTAGGTCTACCCCTTGGGAATTTACCTATTAAGTTAGGTCTACCCAAGTATTTGTTAAACTTGTAATTATGTTTTGAAAATAAAGTGGACATGACACTTAGAAAACATAAGGGTGGCCAACTCGAGGTTGGGTTGAGTTTGTAGCGTAATTCTACCCGGAACCTACCGGCTTAACTAGTGGCTACAAACAATAGGATCCAATGTGAGAAGTTGGTCATGTGGTGCCAAGACCCGAGGTTAGACCAAGTTGTGGTGTAAATCTACCCGGAACCCACCGGCTTAACTAGGTAACCGCAACAAAGTCTAATGTGAGAGGTTAAGGCACAATTAAATTAATTAAGGCCTCATGATTAGGGTAAGTCATGGCCCACTAATACTTAACCAATTTTGGGGATACGAGGGATTAAATGGGGTTAAGTGGTGAACTGTTGGTTACACTTAACTAATTTAATCCATGATTAGTGAGGGGTTAAACCACACTTAACCCTCTTAGAAAACCCTAGCAACGTGGTCTGTTCCAGCAGTAATCCCAGTTTGGTATCATTCACAACCCTAGATGCTAGGCTAGGGCGGGGCACGATTACTGGACTGATGTAAGCGACCAAAGCGACGGCTGAGTGGTACAGCGGTGCGGGTCCAGGCGGGCTACGGACGTGCACGTAGTCCGGTGTTGGACAAACTCGAGGCACGGGTACCAGTAGGTTTAGACTGTGCATTATTGCTTAGGTGTCTAGGGTTGACACCCGAGGGCTTGATACACCCGAAGGTGGACCCAGCACAGTCTGACTACAACCATATGTGGGCCGTATGGACACCAACACTTGACGTGTTAGGTTTATAGGGAGCCGATCGACTAGACCGTTGGGCTAGACCTTGTATTAAGGTCACCTCATGTTATTGGGCCAAAGTTTGGGCTGAGGGATCAATACCTGTTATGTTAGTTTGCTAGTACACTGTGGTGCAAAGCTTAATCTTCTTTATGTGATGACACCTTTATCTATTGTCAGTATGTTCATCTCAGTTTCCATCATGATGCTAACTTTATTAGTTTATAGACTGATCGTAGTAGGGCTTACCAGTCTTTTTGACTGACCTGTTTTCTTTCGCTTCTTTTCTTCCGTTTCCCCCCCCCCCCCCCCCCAGGTTCTCAGGGAGGGAATAGTGGTGCTTAGCTTGGATCGCTTGCTTGTTTGCTGGATAGCTCATGTATGTCTGGACATTGAGCTCGCTATGGTTTATCATCTTTATTTTGGGGATAGCACTATGTATTTTCAGTATTTCTGTTTATGATGTACTAGACATGTTTATTTTGGCAGTTGACTTTATGATGTACTAGACTTGTTTTGAGATGGTTTGAGATATTCCGCTGTTTTATTCTCACTTACTCTGTTTTACATATATATTTATGTTCTTGTTCTGCCTTGATATATCATTATGCATGCTTACCCAGTTCTAACGCCCCCCAGAAGCTAGTGCCCCCGAAAGAGTGACCCTAGCGGAGGTGGGGTGTTACAAATTTGGTATCAGAGCATAAGGTTTACAAGAAAGAACAAAAAGTTTTTAAAAGACTTTTGAAAAACTATTTTCAAAACAAGTATAAAGTATTTTCCAAAGAAAAGTCTAGTATTTTAAAAGGCTATTCCCCAAAAAGCCATTAGCGTTATCCTTCGTTCCCTTGACCTAATCTTATCTTATCTTTTGTTTCAGTATGGCTGAGAATCTTGCCATCCCGGATGGAGTAAATGTACCACTCTGGTATAGGAGACTTCTAGAAGCTAGGGCGGCAGCTGGCCCCGCAAACCCTACTCCCACTCCTCCTCCTGTAGTTGAGAATCCTCCCCCTAATGTCCCTCCTCCGGTGGTTCCTGTTCCTCCTCCTCCAGTTGCTGAGGCTCCTCTTCCTCCTCCTCCCCCTCAGCATCCTCAGGTTGAGTTCACGAAGGTTTGTAAAGACTTCAAGGCGATGGGAGGCAAGAATTTCCTAGGCACGGAATCTTTTGTTGAAGCTAGGAATTGGCTGAAAGACACTGAGGACTTGTTTGCTATCTTTAGGATTGATGACGAGAGGAAGATCTTATTGACAGTGTGGCTTTTGAAGGACGAAGCAGCCTATTGGTGGGAGGTCACCAATGGGGCGAGGCCCGTCGAGACTTGGGCCGATTTGAGGGCTAGATTTGTGGCCAAGTTTCTATCTTCTGCTGAGGCGAATTTACAGATGGAGAAGTTCATTGCATTAAAGCAAGGTGATATGTCTGTCAAGGAGTATGTGAACAAGTTTAATCAGCTGGCCCGTTTTGGTTTGGATATGGTGAACACTCCTGAGAAGAAGGCTCTTCGATTTGCTAGAGGGTTGAATGAGCCGCTGCAGGGTTTGGCGATGTCACATATTCCGCATGGGGCTACTTTTGAGAGTTTGGTCGATATGGCTCTACTTCAGGGAGATGGAAAGAAAGAGTTCAAGTCGAGTGATACTCAAGCAAAGAAGACTGATTCTCAGGATAAAGGCAATCAAGGTGGTCAAAGCAGTCAGGGGAATCAGAGCAAGTACAAGAAGGGGAACAACAACAAAGGCAAGGGAAAGTGCAATTACTGTGGTGTGCCTGGACACTTTGCTAAGAATTGTAGGAAGAAGAAAAGGAAGCTTAGTGGTGGATGTTTTTCCTGTGGTGAGACTGGACACTTCAGCAAGGAATGCCCGAAGAAGAAAGGGCAGGGTCAGACTCAGCGTGCTGGACCTTCAGGAGGGCAAGTTCATGCTCTCAATACCGCTCCAGTTCCCGATCGAGGTAGAGTTTCTGTTGAGAACCTTGTTTATGTTTCCGATCTTCCAGTTCGTACCTTGTTTGATTCTGGTGCATCACATAGCTTTATTTCATCTGATCTTGTTGATAGTTTGCACCTTAGTACTAGCTTAGTGGATGATCCCGTTTGTGTTTCGAATCCCATTGGGGGTTCTGCTCATCTATCTATGATATGTAAGGATCTGAGGATCTCTATACTCAGTGTAGAGTTCTTGTGTAGTGCGTATGTTCTTGGTTTCAGGGGATACGGATTGATTTTGGGCATGGATTGGCTGTCTAGACATGGAGCCATTCTTGATTGTGAGCATAGGGTTGTGAGGCTTGTGACTCGCCTTGGCAACACCTTAGAGATTTCATGCAATCCGAAGGATCCCGTCATGTTGTGCTATCTTGAATCTCTCGACTCGTCAGAGGAAACCCTTCAGTCTGTAAGGGTGGTCCGAGATTATCCAGATGTTTTTGAAGAAGTTAAGGGGTTGCCCCCTAAACGAGAGATTGATTTTCGCATTTATCTGGTGGATAATGCTAAGCCTGTTTCTTTGCCCGTTCGGCACATGGCTCCGCGTGAGAGACGGGAGCTCAGCAAGCAAGTAAAGGAGTTGCTTGAGAAGAACTTCATTAGACGAAGTATATCCGAATGGGGAGCGCCTGTGGTGTTTGCTACTAAGGCAGATGGTTCTCTTCGACTTTGTGTGGACTATAGAGAGTTGAATAAGCTGACTAAGAAGAACAGACACCCATTACCGAGGATTGATGATCTTTTTGACTAGCTTGTTGGTGCTTCTGTTTTCTCTCAGCTTGATCTTGCTACTGGATTTCATCAGCTCAGAGTGGCTGAAGATAGTATAGACAAGACTGCATTCAGAACTCCAGATGGATTCTTTGAATGGCTTGTTATGCCGTTCGGTTTGACGAATGCACCCGCGTATTTCGTGGACTTGATGAGTAGGGTGTTTCGAGAGTTCTTGAACAAGTTTGTCGTGGTCTTTGTGGATGATATTCTGATCTTCTCTAAGGATGAAGAAGAGCACGCGAGGCATCTTGTAGAGGTAATGGATACGCTTAGAGCGCATCAGTTAAAGGCCAAGTTCTCCAAGTGTCACTTTTGGAGAAGAGAAGTTCGGTTCCTTGGGCATATAGTATCTAAGCAAGGCTTGGCGGTGGATCCCGCTAAAGTAGTTGCTGTGCAGGATTGGAAGACTCCAAGGAATGGAACCGAAGTGAGAAGTTTTCTAGGTCTTGCAGGTTTTTACCGGAAGTTCATCCAGGACTTCGCGAAGATATCCGCTCCTCTTACTAAGTTAACGAAGAAGAACTTAGTTTTTACTTGGGATATGGACTGTGAGCTTGCTTTTCAGAGACTCAAGAGAGCCCTTACCTCAGCACCAGTTCTAGCTTTACCCGATGGTGGTAAGATGTTTACCGTGTACACTGATGCTTGTGGCACGGGATTGGGCGCCGTTCTGATGCAAGAAGGCAGAGTTATATGTTTTGGTGGTAGGCAACTTAAGGTGCATGAGAAGAATTATCCCACTCATGATCTAGAGCTGGCAGCGATAGTATATGCACTCAAGGCTTGGCGTCATTATCTTCTGGGAGAGAGATTTGAGCTGTATACTGATCATAAGTCTTTGAAGTATCTCTTTTCGTAGAAGGATCTGAACTTGAGGCAGCAAAGGTGGATGGAATTCTTGGCGTCCTACGATTTTGATATAGCCTATACCCCTGGAAAGGGGAATGTTGTAGCGGATGCGTTGAGTAGAAAAAGGTTGACACTAAGTCCTCTATTTGTTGAGATGAAGAATTTAGAGTTCTTGGCAACCTTTGATTTCTCTTTGGCAGTTGAGTCGATGACCGGTTCTTTAGCATCTCTTGAGCTCAGGCCTACCCTTCTGGATCAAGTTGGGGCTTCGCAGAAGGAAGACCCTCAGATAATTGAGATTATGGATAAGCTGATTCGAGGGGAGACATCTAGTCACCTTGCTCAATATTCTATAGATGATAAGGGTTGGCTGAGGAGAGACGAAAGGCTTTGTGTTCCGATGGTAGAAGACTTGGTGAGGAAAGTTCTTGAGGAAGCACATCGCTCCAAGTTGACTATACATCCGGGTGGAGATAAGATGTATAAGGATACGAAGCGCATTTTCTTCTGGCCTGGAATGAAGAAGGATGTGGCAGAGTTTGTCTCTAGATGTGTTGTTTGTCAGAGAGTAAAAGCCGAGTCGAAGAAGCCCGGTGGGCTATTGCATCCTCTAGAGGTCCCACAATGGAAGTGGGAGAGTATTTCTATGGACTTTGTTGACGGATTGCCAAGGTCAAGAAAAGGGAATACAAGCATATGGGTCGTTGTGGATAGGCTTACGAAGAGTGCTCATTTCATTCCGGTGAAGAGCAAAAGGACCGCATCCGGACTAGCATCAGTATATCTTCGTGAGATAGTACGACTACATGGAGTCCCTTCTAGCATAGTCAGTGACCGAGACCCCATCTTTACTAGTCAGTTCTGGAACAGTTTGCAGGAAGCTATGGGCACGAGGTTGAACCTGAGTACGGCTTATCACCCGCAAACGGACGGTCAGACAGAAAGGGTGAATAGGGTACTTGAGGACTTGTTGAGGCTTTGCATTCTGGATTTTGGTGGTACTTGGGAAGACCATCTTCCTCTTGTGGAATTTTCTTATAATAACAGTTATCAGGCGAGCATTGGGATGGCACCATTTGAGGCTTTATATGGGAGACCGTGCAAGTCACCTACATGTTGGTGGGAGACTATAGATAAGCTTATACTTGGACCTGACATGATTAGAGATACATCCGAGAAGGTCGAGTTGATTAGAAGACGGATGAAGGCGGCCCAAGACAGACAGAAATCTTATGCTGATAGGCGAAGGACTGATTTGGAGTTTGATGTTGGGGATATGGTTTTCGTGAAGGTTTCTCCTTTGCGGAATGTGGTTCGGTTTGGAGCAGTAGGAAAGTTAGCACCAAGGCTTGTTGGACCGTTTCCATTTGTAGAGAGGATCAGGCAGATGGCCTATAGAGTGGAATTGCCCGAGAAGCTAGCTGGAGTGCATAATGTTTTTCATGTTTCGCATCTCCGGAAGTGTTTGCATAAGTCAGCAGAGGTGGTTGAGCCAAGTGTTCTAGAAGATGTGGAAGTAGAGAAAGAAGCTACCCTGAGGAGAGCTCCGATTCGTATCTTGGGGACAGAGATCAAGAAGCTAAGGAATCGTGAGGTCAAGTTGGTGAAGGTTCAATGGGGTAAAGCCGAGGAAGACGCAACTTGGGAAACTGAAGAGAAGATGCGTAGGCTTTATCCATTCCTTTTTGAGGGTACACTCTCAATCTCTTTATCTTTCCATGTCTATCTAGTTTATCTAGTTCATCGTGTCTATCTTATCATGAGAACCTTAGGTAGAATCCTTTGGATGAAACATGTGTTTGAGACATGTTATGTTTGATGGTTGCAAGTGGTTGCAAGTGTTTGCAAGTGGTTACTCGTGGATGCATGATACACATTAGGCACTAGATCGGCTCACACACTACTCATATTGCATGTGCATGAGTGTTTATGCTTATTCTTGGATGAAATTTGTATGCTATCACATGGATGTTGCATATGGATGTATGATTGAGCACGCATGTATATATTATACATTATGTTAGGGATTTGCATACATATGGATACATTTCACTAACATATTTTGCATTGATCTTTGCATTAGATAAGTACATATACACACACTTTTGCATATGTTCATACAGCATTTAAAATCTTTTAAGGACAATGGTTGCTCGTGGATGATGTTTTGAGTAGATGGATGTTGAATGGTAGGATATGTTCTTCCTAACTTGAAGATTTCGGGGACGAAATCCTTTAAGGAGGGGAGAATGTAACAACCTGCATTTTTAATAACCTGTTAAGATATAAATTGAGGCAGAATTTAATTTAAAAATCTGAATCAAGGGGAAACGGGCTGTGCCATTGCGTTCGTCTCGGAAAAATACGCGAAATAGAGTCCGAGTTTTCGGAAATCGGAGTCCGTATGACCCAGATAAGGCCCATTGAAGTTTTCAGAAATTTCCATATTAAAAACAGATTTAAATTTTAAGTTAAAAACAAGGGTTAGGGCACAACTGGCGTCAGCGGGAAAAACTCCCGCCAAGACCCCCAAGTCGACAGGCATGTCGACAGGGGTCTAAGGGTGTCGACTGCCCTGTCGACAGCCCTGTCGACACGGGGTGGCCGGGCAGTTTTGCCTGGCGCACCATTTCTAATCTGGGCTTGGTTGTGTGGCTTGGTTCTGGAGAATTCCGAAATCTGATGGACCTAATTCAACTAAGGGTTAATCCTAAGGCTAATATCACTCTAATCTTCTATAAATATGACCCTAATCCTACCCTAAAACCCCATTATTCATTCTAGCAACCAAACTATGTCAAATTGATTTCTCAAATGGCCTCCACTTAAAAACCCTAGCCTCCACCCTCTTCATAAATCATTCCTATGAAGATTATGATGTTCATACAAGCATTTCTAAGTTGTATGAATGATCATTAGCTTGCATACATCATCAAGTTGCAAGTTTTATTTGCTAAGCTAGAGTTTTTGGGATTTTTGTTAAGGGTGTTTCTTATTGAAGCTTTGTTTTGGGTTTTTATGCTTGCATAAAGGGCTTCTCAATCTTTACTTGTAGATTTGTGTCTTCATAATATTTGTAAGCCCTCTTACCTTCATTTTAGAAACTCTAAAGTTAATATGTGATGAAAGTTGGGATTTATGCATGTTTAATAAGTTATGCATGCTTATGCGAGTTCACTATGCCATGTTACACATGTTTGATAAGTTATGCATGTTTATGCAAGTTCACTATGCCATGATTTGCAAGTTTAACAAGTTATGCATGCTTATGCGAGTTCACTATGCCATGTTACACATGTTTGATAAGTTATGCATGTTTATGCAAGTTCACTATGCCATGATTTGCAAGTTTAACAAGTTATGCATGCTTATGCAAAGTTCACTATGCCATGATTTGCAAGTTTAACAAGTTATGCATGTTTATGCAAGTTCACTATGCTAAGTTATGCAAGTCCAACATGTTATGCATGTTTATTATGATATGTAAGATTCATCATGTATGTTGTGCCAAGTTCCCTCTTTCTATCCTTTATGCGTTATGACGAATATGTAAGCGATAGAATGACGTTGGGGGGTTTGGGTAAAACTTAAAATACATGAAAATATAAGATTGGGAATTTACCTATTAAGTTAGGTCTACCCCTTGGGAATTTACCTATTAAGTTAGGTCTACCCAAGTATTTGTTAAACTTGTAATTATGTTTTGAAAATAAAGTGGACATGACACTTAGAAAACATAAGGGTGGCCAACTCGAGGTTGGGTTGAGTTTGTAGCGTAATTCTACCCGGAACCTACCGGCTTAACTAGTGGCTACAAACAATAGGATCCAATGTGAGAAGTTGGTTATGTGGTGCCAAGACCCGAGGTTAGACCAAGTTGTGGTGTAAATCTACCCGGAACCCACCGGCTTAACTAGGTAACCGCAACAAAGTCTAATGTGAGAGGTTAAGGCACAATTAAATTAATTAAGGCCTCATGATTAGGGTTAAGTCATGGCCCACTAATACTTAACCAATTTTGGGGATACGAGGGATTAAATGGGGTTAAGTGGTGAACTATTGGTTACACTTAACTAATTTAATCCATGATTAGTGAGGGGTTAAACCACACTTAACCCTCTTAGAAAACCCTAGCAACGTGGTCTGTTCCAGCAGTAATCCCAGTTTGGTATCATTCACAACCCTAGAGGCTAGGCTAGGGCGGGGCACGATTACTGGACTGATGTAAGCGACCAAAGCGACGGCTGAGTGGTACATCGGTGCGGGTCCAGGCGGGCTACGGACGTGCACGTAGTCCGGTGTTGGACAAACTCGAGGCACGGGTACCAGTAGGTTTAGACTGTGCATTATTGCTTAGGTGTCTGGGGTTGACACCCGAGGGCTTGATACACCCGAAGGTGGACCCAGCACAGTCTGACTACAACCATATGTGGGCCGTATGGACACCAACACTTGACGTGTTAGGTTTATAGGGAGCCGATCGACTAGACCGTTGGGCTGGACCTTGTATTAAGGTCACCTCATGTTATTGGGCCAAAGTTTGGGCTGAGGGACCAATACCTGTTATGTTAGTTTGCTAGTACACTGTGGTGCAAAGCTTAATCTTCTTTATGTGATGACACCTTTATCTATTGCCAGTATGTTCATCTCAGTTTCCATCATGATGCTAACTTTATTAGTTTATAGACTGATCGTAGTAGGGCTTACCAGTCTTTTTGACTGACCTGTTTTCTTTCGCTTCTTTTCTTCCGTTTCCCCCCCCCCCCCCCCAGGTTCTCAGGGAGGGAATAGTAGTGCTTAGCTTGGATCGCTTGCTTGTTTGCTGGATAGCTCATGTATGTCTGGACATTGAGCTCGCTATGGTTTATCATCTTTATTTTGGGGATAGCACTATGTATTTTCAGTATTTCTGTTTATGATGTACTAGACATGTTTATTTTGGCAGTTGACTTTATGATGTACTAGACTTGTTTTGAGATGGTTTGAGATATTCCGCTGTTTTATTCTCACTTACTCTGTTTTACATATATATTTATGTTCTTGTTCGGCCTTGATATATCATTATGCATGCTTACCCAGTTCTAACGCCCCCCAGAAGCTAGTGCCCCCGAAAGAGTGACCCTAGCGGAGGTGGGGTGTTACAACAGTGCGACACATAAGCCCTAAACACAAAATTTCTCCACAAACCATTCTAGGCCGACGGGGTCGATTCCAAACACCCTGAGTTGACCCTTGGGTCGACCCAACTGTCCTTGGGTTGACCCATAAAATAGGTCAGTTTGGCATTTCGCCTTCCCACTTTCGCTGTTTTGAATTTTTCTTGAATTTTAGGTTGATTTTTATTTTATTAATTTATATATATACATATATTTCCTTTTTATGTATACAAACTTCCAAGGTCCATAACTTTCTCATTCAATATCCGTTTAATGCAAACTTTGGGTCCATCTTGACCCAAATTTTGAGATGAACGCAGTGGTATAGTCTGTTTTACTTAATTCTCACTTTTAAAATTAAGTATTCTTATAATTCGTCTATTAATATTCATAGAAAAATATGGGCTGTTACATTCTTCCCTCCTTAAACGATTTCATCCCAAAATCTCTAACTTAAGAAGAATGAATCCTACAATCCAACATCCATCTACTCAACCATCATTCACAAGCATCCATTGTCCTTAAAAAAAGAATTCTAATGCTATATAAACATATGCAAAAGTGTGCGTGTATATGTTCCTTTTCTAATGCAAAATCGGGTCCACTGATTTAGTTGACCTCCTTAATGTGATTAGTGCCATGAGTCCAATTATTTACGCAATTATTCCTAATGTACATCATAATCTCTACATGAGTGCACAATCATTCATCCATATGCAACATTCATCTGATAACACATCCAATTTCAATCTCATACATAACCAAACATATATATATATATATATATATGCATATGCAATGTGAAAGTGACTTGAGCCGATCTAGTTCCTAAGGTGTGTGTAAATGCATCCATGAGCAACCACTAGCAACCACTTGCATCCACTTGAATCCACCAAACATAACATGTCTCAAACACATGTTTACAATCATAGGATATTCCTAGCTAAAGGTCGATGATATAATCAAGAGGACATCCTAAACGATAGAACAAGTATAAACAAAGCGGTAGAAAAAGAGGAAACTAAGAACATACCCTCAAAGAGAAAAGGATGCAAGGTATACATCTTAGCTTCCGTCTCCCAAGTATCATCTCCTTCATCATTTCTCCATTGTACTTTGACTAGTTTAACTTATTTGTTGCGTAACCTCTTGACCTCCGATCCAAGGACGCACGTAGGGGCTCGTATAATCGTGGCATCTCGCTCCACTTCAACTTCCTCAAGTATGCTCGGCTCCACCACTTCCGCGGTGTCATGTAAGCACTTCCTCAAATGTGGTACGTGAAACACATTATGTACACCACTAAGCTTCTCGGGCAACTCTACCCTGTAGGCTATCTGTCCAACTCTCTCTATAATAGGAAACGGTCCTACGAATCTCAGTGCTAGCTTCCCTACCGACCCAAAGCGAACAACATTCCTTAACGGTGATACTTTAACAAAGACCATATCTCCAACACTGAACTCAAGGTCAGTCCTTCTCCTATCAGCATACGACTTTTGCCTATCTTGCGCGGTCTTCATATGTCTTCAAATTAGATCCACTTTCTCCGAAGTCTCTCTAATCATAACTAGCCCAAGTACTAGCTTATCTGTGGATTCCCACCAACAAGTTGGTGATCTACATGGTCGTCCATACAAAGCTTCAAAAGATGCAATGCCAATGCTAGACTAATAGCTGTTATTATACGCAAACTCTACTAGTGGAAGGTGGTCCTTCGATGTCCCGCCAAAGTCCAAGATACAAAGCCTCAAAAAGTATTCTAGATCCGATTCACCCTCTCGGTTTTGCCATACGTCTGAGGATGATACACCGTGCTCAAGCATAACTAAGTACCTATGGCTTCTTGCAAACTTTTCCAAAAGTCATTAGTAGAGATAGGATCACGATCACTTACTATGCTAGAAGGTACCCCATGCAAATGAACTATCTCCCTAACATAAATAGGTGCTAACGATGATGCAATCCTCTTTCTCTTAACAGGAATGAGTGAGCACTCTTCGTAAGTCTGTCCACTATCACCCAAATACTGGTATTGCCTCTTCTAGACCTAGGCCACCCATCTATAAAGTCCATCGAGATACTCTCCCATTTCCATTGCGGAACCACTATAGGATGAAGTAGTTCACCGGGCTTTTTCTGCTCAGCTTTGACTTGCTGACATACCAAGCATTTAGAAACGAACTCAGCCACGTCCTTCTTCCTTCCGGCCCAAAAGAAAACTCGCTTCATGTCTTTGTACATCTTGTCAGCACCGGGATGTATGGTCATCTTAGAATGATGGGCTTCCTCAAGAACTGTCTTCCTTAAGTTCTCGTCTTGTGATACACAAAGTCTCCCATCCCTATGTAACTAACCCTTGTCATCTAGGGTATACCTACAAGGATGGCTCGAAGACTCCCCTCCTATGAGCTTTTCTACTAGCTCAAGCAACTGTGGGTCATCACGCTGGGCCACTCCAATCCGTCCTAAAAGCGTAGGTCTCACCTCTAAGGATGGTAACAAACTGGCCACATAATCGACAGAGGGTCTAAAGTCAAAGGCCGCTATGTACTCTATGCTCTGCCTCTCCGTAAACATAGGACTCAAAGTCAACTTCTTCCTACTCAAGGCGTCAGCCACAACGTTACCCTTGCCAGGGGTATATGCGATCTCAAAATCGTAGGATGCTAAGAACTCCATCCACCTTTATTGCCTCAAGTTAAGATCTTTCTGCGAGAAAAGGTACTTCAACGATTTATGGTCGGTATATAATTCAAACTACTCACCTAGGAGATAATGGGGCCAAGACTTAAGCACAAAAATGATGGCAGCTAATTCTAGATCATGGGTTGGGTAGTTTTTCTCATGTACTTTCAACTATCTTCCACCATAAGCTACTACCTTCCCTTCTTGCATCAAGGCAGCGCCTAGTCCCGTAACGTATGCATCCGTGTATACTGTAAACATTTTACTCCCGTCTTGCAATGTCAACACAGGGGCTATTGTAAGAGCCCTTTTCAATCATTGGAAAGAAATGTCACAATCAATGTCCTAAGCAAAGGCTAGATTCTTCTTTGTCAGTCCAGTAAGTGGGGCTGATATCTTCAAAAAATCATTAATGAACTTCCTATAATAGCCCGCAAATCCAAGAAAGCTTCGCACCTCTGTTGCATTCTTTGGGATCTTCCAATCTTGCACCACAACTACTTTTGCGGGGTCTACAGCTATCCCGTCTTTGGACACCACATGTCCTAGAAACCTTACTTCTCCTCTCCAAAAGTGACATTTTGAGAACTTCGCTTTAAGCTGATGTGCTCGAAGGGTATCCATGACTGCCCTCAAATGCAAAGTATGTTTTTCCTCGTTCTTTGAGAAAATCAAGATGTCGTCCACGAAGACTACCACAAACTTATTAACGAACTCCCTAAACACCCTACTCATCAAGTCAACAAAATAGGAGGGTGCATTCGTCAAACCGAAAGGCATGATGAGCCATTCAAAGAAATCGTCAGGGGTCCTAAATGCAGTCTTATCTATACTGTCCTTAGCCACTCTTAGATGATGAAAACCCGTAGCCAAATCTAGTTGTGAGAAAATGGATGCACCTACAAGTTGGTCAAACAAATCATCTATTCGTGGAAGTGGGTGCCTATTTTTCTTAGTCAGCTTGTTTAACTCTCTATAATCCACACATAAGCGAAGTGAACCATCCTCCTTAGTAGCGAATACTACTAGAGCACCCCATTCAGAAAATACTTCGCCTAATAAACCCCTTCTCAAGCAACTCTTTAACTTGTTTACTAAGCTCCTTCCTTTCCCTAGGAGCCATGTGTCGTACGGGTAAAGCAACTGGTTTGGCATTATCAACCAAGTATATGCAGAAGTCTATTTCACGTTTTGGGGGTAAACCCTTCACCTCATCAAAGACATCGGGATACTCACGGACTACTAGAACAGATCACAAATTATCAGCAGATGCATCAAGAGATTCTAGGTAACTAAGCATGACAGAACCCTTGGGCTTACATGAGATTTCGAGGGGATTATCGAGACGAGTCAAAAGTCTAACTACCCTCCTTTCACAATCGATAATGGCACCATTTCTGGATAATCAATCCATCCCTAGAATCGACACATAGCCCATGAAACCAAGAACATATGCATTACATCGAAACTCAACACTAAGTATAGATATTCCCAAACCCAAGCAAATCATAGATAAATGAGCCGAACCCCCAATTGGATTTGAGACAACAACGGGATCCTCTACCATACATGTACTAAGGTGTAGAGACTCTACTATAAAAGCGGATATAAAAGAATGCGATGCGCCAGAATAAAAAAGAGTGTGTACAGGATGATCAGCAAGAAAAACTAAACTTTCAACGGAAATATTTCTACCTCTCTCTTGAGTGGGTGCCATGAGAGCATGAACTTGCCCTCCAGAAGGTCCTGCCCTTTGCCCTTGCTTCTTTGGGCAATCCTTAACCGCATGTCCTATCTCTCCATAATGGAAACAACCACCCGTCTTCCTCTTCTTTTTTCTACAGTCTTTAGCGATGTGGCCAATGATACCACAATAGTTACACTTCCTCTTGTCGTGTGGCTTGTTGTTCTTTCCACCCTTCTTATTTTCCACCTTATTGTTTTGAGGTTCATCCTTCTTCACTTCTTCCTTCCCACCCTTGTCTTCTTCATGTAATAGCGCCATGTCGACCAATCTCTCAAAAGTTGCGCCCATTGGAATATGGGACATAGCTAGACCATGCAATGGTTCATTCAAGCCTCTAGCAAAATGTAAAGCTTTCTTGTGAGGTGTATCTACCAACTCTAACCCAAATCTTGCAAGAAAATTGAATTTGTTGACGTATTCCTTGACTGACATACTCCTTTGTTTGAGTGCTAGAAACTTCTCCATCTGTAGGCTTTGTTCAGCTGGCGAGAGGAACTTCATCTCAAACCTCCGCCTAAAGTCCACCGAAGTCTCAACCGGTTTCTCAGCACTTCCCACCAGTAAGAGGCTTCTTCCTTCATTAGCCAAGCGACCAATTGTATCTTCCTCCTATCATCCACTTCAAAGATAGCAAACAACTCTTATGTTTCCTTGAGTCAGTTCCGTGCTTCAACAAACGTATCAATCCCTTTAAAGATCTTTTCGCCTATAGCACGGAAGTCCTTACAAATCTTAGCAAAAGCATCTACGCGAGGAGCGACAGCAGCTGGGGTAGGAGGACGAGGAACGTTGGCTAGGCCCGTGGTAGTGGCCCTAGCCTCTAGGTATCTTCTGAACCAAGTGGGTATCAGAACACCCTTAGGTATCTCGGGTTCCCTAGACAAGCTGAAAAGAAAAAGTAAAGGATTCAAAACAAAGAAAAGAAGGATAGTGCATATGGCTTTAGGGAATATGTGTAACACCCCGTGAATTCTATAACGCAAAGCTTCACAAATTAAAGTATAATTAATTCTAAATGAAAGAAATAAGGGAAACGGGTTATGCCATTGCGTTCGACTCGGAATTCTGCTCGAGATAGAGTCCGAGTTTGCGAGAATCGAACTCCGTATGAAGAAGTTATGGCCTTCGGAAGTTTCAGAATCAAATTTAAATTCAAACAGCTCAGTTTAATTTCAAAATTCCGAATTTCAGGTTCAAACTGGGCTGGGCGGGAAAATTCCCGCCCAGAGACCAGGTCGACCATAGGGTCGATCATGGAGTCGACCTGGTCATCCCAGGTCGACCATGGTGTCGACCTGGTCCCCCCTAGGTCGACCATAGCGTCGACCTGGGTGTCGACCTAGCAAGTCGACCTGGCTGGCCAGGTCTGACTCTGGCTCGAATTTCTGAGGCCCTGTGTGTCACTAGGGCTGACGTGTCACCTCTTGATTGGCTCTCTGAATTTTGAATGGCCTAGATTCCTCCTATCTTAATCTGATGGCTCAAAACAACTTAAAAATCTATAAATACACCCTAACTCTCAACTGAAAATTCACACAAAAATATGAGAAAGGAGTCGTCATGTTGCTAGGGAGGAATTGAACATAGCTGTCAAGAGAAAAGACTAGAGACGATTCAAACTAAGAAGAAGATTTAAAGTTTAAATCAAAAGTTTTCAACGTAACATTAGTCTACCCAAAGGAGCGCATTCCAATTTCAGAATTCAGAATCCAGAATTCAAGATTCTGCATTCATTGTAAGTATAGTAACCTTTCAGAATATGAAAAAGAATTGCGATGCGATTCGATGTGAATTAAAATATAATTGTGTTATTGTATTGTTTAAAATTCTATGTATTTTGATGATTCTATCATGACTTGTGTATTGACGTTTGTGGCATAAATTGATTGATGCAATCCTATTGAACAATTGTATATGAAAACAATGTCACTTGCAAGTTTGTGGCAAAAGAATAGACCTGATCTTTTTATGTATATGTCGATGGCGTGGACTATGTATATTCCCTTAGTCTAAATTAGAGTTTATGTAAACATGATTTAGACTTGAAACCTTTTATGCCTACATGGCCTAAAGTTTATGTAAACGTGATTTAGACTTGAAACCTTTTATGCCTACATGACCCAAAGCCTATGTTATCATTTCCATGTTTATTTGCAAGTATAATAGGATCTATGTTAAGTATCGCTTGTGTTTCAAAAACTATGCAAGTTCATGTTGAAATAGGCTATGTGATTTAATGTTATAATTGGACCTTTTGGTGAATATTCATCATGCTAGTTTTGTGTTTGACATTATGCCAAGTTAAAAATATTTAAACACAAGTTGTGTAAGCCTAAACTATGCCATTTCATATGTCACCTACTTAGTTGTACTTTGATTTGAATGCAAGTTCACGTGATCCATCATTTATGTTAGTATCGCTAAATTGCAAGTTCATGCGCCACACACCCTTATATGTTGTCAAATATTACATGTTCTTGATTCCCCTTTTTCTTACGCTTATAAATTTGGGCTGAATTGTGTCAAGCCCAACATTTGTTATAACGTTGTGAACGTATAAACGGGGGTAATGACGTTGGGTGTAAAACATGAAAATATATGTTGGCATGTTTGGCACATGCCAATGACAATGACATTTAAAGCGGTATGAATTGTTATACACAAAAAATAATAGATATGACATTTACATATATACATTTGAGAAATAATAAAATATGTAAATTTAGAAAACACGACGTGCTTAACCCGAGGTTGGATTGAGTTGTGATGTAAACCTGCCCGGAACCGCCCGGTTGTCCAGTAGTCACAGCAATACCTATCCAATGTGCGTGGTTAAGCATTGAGCCCAATAAAGACCCGAGGTTAGACTGAGCTACAGTGTAAACCTGCCCGGAACCGACCGGCATATCTAGTAACCGTAGCAATACCGGTCTAATGTGAGTGGTCTGGTGCTCCTAAGAGGCTAAGGACAGGTGGTAGGGTAAAGTCAACTATAACACTTAACCAAATTCAACATGTTAACAAGAATTGATGGGTGAGGGTTAGGTAAATACAGACACTTAACCACTTAACATGTTTGACTAGAAAATCCTGGTAACAAGGGACCCGTTTCAGCAGTAACCCAATTTAGGTATCAACGGTACCCTGAAACTAGGCAGGGTGGGGCACGATTACTGGGCTGATTGTAAGCGGTCAAACGACGGCGGTGGGTGCAAAGTGCAGGTCTAACGGAGTGCGGGCGTGCACACACTTCAGAGCAGACAACCAGGGCACTGGGGACACCAGTAGTATAACCTATGCCTTCTAGAATTTGGGTCGGGGCCGCCACCATGGGTCTTAATACACCCCATGGTGGGACCAGCGTTGGTATCTACAATTCTTGGAGGTCGTATGACACATGTTGACGCGAGTAGGAGCCGATCTTTAAATAAAGTTGGGGATCACTTCACCCTCACCATGGGGTGCCTGTTAGAGTAAACTCGAATAGATGCAGAGATATAGTATGGGTGCGATAGTACACTCGACACTCCCTTAGCTTGTGACACTATCCTATTTTCAGTATATATCTATCATGCCCTTTTCTTATTCACATACTGAAGAGTTACTAGACTTACTCAGGCTTTATGTCTGACCCTATTTTCTTTTCGTCTTCTTTTCTTTCGTTTCCCCCCAGGTCCACAGGGAGGAAACAGCTCAGCTCAGCCAGGCTCTGTTCAAGCTCCAAGAACGTAGATGTATGATTTGGGTCTCTTTTGCTCGGACTATGGCTTTGGATATCACTATGGGGATTTTTGTCACTTTATTTATGTTTTATGCTTCTTTAATAATCAAGATAGTTATGATGTAGGGATGATGGAAGTATTTTGAGACAATTATGAAATGTTTTGTTTTGAGACACGTATTGATGAATAAAAGTCTGTTGGTTTCCGCTGTTTAAAATATGTGTATTTATATCTGTCTTGAGTTTATCTGTGGCTTTTACTTATAAACCTCCACCAAAATTAAGGCATTCCCTTTGTGAGTGACCTTAACAGAGGTGGGGTGTTTCACTTGGTATCAGAGCATAGGTTTACCAGATAAAATAAAAGTTTTTGAAATTGTTTTCAAAAAGAAAATTTAAAGAAGCGTTATTCAAGAAAAAGTTTTATATTTATGAAAAGACAAAATCCCCCAAAGCCATGTGCCCCATCTACCTCTCTCTATCCTTCGTTTTGAATTTTTTTCCTTTCTGTTTCAGCTTGTCTAGAGACCTTAACCTCCCTAAAGGTGTGTCGATTCCCGGCTGGTTTAGGAGGTACTTAGAAGCAAGGGCCAATGGCGCGGGCCCAACAGACATCCCTCCTCCAGTGGCCGCGGTTCCTCCTCCTCCTCCTCCACCTCCTAGTGGAAATTCCTTCGCAAAAACATGTAGAGACTTCAAGGCAATGGGTGGGAAAGATTTTTATGGGACAGAATCCTTTGTAGGGGCAAGAAACTGGCTAAAGGAGACTGAGGATCTGTTTGTCATCTTTGGAGTGGATGACAGGCAAAAGATACAACTAGCGGTATGGTTGCTTAAGGATGAGGCTTCCTATTAGTGGGAAGTTACCAATGCTCAGAGGACGGTGGAAACATGGGAAGATTTCAGGACAAGGTTTGAAATGAAATTTCTCTCCCAAGCAGAAAGGAGCCTGCAAATGGAAAAGTTCCTAACTCTGAAACAGGGAAGCATGACGATCAGGGAATATGTTAATCAGTTTAACCAGCTGGCCATATTTGGGTTAGACTTAGTAAACACCCAACACAAGAAGGCACTTCGCTTCGTCAAGGGTTTGAATGAGCCTCTACACAGCCTTGCCATTACCCATGTATCCACAGGAGCGACTTATGAAAGCTTGGTGGACATGGCGTTGCTACACGAGGAAGATCACGGTAAGAAAGAAGTTAAGGTGGAAGAGAAGAAAGAGGGTTTACAAGCAAAGAAAACAGACTTCAAGAAAGGAGGAAAGAATCATAATCCCCGTGAGAAAAGAAGGTGCACTTTCTATGGCATTGTGGGCCATATATCAAAAGATTGCCGGAAAAGAAAGGCGAAGATGGGTGGTTGCTTCCATTGTGGAGAGACTGGGCACCAAGCTAAGGACTGCCCAAAGAAGAAAGGGCAGGGACATAAAGCTAGATCCACTTCAGGGGGTCAGGTTCATGCGCTAGTGGCACCTCAGCAAGAAAGAGGTAGTAATATTTCTGTAGAAAGTGTAGTCTATCTTTATGATCATCCAGTTCATACACTTTTTGAATCTGGCGCATCGCACTCTTTTATTTCCTCTGCCTTAGTAGAATCTCTGCATCTAGACACTAGTATGGTAGAAGATCCCTTAGTAGTTTCAAATCCAATTGGGGGCTCCGCTTACTTGTCAATGGTTTGTTTGGGTTTGAAAATCTCTATTCTCAGCGTCGAGTTTAGTTATGATGCCTTTGTCTTAGGCTTCTCGGGGTATGGTTTGATCTTAGGCACGGACTGGTTATCCAGTAATAGTGCCATTCTTGATTGTGAGAAAAGAGTAGTTAGGCTCTTGACTCGGCTTGGTAACACTCTAGAAATTTCTTTTAATCCCTTGAATGTTGTTATACTAAGTTATCTAGAGTTGCTTGATGCTTCTGATGAAAATTTGCAATCGGTTAGAGTAGTCCGGGAATATCCGGATGTCTTTGAGGAGGTGAAAGGCTTACCTCCGAGGCGGGAAATAGACTTCCGCATATATCTTGTGGATAACGCAAAGCCTGTAGCTTTACCTGTCAGACACATGGCTCCAAAGGAGAGAAAGGATCTCAGTAAGCAGGTTAAAGAACTTCTCAAAAAAGGGTTAATTAGAGGGAGCATTTTGGAATGGGGTGCTCCAGTGGTGTTCGCAACCAAAGCGGGTGGTTCGCTTCGCCTTTGCGTCGACTATAGGGAGTTGAACAAATTGACCAAGAAAAATAGGCAATCTCTTCCCCAAATCGACGATTTGTTTGATCAGCTTGTAGGTGCAATGGTCTTCTCCCAATTTGATCTGGAAATTGGGTTCCATCAGCTAAGAGTAGCTGAAGATAGTGTTGATAAAACGGCGTTCAGAACCCCATACGGTTTCTTCGAGTGGCTTGTCATGCCTTTCGGCTTGACAAATGCACCCGCTTATTTCGTAGACCTAATGAGCAGGGTGTTCAGAGAATTCCTCAACAAATTTGTGGTTGTCTTCGTAGATGATATCTTAATCTTCTCAAAGAATGAGGAAGAGCATTCTCACCATCTGAAAGAAATCATGGAAACTCTCCGTTCACATCAGTTAAAAGCCAAATTCTCCAAGTGTCACTTCTGGAGAAAAGAGGTAAGATTTCTGGGGCATATAGTGTCCAAAGAAGGGTTGGCCGTGGACCCCGCGAAAGTGGTGGCAGTGCAAGATTGGAAGACACCAAGAAATGCAACCGAAGTTCGAAGCTTTCTTGGGCTAGCCGTTTTTTACCGAAAGTTTATTAGGGACTTTGCAAAAATCTCAGCCCCACTCGCAAGGCTAACAAAGAAGAATCTGGCGTTCACTTGGGATATGGATTGGGAGTTTGCTTTCCAACGATTTAAAACGGCTCTCACAACAGCCCCAGTTCTGACCTTGCCAGATGGAAGCAAAATGTTCACAGTATACACGGATGCATGTGGAACGGGACTAGGCGCTGTTCTAATGCAAGAAGGAAGGGTAGTAGCTTATGGTGGAAGACAATTAAAAGTTCATGAAAAGAACTACCCAACCCACGATCTTGAGTTAGCCGCCATCGTCTTTGTGCTCAAGTCTTGGCACCATTATCTCCTAGGTGAGAAGTTCGAAGTATACACTGACCATAAATCATTGAAATATCTCTTCTCGCAGAAGGATCTTAACTTGAGGCAGCAAAGATGGATGGAGTTTCTTACCTCGTATGACTTTGAAATTTCCTATACTCCCGACAAAGGCAACGTAGTAGCAGACGCGTTGAGCCATAAGAAACTGACCTTAAGCCCTCTCTTTGTGGAAAGGCAAAGCTTGGAGTATATAGCCAGTTTTAACTTTAGGCCCTCCTCAGATTTTGTACCGGGTTTGTTAGCATCTCTCGAAGTACGCCCTACTCTCTTGGACTCAATAGGGGCTGCACAACTTGAAGACCGTCATCTTGTTGATGTGATTGATAAACTTATTAGGGGTGAGACTTCTAGTCACCTCAGTAGGTACACCATCGATGATAAGGGCTGGTTGAGGCGAGATGGAAGATTGTGCGTCCCACAAGCAAGGGAGTTGACAAAGAAGGTTCTCGAAGAAGCACATCATTCCAAGATGACCGTACACCCTAGCGGCGATAAGATGTACAAGGATATAAAAAGGACTTTCTTTTGGAACGGCATGAAACAAGACGTGGCAGATTTCGTTTCTAAGTGCATGACCTGCCAACGGGTCAAGGCAGAACAAAAGAAGCCTGGAGGACTACTTCATCCTTTAGAGGTCCCACAGTGGAAGTGGGAAAGCATTTCAACGGACTTCATTGATGGACTGCCTAGGTCGACAAGAGGCAACACTAGCATTTGGGTAATAGTGGATAGGCTTACTAAGAGTGCCCACTTCATACCTATCAAGAGTAGAAGGACTGCTGCATCTCTAGCATCTCTTTATCTCAAGGAAATAGTTCGACTCCATGGGATACCCTCCAGCATTGTTAGTGACTGAGACCCCATCTTCACAAGCGAGTTTTGGCGGAGTCTACAAGAAGCTGTAGGCACATAGTTATGTCTGAGCACGGCCCATCATCCCCAAACCGACGACCAGACGGAAAGGGTGAATAGAGTTTTAGAGGATCTTTTGAGACTTTGCGTTCTCGACTTTGGAGGGACATGGGAGGATCACCTTCCTTTAGTGGAATTTTCCTATAACAACAGCTACCAAGCTACCATCGGTATGGCGCCCTTCGAAGCCTTGTATGGAAAACCGTGCAAATCACCAACTTGTTGGTACGAGTCTACAGATAAGCTTATACTTGGACCAGATATGATTCGAGAGATTTCTGAGAAAGTAGACTTGATACGTAGGAGAATGAAGACTGCCCAAGACCGACAGAAATCCTACGCCGACAAAAGAAGGACCGACCTTGAGTTTGAGGTTGGGGACAGGGTTTTCCTTAAGGTATCACCTTTAAGGAACGTCGTTCGTTTTGGATCCGCAGGAAAGCTAGCACCAAGATTTGTAGGACCGTTTCCTATCATCGAGAAGGTTGGAAAGATGGCCTATAGATTAGAGCTACCCGAGAGACTGGCCGGAGTTCACAACATCTTTCATGTTTCTCACCTCCGGAAGTGTTTGCATGAGTCAGCGGAAGTGGTGGAACCTAGCATTCTAGAAGAAGCCGAAGTGGAACGTGAAGCAACTGTGAGGAGAGTTCCAACCAGCATCTTAGTAACTGAAGTGAAAAATCAACGCAACTGCGAAGTCAAACTAGTTATAGTTCAGTGGAGCGACGCCGAGGACGACGCGACTTGGGAAACTGAGGACATAATACGCGTTGCCTACCCTCTTCTTTTTGAGGGTACATCTTTGATCTCTCTCTTTTTCCTTAAGTTATGCTTTATCTATCTTTTAGGTATATCTCCTCGGTCCTTTTCCTAACTCCTTAGGTAGAAAAAAAATGGATGCAAACATGTATTTGAAAACATGTTATGGATGATGGCTGCAAATGGTTGCTAGTGGTTGCTAGTGGTTGCTCGTGGATGCATATACAAACACACCCTAGGTTATAGGTCGGCTCAATCACTTCATGTTGCATATGCATATGTGTATTCTCATTTGTATACGGTTGAAACTTGATATGGTGTCATATGGTTGTCGCATTTGTATGAATAGTTGTGCACTCATGTAGAATTATGAGTAGGAAAATTTTGCATACATAATGGATTCATGACACTTACATGATTCTCATTAAGGAGGTCAACTGAATTAGTAGACCGCCTGATTTCTGCATTAGATAAGGACATGTACACACACTATGCATATGATCATGAAGCATTAGAAGTCTTTTAAGGACAGTGGATGCCTGTGTTTGTTGGTTGAGTAGATGGACTGTTGGATTGTAGGATATACATTCTTCCTAACTTGAAGATTTCGGGGACGAAATCCTTTTAAGGGGGAGAATGTAACACCCCATGAATTCTATAACGCTAAGCTTCACAATTTAAAGTATAATTAATTCTAAATGAAAGAATTAAGGGAAACGGGTTAAGCCATTGCGTTCTCTCGGAATTCTGCTCGAGATAGAGTCCGAGTTTGCGAGAATTGGACTCCGTATGAAGAAGTTATGGCCTTCGGAAGTTTCAGAATCAAATTTAAATTCAAACAGCTCAGTTTAATTTCAAAATTTTGAATTTCAGGTTCAAACTGGGCTGGGCGGGAAAATTCCCGCCCAGAGACCAGGTCGACCATAGGGTCGACCATGGAGTCTACTTGGTCACCCCAGGTCGACCATGGTGTCGACCTGGTCCCCCCCTCCCCTAGGTCGACCATAGTGTCGACCTGGCTGGCCAGGTCTGACTCTGGCTCGAATTTTTGAGGCCCTGTGTCTCACTAGGGCTGACGTGTCACCTCTTGATTGGCTCCCTGAATTTTGAATGGCCTAGATTCCTCCTATCTTCATCTGACGACTCAAAACAACTTAAAAATCTATAAATACACCCTAACTCTCAACTGAAAATTCATACAAAAATATGAGAAAGGAGTCGTCATGCTGCTAGGGAGGAATTGAACATAGACGTCAAGAGAAAAGCCTAGAGACGATTCAAACTAAGAAGAAGATTTAAAGTTTAAATCAAAAGTTTTCAATGCAACGTTAGTCTACCCAAAGGAGCACATTCCAATTTCAGAATTCAGAATCTAGAATTCAAGATTCTGCATTCGTTGTAAGTATAGTAACCTTTCAGAATATGAATAAGAATTGTGATGTGATTCGATGTGAATGAAAATAGAATTGTGTTATTGTATTGTATAAAATTCTATGTATTTTGATGATTCTATCATGACTTGTGTATTGATGTTTGTGGCATAAATTGATTGATGCAAGCCAATTGAACAATTGTATATGAAAACAATGTCACTTGCAAGTTTGTGGCAAAAGAATAGAACTGATCCTTTTATGTATATGTCGATGGCATGGATTGTGTATATTCCCTTAGTCTAAATTAGAGTTTATGTAAACATGATTTAGACTTGAAACCTTTTATGCCTACATGGCCTAAAGTTTATGTAAACGTGATTTAGACTTGAAACCTTTTATGCCTACATGACCCAAAGCCTATGTTATCATTTCCATGTTTATTTGCAAGTATAATTGGATCTATGTTAAGTATCGCTTGTGTTTCAAAAACTATGCAAGTTCATGTTGAAATAGGCTATGTGATTTAATGTTATAATTGGACCTTTTGGTGAATATTCATCATGCTAGTTTTGTGTTTGACATTATGCCAAGTTAAACATATTTAAACACAAGTTGTGTAAGCCTAAACTATGCCATTTCATATGTCACCTACTTAGTTGTACTTTGATTTGAATGCAAGTTCACATGATCCATCATTTATGTTAGTATCGCTAAATTGCAAGTTCATGCGCCACACACCCTTATATGTTGTCAAATATTACGTGTTCTTGATTCCACTTTTTCTTACGCTTATAAAGTTGGGCTGAATTGTGTCAAGCCCAACATTTGTTATAACGTTGCGAACATATAAACGGGGGTAATGACGTTGGGTGTAAAACATGAAAATATATGTTGGCATGTTTGGCACATGCCAATGACAATGACATTTAAAGCGGTATGAATTGTTATACCCATAAAATAATAGATATGACATTGACATATATACATTTGAGAAATAATAAAATATGTAAATTTAGAAAACACGACGTGCTTAACCCGAGGTTGGATTGAGTTGTGATGTAAACCTGCCCGGAACCGCCCGGCTGTCCAGTAGTCACAACAATACCTATCCAATGTGGGTGGTTAAGCATTGAGCCCAATAAAGACCCGAGGTTAGACTGAGCTACGGTGTAAACCTGCCCGGAACCGACCGGCATGTCCAGTAACCGTAGCAATACCTGTCTAATGTGAGTGGTCTGGTGCTCCTAAGAGGCTTAGGACAGGTGGTAGGGTTAAGTCAACTATAACACTTAACCAAATTCAACATGTGAATAAGAATTGATGGGTGTGGGTTAAGTAAATACAGACACTTAACCACTTAACATGTTTGACTAGAAAATCCTGGTAACGAGGGAGCCGTTTCAGCAGTAACCCAATTTAGGTATCAACGGTACCCTGAAACTAGGCAGGGTGGGGTACGATTACTGGGCTGATTGCAAGCGGTCAAACGACGGCGGTGGATGCACAGTGCAGGTCTAACGGAGTGCGGGCGTGCACACACTTCGGAGCAGACAACCAGGGCACTAGGGACACCAGTAGTATAACCTATGCCTTCTAGAATTTTTGTCGGGGTCGCCACCATGGGTCTTGATACACCCCATGGTGGGACCAGCATAGGTATCTACAATTCTTGGGGGTCGTATGACACATGTTAACGCGAGTAGGAGCCGATCTTTAAATAAAGTTGGGGATCACTTCACCCTTACCATGGGGTGCCTGTTAGAGTAAACTCGAATAGATGCAGAGATATAGAATGGGTGCGATAGTACACTCGACACTCCCTTAGCTTGTGACACTATCCTATTTCCAGTATATATCTATCATGCCCTTTTCTTATTCACATACTGAAGAGTTTCTGGACTTACTCAGGCTTTATGTCTGACCCTATTTTCTTTTCGTCTTCTTTTCTTTCGTTTCCCCCCTCCCAGGTCCATAGGGAGGAAACAGCTCAGCTCAACCAGGCTCTGTTCAAGCTCCAAGAACGTAGATGTATGATTTGGGTCTCTTTTGCTCGGACTATGGCTTTGGATATCACTATGGGGATTTTTGTCACTTTATTTATGTTTTATGTTTTTTTGATAATCAAGAAAGTTATGATGTAGTAATGATGGATGTATTTTGAGACAATTATGAAATGTTTTGTTTTGGAACACGTATTGATGAATAAAAGTCTGTTGGTTTCTGCTATTTAAAATATGTTTATTTATATCTGTCTTGAGTTTATCTGTGGCTTTTGCTTATAAACCTCCACCAAAATTAAGGCATTCCCTTTGTGAGTGACCTTAACAGAGGTGGGGTGTTTCAATATGCCCTTTTTAAAATAACAATACTCTTCCTTGAAAATTCTTCTTTAAATCATGGTTTAGAAAACATTTTCTTTAAAATATGCATTTGAAAATAGTTTTCAAAATCTTTTATCCATTCTGGTAACCTTCAGCTCTGATACCACGTGTAACACCCCACCTCCATGAAAGTCACTCACAAAGGGAATGCATTAAATTTAGTGGGGGTCATAAGAGTATAGAACAGATAAAATTACAAAACAGACAAATTTAAGCAGCGGAAAACAATTAGAACTTTTATTCCATAGTAGCATAATAGGGTAAACTTTCATAAGGGTTGTTTCAAACATCAACACCAAAACATCAAAACCCATTACATCAAATATCTGTCTTGTTTCTCAAAAGAAGAATAAAACAAAATAACATAACATAATTCAAAGCAGTAGCCAGCCATAGAAGTAAAGTGAAGAGTCCAAAGCAATACATCACAATCTTCGAGCTAGAAAAGAATCTGAACTAATCTGTGGTATTCCCTCCCCGTGGACCTGGGGGGGGGGAACGAAAGAAAGAATGCGAAACAAAAACAAAGTCATACATAAAGCCTGGTAAGTCCAGTGACTTTCAGCATGTAAACAGGTAAAGGTATCATGACATGAATAAACTGGATACAAGACATAACCATGACAATAAGCATCGCAAGATAACTAGATAAGCATAAGATAAGACTAGAACATGATAAGGCATCGTACTGATTCCTAATTTCTTTGCACCACCTAACTAGTATTCAACTAATGCCATTTGTTACAAAACAAGATAACTGATCCTCATTTCCCACATGAAAGATTTATAGGTACATATCTCATGATGAGGGTCCCACCTCATGTTGACAGTTTACCTGTACCCATAGTACCTATCTTAATTGATTGGCTCCTACTCATAATGTCCGCATGTGTTTTTATCAACCCGGCCCCTACTTGTAGATACGTGTGATGATCCCACCATAAGATGTATTATTTCCTAGGGTGGCAACCCGATACAGTTCTAGAGTGCATAACTTTATACCTACTTGGCACTCAGTGTCTAAATTTTCCCATGCTGGAAGTACGTGCACACCCGTTATCCGTCGGAACCTGCACTGCCATACCACCTACCGCTATTTTGACCGCTTATAATCAGCCCAGTAATCGTGCCCCACCCTGCCTAACTCAGGGTTCCGTTGATACCTAATGTGGGTTACTGCTGAAAAGGGTCCCGCTACTAGGGTTTTCTTAGGGTCTATTCTTATACCCCCATATTAGTTAAGTGTCATCAATCAATCAATCCAAGTTTACTTAACCCACCCATTCATCATGTTATATTGGTTAAGTGTCATTAATCTAGTCGAGTTACTTAACCCACCCACTTGTCATGTCATATTGGTTAAGTGTTGCATGTTGACTTAACCCTACCATACTTAACATGTTTGTTTAGCATTAATTAATTATTAATGAATCAACCTCTCACATTGGACTTATTTGCAGTAGCTGGATTATGCCGGGTGGTTCCGGGCAGTCTTACACCGCAAACCCATCCCAACCTCGGGTTTAAGCATTCAATGCGCTAACCTCTCACATTAGACTTGTTGTTTGGAGTTGTTGGATGTGCAAAGCAGTTCCGGGCAGTCTTACACCACAAACTCATTCTAACCTCATGTTAGGGATTATTACCCATCTAATCTTCGCCTTTGACCTCTCACATTAGATTGTTGTCGTTGCGGTTGCCGGATGTGCTGGGCGGTTCCGGGCAGCCTTACACCACAACTCAAGTCTAACCTCGTGTCTTAGGCGGCCATTAGATTTAATTAAATTATATACTTGCCAATTATGTCCAAGTTCCAATTTTTACATGCCAATTATCGTATGCCCAATTATTGATTTACATGCCAATTTACATATGCCCAAATATTGATTTACATGCCAATTTACCCAAACATGCAATAATAATAATACCCCATATCTGTCACAAATTATGCCCAATAATTCCATCAAACATGTTATGCCCATAAATTCACCCAAATAGGCAATACCCAATATTCCCCGTATTCCAAACGTTCGTATTTCGCGATTTCAGCCTAGGTTCGAAGTTAACCCAGATTCAATAAAAGAAAATAAATAGGGGGAGATAGAAGTTGCATAAAATAAGAACAAAGAGAAAATAGGCATGAAAATATCATCACAGGCATGAAGGCTAAGACTTGTTAAGAACATCATCATGAACATGAAAAACTGATGTACAACAAGATAAACTGATGATAATAGCATCATGAGAATAAGAATATAAGCAAAAGAACAACTTAGAATCAAGCATAGTCTCAATTTCATCTTATTACATGTCAAGACTAGATTTAGGTGTTCAAATTTAAAAACAACTGAACTTACAACATTTGGATTAGAAAAGATAATTGAATCGCTTGTTGTTGTTGGAGAACTCTAACTTGATATTGATTAATCCTCTAGGTTGATGAAGAACTTTTTGATTTGATTTAGGTTTTACTGGCGGCTAGGTTTAGATGAGAGTTTGGCGGCATGGAGGCGCCATGAGAGTGAATAATAGAATTAGGGTTTAGGTTTGGATATGTATTTATAGGTATATTAGGAAAACAATGACCTTTAGATTACCATAGGAGTCATCAGAGCCATCTAAACCAAAGAGACATGTCATCCAGCCAACCACAGTGCGACACATAAGGCCTAAAACCCAAAATTTCGTCACAGACCATTCTAGGCCGACGGGGTTGATTCCAAACACCTTGAATTAACCCCGGGGTCTGGGTCGACCCATAAAATAGGTCGGTTTCGCATTTTGCCTTCCCGCTTCCGCTGTTTTGAATTTTTATTGAATTTTAGGTTGATTTTTATTTCATTAATTTATATATATACATATATTTCCCTTATATATATATACAAACTTCCAAGGTCAATAACTTTCTCATACATTATCCTTTTAATGCAAACTTTGGGTCCATCTTGACCAGAATTTTGAGACGAACGCAGTGATATAGTCTGTTTTGCTTAATTCTCACTTTTAAAATTAAGTATTCTTATAATTCTTCTATTAATATTCATAGAAAAATATGGGGTGTTACAATTCTTATCTCCTGTAACAATTTCCTTAAATAAACTTCCAATAATTGAATCGACCATAGCTTCAAACTCTTCCTAATGAAGATCTTTCTCATTAACATCTGTTGAATTTGTATTCAAGTCATCTTTCTCTTGCAACTCAGTTATTTCTTCATGTAAAACAGATTTATCACCACCAACAGGAGTACCATTTTCTATATCTGCATTTTTGTTTAGACCATCATTTCCTAATATATCAAATTGGTTTTCATTTATATCAACCTGAACAGATTTTTCTTGGACATCATAACCATCTTTCATTCCCCATACCTTCTTAGACTTAGGTTGAACATAATTCCATGGATTTTTTATTCATAGAAGTATGCATATTCTTATTATTTCTACCAGAATCCTCAGAACCATTAACATGATTCTCTTTTGACTCATCATTATACTGATTATCATTCCCCTGTTTTTCATCATCATTGTACTGATGGGCATTTATCACCCAAATCATCTATAACTATGGTAATAGGTAGATCAAAGTCAGGGGAGACTTCGACTAGAGCTTTAGCGTATCTAAACCGATTCAATCCTTCTGTACTCAAATATAACAATTTAACCTACCTATATGATTTACAAGCCAATTGATTCCAATAAAGGTCCATAGAATCATAGGGATACGATATAATTGAACCCATACAGGACCTTCCTAACCTGATTTATTGAATTACCAATAGAAGGATCCCATACCGAAATAATGAACATCCTACCACGAATAAACATAGGATCGGCATGTAGGGTTTTTTTCTCGATCAGATTCATGATAAAAATTAAAGAAAAACATATATCCATCAGATTTGATATCAACACTTCCTAATAGTTTCCATCGACTCCTTAAAATAGGGATTTTAAATTGACGAGGCTGGTAAGCTCCAGCATTACGAGGATACGATTTGAACAAAGAGGCATAGTCAGATTTAATAGAAGAAGGAAAGGATGCTTTCGAAGGATGCTCCAAATTGACAGGAGGAATCGTTGCTGCGATGGATTAACAGAGGGAGGTGGGGGATCTGGAGGAATAGAAGGAGGTGGTTGCGATGGTAAAGAAGGGAAATCGGAATCGAAGGAAGAGGAGGTTGAAGAGAAAGAAAGGGAGGATGTCGACGCTGCCATTTCCAAGGTTTTGAAAGGTTGAGGAGGCAGAGGATGTATTTTTTTTATAGAGGCTTGAGCGGCTTCTTAGGGAAGTTATTTGAGTGGCTTCTTAGGGAAGGAAATTGGGTAGATTCTAATACAAGCTTCATAGTTATTTAATTTAATTTACTTTAACGAAGCTTACATACAAAGTAGTAAGCTTAAATTACCACATGCGAGCTTCCATTGCAATAAAAATTGTAATTCTAGCATAATAAAATATTTCAGACACGAAGGAACTGGTTTCGTTCAATTTCAAGACCGTTTGGTACAACTTCCTTTTTTAATTACGAACGTAAATCAATACGCTTTTATATTGCACACAATAATCAAAATAACTCTAGTTGACCCCATAAACAAAAATCTTACAATGATTAGTCCTTACGAATTTTATAAAATTGGTTTAATTGAAATTGGAGATCATTTGCAAAAAGGCCATTTTTAGGGCTTAATTAAATCAATAAAATATAAATAAATTCATAAGCAATTCCATTTAATAGTAATAAATTACTATTATTTTATATCCGAATAGAGTATCATATAACTCCAAAATAAACATATTTGTATTTTAAACTCGATATTTCAAATTATAACGACGTTCGGATTATTTTAAATCGATTTATTTATAAAATAAATCATTATAATTTATAAACGATTTCATATCGATTATTTGAAAATTTAATTTGGACATAAGTCAAAATCTGCAAGATGAAATCTCGATTTTTCTCTTTCGTCAGAAAAATTTAGTCAAATATATCTGAATATTTCTTGTTTTAAGGAAATCCAACTTATAATGGATCCTGTATATTCAACTGAAGTTCAAAACGTAATATTACGAACTAGCACAACGTTACATACTCGTTTTAAATTTAATTATAAATTATATGTCAAAACATCATTTTTAATAAATAAATTCCTTATAAAAATCATTTTGTAATTTAAATCTAATATTTAAAAAATATATTTAATATTTGGAATTAAATGGCTGAAAATCCGGGTCGTTACTTCCTTCCCACTGAAGAGAATTTCGTTTAAATAAATTGCTTGTAATAATCATTTTATAATTCAAATATAATCTTTAAAATAAATTTAAATATTTAGAATTGAATGGCTGAAAATCTGGGTCGCTACATTCCTCCCCACTTAAAAGAATTCGTCCCCGAAATTAATAAGTAGGAAAAATGTTACGAACCCTATTAGCTATGTTAAAAATCTTTTGGTTTACTTCTTAACTATAGTTTTAACTGAACCAGTATATTTCTATTAAAATATTAATTTATTTCTGTTAACGAAAATTTTCAAAATTTCTGAAAATTTTCTAACATGTTTTTCAAAAAAATTTGGTAGAGTCTCCCCTATAAGGAGGGACTATTATGATATCGTAAGGACAACAAATATTTATACATCGACCTACGGTCGGAAAACAAAACAAAAAGCCTAATTTTTGTATTTTGCATAGGCCTACCGTATATGTGTGTTATGAAACGAACTCGACATATATCTATGCAACTTATGCAAGCAAACCAAGCCACACAACTCTGTGTACCTGTACATACTCAGTTCAAACAAATAAGTTTCAATAAACATTAATTTCTTTAACTCATACCAATTCACTTGATTTCCAATGATTTCCAATCCAAATTTTCACATCCAATCCATAATCCACATACAAATATTCACATTCATCCAAATTGATTTTAAATCGATTTATTCACTTTCAATTTATGAGATACCAAATTTAATTTCTAACTCATACAATTCTTAACTTAATTTAAATTTTTAATCTATTCGATTTATTAATACCTTTCCAATCGATTTAACTTACACAAGTTAACTTTAAATTCAGAATTTAAATTTCTGGCTTATATTTCCAAATAGGTTTGGAATCGTATAATTATACATATATATTTATAATCATAGGCAAATTCAAAACATTTGAATTTAAAATAACTTGTTCTTTTCAAACAAATTTTCCATTAACAATTATTACGATAGCAATTTATCACTCAAAAACTTGAAAATTAATACTGATAATGTCGCGATCCATTATAAGAATTATTTTCTCGTCACTAAAGTGATTTCAATGCTTAATCCCTTTTAGAATACATTTAAAACCGTTCTTATTCAAAAATTCTTTAAAGTAATGTTGTATTACTTTTAAAAATACTTCAGAAAATATTCGTAAACATCTAGGAATTATATTCTCGAATTCTGATTTGAATTCAAATCTTTGTTCATCTCATTTGTACACATTATCCATATACAAATTATATTTGGTTATGTATAACCAGTTCAATATTTTATAATTCCATTCAATTGTAATAACAATCAACACATCCATATACTATAATATTTCAAAAATTATTCCTTTTATATCAAAATAATTTTTGGGAAAAATTATTTCATTTACCCATTTTAAAACGATATTGTATCGAATTGATTAGTTCAGGAGTTTAGAAACAACTATCGATACAATTGTACATTCTGTATCGACCAGAATTCACAAACCACTCAACAAACCAGTCAACACAATACAAAAAAAAAAAATATGAATTGCTCATTCAATGAGCATTCTTAATATTATGCCTTAAAGTGGACTCGAACCTCCATGCTATTTAGCACGAGATTTTGAGTCTTGCGTGTCTACCATTTCACCATCAAGGCACCTTGAAAGTGAAACTAAAAATATGCTCTCTCGTATATATACTCAATCTATGATATTACTAACGCATCTCTATTGAGTTACGCCATAGAGCCAAGATAATTACTTAACCTTCAGCTCTGATACCAAATGTAATGGCTCGAATTTCGGTACCCTTTGAGTCGACTAACAACACCACACGTCTAACAAAAATTGCATAGAAATACGAAATTATTAGTAAAAAGAAGTTAGAGGATGATAAATAGACAGAAAGAAAAGTTAGAATAGAAGAAATCGAAGAACAAAAATCTCGCAGCGGAACGAATAAAATATATTAAATAACATAACTTCTGAAATACAAATTAGTAAGTGTACATATATACTATCAGCAGAGTACAACAAACATATCGCAGTGGAAATAAATAATAGTTATCTAATGTTGAAGCCTCTTTCTCCAAGCTCCTCCAAGTGTATCTGTAAAACCCTGATTACTTGAATGCCCATACAAATTTGGGCACCCAAGAGTTTAGGGTAAAACAAAACAAAATAAACTCTGGGTCAGTCATGGGACTGGTGTGAGTAAACTCCAACCAATTGTTTAACTTTCAGAAAAAACTTTTTCGAAAGAAAAGGCAATCTTAAGACCCGATCCACACATAAACACGGATAGTTTTTACCTTAAAATAACAAAAACATTTTTGATATCAAATCCTGTGACATTATAATAGTGTCTAAATCAAATAAATAGCAAACTAGCGGAACGCTTGCATCTCACGCTCCATATATAATATAAAATCAAAAACCGCAGAGCGCTTATTGGAGAATGGATTTCAAATTATGACAAGGTATGGGACCACCTTACGATTAGTGTACTCTAGAGGGGATACACTAGGGTTCAACAAGAACGTCATGCAACCCAGCCACACATGACTGGACACTCATTTAACTTGAGTGCACCGAGCCTATTATCACCAATGTTTGTGATCAGTAATCGTTACCGAAAGCATAAAGTAGCGAATAGAATAAGAAGAAAATGAAATTTCTTTAGATCATGTGATAATACCCCTAATATGAATGACCTGCTTGGCCATGCCAACTGCCGATTTCTGTCATTTCCCAGGTGATGAGGCTTGAGATCACGATTTCCTTCTAGAGCAGCACATCATCATTTACTCTGAATGCCACATCATCAGATCCATCAAATCACTAATTGACGTCCACAAATATACTCTAGGTGTTAAACTAAGTGAATAAATTCTCCTCCCCCATACTTGGTATATTTGTAAAAATCAATTTACATGAATTTCAGGAAATACTCTATCAGACATACGTCCATTCCAGTTGTCTTGGGACTGGACAAACCGAAGGCACCATCCCATCAATCCATCTTAGGCAATTTCTATTTAGGATTAATAGAACAACCCTTTCATTTTACTCTGTCTTCAATCATCTTCAGCATAAGTCGATTCGTAATGCTTATGCCCATGCAGAGTGGTATTCAGTTAATAAATCTAACTGTTCTCCCCGTATTGACAACAGAAGTATAAAATATGATAAGACCTTGAGAGTCGGTTATTTAACTATCAAAGGAAACATCCATATAATCAACGGTCTTATTTCCAATGGAAATTCTATCGATAAAACATCAAACAACCATAGGCCCTTTCTAAATTAATTTATTATTAAATTGTTAATTCCCCAATTTCCATACTTTTCCAGATATTTCTCAAAGCTTTCTTATCTCCATGATCCTTGGAAAACATTTCCATATATCACAAATTATCCATCTTTTGAAAATCTCTCTTATTACAATTGGAAAACAATTCCATATATTCACAGATTCTTATTTTCTATATTTAGAAAATATACGTTATAAACATCGAAAAACATTCCCATATTCCACTTCTTAACTTCTCCTTAACCAATTCATTTCAATTTCTTTACTTAGAAAATATCTCCCATTTAATTTGGAAAACATTACAAAAATCCTTCTTATCAGATTAAAATGATGTTATATAAAATATCGTTATTACAACTTAACCCATTAATCTTTCGTTAACTAATCTTTCGTTAACTAACCTTTCCTACCAAACCTTAAATATTCCTCAGTCAATCATGAAGTCAATAAAGTTGGGGTATAATTACATCTTAGACCTTAACTGAACATCATTCTTGACTTCGAAATAGTCAGGTTCATCACTTTAAATCTTTAATAATCACTGCTCACAAAATTCTCGGATTCAATTTAAGAATCCGCTCCTTTTATGGAAAACATCTATTATAGCGATAGAGTTGTAATCCCAACTTCCGAAATATTGGATTTCAAAATATAACTTGTATTCATTATGAAACGGCCCAGACTTCACGATCCCTGAGGAGACGTAGGAGCTCGGATTGTTTTGAGAGCATGAAGCATCAGAACACAAACATGAGAATATTTCATTACTATTACAATAATTTACATCAGAGTAAAATAATATCATAGCACGAATAAATATTACACAGCGAAAAAATAATATCATAGATTAAAAATATACATAGCAATGTGAAACGACCCGAACTTCCCAGTAAAGGAAAGCCTGGGTTGCTTTGAGAACAATACACATCAGAACACAAACTGAAGAACATTTTATTGCTGATTACAACAATTACATCAGAGTACAAGAATGTAACAGAGTATGAATACTTATTACACAATAGGGATACAATAATATCAGAGTTTTAAATTACATTTAAATAGTAGTGGAAAATAATACAAATATACAACTGGAAGGAATACACGGATACAGAGCTTTCCGAATACCGCTTCAGCTGTAAACCAGGATCCTGTAAATATATCTGCAAAAGCTACTCGATTGCCCGTGTGGAAAATAAGGGCACCCGAGTTTGCCAGTGAAACAAACTACAGGTCAGTCATGGGACTGGTATGAGAAATCTTAACTTAACTATCTAATAATAAGGCTAATCACAGGACCACGCCGCTAATGCGGAATGGGTTTACTCCATTGGATTGCCAGTGCATAAAATAAAGTAAATCGTTGGACAACGCAATGCTTTTTAGAAAAATGAAACCATTATAAGACCCAAGTCCCATCACACAATGCAACGCAAACCGGAGGATAGGGTTTTACCTTATAATGGTCAAAAGATGCTTGATACGATAAAACGGATTTAATATTAGTGTGTATATCTATGGGTATATATATTTCAAAAACAATTTCAATCATAATGTATTAATCATGGACGGCATAGTACCCCATCCTACTATGTCGCCATACTAGTTCTACAATCAAAACCGCAAGGTCGTATTGGAAATTGGATTTCCATCATGAGTCGAGGCTAGGGAGGAGCTCCTTACCGATTCGAGACACTCTAGCAAATACCTCAGCATCACACCTATGGGCAACCCTTGGATAGCTGCAGGGTCGGTCCACTCCGAAGGGTCGTGGATTAGTTATACCTGAACACACGTTTCCCGGTCCTTTTGGACCTATAATATGGCCACTAACAACCTATAAAAAACACGAGGTACCTCATAATCCATCATCCAAATAAGTAAAATGTCAGCGCTGGTAGGTCCCTGACATTACTCTAGCTAGAAAGATAACATGTGCACTCCCTGCGTTCCCTTCTCCCGTTTTAGACTCATACTGGGGTGTGAGGCTCGTGAGGTCACGATATACACAAAGTTATGCCGTAATAGGCTATACTTTGATCATCCCACAAGGCCCTGCTTTTCAACAAAAGCCTTGATCAGTTGCATCTTGGCATTCCACATTGACAATTCACGCCATGCGATCAATCGCTATTAATATATACCAGGGTGTTAAGTAGAGAATAAATCCTCCACCACCAAACAGACATACATTAACAAAAATCGATTTAATTCACATGGAACGAAATCCAATGTCAGACACGCATCCATTTACTAGCTTATGCTCTGGGTCTGAGCGAAAACCAAATCCGAACAATCAATAATAGTCCGGACGGCCACCACTGAAGCCCCTTCAAGGTAGCTACTCCCATCATGGGTCTCAGTAGCAACACATCCATTCGATGTGAAGATCGTCGGTCTTCAAACACCGTCTTCATCTTCGACTCTTCATCGTCGTAGTAATTATTCGGAATGGGTTAAACCCGGTCTTTCTGAATAACTCGCGTATTTTTATAATTACAAATCAAGTGCTATAAAACACGTCCAATGCCTCATTCCAATTCAGAATTTTTCTTCCAATAAAATATTCGTATTATTCTATCAAAGATAAATCCTTTAAATTTATTCTTAAATCTTTCTTTTAAAGATTTATTAAAAACTCCAATTTGGTTTTAAAAATCATTTTTCAATGATTATTTAAATTTAAGAAATAAATCTTATCTTTAACTGGGTTAAAGAACTAATGTCATTTTAAAACACCGTTCACGATAAACCCAAAATCGACTTCCATTAAATATGGAATCTTCACAGAAATCAAATCAATATATAATCATTATAAATTTCTGTATCCAACCAATAATATAAATGGAATAACGACAATGCCTCTTAAATTCCACATGTAGTATCGGTCTTCTTTTACAGAAGCTTATCTCTGTTATTATTAATTCGAATTCCATTCAATTCCAATTTAATATATATTAAATTGGAAAACTTTACTTTTGGGAAAATTTCCATTTAAATCTTAATAAAAGATTCATAAATTCCAAATCATATTTTCACTGTCAGTTGGGTTAAAGAACAAATGTCGCTTAAAAACACAGTTCACAATAAACCCAACTCACATTTCATCTTATTCCAATTACCAAATATAAATTGAAAACTTTTAATAAACTTAATTAAAAGATTTATTCATTTCTCAACTAGGTTTAAGAAAGGTGTTATTGAAGACATCATTCACGACAAACCCAAAATCCAATTAATTTAATTTAATTTCAATTAAATATTCACTAATTGGAAAACTTCATTAAAACTTGATTTAAGATTTATTCCATTTCTTTATCAAAATAATGTTTTCAAATTATTAGAATTTGGAAATTTCTACTTTTTGAGCACTTAGACCTCGCACATTAGGTTCAACATTAGTGACTGCTGGATAAGCCGGTCGGGTCCGGGCAGACTTCTACCACTAATGTAACCTAACCTCGTGTCAAAAGTGCAATTATAATTTATAATTGTAATTATTCCACTTGTAATACATTCATCGTTTTAAACTATTATTTATTTAAAATATCTTTATTCTAAAATATTCTCTCTTCTAAAATCTTCTTCTTCTAGAATATTATATATTGGAATGTGACTCAAACAATTACCATATAATTTCAATTACATAGATTTCATACATTGCATGTATATGATAATAACGTCAAATGATCATTCAACAGTCCATTCACATCCATTTCATCTAAAGTGAAGTTTATATTTGTGTGGGCATCAAAATAAAATAACGCTCATCACAAACTGTCAATCCATCGATTAACAGATAATCAAATATTGGGATTTGTGTATGGCAAATATCATCCCAATACCCGTGTGGGGTTTTCAGCCAACAAACACATAATAAATTATCTGTGCACTTGGGCGATGTGTGAAAATTATCGTCCCAATCACATAAACAAGTCGGACAACTTGTAAATGGGAGTGTAATACACAATATGTAACACGACGATAACATGTCTCTTTTATTTTGTATAAAATCCTATTACAAATGCAAAATTTTAATCTCTAATCTTTTAAATAAAGAAAATTACATCAAAACTTAATCCTATATCTAAAGTGACAAGATAAAATGTAAACACAATTTTTTATCGTAAAATGGTATTACAAAAAATGTAATTTTAAGTGTCCTATCTTTATACTGAACAAATTTCCAAATAAAAGGTTAAATCTTTTCATTGATATTACCAATAAGATGATCTTTTTATTTAATATAACACTAGATGTATATCTTTAAGTCTAAATATATAATGACACTAAAACATTACATTTGATTCTACAAAGTTACAACAAAAGAATAAGTTCTTTTATCATAAACTTTTATTCAAAACAGTACTACATAAATATATATCCTTTAATGTAAAATCTTTATATTTAAACAAAAGTATAAATAAAACAAAATCTTTAATGCCCATTCTTTTTATTGTAATGAATTTACAATAAAAATACAAAATTTCATTTCAGCTCTTTTATTTACGAATGAAATGTAAATAAAAGTGATTTTACAAATTTGCCTTTTTTATTTACATAGAGGATATGAATAAAAATGTATAAATAAGTTTGTCTTTTTATTTACATGTTAGACCAAAAATTGGTTCTAACACCCAAATTGATTAAAAGCAAATAAGATGAGATAAAAATAAATAAAGTAAAAATGAACACACAGGATTTATAGTGGTTCGGCAAAGAAATGCCTACGTCCACTTATCTTTCACTATATTCAATGATTCAGTTGCAAATACAATGTAATTTTCACTTGATTTCACTCACAACTCGCTTATATTCACTCAATAGACTAAAACAAGTAATGAAAGAAGATTTGGATTCTCCGGGAGTAATGGAGTTCGGGTTATGGAGGTAGTTAAATTCTCAAAGTGCCTAAAAAAGAGATCCTTTTCTTTGTCTCCAGACGGGGTATTTATAGGTGTGAATTTGCTCAAAACCCGATCCGGATCGGAGCCACGTGTCGTCCATCCCATTAGCCTCGGGTTCGGATGGATTACTGTGCTGACAACGCATCAAAATAGTGAACGTTATGGGCAGGAACTGGTCATAGCCGATCCGGATATCCAGGCGCTTATGCAGGGGGATAGTATGGAAAATGGGTTCGGGTCGGAGGTATATGTATCAGGGGTTCGGATCGGGATATCCGATCCGACCCGAATTGACTTGGTGACAACTCTCTCTTCTCTTTATTCTGCTTTTCCTCCGAACCATCTCTGTAGAAGCTGGGTAGCCTTCCGATCCATCTTGAAGAAGACTGCCCTCCGATCCGAACATGCGCTCTCTGTTTTCAACAGCACTAGCTCGCCGCTCCGAACATGAGACTTTATCCGATCCGAACCGATACGTTGCTTTAACCCGACCCGGATGATTGCATCTGTTCGATCGAAGCTGTAGCGTCTCCTCCGACCTGAGTAGTGATGGTCTCTCCGATCCGAACCGAAGTCTTCTAATTTGAAATGCTCTCCAATGCTTGATATCTTGACTTTGTGTTGCCTAGTTCACAAAGTAGGCTAACACTTTGCCCCCTCAAAGGATGCTTCTATTGGAAACGGAGCATGCTTTGATTGCCATTGCACAACGCCTTCATCTTTCCTTTTGAATATGCATGCCAAGCTGTCGCACTTCATCCTGTTCGGTTCAGATTCCGACCCGGACGGATTTCTGCTTTGGGTTCCGACCCGAACGGATCTCTTTCTTCCTTTACTCTGCAAGGGATTAGTGGGCCAAGCTGCGTCATTGGGCTTTTCGAGCCGGTCCGATCGGGAATATGAATAGTCAGCTTGCTTTTTATATAAATTCACTTCATTTCCCTTCTTTTCTTTCATTCACTGTTCTTGCTCGTCCGAACCGACTCCACATCGAAGCCTTAGCTTTTCCAAGAAAATTTAAAATTCTCGCTTCAATCTTTGAATCAAATACATAGGTAGTCTTGTAATCTTGAATCTCGCTGCCATAATCGCTTTTAATTTACATCCGCGGTTAGTTTGAACGATTCTAGCAAAGTAATTGACTGGTTCCATCGCCACAGCTTCCTTCATCCTCCGCCTTCGTCGTTAATGGCATCGACGCCAGTTCGAGGCGTTGGAGGAGGGTATTGAAACTCGTTATTGAATACTTGAGTGTTTAATCTCTCGATTTTAATTAAGGCTTGGGAATTTGAGTTGGGTTCGCTACTTAAGAGGAGGAAGAGGAAGGAAATTGAAGGAGATCGGTTCGGGTAGGGGAACGGTAGGAGAAAAAGAGGGAAAGAGAGAAATTCATAGATCCGGACCGGGTCGGGGCAATAGGACAAGGAAATGGGACTTAACTCGTTTGACCGGGTCGGGTCGGAGCTAGGAATAAAATGGAGGTTAAGACTTATGCGCCCGGGTCGGACTGGGTTATGAAACAAAAGAGAGAATAGTAATATGGTTATCTAGGTTAATCCGACCCGCCCCGAGAGTCAACCTCCGAACCGATCCGGATATTTCTCTCTGAGTGTGAGCCTTTGCTCATCCGATCCGAACCTGGTGTCTGCATACGAACCGAAAACTACTCAATCCAAAACACAAACTCTCGTCCAACTATTTAAAAGATATTACTTCCAACTTCATGAACAGTTAGGATAGTGCCTTGCGGACATAAGTGAACATTAAGAACTACTCTGACTATCACTTTCTCTTCAAAGTTTCATCTTACATTGTTGCACTTTTACTTTGCATTTCTCACATTTACTGCACACATTTTAGTTCACACATATACACAGGGGGGTACGGGCTAATTTACTCTAATCCGTGCTGTTGCTTCTTCAATAGTTCTACGACAATGAGGCCCAGACGCTCTTCCAGACTAGCTGAGAGGAAAGAAGCCCCGGAAACTTCTAACAAAATCACTCTCGAGGATATATCTTCTTCTTCGGATCCAGAATGGGACAGCGAGCGTCCAGATTATGGGGTTAGACATCGGGAAAGCGACGAGGCGTCTTCAGAGAATGAAGTTTCTCTGGGTTTTGAGGAGGAAGGAGGGATTGGTGACGACCGAGCCCCTGATGAATTTGAATCGGCCATTGCATTGGAATCACCTCCAGACTCCGTTGAATCAACAATCGACAACGATCGACTTGTCCGAATTTGCTTAAAGTACGGAATAATGAAAAGGGACATTCTAGTGCCTTCGCGCTCTGATCGTCCCCACAACCCTCCAGAAGGATATATGACGGTCACTCGACTGATGTGCATGGTCGGCGCCATTCCTCCATTCTCTCCCTTCATCGTTGACTTTTTAAGACAAATGCGGATTGCCCCCATGCAATTGCACCCCAATTCATATGCCTATTTGCACACCTTGTACATAGCATATCGTGAAATCTTAGGCATAGAGCTCACGTTCGATGACGTTCACTTCTTCTATAATTTCAAGCATCGGACTCGAGAGACTCCATCCTTCTGCTACTTTGAATCAGTTCCAAAAAGGAAGATAATCTCTGCACCATTTAGCAGTAAAGCTGGAGATTCCATACTAGAATGGTTCTACGTGAAGCGACAGCCTGGATGCGCCGGGAGGTGGACAAAATCAAGTAAAGCACTGATTTTCTAAATCCGGGCTCTATACACTTGAATCATCACCTTGACTTGTCTTCCTTTTTGTTTGCAGTCGACAATCCCAAACAGATATCAGAGCAGGTGTTCTTTGACCGGATGCACCGACTTCTTAATGGCGATCAGAAATTCTTGACTATCGACGAAGTCCTTAAAGACGAATACCTTCACTTTCATGGGCTGTTATCCGTCTTTCGTAGCATTGGTCATGGGACGGTTCCATACGCATACATTCCTCCAGTGGAGGTAGTCCCAGAGACAGGAGAAGGCTCAGGAGTTCCTACAGCGCCTCTTCAAACTTCACCTTCTCCATCTTCTACGCAAGATGACGAATTGGCTAATCTGGCGGAAAAGCATCGTGCAGGATATATTGCCCCCGAGGAGACTACTTCTCTGGAAAAGTCAAAATCCTCCCAAGAGTCGCCACTTCATGCTTCCGAGGGGGATGTCCCTAGTACTGATGAACAGATATTTCAGGGTTTGGGGGATCTCCCCTTACCTGAGACGATATACCCTTCATAGGATTTCAGGAAGGATCCTTTAGTCTTCACCTCTTCTGAAGAAACCACTCCCACTAAGGCCAAAGAGCCTGCCCGTACTAGTCTAGCTTCAGACTCGGGTTGGTTTGGGGGGAAACACATCACTTAGGACACACTTTACATAACATCATTAGCATTCATTGCACCTCTTTCTCCGTGAGCCCATTAATTCTAAATTTCGTTTGTCTTATTGTGCAGGCACGATGTCTCGATCCTACTATGATATCAGGAAGCTTCGTCGCAGCATGTCCAATCCTCCTCAGGATGTCGAGTATGATCGTCGTGATGATCGTGGCAGGGATGAGAGGAGGCCTTATGATCCCTATCGTTCTCGACCCTCACGTTCTCGCTCACCCGTTAGGCCGGAACAAGAGAAATACAAAGGTTATCAAAGCCGTAGGGAAGAGGACAGACCACAATCCAAAGACTCCACCTCTTCCCATGAAAAACGCAGTAGAGAGAAAAGTCCTCCAAAAGAAACCGGGTCTCGAAGTAAGCAAAAGGTACCTGCTACTAAACGACCTAGGACAGACAAAGAAACTACCGAATCCTCCTCACAAAGGGACACCGAATTGACAATCCTCGCTCCTCCCCCACCAGATGCGGGAACTGCAATAAAGCGGGCATATTTGAAAGAGCAATTTCCCGAACACTACTTCGAAACTCTGACTTTTTTACCTGCCCTTGAACCTATTTCGTCTAAATGGGCAGATGAGGCCAAAGCAAAGATAGATCTGGTGGAAAAACAGTATACTGAGATGTTCAAATATTCACGCAATCTTTCTAGAATTATCCGCACTCTAATCACAAATACTGACTCAATGCAAAAGACCGTGGAGGAGGATGCCAAGGCCTTAAAAGCTCTAGGAAAAGATTTGGAAGACACTCAAGCTCAACTAGCTGTCGCTCAAAGGGATGCTTCTAACTTCAAACAACAATTCGAGGACATGCAAAAGCGTTATCATGACTTGCTTGAATCTCACACTCAGGAGCGCTCTGAATTAAAAAAGCAAGCTGACGAGGCCAAGTCAGAAGCTGCTAAGACACGCCTTGCTTATGCTGAGCTTGAACGAAAAAACGCCGAGTTAGCAAAGAGGAGTCCTGAATTAGAAAAGAAGAATGCCGACTTGGCTTCAAAGCTACTGGAGGCAGAGAACAGAGCTGCCCTGGCCGAGGGCAATGTGGAGTGTGCCATCAAATCTGCGGAGGAAGCCCGCAAGCAATTATCAGAGGCGGAGGCTGAAATTCAGGGTTTCGGCGAACTAATGATTGAATTCTTCGCACATATTATTCGTCGCCGAAACATTTCTTGGATCGAGGACTATCCATCCACTCTAGTTCAAGTGTGGAATCAGATCACCGAGTGGGAAAAAGAGGAACTTAAGGTCGATTCCGTTGACGAAGATAAGCTAATGGAAAAATACTTGAGGGATGATGAACCGGAGCGCCTGGCTGAAGGGCGCCGCCTTATTGCTGAGGCCATGGAAGAAGAGAGACGGAAGTCTAAAAAAAAACTGTTCTCGAAACTGGCTCCTCTTCTTCTGCCCCTGCAACTTCTGAAGTAGAGGGGTATGATCCTGAAAATCCTGGAATTCCCCGAACAACCCTGCTATCCCCTATTCCTGAAACAACACCAGAGGTAGTAGCCACTCCCGCAGAAAAGTCCTCGGAAGGTATCCCTACCTTTTCTCCTCAACTTGCCAAGGCTATTTCTACCTTTCGCCACGTGATTGAACAATCGATGAAAGACCCATTGTTTTCGCCTGAGTTGATAACTGTTGCTTCTCATTCTGTAGGTGTTGAATCATCCGAAAAGACAGATGTAACCCAAGGAGCCACCGCTGGGGCAAAGCCCACAGAAAATGCCAAAAGAGGGGAAGACAAGGCTGCTTCTATAGACTTGGGAGAAGGAAGTGAGCCGACTAAGGCCGCCACTCCCCATGATGAAGAAATGATAGCGGCTTTAAAGGATGATGGCGGTGACGGGGGGCATGAAGAGGAACCAGAAGTTGCAATAATCGGGGAGTCAAAAAGTGCTGATGACGTCACCTTGGCTGCAATGAAGGCTGATCAAGACAAGCGCTTGCAATTAAAGGCCGAAGAACTAGACCCTGAGGCCCTCAAGCCCCTCGCAGTTGTGGACGCGGGATCAAGGTTAGTTGTTAAGCTCTCAACTAGATCTATTACGGAGGAACTCGCTAAAAAATCTTCTCTTGATTCCAGCGCCCCGCCTTCCGGGAAGAAGTCTACTGGCTCCAGCACCGCATCTTCGGGAAAAAAGAAGTCAAAGCGAATCTTGACGGAGGCTGAGAAAGAAGCAAAGGACGCGGAGAAAGCCGCCAAGAAATCCAAGGCTCATTCAAAATCTAAATAGTGGATCGCCTTGTGTCGTTTTAGCATTTAGTGAATCAATAATTGCTGCTACAAGAGTAGCTCCTGCACTTTCTTTTTTGGCTATTTTCCTGTACAAATTCATTCATTTGTAAATAAAAATAACTCATTTTTTGCAATGTTTATTTGTCAGTAATTCTGCACTTATGTAAAAATGCATGTCTGTAGTTATGAAACGAAGTTGTGGAGGGGGGAAATATGTGTGTACATAAGTGTCCCCTGTCGATTCCCACAAATTATTTAATGCTTAACCAAGCAATCCGAATGCTCCCGATTTTTTGACGGGATAGCACTTCCTGTGCCGTCAGTACCTATCGTTTTTTCTGGCATTTCTTTTATACTCTCTCTCTTTCTCTTGAGAGTTAGAGTTCAAGCTCAGTCATCTGTTTATTCGCCGGTCTTTCAACGGGGAAAAATTTCTTTCTCAGCGCTCAGTCGGAGACGCCTTTATACTCTCTTTCTCTCTGGAAAGTTAGAGTTAGGAGGAGAATTTCTTTTTCAGCGCTCAGTCGGAGACGCTTTTATACTCTCTCTCTCTCTCTGGAGAGTTAGAGTTAGGAGGAGAATTTCTTTTTCAGCGCTCAGTCGGAGACGCTTTTATACTCTCTCTCTCTCTGGAGAGTTAGAGTTAAGAATGTCGTTTTCTCATTCTTTTATGTCTTATCGCACAAATAGTCGTTGCGCTTCTTTTTATGTCTAAACTGTTTTCAACCTTTTTAGGTTGCGAGTTATCCTGTATCTTATAATCACAACAGAATAACTGATAAATGTATATATGTAATGCATAAAAGTAAATAACACACAATATTTTTATAGTGGTTCGGCTAAGTCGTAGCCTACATCCACTTTATAGTTCTTCATTCATATCGTCAGATTTTCCCAAGGCAAGTCGTGCCTTATTACAAAGTTCATAAGAAAAATAACACAAAGTACAGCATTTCTAATCCAAATATCGCATTAAGTGTTGGGCATTCCATGCCCTGGGGACTTCTTCGCCATCTACGGTCGTTAACTTGAAGGTTCCTTTTTCAAGTTTCCGTTGGATGACGAAGGGTCCTTCCCATTTTGGACCGAGGTGAGGAAGGGATGGAAAGACTCTCTTTAGCACCAAATCTCCTGGTTCAAAAGTCCTGAGGCGAACTTTTTTGTCGTAATAGCGTGCCATCTGACGCCGATGTCTTGCCGCATGCAAATCTGCTTCATCCCTTTTTTCTTCGACTTCATCAAGAGACTCAAGTAAGAGTGCCCGATTCGTCATCGGGTCATAATATGTCACCCTGTGGGAAGGAACTTCCAGTTCAACTGGAATTACAGCTTCTGAGCCAAAGGAGAGAGAGAAAGGGGTATGACCGGTGGCCGTTTTAAATGTTGTTCGATATGCCCACAAAGCTAGGGGCAATTCGTCAACCCACTTTGCCTTTGCACGCTCTAATCATTTCTTGAGGATGGATTTTATTACTTTGTTTATTGCCTCTACTTGCCCATTCGATTGCGGATAGGCAACTGCAGTATATCGTTTGTCTATCTTGTACTTCTGGCAGAAATTTCTGAATTCAGTACTATCAAATTGGGTTCCGTTGTCAGTTATAATCGTCCTTGGGATCCCGAACCGGCATATAATATTTCTGACCACAAAACTTATCACCTTTCTTGCTGTGATCTTGGTCAAGGGCTCAGCTTCCACCCACTTCGTAAAATAGTCCACGACCACTATTGCATACTTAGCTCCTCCTTTAGCAATTGGTAGAACTCCAATGATATCAATTCCCCACGTGGCAAATGGCCAAGGACTCACCATTGATTTAAGTTGGGTCGATGGTGCCCTGGGGATTTTGGCGAATCTCTGGCACTTATCGCAGCGTCGTGAATAATCAGCTGCATCTTTATTGATCGTAGGCCAGAAGTATCCGTATCGCAATATCTTCTTTGCTAAAGTTTGACCTCCTGTATGATCTCCACACTCACCTTCGTGTACTTCTCTTAGTACACGCTTGATGTCGTCGTGTGCTATACATCGTAACAGGGGCATAGAAAATCCTTGCCTATAGAGAGTATCATCTTGTATGACATATCTGGTAGCTTTGCGAACTACAGCTCTTTTCTCACTCTTCTTCGATGGGAGTGTCCCATTCTTAAGGAAATTCTTAATTGGAGTCATCCACGACTCCTTCTCTGGTTCCGCTTCAAAAGCGAATTCAATTTCCATTGACTCAAAGCTTGGTGACTCCAACGTTTCAATTGGAATTATTTCATTCTCTTCTGGATTGTCGGAACTAGCCAGCTTTGCCAGTCTATCCGCTTTCTGGTTTTCAACTCTGGGAATGTGTGTTATGTTGTACCGCTCTAAGCTATTCAATAGCTCTTTCACTTTCTTGAGGTAGGCGATAAGTCGAGGTCCTCGAGCCACAAATTCCTCTCGCACTTGGCAAACAACAATTTTAGAGTCACAGAATATGTCTAACATTTTTACTCCGAGGTCTTTAGCAAGCTTCAGCCCGGCAATCAGGGCTTCATATTCAGAGTCATTGTTAGTCGCCGAAAATTCTAATCGCAAGGCGTAATATAACGACCGTCCTTCGGGAGTAACTAAGACGATTCCAGCTCCGGACCTTCGGTCGTTCTTGGCTCCATCTGTATATAGTTTCCACGGATTTATTTTTAGCTCATCCTCGGACTTAACCACTCTGTCATTGATTACTTCCTCCTCTGGAATGGTGAATTCCGCAATAAAGTCTGCTAGAGCTTGCCCCCTGATTGACTTTCGTGGTTGAAAATTCAAATCAAACTGACTTAGTTCTATGTTCCATTTGATCAACCTTCCCAACGCTTTGGGTCTCTGCAACACCTGCCTTAAGGGCTGGTCGGTGTATATGGTTATTGGATGGGCTTGGAAATAGTGACGAAGTTTTCGGGATGCGATCAGGAGACTGTAAGCAAGCTTCTCAATTTTTGGGTAGTTGCGCTCTGCCACTGTTAATTTCTTGCTTACATAATACACTGGCCTTTGTACTTTGTCTTCTTCTCGAACCAGGGCTGTGCTGACAGCGTGAGCCGAGACTGCCAAGTAAACAAACAATTCTTCGTGATCTACGGGCTTTGATAAAATCGGCGGTTTCTCTAGCAGTTCCAACAGATTTCGAAAGGCCTCAACACAATCCGGAGTCCACTCAAAGTTCTTCTTTCCTCTTTTAATCAAATCAAAAAACGGAACACATTTATCTGTGGCTTTAGAGATGAATCTACTCAGCGCCGCTACTTTCCCTGCAAGACTTTGGACGTCTTTAATTCTCCTCGGCTCTTCGATATTTCTAATCGCTGCTATCTGGCTAGGGTTGATTTCAATTCCTCGGGAACTCACAATGAAGCCAAGGAACTTTCCCGATGCCACTCCAAATGAGCATTTCAGAGGATTCAATTTCATCCGGTACTTTCGCAGGATACCAAACATTTCCGCCAAGTCTTGCGTATGGCTGGAGGACTGCTTTGATTTGACAAGCATATCATCCACATAAACTTCCATAGTTTTTCCTATTTGATTATAAAACATTCTGTTCACCAAGCGCTGATAAGTAGCTCCAGCGTTTTTCAATCCGAATGGCATTACAACATAACAATATAACCCCAAATTCGTAATGAAGCTCGTATGTTCTTGGTCTGGTATGTGCATAGGAATTTGGTTGTATCCAGAATATGCGTCCATGAAAGAGAGAAGTTCATGACCTGCTGTCGAGTCTACAAGCTGGTCAATCCTGGGGAGTGGGAAACTTTCTTTCGGGCAAGCTTTGTTTAAATCTGAAAAGTCAATGCAAGTCCGCCACTTTCCGTTTGGCTTCTTTACTAAGACGGGATTCGATATCCAGTCGGGATAAGTCGAATCTCGAATAAATCCATTCTGCTTCAACTTCTCTACTTCCTCTTTGAGAGCAGCCGACCTCTCTGGGCCCAGCATGCGTCTCTTTTGCTTCACAGGCGGATGCTTCGGATTTACATTCAATTTGTGACTTATAATGGATGGCGATATCCCACACATGTCAGCAAGGGTCCAGGCAAACACATCTAAGTTTGCCTTCAAGAAGTCCATTAGTTCTTTAGCTCAACGTGGATCCAATTGAGAACCAATCTTCAAAACTTTTATCGGATCAGCTTTATCAATAGGAATTTCCACTGTTGCTTCATCAGGAGTTGCATTCCTAGCCTCTGGTTCCTCATCTTTTCTGGGATCCAGGTCTTCGGGCGTTCCTTTGGGCAACTCCTCTGGGGTCAATCTCTCTAATTGCTATGCCGAGCCCCCCTTTGAGGGGGACGTGGCATCTTTACTCTCAACGTTAAGTCCTTTCATCAACATCTTTAATTCGGCCACGTAGCAGGCCCGTCCGGAAACTTGATCCCCTCTCATTACTCCAGTTCCGGCTTCGGTTGGGAACTTAAGTAACAAGCACCAAGGGGCGATACAAACTCTGAATTCAGCAAGGGCAGGCCTCCCAAAAATGCATTATAAGGCGAATCTACGTCCAATACTACGAACTGAAGCATCCGCACTCTTCTACGTTCTCCTTGCCCCAGGGTCACGGGCAATTCTATGTATCCCATGGGGGCTGTCGACGCCCCGTTGAAGCCTCTGATCCATCCTTCACATGGCTTCAAGTCTTCAGATTCAAGCTTCATCTGATCAAATGACTTTTTGAACAAAATATTAACGGAACTTCCGTTGTCTACTAATACCTTATGGACCAAGGCCGGCCCAATGGTGGTAGTAATGACCAACGGATCATCGGTGGGTGATTGGATCCTAGTATTGTCTCGGCTGCGAAATACCACGTCGTCAAACATGGTCTTCTGTTGTTTTATGGGGGTGATATCTTCCAAATCATCACCTTCATTCACGTCTAGATGCTTGGCAGCATTTACATATTGATCCATTGATCTGAAACTTCGGATTGCTGGGTGAGGTCCGCCTACTATGGAGTTGATAACAATTCCTTTACCTTTCTGCTGCGCTGTAGGCTTGGGAGCAGGTAGAATCTATTTTGGAGCCTGCTCTCCTTGCCCCCTGTCCCTCGGGGCAACCTTGTACTCATCCAACTTCCCTTCACGCAGCAGTTTCTCAATCACATCCCTCAAATGCCGACATTCATTGGTTGAATGCCCGTGATTTCCATGAAACAAACAAAATTTCCCTGTCGCCATCTCTTTCTCGGTCGAATCACGAGGTGGCGGTCTTTTGTACTGTAACACATTGTACGTATCCAGGTAAATATTTTCCAGGGTGTCGTTCAATGGTGTATAATTCTCGTAGTTCTGGAATCGGGGTCTTTTGTTAGGGTCACTCCCCCTATTCCGGTTTCTTCTGTTACCGTTCGGATTACGGTTATTGTTGTTGTTTCCCCCGCTTCCAGCATTGCTGTTTCCGCCCTTGTTTCCTACATTTACTTCAACCTTGCCAGAACTTTCCCCAGACTGCTTCACGGCGATATTACTCTGCACATTCTCCTTTAAAGCCGTCTCAGACTTTCTCTTTCGGTTTGCCCTGGCCTCCTCTCGCCTTAGATAAATATCGGCTTTTTCGTAGAATATCTCCCTTGTGGAGGGTGTTTTCCCAGAAAGGTAGTCTCCAAACTCAGATTCAGGATCGACTCCTTTCTTCAATGCCATCAGAATAGTGGGCTCATGCGGGTCACTGACCTCAGTTACAGCTTTGTTAAAACGATCAAGATATGCCCTCAAAGACTCTCCTGGTGCCTGCTTGATTCTCGATAATTCAATAACACTTTTGGACTTTCGGGCATGGAGTCGGAACTGGTTCATGAAACGCTCGCTTAGTTCCTTGTAATTCGAAATCGAACGAGGAGGAAGTCGGGTAAACCATAACAGCGCCACATCTTCTAAGTAGATTGGGAATGCTTTGCACTTCACTTCATCAGGGGCAGCAGCAGCATTCATGAGCCACGAGTATCGCATTAAATGCTGTCCCGGATCAGTCCTTCCGTTGTATTTGTCCATCTGTGGCAAGTTAAAGCGTCGGGGAAATTGGAAGTCGAGGATATCATCGGTGAAGGGAGTATGGCTTCGTTCGATGCCATAATCCTCATTTGTATAGTTCCGACTCTCGGACATGATCTGGCGAACCATAGCCTGCACATCAGCATTAGTTAGGGGCCGCTCAGGTTCCCTGGCCCTAGTATCTGAGCTCCTTCTGGGCTCTTGTTCAGGAGATGCCCTTCTTCTTCGAGCTGCCTCTGCTCGATTCCGTTCCCTGCGTTCCCAGTCGATCTCGGGAGTAGGGGATTGGAGTCTTTGCCCTCGAGTGGGGTCATTGTTTCCTAGCGCTCGTGCAATATCCTCACGAGATCCCCAAGATCCAAATGTCAGCTGCTCCACGTTCTGAGGTCGTTCGAGCGGCCTTCGTTCACGGGGCCGCTCTTCCTCGGAAGATGAAGATTGATCCACTGGTGTGTGACGAACCGGTGATGGAGTTCTCTGTCGACGGAGTTCACTAATCTCCCGACTCATGAGCCTCATATTTTCCTGCATCATGAGATTAGTTCGCTCGTGAACCTTCATAGCCTCCCTTGTGCTCTCAAGCATGTCAAGCAAGCGCGAGAAATCTCCTTGAGTGATGGGCGCAGATGGATTGACCTGATCACCAACCCAGGTGGTTGGAATTGGAGCATTCGTAGGGACTCGAGTAGAGGTTCCAGCTTCACCAAGCATCGGGTCGGATCGGAGGTAGGAGGTCGGGTCGGTTCGGAGCTGGGGGGCATGGTCGGATCGGTACGTGGCAGGCTGCTCGGGTCGGTTCAGATTGGGGGAATGCACTGCTTCAGAATCTCCTACCCGGATCGGATCGGAGCTCTCCCCCTGCTGGCGGCTCGGATTTCCTGCATTGGTTCTTCCTGCTGCTGAACTCTGCCCCCGAGACCTTGTTACAACCGCATTTTGCTGATCTTCGCCAGCTCCATTTCCTCGAACAGACTGAACTTCTTTGCCTTTTCCTTTGGCCATGACTCTTTGACAATCACTTCAACAAATATAAAAGAGCGGAGAAAATTAAGGATTAACTTCTTTGAACTCAACGGTCCAAAAAGTAGAAAGAAATCCCGGAAAATAAAGAATTTAGATGAGGAATTCTCGGTGAAAGCACCAAAATGTTAGACCAAAAATTGGTTCTAACACCCAAATTGATTAAAAGCAAATAAGATGAGATAAAAATAAATAAAGTAAAAATGAACATACAGGATTTATAGTGGTTCGGCGAAGAAATGCCTACGTCCACTTATCTTTCACTATATTCAATGATTCAGTTGCAAATACAATGTAATTTTCACTTGATTTCACTCACAACTCGCTTATATTCACTCAATAGACTAAAACAAGTAATGAAAGAAGATTTGGATTCTCCGGGAGTAATGGAGTTCGGGTTATGGAGGTAGTTAAATTCTCAAAGTGCCTAAAAAAGAGATCCTTTTCTTTGTCTCCAGACGGGGTATTTATAGGTGTGAATTTGCTCAAAACCCGATCCGGATCGGAGCCACGTGTCGTCCATCCCATTAGCCTCGGGTTCGAATGGATTACTGTGCTGACAACGCATCAAAATAGTGAACGTTATGGGCAGGAACTGGTCATAGCCGATCAAGATATCCAGGCGCTTATGCAGGGGGACAGTATAGAAAATGGGTTCGGGTCGGAGGTATATGTATCAGGGGTTCGGATCGGGATATCCGATCCGACCCGAATTGACTTGGTGACAACTCTCTCTTCTCTTTATTCTGCTTTTCCTCCGAACCATCTCTGTAGCAGCTGGGTGGCCTTCCGATCCATCTTGAAGAAGACTGCCCTCCGATCCGAACATGCGCTCTCTGTTTTCAACAGCACTAGCTCGCCGCTCCGAACAGGAGACTTTATCCGATCTGAACCGATACGTTGCTTTAACCCGACCCGGATGATTGCATCTGTTTGATCGAAGCTGTAGCGTCTCCTCCGACCTGAGTAGTGATGGTCTCTCCGATCCGAACCGAAGTCTTCTAATTTGAAATGCTCTCCAATGCTTGATATCTTGACTTTGTGTTGCCTAGTTCACAAAGTAGGCTAACATTACACATAAAATATAAATAAAAATATATTTTCTAAATTCGCCTTTTTATTAACACATTAAATGTAAATAAAAATATGGTTTTCAAAATTTTCTTTTCTTTATTTTCACCTAAATGTAAATAAACATGGTTTACAAAAGTGTCTTTTTAATTAAACATAATATGAAAATAAAAATACGATTTTTAATTCTGCCTTTTTATTTACAAAAAGAAAATGTAAATACAATAAGTTTTCTAGTTCTGACTTTTTAATTTGTAAATACGATGCAAAATAAAATATGATTTCAACTCCTATCTTTTTATTTGCACATTGAAATGCAAATAAAATATATATCCAGTCTTGTCTTTTTTATTAACAAAAATAATATTGATAAAAGTGTATTCTAAATCTTATCCTTTTTATTAACAAATAAAATGTAAATAAAAGTGTATTTCTAATCTTGATCTTTTATTCCACAACTATAATGTAAATAAAAGTGTATTTATAATCATGTCCTTTTTATTTATCATAAAAATGTCAATTAAAATGTAACTCCTACCATGTGCTTTTTATTAACATATAAAATATTCATAGAAATGTAATTACAATCATTTTCTTTTTATTAACATAATAAAAATGTAATTTCTATCATGTGCTTTTGATTACAATGTAAAATGTAAAATAAAGCGATTCACACAATTTGCACTTTTATTTACAATGGAAAGTGTAAATAAAAGCGATTCACATAATTGTCTTTTCATTTACAGTGAAAATGTAAAATAAAATCAATTCACATATTTGTGCTTTTTATTTACAAATGAAAAATGTAAATAAAAAGTTCTACATAATTTGTTCTTTTTATGCTGCCATGAAAATTTTAAACAAAAGAGTTCTACACTAATTGTTAATTAAAATGTTAAATAAAATGTTAATCTTACCATACTTTTTAATTAACAAAAAAAATGTTAATTAAAAAGTAAAACTTTTCATGTCATTTTAAATTGACCCATAAAATGTAACTTCTATTTCACAAATCAGGTTTTAACAAAAATGGGATTTTTATTTCATTCTTTTAATGTGACAAAAATGTCCATTTCTAATTCATTCTTTTTAATGTATAAAAATATGCCTTTTCATTTCATTCTTTTTAATGTATAAAAAATAATAATACCTTTTCGATTTCACTAACATGTTCTAATTACCAAGAAAGTTAATCCTATTCTTTATAATCTAATTATCAAAAATGTCATTTTATTTACTAATCGTCTTTTGATGTTCGTGTGTCAAAATAGAAGAAGAACTCTATTATGAACTAAATCAATACAGATCTAACCAAACACATGCATCACAGTCATCATCATCAACAAGCAACAATTACAATAACATACATCACAGATCTGAATTTAAATAATCATACATACATGGAATTTTTAAATGAGGAGAGATAATTAAATTTTAATTGTTTTTTTTAAAAAAAATAGAAATCTCACCGATAGCTTTTAATTCTGAACAACTCAGATCTGGATTTTGGCCAAAATCTAATATGCTCTGTTTCAACTCTAGTCAGTCCCATAACGTAGTATTCGTCGAGAGGATTCCAACGCATTTTGAATCGTTCAGTTTGGACCTCGTATGAAGGAGATACAGTATTTTAAACATTGGATAATTTAAACGAATAATTAGATTGATTAATTAAAATAATTAAGGCCTTAATTACATTTGAACTACTCCTTCCTCCATCATTACAAACCGAACCCGTATTTGCTGAAAGCTCCAGCCCTAGGGCATCCTTGCGCGCGCCACACGAGACACCAATCCTCCATCTAACCATACCCCGACCTCCGCCTTGACCACCTCCATCGACGCCTACCACCACCTGTAGCTCGGCGGTCCGCAGTACCCAAAAACCACGTCCGAACGGCGTCTGTTCCCGGAGCAAAATCATCCAAAATAAAATCCCAACAATGATCTTGATCGTATAGAATTGAAGCACACAGCTTCCTCTTCAATTTGGTTTTTGGAGTTTCGAATATAACTAGGTGGATTAAAATATTTTGAGGATTGAAATTCTGATATTTTCAACCATTGATAGGAATAGATGGCGGCTACAGACTTTAGAATTAGGGTTTGGAATTTTCCCCATATTTATACTGTATTTTATACTTAATTTTTTAATTATTTTAATTCAAGAAAATGTTTGTTCGTTGATACTAACTCTGAATCGAACCCAACGAGTGTCGCACCTAACCAAATACCCTCACCCCGGACACAATGGAATATGTTTCGTAACCCCATTCGGCTGTCACGATATGTTTTTCTCAAAAATTAAATATAAATCAATTTATATTAAATTCAAACGTACATTTTAAATTACCGAGGCCACATACGAACTCAGAAAAATCCAGAAAAATTATATTTGGCTTAGTTATGATGATACGGTCCTATCAAAACTAATTTCGTCGAATTTTGAGACTTTTTGAAAAATGGCTATTTTCAAGTCGATTAAATTCGACCGAAACTGACAAAACACATTTTCTTCTGCCACGCTCACATATTAATTCGAAAAATTATGAAAATTGAAACTTAGCAATAATTTGACATTCCGGTTCCAACAAAAGTGGTTTCATCGAAAACCGAGGTAGTTTGAAAAATGACTATTTTTAAGGCTAATATATTTAGTTAAAATATATATAAATTCTACTGCGACTTTTCTTAAATTTAAACTGGACATAACTTTCAAATTATAAAGTGAAATTTCAGTTTTTCAGATTCGTTAGAAAGATATGATTAAACAGATTCAATTATTTCTTGTTTCGCTCAATTCTGATTTAAAACGAATCCTGTATAGTCTGTCAAAGTTCAAATTCAAATTTTCAAACTGCAGCGCTGTTTTAAACTCCTTTTATAATTAAATTAAATTTATTCGTTTTAAAATAAATTTTTAGTCTTTATTATTTAAAGTAAATTATTTTAAATATTCAAAATTCATTAAATCTTCTAAAAATAAAAATTTTAAATTGGCCCCAAAATTCCGGGTTGTTACAATGGAAATAAAAATGTATAAATACAATGCACAGCGGAAATACATCAACTACCACAACTGAATGGAATACACAAATGCAAAGCTTTCCAAGTATAGCTCCAGCTATAAACTAGGATCCTATTAAATAAAAATCTACAAAACCAAAACTACTAGCTGCCCGTTAGTAAAATATGGGCTTCCAGAGTTTAGGTGAAAACAATAAACTCCGATTCAGTCACAGGACTTGTGTGAGATCTATAACAGTTATTAACTTTATTTTAAAGTTGGGTAAATCAAGGGACCATGCCGTATAACATGGAATAGGTTTCCTCCCAAGAATACCATAAACAACCTACGCCAATAATAGACATATGGATCTACAATGCATCGTACAACATGCAATTTTCCAATCTACCCATTTAGGCTTAAACCCCAAACTTAGATTTTTGAAATCCAATTCTCTTTACAAAAATTATTCCTTTGGACTTTATTTCCCGATTCATATTTCAAATCATTTGAAATAAATATCTAGCTTTATATCAAAGTAGATTTCACTTCGGGATCTCAAACAAAAATCTTTGGAAATATGAATTCCAAAACATCCAATGCATAAAAAAAGATATGCAACCAAATATTGGGCTCCTCTCAGACAAGGCAAAGGGTAACGACCTTACCAAATCGATATATGTATATGTGCACCTCCCATGATGGAGCAGGCTACACTGACGATGCACAATCCCACGCCCTCGGGGACTACATCGCCATTTAACCCATACTATAGTCGTCCGGGTTACCACAATCTTTAGCCACATACTAAATCATTTTTATATCCCGAAGTAGGGAAAATCATTTCACAACAAAATAATCTCAAGTACATTCCAAAATATAGTACTTTACATTAGCAGTTCACACATATGATCAGTCACTATTAATCACATAACCTTTGAGCTCATATGTCTCAAATAAGGGTGTTAAGCAAGAGAATAAATTCTCCTCCACCAAATAGATACATCATCAATAACAACTAATCGGTTACGTGATGAACCACAACATGAGAACCCAAACCCCCATACCACGGTGGCAAGGGTAATCATTGGAATATAACACATTAATCAACATTAGCCGATTACAGATAATAGCATAAATATAAAGTAAAATAATTTACATCAATATGACAATGGAATCATAAAATGTCATATCCATCAGAGTTGCACAGTTTTAGGATACAACTTAGTACATAAAAGAAATAATCAGTGTACATCAAGATCAATGGTACATATACATAAGATAGTATAGGTGGTAATGTCAATAGTCCAAAATAAAAATAAAAGATAGTCTTCGCCTTCAGCCAAAAGTGCACTCCAAGCTATAGTGCCAAGCCAAAATAAATCATGCTACCTGTTATTTGGCTGCCCGTGTAAAAATAGGGGCATCCGATTTTGCAAGTGAAACAAACTACGAGTCAGTCATGAGATTGGTATGAGAAATCTACTTAACTAGTATAACAATAATAAGCCAAATCATAGGACCACGCCGCTAACGCGGAATGGGTTTACTCCATTGATTGCCAGTGCATGAAATAAATTAAATCTTTTAAACAACGCAATATTTTTTATAAAATGAAGCCATTATAAGACTCAGGTCCAATCACACAATGCAACGCAATTTAGAGGATAGAGTTTTACCTTATAATGGCCAAAATATGCTTGATATGTATTAAAACAAAATCATTTGATATTATCATTAGTGCATATATGTTTCAAACACAATTTCAAGCATAATGTATCAATCATAGACGACATAGCTAACATATACTATGTCGCCATACTAGTTTACAATTAAAACCGAAATATCACATATTGGAAATTGGATTTCCGTCATGAGTCGAGGCCAGGGATGGCTCCTCACCGATTCGAGACACTCTAGCAAATGCCTCAAGGCTCAGACGCTGGCGAACCCTTGGATCTTCAGGGTCGGTCCTCTCTACTTTTGAGGATTAATTATTCCTGAACACCCATTTCTCGACCCTATCGGACCTATCACTTGGCTACTAGGGACCAATATCTGAGGCGCCTCACATTCCATCATCCACATAGTTAAAAATATAAATGTTTGGGCTCCATATCATGACACCACCCATAGCTAGAAAGAAACATCATGCATTCCCTGCAGTCACGATCCCGTTTTTGACTCATACCAGGGTGTGAGGCTCGCGAATTAACGCTATACACAAAGCTACGCCAATTAAAGTCGTGCTTTGATCAATAATCACAAGACTCTATTTTCAACAAAATCCTTGTTCATTTGCATCTCAGCATGCCACATTGACATTCCATGCCATGCGACTGATGTCTATCGATATATAACCTCAAAGCTCGTACGTCTTAGAGAAGGGTGTTAAGCAAGAGAATGACGCTTCAGGTCATTACGCGGCCCTGGCGCTGTTTTTATTATGATTTTAATTACACATTTCTCAAATTCTAACCGTCGGATCTTAGCAAATTTAATATCATTGAAAAGATCTTTCCAAAGCGAACCCAACGGTTCCAGTTTCCGAAGAATCCGATGGTCGAATCTCTCAGTAGAATCGTTTAAAATTACGATTCCAAAATGCGAACTACCACGCACGATTCTTTTAATTTTAATTTATATTATATATAAATTATATAATTTATTCGATGACATTCGAAACCATTTAATACTTCAAATAATTGGCTAATGCCTCTAAACTTTGAAAAATTTCGCTATAACCTCCTTTGTTCGGAGAGCGTTTTCGAAATTTATTGGGCCGTAATAGGCACCCAATAAATTCAGAAAAAGCATACACAATTTTTAGTGACCTATCTATGCCCAAAGGAGAGTGTAAAGATCACATCGCTAGAGATTATGTCTTGTCACCTTGTCCAGTGTTGGAAAATAAATAATCCATGTGCCGTATCTAAAATCAAGAGAGACGTGAATTATTGTCATCTCCTGACCCGTATGGGGTTTTTATTAATTCCTACAATTTACTGTTATATTTTATTTAGTCCATATCAGTCCTCAGTTCAAACTGTAATTCAGTCATCGCCATGTGAGCGTCTTGCTCGTATGGTAACCTCAACCTCGTCATGTAAGCTCAAAATGCTTATATCAATTTGATATGCTATGACGTCAATAATTCGTCTTCGGTTCGACCTGAAATGTAGTCATCGCCATACAAGACTCTCGCTTATATGGCAATTCGAACCTCGTCATACAAGGTCCAAATGCTTATATGGTATATGATAGAGTATGTTATCATCATATGCCATATAGGATAGTTCGAAATTAATTATTGCTATCCTATGGCGTAGTTTATAATCTCACACAGAACAACCATCATACCGGATCCAATGTCATTCACGGGAGTTTATAAGATAATAAAATTGCGTATCCAACTTATTAATGTGTACCTATTTGTCGGGCATGCAAATAAATTCTTTACTCAACAGCGAATCCATTTACCTGTTTGGCATGTGTGTATATATGCGTACGTAAGCTAAAAATAATATTATTAGCGAAAAAATATTTATTTCAACACATGACTATTTTATTCACTTCATATACATGTCAAAAATAATATTTTTGACGGACAAACATTTATTTCAACAAATGGTTATTTTTAACACTTCATATACATGTTAAAAATAATATTTTCAATGAACAAACACTTATTTCAACACAAGGTTATTTTTAACACTTCATATACATGTTAATATATTTTCACACATGACTATTTTTATTACTTCACATACATGTTAAAAAATTTATTTTTGGTGAACAAAAATATATTTCCACACATGACTATTTTTATTACTTCACATACATGTTAAAAATAATATTTTTGGCGAACAAAAATATATTTCCACACATGACTATTTTTATTACTTCACATACATGTTAAAAATAATATTTTTGGTGAAAAAAAATATATTTCGACACATGTCTATTTTTAATGGTTCATACATATAATGAAAATGGTGTTTTTATTGTTCAAAGAATTTATTCAACACATGAATATTTTTAATGGTTCGTACGTACAGTAAAAATGACATTTTTATTGTTCAAAGAATTTATTCAATACATGAATATTTTTAGTGGTTCATATATACAATAAAAATGATATTTTTATTGTTCAAAGAATTTATTCAACACATGAATATTTTTAGTGGTTCATATATACAATAAAAATGATATTTTTGTTGTTTAAAGAATTTATTCAGCACATGAATATTTTTAGTGGTTCGTGTATACAATAAAAACGATATTTTTATTGATCAAACAATTTATTCAACACATGAATATTTTTAGTGGTTCATATATACAATAAAAATGGTATATTTGTTGTTCAAACAATTTTTTGAACACTTTAATATTTTGTATTGTTCATTTCAGGAAATTTCGGCATTATAACGGCAGGGTGTTGTAGCACCGGCACAATGTTTGAGCACTGCTCTTCTTCTAACCTAGTCATGAACCATACATAATCATTCCATTCAATAATGCCACTATTCAATCCAACAATTCATCACAACCAAAATCGACCAATCCCAATTTTATACAATGCAAATACGTATTTTATATAGCGTATATTTATATATTTTTAATATCACAATCACAATCAATTTCCACAACACAATCATCACACAATCATCCATGGTTTAACAGAAAGTAGTGACAGGAGTTACTAAGCCCCGTTTGCAACCTATTATATTTTTCTCCATTTTAGTTTGAATTTAGAAATCTCACATTGGGTTCTCCTCCTCCTTAATTTGTAGTAAACTCTAAAATTCCTCCTGTCACTTCCAGAATGTAGTGTACGCTGTCACGAGTCCAATGTTTCTTGTTTCACTAGATTTCGACAACGTATGAGCAACATACGATTTTTATAAATAATAGTCAGTTAGCTACACTTTTAAGTGTTGTAAACCTTTAAAATTTATAAACACGTTACCTCAGCAAATGACTCAAAACTAGGTCGTGATTTTTCATGCAAACCGGTGCACGAGGGGACGATTAGCTGGCGCTACGCTGTAGAGTTAGGAGAGAGCTTCCTGCGCCTGGTGGTCACGTCGAGTTCGACGCCGCCTGGGAGAAGCGGCGGCGGTTCGAACGGGAGGACCTCCTAACGAGATTCCGACCCAAACACACAACGATAAGATCCCAATCCAGTATGGATTTGAAGATGCGGAGATCCTCTACAAATTTGCCTCAAGAATCGAGCGATTTCATTTGGGGGATTGATTATTGAGGGGGGAAGATTTGAAGCAATTATGTTGTTCAATATTGAGAGGATCGGGTTTTTCTCGGAAATGAGTAAGTCAATGATGAATTTCTACTGGTTGGTATATTTATATAATTTATTTAATTCGTTTAATTCCGAAAATATCCATTAATCCATACGAACTCCAAATCAAACCCAATGACTGTAGCCCCTAGCTAAATACCCTCATTCCAGGCACAATGGAATATGTTTCCTAAACCCATTCGACTATTTTAGTCAGTTTTTCTTTAAATTAAAATATATAACATCCAGTATTGAACTTGAACGTACATTTTAATTTACCGCAGCCACATACTGAATCCAAAAACTCCCAAAAAACAAAACTAGCTATGTTTTGACGATACGGTCCTAACAAGATTAATTTCGTCGAATTTGAAGACTATTTGAAAAATGACCTTTTTCTGGTCGATCAAATTCAAATTGAAATTACCAAACGCGTTTTAATTTACCACGCTCACATATTAAATCCAAAAATTATGGAATTTTAAACTAGCAATAATTTGACATTCCTGATCCAACAAAAGTGATTTAATAGAAAATGGTGGTCGTTTACAAAATGGCTATTTTTAAGGGCTATATTATAATTTAAAAATCGAATTTTTAAATTCTAACAAAATTTGCTTAAAATAAATTTGTTTTGATTTTCTAGGTTGTTACATTCTCCCCCACTTAAAACTATTCGTCCCCGAAAAGGAAACAATAGTATAGTAGGAAACAAAACTGAAGTAGAATATATTGTAAATGTACCTTGCACCAGAGCTAATCAGAGATGTCCACTCTAACTTGGGATAAGCCTGTTTAATGCTATCTTCTGTTTCCCATGTACAGTCTATACGATCTCTGCTCCATTGCACTTTGACTAAGTGAACCTTCTTGTTTCCCAGAACCTTGGTTTCTTTGCCACTAATTTTCAATGGCTCTCTTATCACTACTAATTTCGGAGTAATATCCAAATTTTGTTGCGCTACTTCTTCTACAATCAAGTCTGGATCATGTACATGCTTTCGAAGTTGAGAAATATGAAATACATCATGTACTCCGGGAAACCTGTTTGGCAACTGAACCCTATAAGCAAGAGTTCCAATTATTTCGAGTATAGGAAACAGACCAATATATCTAGGTGCCGACTTCCCTGTCTTTCCGAATCGGACCACTCCTCTAATCGGAGAAACTCTTAAATATACATAATCACCAACAGCAAATGCCAAATCCCTTCTTCTAGAATCTACATAACTCTTCTGTCGGCTTCGATCTGCTTGTAGTTGCTTCTTAATGAAATCGACTTTGTCTGAGGCTTCTCGGAACATATCAGGACCTAATACCAATCGATTTCCTGATTCTACCCAACATGCAGGAGATCTACATGGTCTACCATATAATGATTCAAATGGTGACATTCTCAAGCTTGCTTGATAGCTGTTATTATATGAGAACTCTGCCAAATGTAGGTGATCTTCCCACGATCATCCAAAATCAAGAATACATGCCCGCAACAAATCTTCTAGTATACGATTTACCCTCGTTCGGTCGTCTGTCTGAGGATGATATGCAGTACTAAGATTCAGCTTTGTTCCCAACCCTTCTTGAAATGCTTCCCAGAATTTACCAGTGAAAATCGGGTCTCTATCACTGACAATACTACTGGGCACTCCATGTAGTCTAACGATTTCTTTAAAATATATCTACGCTAGACTCTGAGCTGTTCTAGTCGATCTGACAGGAATAAAATGGGCGCTCTTCATGAAACAGTCTACGATCACCCATATGCTGTCATTTCCTTTCTTAGTTCTAGGAAAACCATCCATGAAATCCATGGAAATTTGATACCACTTCCATTCTGGAATCTCCAATGGTTGCGACAATCCTGGGAGTTTCTGTTGATCACTTTTGACTTATTGGTAAGTAGAACACCTGCTAACATATATTGAAATGTCTCTTTTCATAGATCTCCACCAGAACGTGCGCTTGAGATCATGATACATCATACTCACCCCGGGATGAATACTAAGCTTGGACTTGTAACATTCATCCATCACTTCTCTTCTGAGCTTTGGAATATTCGGAACAGAAATTCGGCCTAATAACCTCGGAACTCCTTTGTTATCAATCTGGAAATTCGAGTGTTCGCCTTCCTGAACTCTTCTGCTAATTCTCTGAATAAATTCATCATCCTTCTGAAGAACAGAGATTTTATCAATCAATGAAGGCGTAATAATGAGATTAGCAATAATGGCATTCTTTTGCTAAGTGCATCTGCTACAACATTGGCTTTCCCTGGAGTATACAAAATATCTAGATTATACACTGTAAGAAATTCTAACCAATGTTGCTGCCTCAAATTCAAGTCTTTCTGGGTGAACAAATATTTCAATGACTTATGATCTATGTATAATTCGAACTTCTCACCCAAAAGATAGTGCCTCCATATTTTCAAAGCAAACAAGATGGGTAAAAACTCAAGATCATGAGTAGCATATCTCTTCACATGTGGCTTCAACTGATGGCTAGCATAAGAAACTACTTGGCCTCTTTGCATTAATACTGCACCAACACCTTCAAGAGAAGCATCTGTATAAACAGTCAAATCTTGATTGCCATCGATAATAGTCAACACTGGAGTTGTAATCAACCTTAATTTCAGCTTTTGGAAAGCTATCTCACAATCAGTCGTCCAATTAAACCTTGCATGCTTCTTGGTAAGCTTCGTTAATGGACTAGATAGCTTTGAAAAATCTTTAACGTATTTTCGATAATAACTAGCCAATCCTAGAAAACTTTGGACTTTTGTGGGTGTAGTAGGCTGCTCCTAATCTTGAATAGCTGTAATTTTGCTTGGATCCACTGAGATTCCTTCCTTCGATACTACACGACTGAGGAACTTTACTTCTTCTTGCCAGAATATGCAGTTAGAAAATTTGGCTTTTAATACATTTTTTCTCAAAATTTCCAAAACTTCTTCCAAATGCTTTGCATGCTCACTAGTGGACTTAGAGAAGATTAAAATGTTGTCAATGAAAACCAGCACAAATTTATTCAACACATCACGGAATACTCTATTCATTAAATCAAAAAAAGTAAGCAAGAGCATTACATAAGCTGAATGGCTTTACTAACCACTCATAAAATAAGTCTGGACCTCTGAAGACTGTCAAAGAAACACATTCTTTAGCAATCCACAATTGATAGAAACCTGGAGCTAGGTCCATTCTAGAAAGTACTTGCACTCCATTCAAGCGATCTAATAAATCATCAATCCGCGATAATGAATATTTATTCTTCAATGTTTGCTTATTCAAATCTCGGTAATCAACACATAATCTGAGGGTTCCGTCTGACTTAGGAACAAATACCATTGCTGCTCCCCAACACGAAAAGCTAGGCCTGATTAGTCCTTTCCATAGCAATTGTCGTGTTTGGTCGCCAGTTCCACTTTCTCTTTCAATGTCATTCTCCGAATAACATGCACTACTGGCCTTGTATTTGGAATTAAACTGATTTTGAAGTCAATTTATCATTGCAGAGGTAAGCTATCAACTTCTTCAAACGCATCCACATAATCTCTGTAACACCCCCAATTTTTAACAACATTAAAGTGGATAAATTAAAGAATAATTAATTTAATATTTAGAATTAAGCAAAACAGACTACGCCCGTGTCCGTCTCGAAATTCTAGTCAAAATCGACACCTGGTTTGCGTAAAACGGACACCGTATGAAGAAGTTATGAGGGCTTTAAGTTCATATACGTGAAAAAAGATTATATATATACGTATGAGTCAGAGATGAGTCAAAATTTTGTCCATAACATTTTGAATTTGAAAAAGTCGTCAAAGCAGCAAAATTCCCGCTCAAGGGGATCGACCCCTAGGGCTGAAGTGGCAGTCAGTTTCAGAGGGTTCTGCAGCTATAAATATGTGCTCAATTCTCCTATTTCTTCATTGAAAACTATGAGAGCCATATACTGCCGGAGTGCGAACGGAGATGGAACCGTTTTCTACAACAACATACTTTGGAAATCAAATTCAGAAATTCAAGATCCTTTCTTTCTCAATTCTCTAAACCTAACGCTGTGAGTTTCTAGTTGTTTTTAGGTTTAGATAAATAAAAGTAAATTGTGAAAGACTGTGAATTGGATATGTTGTAAAGTGTGATTCTATGCTAATGTTAAATCCTATACTATTTCATGATAGAACTATTTCCCTAGATCTAATACAATTATGGTTATTCTATTATGTTGTCTATGTGGATCTTGATTTGTAAATATATTGTGGTGAATGTACATCTATTAAAATAGACAGTTGGAAAATTGGCTAGATTTAGTTCTTTATGTAAATCACCTTTCACCTGTCATATTGTGATCAATCTAGATATGTTGTAAACTTGACATTTGAAGCCATCTTTAGATCTAAACATGTTACAAAGGTGATAATTTCAACATATCTTGGCATAAACATAAACTAGCATGATAACAAGGTGAATGGACATGTAATTAACATCATGACAAAGTGGACATAAAACTGATGAACTTGTGGCAAATAATACAATGTCAAAGAAAGCATAATGAGATATAAATTAACCATTTAGATGTCCAACTATTTATACTTTTGTTACTAGCTTGATTTCTCTCGCGGTCTTCTTGAGAATTCTTCTTATCAATGCCCTTGTACCTACAATCCATTTCAATCACCTTGGTAAATGGATGCTCGATGTGCGCAGTCACTCCGTACTGGTACTTTCTAAGAAGACCCTGTACGAACCGCTTGTTCTTCTGAAGCGGGTCTTGAATCAATTCGAGTGCATAATGAGAGAGCTCTTCAAATTTGTTCACACAGTCATGAATTGTCTGATCCCCTTGCTGGAGATTAGCAAACTCATCATGCAAGCGCTTGACTTCTTGTGGAGGGACAAACTTTTCATTAAAAATTTCCTTGAACTTAGCCCATGTCATATCAACATCAGTGTCGCCAATAGTCACTGCCTCCCACCATATCAAATCCTCATCCTTAAATAACCAAGAAGTCATGAACCTTTTACTGTGGTCTTCCAACTCTGGGCCCGCGAATATCCGTTCGCATGACTTTAACCAAGCTTGAGCCTCGGTTGCTGTTCCACGGCCAGTGAATGGCACACCCCCTAGATTCTTGTACTTCTTAGCAACCCTATCAAGATCAAACATGGGTTGTGGGGGTTGTTGTGGCACTGCAGCTTCAATGTTATTGTCTGTTTCTACTTCTTCAAGATTGGGCTGATTTGGAGCAGTGGGGATCTTAACACTTCCTCGGCCCCTGCCTCTCCTACCTCTTCCTCTTCCACTCATGTTCTATTGGCACTGCAAATTTTAAGAAAAGAGCCAGGCCCACAGGAAATATATCCTAAGGAAAGGTAAAGGAATGAAGACATGTGCATAATTTATGATGTGATGATCAAGTTATAATTCTATTCTGCTGCACTCATTCTAGGACATTACTAATCTCATCTCTAATGATTTCCCCGTTTTAGAATATTACTGACTCTATTTATGACGAGTTTTTTAATGTGTATAGTTCCAGAACTAAGGTTAACCAAAGCTTTCATACCACGTTTGTGAGAACCATAACCCCCGTACCATGGTGGCAAGGGTAATCATCGGAATAGAACACACAATAATAGCATAAACATGAAATAGAATAATTTACATCAATATGACAGCGGAATCATAAAATTTTATAACCATCAGAGTTGCACCGTTTTAGGATGCAGGTTAGTACATAAAAGAAATAATCAGTGTACATCAAGATCAATGGTACATATACGTAAGATAGTACAGGTGTTAATGTCAATAGTCCAAAATACAAATAAAAGCTAGTCTTCACCTTTAGTTAAAAGTGCACTCCAAGCTATAATGCCAAGCCAAAATAAATCCTGCTACCTGTTACTTGGCTGCCCATGTAAAAATAGGGGCACCCGAGTTTGCAAGTGAAACAAACTACGAGTCAGTCATGGGACTGGTATGAGAAATCTACTTAACTAGTATAATAACAATAATAAGGCAAATCATAGGACCACGCCGCTAACGCAGAACGGGTTTACTCCATTGATTTTCAGTGCATGAAATAAAGTAGATCTTTTAAACAACGCAATGCTTTTTTTTATAAAAATGAAGCCATTATAATACTCAGGTCCCATCACACAATGCAATGCAAGCCGGAGGATAGAGTTTTACCTTATAATGGCCAAAATATGCTTGATACGTATTAAAACAATATCATTTGATATTGAAAACTCTGTGTGTATACGACTTAAGGATCTTTCTATATGGATATTGCGGAATATAAATGTGATACTAACTAGTTAAATAATGTGCAATAGTTTACAAAAATAAAATCTAAGTTACAGAGATATATAACAAGTAAATAAAAGCGGTAAGTAAAGTAAAAGAGACACCCGAAGTTTTTATACTGGTTCGGACTTCCCGCCCTATGTCTAGTCCCAAAGCTCCTCTTCGGAATTTCCACTAACAACGCCCTCTCTTAACCCGGAGGAATAGGTCAATACACCCGAGCCCCAAAAAGGATGCGTCTCGCCTGATCGCGCACAGGACTTCAACAAATACAATGGTTTTGACTTCTGCTTTGTGTTCTTGAATCAACACGGATAATCAACGGTTTAAGTATAATCTTCCTATAATTTGATCATCGAGTATATGACTTGAATGCATAGATTTGAGGAAGTAAAATTGCTTGTTGAATCAAGTAATATTAAATAGATTCAAGGATTCAACAAGTATTTGAATTTGGAGAGATTTTGTATGCAAAGAATGTATATGGAGAGAATAGAATAATGATTAGTAAAATTGGTAGAATTTATTCTTGTAAAACATGATTGAAATTGTTTATATAGTAGTAGAAAAGTAGCAATCCTTCATGAAGAGTTTCTACAAAAAGTTTTATCCATTTCCCTTGATTAATGAAGAGAAATCTCTTCATGAATGGAAGCAACCCTTCAGGAAAATACTTGTTGTTTCGAATCAGTCGACTGGTCTGAAATTATTAGTCAACTGGTTACAGAATTATAAAATCTTACACATTTAAAAACATATAGAAAATAGCCAGTGCTAAAGAAAAAATGCTCAACCAGTCGACTGGTATATTTCCAGTCAGTCGACTGGTTGAGTCATTTTTTCCCCAGTCAGCCTATTTCATGCCTTTATAATATATATATACACACACTTTGTTTTTTACTTGTGTTTATACTTGAGGATAGATTTTAACATATTTCTAAACATGACTCAATGTATAAAACCTTATCTCTATGACATGATCTTCATTGCAACTTCATTAGTTTGGCATCGATCAAAATCTTGTTATCAATATTCTCCCCCTTTTTGATTTATGACAACACTTTGGGTTTTCTCCCCCTGAATGTTTAGCTCCCTCTGAATCTCTGCAATATTTTGTTAGTGCATATATATAAACTTACCATTTAATTCCTGCACAACAAATGTTTGCACATATATTCAAAAGTAAAGTATCATGAGAGACTCAAGTCATTTCTCCCCCTTTATCATCGATTAAAAAGGATAAATACTATGATAAAACAGTAATCGATCATAAGACATAAATAATTAATGCACCTTTGGGAGATACTGGATCAGGTGCATTTCGATAAAACTGAAATTTGTTTTCACAAATATTAGAGATATCGAAAATAACCTTCTCTTTATTGTGGTGTACCGACAAAAAATATGATATATATACTTTGGTACCCACTTGTTTTGTTTGGGTCTGGGGTTAGATGGAAGGTAACTATACCCAAGAGGGTTTAATGGAACCTTTAAAGATAAAATTTTCATTATTAACTACTGAATCAAAATAATCATCTATATATTTTTCTCTATTTCTCTAATTTACTGGAACCCAAATATTTAAGTAATCTCTATTGATATTTCTTTTTGTACTTCTATATTTATTATAAACATCTTTAGTCATAGAAGTATTCGAATAATAACTGGATCTAGGATGTGCATTAGTACTAGTAGTGATATTCTTATTGTACATTAAAGCATATCTAGTACTATTTCTATGATTATATCCTAAACCAATTTTGTCATGTAAAGGTCGAGATCTTGATAAAATCATATTTAAATCATTTTGGCCTTTATTAAATTTTACGAACTTATTTGTACATTTATCAATTTTAATTCCAAAGTCACGACTGACACAAGAAATTTTATTATTTTGAAAATCAACAATTTCCTTATTTAATTCAGAGTTCTTCCTTTTTAAAGCATTCTCAGTTTTGAGACCACAAATTTGAGATCCTGAATTAAATAAAGAAGATTGTAATTTTTCAAAATTTTCTTTTGAGTCAGAAATTTCATTTTGTAAAATATTATTACTCACCTTTAACAACTCACATTCTTTAGATAATTCTAAATTCTTTTCAATAAAAGCTCCATTCTCTTTTTCAAGAGACAAAATTAAAGAACTAGAATTATTTAAAGAATTTTCTAATGATTTATTTCTATTTTGCAAAAGATCGATTTCCTTTAAAAGAACATTGTTTTTATCTTCTAGTCGCTTATTTTCTTTTTGAAGGAAATCTTTTTGAGAAACAAGCCCTTCTAAGTATTTTCAAAACATTTGGCTTGTTTTACTAAAAAAAATTGTCTTCTTCTTTTTATTTGGAATTTTCTTGCTAACAATTTTTTAACTTAGCTAAAATGACCGTATTAAGTTTACCCAATGTTCTAAAATCTTTCAATAATTTTTCATGGTCTAATAAAAGATCTTTAGGTAATGAGTCTACACATACCAATTGTGATCTGACTTTAGCCATGAGATATTTGTTTCCTTGCCTTCTTGATTCTTCTTTGTTGGTCTTCCATTTTCTAATCCCTTGACTTTCTTTATTGCCATTTATTCTAGAATGTTGTTACGATCTCTAGAACACTAAGCACTGATACCAATTGAAAAGTCGATGTGTATACGACTTAAGGATCTTTCTATATGGATATTGCAGAATATAAATGTGATACTAACTAGTTAAATAATGTGCAATAGTTTATGCAACTAAAAGCTAAGTTACCAAGGTATATAACAAGTAAATAAAAGCAGTAAGTAAAGTAAAAGAGACACCAGGAGTTTTTATACTGGTTTGGACTTCCTGCCCTACGTCCAGTCCCGAAGCTCATCTTCAAAATTTCCACTAACAACGCCCTCTCTTAACCAGGAGGAATAGGTCGGTACACCCGATCACCAACTAGGATGCCTCTCGCCTGATCACACACAGGACTACAACAAATATAATGGTTTTGACTTCTACTTTGTGTTCTTAAATCAACACAGATAGTCAACAGTTTAAGTACGATCTTCCCATAATTTGATCCTCGAGTATATGATTTGAATGCATAGATTTGAGGAAATAAAATTGCTTGTTGAATCAAGTAATATTAAATAGATTCAAGGATTCAAAAAGTATTTGAGTTTGGAGAGCTTTTGTATGCAAAGAATGTATATTGGGAGAATAGAATAATGATTAGTAAAATTGGTAGAATTTATTCTTGTAAAACATGATTGAAGTTGTTTATATAGTAGTAGAAAAGTAGCAATCCTTCATGAGGAGTTTCTACAAAAAATTATGTCAATATCCCTTGATTAATAAAGAGAAATCTCTTCATGAATGGAAGCAACCCTTCAGGAAAATACTTGTTATTTCGGATCAGTCGACTGGTCTGAAATTATCAGTCAACTCGTTAAAAAATTATAAAATCGTATATATTTAAAAGCATATAGAAAATAGCCGTTACTGGAAAAAAAATGCTCGACCAGTTGACTGGTATATTTCCAGTCAGTCGACTGGTTGAGGCAATTTTTGCCCAGTCAGCCTATTTCATGCCTTTATAATATATATATACTTTTGTTTTATACTTTTGTTTATACTTGAGGATAGATTTTAACATATTTCTAAACACGACACAATGTATAAAACCTTATCTTTATGACATGATCCTCATTGCAAGTTCATTTGTTTGCATCGATCAAAATCTTGTTATCAACAGGTATTATCACTAGTGCATATATGTTTCAAACAAAATTTCAATCATAATATATCAATTATAGATGGCATAGCTACCATATACTATGTCATCATACTAGTATACAATTAAAACCGAAATGTAACGTATTGGAAATTGGATTTTCGTCACGAGTCGAGGCCAGGGATGGCTCCTCACCGATTCGAGACAGTCTAGCAAATGCCTCAGGGCTCAGACGCTGGCGAACCCTTAGATCTTCAGGGCCAGTCCTCTCTTACTTTTGAGGATTAATTATTCTTGAACACACGTTTTATGGTCCTATCAAACCTATCATTTAGCCACTAGGGACCAATATCCGAGGCGCCTCACATTCCATCATCCACATAAGTAAAGATATAAATGTCTAGGCTCCATACCATGACACCACCTATAGCTAGAAAGAAACGTCGTGCACTCCCTGCAGTCACAATCCCCTTTTTGACTCATACCGAGGTGTGAGGCTCGCGAATTAACGCTATACACAAACGCTAATTAAAGCCGTGCTTTGATCATCAACCACAAGACTCTTCTTTTCAACAAAAGCCTTGTTCATTTGCATCTCAGCATGCCACATTGACATTCCACGCCATGTGACTGATGTCTATCGATATATAACCTCTAAGATCGTACGTCTTAGAGAAGGGTGTTAAGCAAGAGAAGAAATTCTCCGCCACCAAACAAATATATATTTAATAGAAATCAATCAACACAGAACAAAATCCAATGTCAGACACACATCCATTTACTAGTCCATTCTGGGTTTGAACGAAACCGGAGGCACCTTATTCCTCGTCCCATATGTCCAATATGGAAGAGAGGCCCTCACATATCCGGACAATCAACAAATACATCTGAACCACTACCACTGTAACCTCATCAAGGGAGCTACCTATATCGAAGGCATCGGTAGTAATCCATTCGATATGAAGATTACCGATCTTGCATCGTCTTCATTATCTTCGACTTTCAGTTGCCATTCAATTATTTGAAATGAGAATTAACTCGGCCTTTTCAAATAATTCACGTACATATAGAATTCAAATCAATTCTTTTCATGATTAAACTATTTGACATTCACGTTCCAGTTTAATGTAATAATTTCATGTCAAATACATCTAACCATAAAAAATATCTGATAAACCAAGTAAAATTGGTTTATTTCCATTCCACATCATTTATAATATTTTAGAACGATTTATCGCTATTTTTGTTTATATAAAAATAGCCCATTTTAAATAAACGATGCTTCAAGTCATTACACGGCCCTGGCGCTGTTTTTGTTCAGATTTGAATTACACATTTATCAAAATCTAACCATTGGATCTTAGCAAATTTAATATCCATTGGAAAGATCTTTCCAAAGCGAACCCAACGTGTAACACCCTAAATTTTTGAATAATCAAATCAACTAAATTAAAGAATAATTAATCTCAGATGTCAGAATTAAGGGAGCCATTGTGTTCGTCTCGGAATTCTGGTTGAGATAGAGTCCGAGTTTGCGGAAATTGGATTCCGTATGAAAAAGATATCCTTAAATTAAATATTGCAGCAAAACATGAAAAAAAAGAATGAGAAAAGAATAAATGTTTAGCATTATTCTAAGGTTTGTAAGAAAAAGACATAGTAGCTCATTTGGTTGGAACACGTGACTTGCATACAAGGGGTACAGAGTTTGATCCCCGCCAACGCCATACTTTTGTTTTAGGGGAATGACTTAAAATAGCTTAATGTGAACGCGGTTCAAAAAGTAGTTTAGTGTGAAAATGGTTAATTGGAAAGATAGATATATATATATATATATTGAATATATATATATATAATTGAGAAGATAAATACAGTCAATTTATTTGGAGGGAAAGATTTATGCATAAATAGATATGTATGTATGTGGGTAACTTCATTATGCATTAATTTTACATGTTGCAAGGAAAGTAGAAAAAAAAGGAAATTAAATTATATACTCAATTTCCTTTTTTTTTACGTAAGCAATCAATTTGCATTATTTGTCAATATTAGAATTTATGAATAGGTGCGTATATATATATATATATACATATGGGCAGTTAATGTAAACATGAATAGATTGAAATTAATTAGTAGATGAGTGTTAATTTGTCATTGATATTAATTAAAAGGAAATATATATATATTAAGTTGGCATAATTTGGGAACATGTATCATGGCATGATTGTTTTTTATGTGGCCTTCTTTGATTGGCTTTTATGACAAATTAAATGTAAGAAAGATTTATGCATGTATAAATGGATATTTGTATATGGGTAATTAATGTATATGGTAAAAGGGAGAATATCTAAATAATAATAATAGATTTATAATTCACATACAAATATGAAGGATAAACATGAAAATTACATGACATAGATTGGTTCATGAAATGGTATATTTTGTATACCATTAATTGTGACCATAATTAAAAATATAGTTATGGCATAATTAAAATGGGAATAATTTACATATGGAATTTGTCATAAATAAGAAATATGTAAATTATAGAAAAAAATGAACATTTAATACACCGTGCTGAGTCATTAGGGCTGAGGTGTCACCCTGTCTTGTTTGGATGGTTCAGTTTGCTTCTAGGTTGATCGGATGGCCTAAATTAATCCTAAACTCTATAGAAACACCTCTAGACTCAAACCCTAAAATCAAAACAAAATTAGATTCATGGCCTCCATGCCATCACCTAGCAACTCAGCATAGCCGCCACTAATTAAAGAGGAAGAAAGCTAGTCTAAATCAATCATTTTCAACTTTAACAACGAATCTTCTTCAAGGGAAAGCTATTACAACTTCAGAACTCAGAATTCAGAATTCAAGACCTTCTCTGAATTGTGAGTTCGATAATTTTAATAAAATAACTAGCAAATTAATTGGATTGAGTTATGATGTGGACTATTTGGATATGATGTGAATTATTGACCACATGTTATTATTCATTTAGTAAAATTGTGATGTTTATGTTGTAAATTCTATGATGCTATCTTGTAAAGTTGTGATCATCTATGTTGTAATTTTATGATTGGCTTATGCATAATCGAATCACCATGTTGTTCATATGTTAGTTTGGGTATGTTGATTCATATGATAAATCATAAGTATGTATGCAAGTTTAGATTTTTATTAAGACATGAATCATATGCAAGTTGGGGAAAATTATATGTATAACCTTATATGCTTCATGGCATTTATTTTAGATCTAAAGTTAGGCTATGACATGTGTGAGTTATATGCCAAATTCTACATGCTAGTTTACATGTTTAGATGTAAGTTTATACCATTGTTATGTTGCATAAATCACATATGCAAGTTTATATGAATACATGTGTTTGAAAATGAATCATGTTATGCAAGTTTGTGGTTACTGTCTATGCAAGTTTACACCTTTAGATATAGATCTATGACATACATGATTTATGCAAGTTTGTGACCATTATCTAAACAAGTTCACACCTTTAGATTTGGATTTATGACATATGTAATTTTATGCAAGTTGTAACTTTGGCCTATGCAAGTTTTAAATGTAGAACATCATTCACACATGCAAGTTCACCCCTTATGTTTAGATCTAGTTTTAATTATGTATGTTGTGATGTTTTCTCTTTATTCCATGAGTTAGACTATTCGAGTCTAACGTATATTTTACGTTAAACGAACGAACGTACAATGCGGGGTAAAGGGGATAATATTAAAAGATTTAATTGGCATAAATGCCTTAAAAGACATAAAATAAATTTGTGATGAAAATTGGTGTGATTTTACATACCATAAATGGATGGACATAATTGAGTCAATTATGGACATCGTAAAATTTGGAATTGATTGATAATTTGAATAGGGAAAGTAATTCAAATTGGGGAATGATTAATTAGGAGTAATTAATCGTCTAAGACACGAGGTTAGGCTCTTTTGTGGCGTAAGACTGCCCGGACCCGCCCAGCAAATCCAGTTGCCACAAATGCCAGCCTAATGTGGGAGGTCTTAGGCATAAATTAAATACGTAACAATTGTAAAGACACGAGGTTAGGCTCTTTTGTGGTATAAGACTTCCCGGACCCGCCCGGCAAATCCAGCTGCCACAAATGCCAGTCTAATGTGAGAGGTCTTTATGAGGTTACTGTCTTAATGAATTAAGAAACACTTAACCAGATAAACATGTAGTGGGACATGAGGGGGTTAAGTGGGTGCCTTGGGTGGCATTTGAAATACGATTAGAAATACTTAACCAAAATTGAAACATGAATAAGAAGTGGGTTAAGTGGGAAATACTAGAGGGGAACAAGCTTAGGTGGATAGCCTGTGTCAAGTCATGGGGGCCCGTTTCAACCAGTAACCCATGAGTATCTCTGTGGGCTCGACCCAAGTCGAAGACGGGACACGTGTACTGGGCTTGACTGTAAGAGGCCAAACCGGGATAGCGGTGGCAACGCAAGTCCAACGGGTTCATATGCGTGTGTGGACCCGGGCTGGTAGGTAAGACGTTGTTGCACTGTGTAGGTATAAGTCGTGCATCTCTGTTAGTATTGGTTTGCCACTTTGGGGAGTGATACACCCCATTATGGGACCAACACGGGTATCTACGAGTTAGGGAGCCGATCGAATGGGGAAGGTAGTGGGTACAACTAGTGAAGATAGGAGCAAGCGGCACCTATGACAGCAACTAGGAGTAATGCTACCATATTAATAATATTGTAATTAGAATGGGGAGGGTAGTGGGTACCACTAGTGGAGATAGGAGCAGGCGACACCTATGACAACAGCTAGGGGTACACGAAACTACCATTATTATTATCACTTATGTTTAGTAGGCAGGATCAACCTTAGGGTGACTAGTGGTGGTGCAGTATAGCAATTATCTCATAGTGTTGGTGTAGTTTAGTAATTATCTTACAGTGGGTTAGGTGCACTTTAACGATATCGTTGTTCATCCTGTTTCCTTGTTTACTCTGCCATACTCAATGGTTCATGGTCATTTCCTGATTTTCCAACTTATGCCTTAGCCTAGTTACTTTGGTGATTATATTGTTAAAGTTATCGCACTCGCTAGACTTTATGTCTGACCCCCTTTGTTTCCTCCTCTTTTCTTCCTTTCCCCCCAGGTGCTCAGGTTGGAACTAGCACCAGTGGAGCTTGATTTTGGACAGCTGTGCTTCTTGCTTTTAGAAGATTGCTTGGATCGCTGAAGTAAAGTTCAGCCTCACTTTTATTTATGGCTATTTGTATTGGGGATTATGTCTTTCAATTTATGTACTTTGATTTAGTCAAGATGGATATTATGTACTTGGCTCTTGTTTTGACGATGTAATCAAACATATGTATTTTCCGCTGCAATGTAATAAAGTTTTTAATTTTTCAAGTACTGTTTATATCTGTCTTGTTGTTAAGTTTCTGTAAATGCTCCATAGAAGTTAATGCATTCCCTTTGTAAGTGACATTAATGGACATGGGGTGTTACATGTGGTATCAGAGCTGAAGGTTACCAGAACGGATATGAGATTTTGAAAAACTATTTTTTTCAAAAGCATTTTATAAAGAAATACTTTCAAAAATATGTTTTAAGGAGAGTATTTTCAATAGAAAGGTTTATTTTAAAAAAAAATCCCCAAGAGCCATATATCTTTCCTTCGATTCTCCGTTTTGAATCTCTTCCTCTTTTCCTTTTTGAATCTCTTCCTCCACGTATAGATGCTTTTTCCTAAGATATATCAGGACTTCCGTACGATGGGCGGAAAAATGCTTCATGGGACATAGACATTTGTCAAGGTGTCTCCATTACGGAACGTCGTTCGCTTTAGGTCCGTTGAGAAGTTAGCACCAAGGTTTGTAGGGCCGTTTCCTATTAAGGAGAGGATTGGGCAGACGGCATATAGAGTGGAGTTGCCCGAGAGACTTAGTGGCGTACACGATGTATTCCATGTGTCACATTTGAGGAAGTGTTTGCACGAGACCGCGGAAGTGGTAGAGCCGAGCTTGCTTAGAGAGGTGGAGATAGAGCGTGATGCGATGATTTGGCGAGCTCCTACGTGCACTCTTGGGTCGGAGGTTAAGAAGTTGAGGAATCGAGAGGTCAAGCTAGTCAAAGTGCAATGGGGAGATGATGAGAGCAACGCTACTTGGGAGACGGAAGAGAAGATGCGTTCATTATACCCTTTTCTTTTCGAGGGTATGTCTTTTAATTTCTCCTTTATCGCTTACCTTATACTTATCTTATCTTTAGTATGTCCTCTCATTAGTACCTTTGACCTTTAGATATGGCAGTCCTATGGTTGAAACATGTGTTTGAGACATGTTATGTATGATGGATGCATGTGGATGCAAGTGTTTGCTAGTGGTTGCTCGTGAATGCATATACACACACTTTAGGCACTAGATCAGCTCGGTCACTTCATATTGTGTATTGCATACAAATGTGTGTGCATATTTAAGCTAATGGATGTATAATGGTTGTGCTATCATATGGATGCGGCATTTTGGTGAATGGTTGGGCACGCATGTAGAGATAATATGTATCGATAGGATTCTTTCGCATACATAATGGACGCATGGCACTATCATGGTTTGCATTAAGGAGGTCAACTGAATCAGTAGACCGCCTGATTTTGCATTAGATAAGGAACATATACACATACTTCTTGCATATGTTCATACAACATTAGAAAATTTTAAGGACAATGGATGCTTGTGTTTGATGGTTGAGTAGATGGTTGTTTGGATGGTAGGATACATTCTTCTTGACTTAGAGATTTCGAGGACGAAATCATTTAAGTAGGGGAGAATGTAACACCCTGAATTTTTGAATAATTGAATCAACTAAATTAAAGAATAATTAATCTCAGATGTGAGAATTAAGGGAAACGGGTTGCGCCATTGTGTTCGTCTCGGAATTCTGGTTGAGATAGAGTCCTAGTTTGCGTAAATTGGATTCCGTATGAAAAAGATATCCTTAAATTAAATATTGCAGCAAAACATAAAAAAAAGAATGAGAAAAGAATAAATGTTTAGCATTGTTCTAAGGTTTGTAAGAAAAAGACTTAGTAGCTCATTTGGTTGGAACAGGTGACTTGCATACAAGGGGTACAGAATTCGATCCCCGCCAGCGCCATATTTTTGTTTTACGGGAATGGCTTAAAAAAGCTTAGTGTGAACGCGGTTCAAAAAGTAGTTTAGTGTGAAAATGGTTAATTGGGAAGATATATATATATATATTGAATATATATATAATTGAGAAGATAAATACAGTCAAGTTATCTGGAGGGAAAGATTTATGCATAAATAGATATGTATGCATGTAGGTAATTTCATTATGCATTAATTTTGCATGTTGCAAGGAAAGTAGAAAAAAAGGGGGAAATTAAATTATATACTCGATTTCCTTTCTTTTACATAAGCAATCAATTTGCATTATTTGTCAATATTAGAATTTATGAATAGGTGCGTGTGTGTGTGTGTGTGTGTATATATATATATATATATGGGCAGTTAATGTAAACATGAATAGATTGAAATTAATCTGTAGATGAGTGTTAATTTGTCATTGATATTAAAAAGGAAATATATATATATATATATATATATATATATATATATTAAGTAGGCATAATTTGGGAACATGTATCATGGCATGATTGTTTTTTTATGTGGCCTTCTTTGATTGTCTTTTATGACAAATTAAAGGTAAGAAAGATTTATGCATGTATAAATGGATATTTGTATACGGGTAATTAATGTATACGGTAAAAGGGAGAATATGTAATTAATAATAATAGATTTATAATTCACATACAAATATGAAGGATAAACATTAAAATTACATGGCATAGATTGGTTCATGAAATGTTATATTTAGTATACCATTAATCGTGAGCATAATTAAAAATATAGTTATGGCATAATTAAAATGGGAATAATTTTGTAATAACCCGGAAATTCTGAGCCAGTTTAAAATTTTTATTTTGACAATTATAACGAATTTTGAATATTTAAAATGAATTATTTTAAATAATATCGACGAGAAATTTATTTTGAATATAATTCGAACGTATATATTATATACGCCGTCGTTAGAATATAAATAATTATATATAATTATAAATAGAATTGAAAATGGCGCGGTAGTTCGATAATTCGATTTCAAACTTCAATTGAATGTACCAGGTGCAAAACAATCCGGATTTTAGCGAAACCAAAAATAATAGGATCTAATTGAGAATATCTTTCCAACGAATCTGGAAAATCAAAATTTCATAGCCGGAATCAAAAGATATGTCCAGTTGAAAATTCTGAATAGTCGCTATGGAATTCAGGCCCTTAAAAATGGGAATTTTGCAAACGACCTCGGATTTCGACGAAACCACTTTTGTTGGGTCTGTGATGTCAAATTATTGTTAGATTCCAAATTTCATAATTTTTCGAATCAATATGTGAGCGTGGCAAAGGAAAACGCGTTTGACCAGTTTTAGTTGATTTTAATCGACTGAGAAATGGCCATTTTTCCAACGGTCTCAGAATTCGACGAAACTAGTTTTGTTAGGACCGTATCGTCAATACGAAGCTAGGAAATATTTTTCTGGGATTTATAGAGTTCGTATGTGACACCGGTAAATTGAAATGCGCGTTCAAATTCAATATAAATATTTAGAGTTATATGTTGATTTTGACGAAAACTGATCGAAACAGTCGAATCATCTTATGGTACATATCCCATTGTGTTTGGAATGGGGTTAAAACGCTAGGGACGACAGGCGGTGGGCCCCGTTTTGAGGTCGAAAATAAAAGATGCTTTTTGGTGGAAAATTAAATAATTAAATAATTAAAATAAAAACCCCTCTCCTTCCTTATACTCTGCCCCCCCCCCCCGGTTTCATTTCATAGAAGTAAAAAGAAAAAAGAAAAAAAAGAAAAAAATCAAATCGCGTCGCCCCCTTCAGCGGCCGCCATCGCCGCCGCGATTGGCTCAGCCCACCCTGCCGCCGACAGTCGAGGCAGCGCCGAACCCCCTCTCTCCGTCGTTCCCCCTTCTCACTCCCTCCTCGTGACGTTCAACCCCCCCCCCCCAACACCAGAAAACGAGCCGCGCAACCACCATGCCCTGGACCACCGTAGACCGCCACCGCAAGAACGACCTTCCGCCACCTCAGCAACGCCGTGGGACCCCACCACCACCGGGTCTCGCCTGCACCAGTCCTTCCCGCTCCCCCTTCCGAATGTGAGTTGTTTTTCCTTTTTATTCTTCTTTAAATTACACTGTGAAAGGAAATTGATTATTATATTGAAATAAATAGATTTTCATTCTATAAATAACATAGATTTATATTTTATAAAGTTGAAGTTTATATTTTTGTAATGATAAAAGTTATATTTTAGTTTATAAAAATAAAGAAAAAGTTAGGATTTTTAGAAAGGTAAAAATATGATTTTGCCTTAGGGAAGAATATGGTTTTTAATCCAATAAAGTTTAAATTTTTTTATATGGGAAGAGATAGGATTTTTCAAACTAAAAAGATTAGATTTTTATATAGAAAAGAATTGATTTTTAAAACTGAATTTATTCGATAGGAAAATTAGAGATAGAATTTTTATTCGATCGAAAAGTTAAAGATATGATTTTTATATGATAAGGAAGTTAAAAATATAATTTTTATCGTATGTAAAGGTTGAAAATATAATCTTCATACTATATAAATAACAAAGATATAATCTTTTATATTGTAGGAGTATAAAAATATAATTTTTATATAGGTAAGATAGTAAAAATATCACCTTTATATATGTAGTGAATAAAAATCCAATCTTTATATTAGGAGTAGAAGTTAAAGGCGAAATCTTTAAATTTAAAAAGGCGAAATCTTTATAATAGAAAAATAGAATTTTTATCTATATAATAACGATGTAAAAATAGAATTTTTATCTATATAATAACGATGTAAAAATAGAATTTTTATCTATATAGTAGCGGTGTGAAAATAGAATTTTTATCCATATAGCGTGATTATAAAAATTCGATTTTTATATATTGAATAAAAAGGTAAAAATTCGATTTTTATATATTGAATAGCAAAGTAAAAATTCGATTTTTATATATGTAGTAGCTACGGGCAACGAAAGTGACAAAGGGAGAGAACGATGAAGATTTCTGTCAATGAAGAGTCGTGGAATTGGGATGGCTATAGGTGAGAACTTCTCACTCAAAATTTCTTTTTCCTAGTTATATATATATACTAGGATGCAGATGGTGTTTAGTAGCACCCGACACAATCGTCCACAGACCATGGACTTGTTTGTTTGGTTGTGTAGTTAGTTAGATTATTTGGGTTGAATTGAATTGTTTGGTGAAATGAAATTGATTTGATTGATGTGTGAATGGCGTGGGCCATCACTAGACCGAGGATAAGGCTAGGCCTCGTCCTGTTTCTAGTATCGTGCCGTTATGCCGCCGAAATTTTCTAAAATAAATTAGAAATATAAAGATATCATTTTATTTAATAAATGAACCGAATAGAATATTCATAGGTTGAATAAAATAATTTTATCGTTAAAAATATAATTTTTAACGTGAATATGAATAATTAAAAATTCATTTACAAACCAGACGGTTTGTTTATGTACACCTATTTGAAGGACATTGATTGGGACGATAAATTTTACACATCGCCCAACTGCACAAATAAAATCTATGTTTGATTGTTTGAAACCCCACATGGGTATTGGGACGAAATATGACATACACTAATCCCAATAATTAGTTGTATGTCGATCGATTGATTGACAGGCTGATATAAGCGTTAGATATCTACATTTGATGCTTATATAGTGTAGTGCACTTTGGATGATGGTAGATTATTTATCGTTGCTATTATATACATGTGTTGTATGGAATCCATATAATTAACTTTATATGGTAATTGATTGGGCCTCATTCCAATTTAGAAGATAAAGAATATTATAAAATAAAGGTTCAGGTGTTGACTGTACTCATCCGTTGAGATTAGTCATGTGTTGAACGAAATATTTTAAACAATAAAATTTATATCTTTATCATTATAAAATAATGGTTCATGTGTTGACTGTACTCATCCGTTGAGATTAGTCATGTGTTGAACGAAATATTTTAACAATAAAATTTACATCTTTATCATATATAAAATTAGAAACTAACTGGAAAATAGATAAGATAAGTGGTCTCCTGGATATTAATCTGATGTTGGTTTCGGCCTTCGGGGTTAATATTCAGGGAATCGTTCTCTTACTAATTTACGGTTGGATTCTGATTTAACATCAAACGATAGATACCTTAATTTTTTTTAAAAAAAATATTAAATAACAAAAATAGTCACACGTGGACAGTACTCATTCGTTGAGATAAGTCATGTGTTGACGAAAATATAGATTCACGTATTGAATGGAATAAATATTCAACTATTGAATAGAATAACGGAATTACTAAAATATATAAAGCCGTGTTGATTAGAGATGCGCTATTTTGACGCGAACGATATTTATATCGATTATATTCGTTTTTATAAATTGAATTGAAATTTGAATTGAATCGAATAGAAAACCAATTTGAATTGAATCGAATAGAAAACCAATTTGAATTGAATCGAATAGAAAACCAATTTGAATTGAATCGAATAGAAAACCAATTTGAATTGAATCGAATAGAGAACCAATTTGAATCGAATCGAATAGAAAACCAATTCGAATTGAATTGAAAACGAATTCGAATTGAATTGAAAACGAATTGAAGTGAATTCAAATTATATTGAAATTTGAATTGAATAGAAATGAATTTTAAAACGAATTTATAAGGAAAAATTCAATTTTGATTTGAATTGAAATGGAAGTTGAAATTGTTTTTGAAACGAATTTAAAACTATTTATATAATTCGTTTTAAATAGAAATCAATGAAATATATATTATATATATTATATATATAATATAATGGCCTGAATAGAATGCGCCGCGCCGCGGCAGTTCGTAAATTTCGACCATTGACTTCGAACGGACATTACGGGAGATCCGACCGTCGGATTCTCGTAAAACCGGAACCGTTGGGTTCGTATCGAAAAGATCTTTCTAACGAATATTGGAAATTTGAAATCTAACGGTTGGATTTGTAGATACGTCCAAATCAAATTTGAAAAAGGTCGCTGTAAGTGCAGTTCGATGGCCGTTGATGGAAATCGAATGTACGGGCCTTTATAAAATTGTTAAAAATAGTATTAATTTGTGTAAAATCATAAGAAATGATTTGAGAAAAATTAGGATGAAAAACTCCATATTTGAAAAGATAAAAATAGATTTTTATCGAAATGAACTAGTTTTGAACTAAAATTAAAACCCAACTATTTTTAAATATAAATAAATTGGTTTTAAAAAGGGGTTTTTAATAATCTGAATTTCTAATATATTTGATTGAAATTAATTTAGAAGTGATTTGTGGGTTTATCGTGAACAGTGTTTTAAATAACACTTGTTCTTTAACCCGATAATAAATAGAATGTAATTTGGGTTTGTCGTGAACTGTGTTTTAAATGACACTAGTTCTTTAACCCAGTAAAAGGAGTTTTAATGAATCTGCAATTAGATTGAAATGTGAATTGATAATTTAAATTATCAAATTTGGCAAATGAGCGAGAATGGAGTATCACCAGTTTTGCTCCAAAGCGATAGTTAAATCTTTAATTAGATTTGAACGTGAAACGGTAATTAATTTTACTGATAACACCGTGGTGTTAGATATGGAGTATTTCCAGTTTTTCTTCATGGGATGAATATGTTGGGATTGGGAAATAAAATAAATAATTACTTCGGTGTGGTTTGCTAATCTCGACTAGTTTGGAAAACCATAATTTGGTTTGAAATGACATCCAAAGGAAGATTAAAGAATAAATTTAAAGAATTTATCTTTGATAAAATTAATGGGAACCTTTCCCTAAGAATTGAAATTTAGAAACTAGCTGTAGGTTAGTTAAGAAGAATGGTTTCCTGGGTATTGATCTGATGTTGGTTTCGGCCTTCGGGGTTAATATTTGGGGAATTGCTCTCTTACTAATTTACGGTTAGCGACTAATGAATTGGAATGAGGCGTATGTTGTGTTTGTGTAACATTTGTTTTTAATATACGCGGGTTGTTCGGAAAGTCCGGGTTTATACCCATTCTGAATAACCGATTCGACGATATGTCGAAGATGAAGACGGTGGTTGAAGACCGGAAGTCTTCACATCGTTTGGGTGATTACTGATGATCTTGATTGGGCTGTACACCCAAGATGAGGGAATCAGTTGGTGGTCGTCCAGACGTACTTGGAGATCGATGGATATGCAAGGAAAGTGCCTCCGGTTTCGTTCAGACCCATAACGAACTTGTAAATGGATTGTGTGTCTGACATTGGATTTTATTCTATGTTGATTGATCTCTATTAAATATACATCTGTTTGGCGGCAGAGAATTTATTCTCTTGCTTAGCGCCCTTCTCTGAGACATACGAGCTCAGAGGTTGTATATCGATGGACATCAGTCGCATGGCATGAATTGCCTGTGTGACACGCTGAGTTGCATGGATCAAGGCTTCTGTTGAAAAGCAAAGTCTTGTGGTTGATGATCAAAGCACGGCCTACGTGGCAGCTTTGTGTATAACGCGAATTCGTTAGCCTCACACCTCGGTATGAGTTAAAAACGGGATAAGGACTGCAGGGAGAGCACGACGTTTCTTTCTAGCTTTGGTGGTGTCAGTGACTTACCAGCCCTGACATTTATATACTTTTCACCTATGTGGTTGTTGGATGAGCCGCCTCGATTTTAGGTCTGTAAGGACCGGGAAACGTGTGTTCAGGAATAAATAATCCTCTAACGTAAGTGAGGACCGGCCCTGAAGATCCAGGATTGCCCAGAGTGTGTAGTCCTGAGACATTTGCTAGAGTGTCTCGAAAGCGGAGAGGAGCTTGCCCCTTGCCTCGACTCATGACGGAAATCCAATTTCCAATACGAGATATTTCGGCTTTATTTGTAGAGCCTAGTATGGCGACATAGTAGCATGGGATGCTATGCCGTCTATGATTTATATTTATGATTGAAATTGTTTTGACACTATACACTTATTATAGTATCAAATGATTTGTTTTAAACGTACCAAGCATGTTTGGCTATTATAAGGGAAAACCCTATCCTCCGGCTTGCGTTGCATTGTGTGATGGGACCTGGGTCTTATAATAGCTTCATTTTCCGAAAAAGCATTGCGCTGTTTATTCTATGCACTGGTATTCTTGGGAGGAAACCCGTTCCGTGTTATACGGCGTGGTCCCTTGAATTACTCTCTTTTAAAGTAAAGTTTTAAATAACTGTTTTAGTTCTCACACCAGTCACATGACTGACCTGGAGTTATTGTTTTAACCTAAACTCTGGGTGCCCGTATTTTCCACACGGGCAGCTAGTAGTTTTGGTTTTGCAGATTTATATTCATAGAATCCTGGTTTACAGCTGGAATGATATCCAGAAAGCTCTGTATCCGTATATCACCTTCAGTTGTGCTTTGTATTATTTTTCCGCTGCTATGTAATTTATTGTAATCTATGATATTTATCAAATGTAATTTATTCATTCATACTATGTATATTCTTGTATTCTGATGGAATTGTTGTAATAAACAATGAAATGTTCTTCCGTCTGCGTTCTGTTTTGTCCTGTCCTCACAGTAATTCGTTCTTTCTCATCTCTTCGGAGACCGGGGAAGTTCGGGTCGCTACAGTTGGTATCAGAGCTTTGGTTTACAGAGCTCGAGAACAAGACACATTAGAACCATACGAAAGAATTCTTCAGATATTGGATTAGTAATATCCAATTAGAATGACTCGTTAGAGATAGGATCAGTAGTATCCTAGAACGGGTGTGAAGAGTATATTTTTCAAATGAAAACAATATAGTTTTGAAAATTTAAACCATTTTATACGTATTTGAATATTTATTTATTTTGAATTTGGACAATCCATTATATAAAGGTTTTGCATATACGCGTCATGAACGTATATTCGAAGTTTTAATGTACTGGATAGATATAGAATCACACTCTAGACACCCGGAGGTGGTTCTGATGATTGATCGATCATCATCCGAACTTATGTTCGTGTTTTGAAGGTGTGATTTTCTATATATTTCCATTAGACTGGTGTGAGAACCAAAACTTATATAGCTAGAATACATTGTTGTGAATGGGCATCAAAAATGTGATTTTCTGTATATATATCAAAGTTATGAATTTGAAACTCTAATTCACTAATTGATTGATGTTTGTGTTGTTTGTCTATTTGTTTGCTAATTTTGAACCATTTAGCCTAATTGAATCGAATGTTGAACTGTATCGAAAATTGGTCGCATTTGCTTGCATATACATATACTTACATTGAACAGGTCATAGCAAGGAGGCTAGAGCAGAGAATAAAATTTGTTTGCCCGACAAATAGGTACATGTTTGCTATATAATTTACTATTTTGTTTGGGTGATGATGATTTTATGAGCCTATTGGCTAGCCGCTTGGCTTTTTCTTTTTTTTTTTGAAATCAGAAGGCCTGTATGGCAATTTCGGGATTTTCCCGTGGCTCCCGGTGCAGGGGAGGTTATGGCGAAATTTTTCGAAAATTTAGGGTGTTAGCCAAATTTTTGAAGAATTTGAAAATTCTCAGAAACTGAAAAGTTGGAGAATGGAAGCCAGATCGAACGTAGAGTTGATAAATCAAACCACTTTCAACTTTGTTCCTTTTCGAGGACGAAAAGTTTTAAGTGGGGGAGATTGTAATAACCCGGAAATTCTGAGCCAGTTTTTTTTTTTTTGGCAATTATAACGAATTTTGAATATTTAAAATGAATTATTTTAAATAATATCAACGAGAAATTTATTTTGAATATAATTCGAACGTATATATTATATATGCCGTCGTTAGAATATAAATAATTATATTTAATTATAAATAGAATTGAAAATGGCGCGGTAGTTCGATAATTCGATTTCAAACTTCAATTGAATGTACCGGGTGCAAAACAATCCGGATTTTAGCAAAACCAAAAATAATAGGATCTAATTGAGAATATCTTTCCAACGAATCTGGAAAATCAAAATTTCATAGCGGGAATCAAAAGATATGTCCAGTTGAAAATTCTGAATAGTCGCTACAGAATTCAGGCCCTTAAAAATGGGAATTTTGCAAACGACCTCGGAATTCGACGAAACCACTTTTGTTGGGTCCGTGATGTCAAATTATTGTTAAATTCCAAATTTCATAATTTTTCGAATCAATATGTGAGCGTGGCAAAGGAAAACGCGTTTGACCAGTTTTAGTTGATTTTAATCGACTGAGAAATGGCCATTTTTCCAACGGTCTCAGAATTCGACGAAACTAGTTTTGTTAGGACCGTATCGTTAATACGAAGCTAGGAAATATTTTTCTGGGATTTATAGAGTTCGTATGTGACCCCGGTAAATTGAAATGCGCGTTCAAATTCAATATAAATATTTAGAGTTATATGTTGATTTTGACGAAAACTGATCGAAACAGTCGAATCAGCTTATGGTACATATCCCATTGTGTTTGGAATGGGGGTAAAACGCTAGGGACGACAGGCGGTGGGCCCCGTTTTGAGGTCGAAAATAAAAGTTGCTTTTTGGTGGAAAATTAAATAATTAAATAATTAAAATAAAAACCCCTCTCCTTCCTTATACTCTGCCCCCCCCCCCCCCCGATTTCATTTCATAGAAGTAAAAAGAAACAAGAAAAAAAAGAAAAAAATCAAATCGCGTCGCCCCCTTCAGCGGCCGCCATCGCCGCCGCGATTGGCTCAGCCCACCCCGCCGCCGACAGTCGAGGCAGCGCCGAACCCCCTCTCTCCGTCGTTCCCCCTTCTCACTCCCTCCACGCAACGTTCAAACCCCCCCCCCCCCCCCCCAACACCAGAAAACGAGCCGCGCAACCACCACGCCCTGGACCACCGTAGACCGCCACCGCAAGAACGGCCTGCCGCCACCTCAGCAACGCCGTGGGACCCCACCACCACCGGGTCTCGCGTGCACCAGTCCTTCCCGCTTCCCCTTCCGAATATGAGTTGTTTTTCCTTTTTATTCTTCTTTAAATTACACTGTGAAAGGAAATTGATTATTATATTAAAATAAATAGATTTTCATTCTATAAATAACATAGATTTATATTTTATAAAGTTGAAGTTTATATTTTTGTAATGATAAAAGTTATATTTTAGTTTATAAAAATAAAGAAAAAGTTAGGATTTTTAGAAAGGTAAAAATATGATTGTGCCTTAGGGAAGAATATGGTTTTTAATCCAATAAAGTTTAAATTTTTTTATACGGGAAGAAATAGGATTTTTCAAACTAAAAAGATTTGATATTTATATAGAAAAGATTTGATTTTTAAAACTGAATTTATTCGATAGGAAAATTAGAGATAGAATTTTTATTCGATCGGAGAGTTAAAGATATGATTTTTATATGATAAGGAAGTTAAAAATATAATTTTTATCGTATGTAAAGGTTGAAAATATAATCTTCATACTATATAAATAACAAAGATATAATCTTTTATATTGTAGGAGTATAAAAATATAATTTTTATATAGGTAAGATAGTAAAAATATCACCTTTATATATGTAGTGAATAAAAATTCAATCTTTATATTAGGAGTAGAAGTTAAAGGCGAAATCTTTAAATTTGAAAAGGCGAAATCTTTATAATAGAAAAATAGAATTTTTATCTATATAATAACGATGTAAAAATAGAATTTTTATCTATAAAATAACGATGTAAAAATAGAATTTTTATCTATATAGTAGCGGTGTGAAAATAGAATTTTTATCCATATAGCGTGATTATAAAAATTCGATTTTTATATATTGAATAGCAAAGTAAAAATTCGATTTTTATATATTGAATAGCAAAGTAAAAATTCGATTTTTATATATGTAGTAGCTACGGGCAACGAAAGTGACAAAAGGAGAGAACGATGAAGATTTCTATCAATGAAGAGTCGTGGAATTGGGATGGCTATAGGTGAGAACTTCTCACTCAAAATTTCTTTTTCCTAGTTATATATATATACTAGGATGCAGACGGTGTTTAGTAGCACCCGACACAATCGTCCACAGACCATGGACTTGTTTGTTTGGTTGTGTAGTTAGTTAGATTATTTGGGTTGAATTGAATTGTTTGGTGAAATGAAATTGATTTGATTGATGTGTGAATGGCGTGGGCCATCACTAGACCGGGGATAAGGCTAGGCCTCGTCCTGTTTCTAGTATCGTGCCGTTATGCCGCCGAAATTTTCTAAAATAAATTAGAAAAATAAAGATATCATTTTATTTAATAAATGAACCGAATAGAATATTCATAGGTTGAATAAAATAATTTTATCGTTAAAAATATAATTTTTAACGTGAATGTGAATAATTAAAAATTCATTTACAAACCGGACGGTTTGTTTATGTACACCTATTTGAAGGACATTGATTGGGACGATAAATTTTACACATCGCCCAACTGCACAAATAAAATCTATGTTTGATTGTTTGAAACCCCACACGGGTATTGGGACGAAATATGACATACACTAATCCCAATAATTAGTTGTATGTCGATCGATTGATTGACAGGCTGTTATAAGCATTAGATATCTACATTTGATGCTTATACAGTGTAGTGCACTTCGGATGATGGTTGATTATTTATCGTTGCTATTATATACATTTGTTGTATGGAATCCATATAATTAACTTTATATGGTAATTGATTGGGCCTCATTCCAATTTAGAAGATAAAGAATATTATAAAATAAAGGTTCATGTGTTGACTGTACTCATCCGTTGAGATTAGTCATGTGTTGAACGAAATATTTTAAACAATAAAATTTATATCTTTATCATTATAAAATAAAGGTTCATGTGTTGACTGTACTCATCCGTTGAGATTAGTCATGTGTTGAACGAAATATTTTAACAATAAAATTTACATATTTATCATATATAAAATTAGAAACTAACTGGAAAATAGATAAGATAAGTGGTCTCCTGGATATTAATCTGATGTTGGTTTCGGCCTTCGGGGTTAATATTCAGGGAATCGTTCTCTTACTAATTTACGGTTGGAGTCTGATTTAACATCAAACGATAGATACCTTAATTTTTTTTTTAAAAATATATTAAATAACAAAAATAGTCACACGTGGACAGTACTCATTCGTTGAGATTAGTCATGTGTTGACGAAAATATAGATTCACGTATTGAATGGAATAAATATTCAATTGTTGAATAGAATAACGGAATTATTGAAATATATAAAGCCGTGTTGATTAGAGATGAGCTATTTGGACGCGAACGATATTTATATCGATTATATTCGTTTTTATAAATTGAATTGAATCGAATAGAAAACCAATTTGAATTGAATCGAATAGAAAACCAATTTGAATTAAATCGAATAGAAAACCAATTTGAATTGAATCGAATAGAAAACCAATTTGAATTGAATCGAATAGAAAACCAATTTGAATTGAATCGAATAGAGAACCAATTTGAATCGAATAGAAAACCAATTCGAATTGAACTGAAAACGAATTCGAATTGAATTGAAAACGAATTGAAATGAATTCAAATTAGATTGAAATTTGAATTGAATAGAAATGAATTTTAAAACGAATTTATAAGGAAAAATTCAATTTTGATTTGAATTGAAATGGAAGTTGAAATTGTTTTTGGAACGAATTTAAAACTATTTATATAATTCGTTTTAAATAGAAATCGACGAAATATATATTATATATATTATATATATAATATAATGGCCTGAATAGAATGCGCCGCGCCGCGGCAGTTCGTAAATTTCGACCATTGACTTCGAACGGACATTACGGGAGATCCGACCGTCGGATTCTCCTAAAACCGGAACCGTTGGGTTCGTATCGAAAAGATCTTTCTAACGAATATTGGAAATTTGAAATCTAATGGTTGGATTTGGAGATACGTCCAAATCAAATTTGAAAAAGGTCGCTGTAAGTGCAGTTCGATGGCCGTTGATGGAAATCGACTGTACGGGCCTTGATAAAATTGTTAAAAATAGTAATAATTTGTGTAAAATCATAAGAAATGATTTGAGAAAAATTAGGATGAAAAACTCCATATTTGAAAAGATAAAAATAGATTTTTATCGAAATGAACTAGTTTTGAACTAAAATTAAAACCCAACTATTTTTAAATATAAATAAATTGGTTTTAAAAAGGGGTTTTTAATAATTTGAATTTCTAATATATTTGATTGAAATTAATTTAGAAGTGATTTGTGGGTTTATCGTGAACAGTGTTTTAAATAACACTTGTTCTTTAACCCGATAATAAATAGAATGTAATTTGGGTTTGTCGTGAACTGTGTTTTAAATGACACTAGTTCTTTAACCCTGTAAAAGGAGTTTTAATGAATCTGCAATTAGATTGAAATGTGAATTGATAATTTAAATTATCAAATTTGGCAAATGAGCGAGAATGGAGTATCACCAGTTTTGCTCCAAAGCGATAGTTAAATCTTTAATTAGATTTGAACGTGAAACGGTAATTAATTTTACCGATAACACCGTGGTGTTAGATATGGAGTATTACCAGTTTTTCTTCATGGGATGAATAGGTTGGGATTGGGAAATAAAATAAATAATTACTTCGGTGTGGTTCGCTAATCTCGACTAGTTTGGAAAACCATAATTTGGTTTGAAATGACATCCAAAGGAAGATTAAAGAATAAATTTAAAGAATTTATCTTTGATAAAATTAATGGGAACCTTTCCCTAAGAATTGAAATTTAGAAACTAGCTGTAGGTTAGTTAAGAAGAATGGTTTCCTGGGTATTGATCTGATGTTGGTTTCGGCCTTCGGGGTTAATATTTGGGGAATTGCTCTCTTACTAATTTACGGTTAGCGACTAATGAATTGGAATGAGGCGTATGTTGTGTTTGTGTAACATTTGTTTTTAATATACGCGGGTTGTTCGGAAAGTCCGGGTTTATACCCATTCTGAATAACCGATTCGACGATATGTCGAAGATGAAGACGCTGGTTGAAGACCGGAAGTCTTCACATCGTTTGGGTGATTACTGATGATCTTGATTGGGCTGTACACCGAAGATGAGGGAATCGGTTGGTGGTCGTCCAGACGTACTTGGAGATCGATGGATATGCGAGGAAAGTGCCTCCGGTTTCGTTCAGACCCAGAACGAACTTGTAAATGGATTGTGTGTCTGACATTGGATTTTATTCTATCTTGATTGATCTCTATTTAATATACATCTGTTTGGCGGCAGAGAATTTATTCTCTTTCTTAACGCCCTTCTCTGAGACATACGAGCTCAGATGTTGTATATCGATGGACATCAGTCGCATGGCATGAATTGCCTGTGTGGCACGCTGAGTTGCATGGATCAAGGCTTCTGTTGAGAAGCAAAGTCTTGTGGTTGATGATCAAAGCACGGCCTACGTGGCAGCTTTGTGTATAACGCGAATTCACGAGCCTCACACCTCGGTATGAGTTAAAAACGGGATAAGGACTGCAGGGAGAGCACGACGTTTCTTTCTAGCTTTGGTGGTGTCAGTGACTTACCAGCCCTGACATTTATATACTTTTCACCTATGTGGTTGTTGGATGAGGCGCCTCGATTTTAGGTCTGTAAGGACCGGGAAACGTGTGTTCAGGAATAAATAATCCTCTAACGTAAGTGAGGACCGGCCCTGAAGATCCAAGATTGCCCAGAGTGTGTAGTCCTGAGACATTTGCTAGAGTGTCTCGAAAGCGGAGAGGAGCTTGCCCCTTGCCTCGACTCATGACGGAAATCCAATTTCCAATACGAGATATTTCGGCTTTATTTGTAGAGCCTAGTATGGCGACATAGTAGCATGGGATGCTATGTCGTCTATGATTTATATTTATGATTGAAATTGTTTTGACACTATACACTTATTATAGTATCAAATGATTTGTTTTAAACGTACCAAGCATGTTTGGCTATTATAAGGGAAAACCCTATCCTCCGGCTTGCGTTGCATTGTGTGATGGGACCTGGGTCTTATAATAGCTTCATTTTTCGAAAAAGCATTGCGCTGTTTATTCTATGCACTGGTATTCTTGGAGGAAACCCGATCTGTGTTATACGGCGTGGTCCCTTGAATTACTCTCTTTTAAAGTACAGTTTTAAATAACTGTTTTAGTTCTCACACCAGTCATATGACTGACTTGGAGTTTATTGTTTTAACCTAAACTCTGGGTGCCCCTATTTTCCGCACGGGCAGCTAGTAGTTTTGGTTTTGCAGATTTATATTCACAGGATCCTGGTTTACAGCTGGAATGATATCCGGAAAGCTCTGTATCCGTATATCACCTTCAGTTGTGCTTTGTATTATTTTTCCGCTGCTATCTAATTTATTGTAATCTCTGATATTTATCGAATGTAATTTATTCATTCATACTCTGTATATTCTTGTATTCTGATGGAATTGTTGTAATAAACAATGAAATGTTCTTCCGTCTGCGTTCTGTTTTGTCCTGTCCTCACAGTAATTCATTCTTTCTCATCTCTTCGGAGACCGGGGAAGTTCGGGTCGCTACAAATTTACATATGGAATTTGTCATAAATAAGAAATATGTAAATTATAGAAAAAAATGAACATTTAATACACTGTGCTCAGTCATTAGGGCTGAGGTGTCACCCTATCTTGTTTGGATGGTTCAGGTTGCTTCTAGGTTGATCGGATGGCCTAAATTAATCCTAAACTCTATAAAAACACCTCTAGACTCAAACCCTAAAATCAAAACAAAATTAGATTCATGGCCTCCATGTCGTCACCTAGCAACTCAGCATAGCCGCCACCAATTAAAGAGGAAGTATGCTAGTCTAAATATTTAACAATGAATCTTCTTCAAGGGAAAGCTATTACAACTTCAGAACTCAGAATTCAGAATTCAAGACCTTCTCTGAATTGTGATTTCGATAATTTTAATAAAATAGTTAGCAAATTAATTGGATTGAGTTATGATGTGGACTATTTGGATATGATGTGAATTATTGACCGCATGTTATTATTCATGTAGTAAAATTGTGATGTTTATGTTGTAGATTCAATGATGATATCTTGTAAAGTTGTGATCATCTATGTTGTAATTTTATGATTGGCTTATGTATAATCGAATCACCATGTTGTTCATATATTAGTTTGGGTATGTTGATTCATATGATAAATCATAAGTATGTATGCAAGTTTAGATTTTTATTAAGACATGAATCATATGCAAGTTGGGGAAAATTATATGTATAACCTTATATGCTTCATGTCATTTATTTTAGATCTAAAGTTAGGCTATGACATGTTTAAGTTATATGCCAAATTCTACATGCTAGTTTACATGTTTAGATGTAAGTTTATACCATTGTTATGTTGCATAAATCACATATGCAAGTTTATATGAATGCATGTGTTTGAAAATGAATCATGTTATGCAAGTTTGTGGTTACTGCCTATGCAAGTTTACACCTTTAGATGTAGATCTATGACATACATGATTTATGCAAGTTTGTGACCTTTATCTAAACAAGTTCACACCTTTAGATTTGGATTTATGACATATGTAATTTTATGCAAGTTGTAACTTTGGCCTATGCAAGTTTTAGATGTAGAACATCATTCACACATGCAAGTTCACCCCTTATGTTTAGATCTAGTTTTAATTATATGTATGTTGTGATGTTTTCTCTTTATTCCATGAGTTAGACTATTTGAGTCTAACATATATTTTACGTTAAACGAACGAACGTACAACGTGGGGTAAAGGGGATAATATTAAAAGATTTAATTGGCATAAATGCCTTAAAAGACATAAAATAAATTTGTGATGAAAATTGGTATGATTTTACATACCATAAATGGATGGACATAATTGAGTCAATTATGGACATCGTTAAATTTGGAATTGATTGATAATTTGAATAGGGAAAGTAATTCAAATCGGGGAATGATTAATTAGGAGTAATTAATCGTCTAAGACACGAGGTTAGGCTCTTTTGTGGCGTAAGACTGCCCTGACCCGCCCAGCAAATCCAGTTGCCACAAATGCCAGTCTAATGTGGGAGGTATTAGGCATAAATTAAATACGTAACAATTGTAAAGACATAAGGTTAGGCTCTTTTGTGGTGTAAGACTGCCCGGACCCGCCCGGCAAATCCAGCTGCCACAAATGTCAGTCTAATGTGAGAGGTCTTTATGAGGTTACGGTCTTAATGAATTAAGAAACACTTAACCAGATAAACATGTAGTGGGACATGAGGGGGTTAAGTGGGTGCCTTGGGTGGCATGTGGAATCTAGTGGGTGCCTTGGGTGGCATTTGAAATACGATTAGAAATACTTAACCAAAATTGAAACATGTAATTGAAACATGAATAAGAAGTGGGTTAAGTGGGAAATACTAGAGGGGACCAAGCTTAGGTGGATAGCTTGTGTCAAGTCATGGGGGCCCGTTTCAACCAGTAACCCATGAGTATCTCTGTGGGCTCGAACCAAGTAGAGGACGGGACACGCGTACTGGGCTTGACTGTAAGAGGCCAAACTGGGTTAGCGGTGGCAACGCAAGTCTAATGGGTTCATATGCGTGTGTGGACCCGGGCTGGTAGGTAAGAAGTTGTTGCATTGTGTAGGTATAAGCCGTGCATCTCTGGTAGTATTAGGTTGCCACTTTGGGGAGTGATACACCCCACTGTGGGACCAGCACGGGTATCTACGAGTTAGGGAGCCGATCGAATGGGGAAGGTAGTGGGTACGACTAGTGGAGATCGGAGCAAGCGGCACCTATGACAGCAGCTAGGAGTACAGCTACCATATTATGAATATTGTAATTAGAATGGGGAGGGTACTGGGTACCACTAGTGGAGATAGGAGCAGGTGGCACCTATGACAGCAGCTAGGGGTACACGAAACTACCATTATTATTATCACTTATGTTCAGTAGGCAGGATCAACCTTAGGGTGACTAGTGGTGGTGCAGTATAGCAATTATCTCATAGTGTTGGTGTAGTTTAGTAATTATCTTACAGTGGGTTAGGTGCGCTTTAACGATATCGTTGTTCATCCTTTTTCCTTGTTTGCTCTGCCATACTCAATGGTTCATGGTCATTTCCTGATTTTCCAACTTATGCCTTAGCCTTGTTACTTTGGTGATTATATTGTTAAAGTTATCGCACTCGCCAAACTTTATGTCTGACCCCCTTTGTTTCCACAACTTTTCTTCCTTCCCCCCCCCCCCAGGTGCTCAGGTTGGAACTAGCACCAGTGGAGCTTGATTTTGGACAGCTGCGCTTCTTGCTTTTAGAAGATTGCTTGGATCGCTGAAGTAAAGTTCAGCCTCTCTTTTATTTATGGCTATTTTGTATTGGGGATTATGTCTTTCAATTTATGTACTTTGATTTAGTCCAGATGGATATTATGTACTTGGCTCTGGTTTTGACGATGTAATCAAACATACGTATTTTCCGCTGTAATGAAATAAGGTTTTTAATTTTTCAAGTACTGTTTATATCTATCTTGTTGTTAAGTTTCTGTTCTATACTCACTTAAAATGCTCCATAGAAGTTAATGCATTCCCTTTGTGAGTGACATTAATGGACATAGGGTGTTACACAATGGTCTCGGTTTCGGGAAAATCCGATGGTCTGATCTGTCGGTATAATCGTTTAAAATTACAATTCCAAAACGCGAACTACCTCGTGCGATTCGTTTAATTTTAATTTATATTATATATAAGTTATATAATTTATTCGACTTCTTCGAAGCCAATTTATACTTCAAATAATTGGCTAATACGTTTAAATTTCGAAAAATTTCGCCATAACCTCCTATGTTCGGAGAGCGGTTTGGAAATTTGTTGGGCTGTATTAAGCACCCAATAAATCCAGAAAAAGCATACACAATTTTTAGTAAGCTATCTATGCCCAATAGAGAGTGTAAAGACCATATCTCTAGAGATTCTATCTCGTCACCTTGTCCAGTGTTGGAAAATAAATAACCATGCCCGTATCTAAAATCAAGAGAGACGTGAGTTATTGTCTTCTCCAGACCCGTGTGGGGTTTTTATTAATTCCTACAATTTACCGTTATATTTTATTTAGTCCATATCAGTCTTCAGTTCAACCTGTAACTCAATCATCGCCATGCGAGCGTCTTGCTCGTATGGTAATCCCAACTTCGTCATACAAGCTCCAAATGCTTATATGGAATACGATATGCTATGACATCAATAATTCATCTTTGGTTCGACCTGAAATGTAGTCATCACCATACAAGCCTCTCGCTTGCATGGTAATACGAACCTCGTCATACAAGGTCCAAATGCTTATATGGTATAAGATAGAGTATGTTATCTTCACGTAGTATGCCATGTAGGGTAGTTCAAAATTAATTGTTGCTATCTTATGGCGTAGTTTATAATCTCACATAGAACAACCATCACACCCATCCGATGTCATTCACGGGAGTTTATCTAATAATGAAATTGCGCATCTAACTCATTAAGGTGTACCTATTTGTCGAGCATGCAAATAAATTCTTTACTCAACAGCGAATCCATTTACTTGTTTAGCATGTGTATATATATATGCATACGTAAGATAAAAATAATATTATTAGCGAGCAAATATTTATTTCAACACATGACTATTTTATTCACTTCATATACATGTTAAAAATAATATTTTTAATGGGCAAACATTTATTTCAACACTTTTAACACTTCATATACATGTTAAAAATAATATTTTCAATGAACAAACACTTATTTCAGCACGTGGTTATTTTTAACACTTCATATATATGTTAAAAATAATACTTTTGGCAAAAAAAAATATTTTCACACATGACTATTTTTATTACTTCACATACATGTTAAAAATAATATTTTTGGCGAACAAAAATATATTTCCACACATGACTATTTTATTACTTCACATACTTGTTAAAAATTATATTTGGCAAACAAAAATATATTTCCACATATGACTATTTTTATTACTTCACATACATGTTAAAAATAATATTTTTGGCAAACAAAAATATATTTCCATACATGCTATTTTTAATGGTTCATACATACAATAAAAATGATATTTTTATTATTCAAAGAATTTATTAAATACATGAATATTTTTAATGATTCATACATACAATAAAAATGATATTTTTATTGTTCAAAGAATTTATTCAACACATGAATATTTTTAGTAGTTCATATATGCAATAAAAATGATATTTTTATTGTTCGAAGAATTTATTCAACACATGAATATTTTCAGTGGTTCGTATATACAATAAAAACGATATTTTTATTGTTCAAAGAATTTATTCAACTAAAAATGACATTTTTATTGTTCAAACAATTTATTCAATACATGAATATTTTATATAATTCATTTTAGGAAATTTCGGCATTATAATGACAGGGTGTTGTAGCACCGGCAAGTGTCTGAGCACTGCTCCTCTTCTAACCTAGGTTTGCACCATACATAATCATCCCATTCAATCCAACAATTCATCACAACAACAATCAACCAATCCCAATTTTATACAACGCATATTTGTATTTTATATAGCGTATATATATATATATATTTACTATCACAATCACAATCAACTTCCACAACACAATCATCCATGGTTTAACAGAAAGTAGTGACAGGAGTTACTAAGCCCCATTTGCAACCTATTATATTTTTCTCCATTTTATTTTGAATTTAGAAATCTCACATTGGGTTCCACTCCTCCTTAATTTGTAGCAAGCTCTGAAATTCCTCTGGTCACTTCTAGAATGAAGTGTACGCTGTCACGAGTCCAATGTCTCTTGCTTCACTGGATTTCGACAACGTATAAGCAAGATACAATTTTTATAAATAATAATCGAGTTAGCTACACTTTTAAGTGTTGTAAACCTTTAAAATTTATAAACTCATTACCGCAACAAATGATTCAAAACTACGTCGTGATTTTTTGCGCAAACCGGTGCACGATGGGACGATCAGTTGGTGTTACGTTGTAGAACTAGGAGAGAGCTTCCTACGCCTGGTGGTCACGTCGAGTTCGATGGCGCCTGGGAGGAGAGGCGGTTCGAACGGGCTTACTTCCTGACGAGTTTCCAATCCAAATACACAACGATAGAATCCCAAACCAGTATGTATTTGAAGATGGGGAAATTATCTACAAATTTGCCACAAAAATCAAGCGATTTTATTTACGGGATTGAAAGTTATTGAGCGGGGAAGATTTGAAGAAATTCCGTCGTTCGATATTGAGAGGATCGGGTTTTTCTCGGAAATTAATAAGTCAACGATGAATTTCTATTGGTTGGTATATTTATATAATTTATTTAATTCGTTTAATTCCAAAAATACCTGTTAATCCATACGAACTCCAAATCAAACCCAACGACTGTCGCCCCTAGCTAAATACCCTCATTTCAGACACAACGGAACATGATTCGTAAGCCTATTTGACCGTTTCAGTTAGTTTTTCTTTATATTAAAATATATATAACGTTCAATATTGAATTTGAACGTACATTTTAATTTACTAGGGCCACATACTGATTCCAAAAATTCCCGAAAAATAAATCTAACTATGTTTTGACGATACGTTCCCAATAAAATTATTTTTGTCGAATTTGGAGACCGTTTGAAAAATGGTCTTTTTTTGGTCGATCCAATTCAAACTGAAATTACCAAACACGTTTAGATTTACCACGCTCACTAAATTAAAGAATTTTAAACTTAGCAATAATTTGACATTTCGGATCCAACAAAAGTGGTTTCATCGAAAACGGAGGTCGTTTGCAAAATGGCTACTTTTAAGGGCTATATTATAATTTAAAAATCGAATTTTTAGAATTTGACTCAATTTCTGACAAAATTTCCTTAAAATAAAATTTTAAATTGGTTCTGATTTTCCGGGTTGATACACACGATGTTAAACACATAATACTTTCTAAATTATTTCAGAAACTTCGCGTTTAGCCCTCAAATCCTTTCTGTTTAATAAACATTTTTATAAAACATCCCCTGTCCAAAATCGGGAATACATCTCTTTTCGCTTAAGAAAAATATCATTTCAAAATCATTCATTAAGTTTGAAATGAACTCGACCACATCGCTAAACATCTCATAGTCAAAGCATGAAGTGTTTCACAAGATGTTAGCATACAAATATTTCTACCCAACCCAATGCTAAATGTAAAAGCATATTTTGCTCACAAACTGTATGAGCACAATCCAAACAATCAATCAATCACAATCAATATCAACAATCAGGTATATTTGGTTTATATCACATCTCATATTTTGGTAAATTTAATTACCATTCATTCATTCCAATCTAATTAAAGATTTATTTAAATCTTCTTATTTTAATCCCAAAAACCATTACTTAATGATTATTCAACTTTCTGGAAATTAATCCTGCCTTCAATTGGGTTAAAGAATCAATGTCATTTAAAACATTATTCACGGTAAACCCAAAATCCTTTTCCATCAAAATGAAATCTTCACGGAAATCATAACAGTATATGATCGATATAAATTTCCGTACCAAACTAATACTATAAGTGGAATAGCGGCTAGGCCTTTTAAGTTCCATAAATAGTAATGGTCTTCCTTTATAGAAGCTCATTTCGATTATCACTAAATCGAATTCCATTCAATTCAAATTTAGTATTTTAAATTGGAAAACTTTACTTTGGAAATTTTCCATTAAATCTTAATAAAAAGATTTATTAATTCCATATTATATCTTTACTGTTAATTGGCTTAAAGAATGAATGTTATTTAAAACATTGCTCACGATAAACCCAAAATCCCATTTGATATTAAATACAAGGCTCTAAATAGAAATCATATCGGCTTACATTCAATATCAAATTCTAATACCAACAAATTTCGTATTGGGAATAACGATATATATATATATATATATATATATCTTCCAAATTCCCCAACAATATCCGTATAATTACGGAATCCAATATCGAAATATTCCGAAGATTATTTCCATTCCAAATCCATTCCAATTTATGAATTGGAAAACTTAGGTTATTTAAAAACTTATTTTTCAATCCAATTTATATATTTAAAAACATTGGATTATTATTCAAGTTAATAACTAGTTCATTCAAATAAAAATGTATTTTTTATCTTTCCAAACTTGGAATTTTTCATCCAAAAATCTTTCCAAATTATTATGATTTTACACAATTTTTCCATTTTTTTTAATAATTTTATTAAGGCCCTTACAGCTGGTTTCCAATAACGGCCACCGAATTGCATTCATAGCGACCTTTTCCAAAATTGATTTGGATATGTTTTAAGATCTAGCCGGTAAACTAAATCTCATATATTCATTTGAAAGATCTTTTCGATACGAACCAAACAATTCCAGTTTTAGGAGAATCCGACGGTCGGTTCTCCTGTTACGTCAATTACAAGTTAATGGTTGAAATTCACGAATAGTCGCTATACGGCGCGTTCTATTCAAGCCATTTAAATAAATATAATATATATTTCGTCAATTCATATTTAAAGCGTATTTTATAAATCATTTATAAATTCATTTTAAAAACGATTCCAATTTCCATTTTAAATCAAAATTGAATATTCCATTACATGACAATTTTATATATCTCATATATAAGCTAAAAATAATAATTTTAGCAAACCAATATCTATTTCAATACATGACCATTTTATATATCTCATATATATGTTAAAAATTATATTTTTAATGAACAAATATTTATTTCAATACATCGCCATTTTATATATCTCATATAAAATGTTAAAATTAATTTTTTAGCCAACCAATATTTATTTCAATACTGCCAATTTTTTTGTTTAAATTATAAGGGGATATTTATAATTTAATTTCAACTACCATATTAATGTTAACATTATTTAATATGTTATTCATCACAACCACAATACACAAATCACCAAATCAACCATATAAATAAATACTCAACTACCCAATGCCATTTACGGCGCCACAAATGTCCATCTGCAGAGTATGAAATGCGAGTGTCGCTAATATCCATACATCGCTTCCAATTTAATGATTTGTGTGAGTTCGTGTGTTGAACTCCAAAAAAATAACATAAAACAGATAAAAATCAATACTGGCATATAATTTCAGTTATAAAATAAACAATTGCACAAGTATTTTAGTGAGAGAATTCTCATATTGGTTTCCACTTCGTCATTCTTTAACAGATGTTATATAATTTGTTGATGCGAGTGCAACGCCATTGAAATCACTGAATTCCGTTTCCGTATGCAAAATATATAATCGTTTAAGCATTTAATTACATTAATTAATTTACCAAAATAATTAAAATAATTAATTACTTTCATTATGCTTAACCCACCTTCTTCCTCGATTTATCCTTCCAGGTCACGGCCAAAAAGAGCTCATCCCCTGCTTTTCTAACCGCACTCCCCTCATGGCATCTTCACGTTAGTCGAACGCCACCGCACCCTCGGGCTTCGCGTCGCCGTCCATTACCAGCCACCACATGAAGCTCGGCTATCCTGGCCTTCCTAAATCACGCACAAACGACAACTATTTTGGATACAAATACGAGCTCCACACACGCTTAAAACACATCAAACCCATATAGATATTAAGGTCTCGGAAATCTCTACATGTTTTGTTTTATAACCATGGATTAATTCGAATTGTATTTTGAAATTTTGAGGGAAGAATGTAATAACCCGGAAATCTGGGCCAGTTTAAAATTTTTATTTTGGCAATTTTAGTGAATTTTGATTATTTAAAATGAATTATTTTAAATAATATCGACGAGAAATTTATTTTGAATATAATTCGAACGTATATGTTCGTTTGAATCGACGATAGAATATAAATATTTATTTATAATTATAAAAGGAATTGAAAATGGCGCGGTAGTTCGATAATTCAATTTCATTCAAATGAATGTACCGGGTGCAAAATAAACCGGATTTTAGTGAAACCAAAAATAATAGGATCTAATTGATAATATCTTTCCAACGAATCCGAAAAATCAAAGTTTCATAGCGGGGATAAAAAGATGTGTCCAGTTGAAATTTCAGAATAGTCGTTATGGAATTCAGGCCCTTAATATAGCCATTTTGCAAACGACCTCGGATTTCGACGAAACCACTTTTGTTGGATCCGCGATGTCAAATAATTGCTAGGTTTCAAATTTGATAATTTTTCAAATCAATATGTGAGCGTGGCGAAGGAAAACGCATTTGACCAGTTTTAGTTGATTTTAATCGACTGGAAAATGACCATTTTTCCAATGGTCTCGGAATTCGACGAAATTAGTTTTGTTAGGACCGTATCATCAATACGAAGCTAGAAAATATTTTTCTGGGATTTATAGAGTTAGTATGTGACCCCAGCGAATTGAAATGCGCGTTCAAATTCAATATATAGAGTTATATGTTGATTTTAATGGAAACTGATCGAAACAGCTGAATCAGCTTACGATACATATCCCATTGTGTTCGGAATGGGGGTAATTAGCTATGGACGACCGGTGGTGGGTCCCGTTCCGAGTTCGAAATAAAAAGTTACTTTTCGATGGATTAAAATAAATTAAATATTTATAATATATACACCTCACCCCCTCCATACTCTTCTCGCTCCTCTCACTTCTGTCGTGAGACGACCCCAAACCCCGTACTGACGGCGGCAAGGGTAATCCGTGGAATATAACACAGAGACAGATAAAAGCAGAACAAAATTAAATACACCAGATAATGAACAATAGAATATACTGGATAAAAGTAATCATCAGAGTTACACAGTATACAGGATCTTACTTAGTAAAAATACAGTTCAGCTATACATAAATGTCTACAGCGGAAAACAAACATAATATGTACAATAGGAGCTGAATAGCATAAAAAGAGATAAATGATAGAATCCATCTTCAGCTCCAGCAATCCAGAAAGAACTAGCTAAACCTGAATACAAGGTTGCCCGTGTAGAAAAAGGGGCACCCGAGTTTGAAAGTGAAACAAACTACGAGTCAGTCATGGGACTGGTATGAGAAATCTATTCAACACATTTAACATATGGCTAATCACAAGACCACGCCGCTTTCGTGGAACGGGTTTACTCCATTGGATTGCCAGTGCTTTAAAACAAATCTTTCTTTTAAACAACGCAATGCATTTTATAAAAATGAAGCCATTATAAGACTCAGTTCCCATCACACAATGCAACGCAAACCGGAGGATAGAGTTTTTACCTTATAACGGCCAAAATATGCTTGATACGAATAAAACAAAGGCATTTGATATTATTGCTAGTGTTTATATGTTTTGAAAACAATTTCAAATCATAACTATCAATCATAGACGGCATTGCCCCATACCACTATGTCGCCATATATAGGTATACAATTAAAACCACACCGTCACGTAATTGGAAATTGGATTTTCGTCATGAACCAAGGCAAAAGATAGTCCTTACCGAATTCGTGACTCTATAGCCCGAGCCACAGGCAAGCGCGCAGGCAAGCCTTGGAGCGACAGGGCCGGTCCACCGATGTGGATTATTATGCCTGAACCATACGTTTTCCCGCCCTTTGGGGCATAAACGAGCCAACGAATGACTCCATCGGACCCGGATCGTCCGATCAAACCGAGGCGCCTCGCAACATCAACAACCACATAGGTGAAAAGTATATAAATGTCAGGGCTAGTAGGCCACTGACACCACCCTAGCTAGAAAGAAACGCATGCCCTCCCTGAGGTCCTTCTCCCGTTTCTGGTTCATACCGGGGTGTGAGGCTCGCGAATTTACATTATACACAAAGCTACGCCACACTGGCGGTGCTTTGATCATCACCACAAGACTTTGCTTTTCAACAGAAGCCTTGATCATTTGCCACTTGGGCATGCCACACTAGCAATTCATGCCATGCGACTGATGTCCATCGATATACAACCTCTGAGCTCGTGCGTCTCAGAGAAGGGCGTTAAGCAAAAGAATAAATTCTCCGCCGCCAAACAGATGTATATTTAATAGAGATCAATCAACACAGAATAAAATCCAATGTCAGACACACAGTCCATTTACAAGTCCGTTCTGGGTCTGAACGAAACCGGAGGCACTAAATACCTCGCAAACCCATCGATCACAACGTACGTCTGGACGATCACCACTCATTATCCATATTTCGGGATGCCTCCCAATCAGGACCTCGGTTACCATCCAAACGAAGTGAAGATCTCCGGTCTTCGACCACCGTCTTCATCTTCGAATTTCAATCGTCGGTCAATTATTTGAAATGAGAATTAACTCGGCCTTTTCAAATAATTCACGTATATTTAGAATTTAAATCAATTTATTTCAATGGTTAAATCATTCGACAACACCAATTTTGTTCTTTAATGTAATTTTCACACCAAACACATTCAACCATCAAATACCACATAAATCGAGCAAATTCAGTTTATTTCCATTCCATATCGTTTATGATATTTTATAACGATTTATCGCTATTTTTATTTATTTTTAAAATAGCCAATTTATTCAAAACGATGCTTCGGGCCATAATGCGGCCGTGGCGCTGTTTTTCTTCAGATTTGATTTACACATACATGAAAATCTAACCGTTGGATCTTCACAAAATTTACATCATTAGAAAGGTCTTTTCAAAACGAATCCAACGGTTCCAGTTTCGGGAAAATCCGACGGTCGGATCTCCCGGTACAATCGTTTGAACTTTCGATTTCAAAATACGAACTGCAGCGTCGTTATTCGATTAAATATAATTATATATATATATATAAATATAATCGTTTCTGGCGCTGTTTTTCTTCAGATTTGAATTAAACCTTCCAGACAATCCAACCGTTGGATTTTTACAAAGTTGGTGCCGTTGGAAAGATTTTTCCAAAGCGGACCCAACGGTTGCGATTTCAGGAAAATCCGATTGTCGGATCTCCTGGTATAATCGTTTGAAATCACGGTTTCAAAACACGAACTGCACGGCCATGTTTCGTTTTAATTTTATTTATATTTATATATTTATATAAATATAGTTCATTCAACAATTTCAATATCGTTTTCATTTCAAATATTTCACTAACGCCTTTAAATTTCGGAAAAATTCGCCATAACCTCCTTTGTACGGGAGGGGCTGGGAAAATTCCCAAATAGCCACACGGGCGTCTCATGTCGAAAAGAAAAAGAAAAAGCCAAGCGGCTAGCCAACAGGCTCATAAAATCATCACCCAAACAAAACAGTAAATGTGTACCTATTTGTCGGGCACAAAATTTTATTCCTCTTCTCTAGCCCCTTTGCTATAACCTGTTCAATAAATATGCATGTACATATATACAGTTCTCATCATTTATCATTTTCCACTCAACTTCATATTTGATTCCATTTGGTTTAAAAACACCATTCATTCTAATGTTGCATGCATAGGCAAAAATCATATCATTAGCTAATTAATGAATATTTCGACTCATGCATATTTATTTGAACGAGTTGCTATTTTTAACACTTCACATTTCAACAATTCATGTATATTATAAAAATGTGATTTTTATTGTAAAACAAATTATTCGAAAACACTATTATTTTATACATTTCATATTGATGTTAAAATTGGGATTTTTATTATAAAACAATTTCTTTCAAAATATGAATACCCTTCAACACATGAATTTCTAATCAGCGAATGAATATCGATTCAACACATGAAGGTTTTCTATAGTTTCTATATATAGATAAAAATGTGATTTTTATATTTAAAACACGAATACCATTCAACACATGAATTTCTAATCAACGAATGAATATCGATTCAACACACGAAGGTTTTCTATTCAACGAATAAATATAGTTTCAGCAAATGAAAATAATTCAAACACATGAATATTATTCAAAATTTCGGCAGCATAACGGCAGGGTAGTTAAAACCGGGACCGTCCCTAGTACGGTTCCTCGCTATACCTTAAAACCTCGCGGTTTTTGACAATGGGGATCATGCATCTAGTTCGCACGTAGGCGGCATGTACATATTTATTTCATTTCCACAAACTAATCCTATGTGGTTTCAACCAAATATTTCTCAACCACAAACGGGTATTTTTCAACCATAATCAATCAATATCAACCACAAACAATCCCAAACAACCATTCGCTATCAATCAATTTTCACACCAATCACAACCAATAAATATCGTCCATGGTTTGTGGACGAGGGGCGTATATATATATATATATATATATATATATATTTATTTATTTATATATAGCGATTCACTTCTATTTCAACACATATATAATTTTTACAACGCATATATAACTTATACATCGAACATACAACTTATACAACGCTTATACAAGAGGTGTACAACGCTTATATAACTCATACATCGACTATATAATTTATACATCGTCGTTTTCCATATTGTTTATAAATTAGAAATCTCACATTGGGTTCCACTCCACCAAAAATAGCAGAAGGCTCAGAAAAATATGCGGTCTCTTCTAAAATATAGAAGACGTCCACACGGTCACGATGTTTCCTGTTTCATCGAATTTCGTTAACACAGCAAAAAGATATGATTTTTCAAAGTTTGCAACGGTTTTAAACTGTTCAAATCAGTTTTAAATTAAACAGCCGATACCTGCTTGATTTCTTCAAAACTAGGTTTTAATTTTTCTTTCGATCCATGCAACTTGGAGACGATCGGAGTACACCACCTTGTAGTGCTCGGAACCGCGCTCAGGCGGAGGTAGGTGGGGCCCACTTCGACGTAGGGAGGAGGATGCGGCGGCTGTTCGAAGTGCTGAACTTTGTGACATCGGTTCTTCCAATCCACACAATGAAAAAATCCAAACTATATATGGATTTGAAGATCTTCTCGTGCTCTTCAAAATCTTCAACAGGAGGAAGGCGTAATTTTGCTTGTAGGAGAAGGAATGGAGGAGAGAAGGCACGAGCGGTTTTCCGTCGTGAATCGATATCGGGGAGAGAGAAAATTAAAGGATTTTCTTTTTTTTATAAAAATTTTGATTGGCCGATGGGTTTTATAAGGGGTTTTCTGACGCGACCACCAATCTAAACCCAACGACTGTCGTCCCTAGCATTTTACCCCCATTCCGAACACAATGGAATATGTTTCGTAGGCCCATTCGACTGTTTCAGCCAGTTTTCCTTCAAATTAAAATATATAACATTCAATATTTAATTTGAACGTACATTTCAATTTACCAGGGCCACAAACTGATTCGAAAAATTCCAGAAAAATAAATCTAGCTATGTTTTGACGATACGGTCCCAACAAAACTAGTTTCGTCGAATTCTGAGACCGTTTGCAAAAAGGCCCATTTTTGGTCGATCCAATTTAAGTGTAATTGACGAAAACACATCTTCCTTTGCCACGCTCACATATTAGCTTCAAAAATTATGAAATTTGAAACCTAGCAATAACTTCACATCCCGGATCCAACAAAAGTGGTTTCGTTGAATTCCGAGGTCGTATGCAAAATGGCCATTTCACGGGCTATATAAATTTCATAGCGACCTTTCTGAAAATTCATTCGGCCATAACTTTTGCTTTCCGCTATGAAAATTCAATTTTTCAGATTCGTTAGAAAGGTATTCACTAACAGATTTAAATATTTTTGGTTTCACTAAAATCCGTTTTGTTTTGCACCCGGTACAGTCCGACAAATTTTGAATTCAATTTTTGAAACTGCAGCGCCATTTCATGCCTTGTTTATAATTATAATTAATTATATTCGTTTTCAATGGTCGATTCAAACTCACTTTCCATTGCCATTATTTAAAATATTTATTTTAAATATTTAAAATCCCTTATTTTAGCCAATTTAAAATTTCTAAATTGGTTCAGATTTTCTGGGTCGTTACAATCTCCCCCACTTAAAACTTTTCGTCCCCGAAAAGGAACAAAGTCGAAAGTGGTTTGATAAATCTACACTCACACAACACAACCAACAATCAAATTGTTTTATCTTCTCAAAAATATACCGATCAACTTCTATACTCTTTTAAAATCATTCAGACTATAGAATTTAAAAGTGCACATCCATGGAAAGAAAATAACAACAGAGTAGAGAATTAAATGGTAATGCAAAGAATGGTAAATGTACCTTGCACCGGAGTCAATCAGAGATATCCACTCGGCATCTAGGATAAGCTTTCTGAATGCCCTCCTCAGTTTCCCAAGTACAATCTCGCGGATCTCCACTCCATTGCACTTTGACTAAGTGAACCTTCTTGTTCCTCAGCTCTTTGGTTTCTTTGCCGATATTCTTTAGCGGCTCTCGTCACACAGCTAATTCTGGAGTAATTTCAATATCCTGCTGAGCTGCTTCTTCGACGATCAAGTCTGGATCATGAACGTGCTTTCGAAGTTGAGATATGTGAAATACATCATGAACTCCAGGCAACCAATCTGGCAATTTGACCCTATTAGCGAGAGTTCCAATCCGTTCCAGAATAGGAAATGGACCAATGAATTTGGGCGCCAATTTCCCTGTTTTACCGAACCGGATTACTCCTCTCATCGGCGATACTTTCAGATAAACATAGTCGCCAACAGCAAAGGATATATCTCTTCTTCTTCTATCGGCATAGCTCTTTTGTCGGCTTTGAGCGGCGAGTAATCGCTTGTTAATAAAATCAACTTTGTCGACAGCTTCTCGGATCATATCAGGACCCAACACAAGTCTATTTCCTGGTTCGACCCAACTAGCAGGGGATCGGCACGGTCTACCATACAATGCTTCGAATGGCGACATTGTCAGACTCGCCTGGTAGCTATTGTTATAAGAGAATTTAGCCAAATGCAGATGGTCTTCCCATGATCCACCGAAATCTATAACACAAGCCCGCAACAGATCTTCTAAAATACGATTCACCCTCTCAGTCTGACCGTTTGTCTGAGGATGATAAGCGGTGCTTAAGTTCAACTTCGTTCCCAGCTCGACTTGAAATGCCTCCCAGAATTTGCTAGTGAATATTGTGTCTCTATCACTGACTATACTGAGTGGCACTCCATGTAGTCTAACTATTTCCCTGAAGTATATCTGCGCCAGACTCTGAGCAGTTCTATTTGATCTGATAGGTATGAAATGGGCGGTCTTCGTGAAGCGATCTACGATCACCCAAATATTGTCATTTCCTTTTCTGGTTCTGGGCAGACCATCAATGAAATCCATAGAAATATGTTCCCACTTCCAGCCTGGAACGTCTAGCGGTTGCAATAATCCAGCTAGTTTCTGTTGGTCGCTTTTGACTAGCTGGCAAGTAGGGCATCAGCTAACATATATTGAAACGTCTCTTTTCATAGCCTTCCACCAGAACGTTCGCTTGAGATCTTTATACATTTTGGTCACACCAGGATGGATACTCAGCTTGGACTTGTGACACTCGTCTAACACTTCCCTTTTGAGCTTGGGGATGTCAGGAACACAAATCCTTCCTTTCAACCTCAGGGTCTCGTCGTTATCTATTTGAAAACACGAGGGTTCGCCTTTCTGAATCCTTTTAATCATGTCCTTAATAAAGTTATCCTCCTTCTGAAGAATAGATATTTTGTCAATCAAGGAAGTCGTGATAATAAAGCTGGCGATCATTATATTCTTTCGGCTCAGCACATCGGACACGACATTGGCTTTCCCTGGAGTATATATAATTTCAAAATCGTATGCTGCAAGGAACTCTAGCCAACGTTGCTGCCTCAGATTCAGGTCTTTCTGGGTGAACAAATACTTTAGCGACTGGTGATCTGTAACAGTTCAAATCTCTCACCTAAAAGCTAGTGTCTCCAGATTTTCAAGGCGAAAACTATAGCCAATAACTCAAGATCATGAGTTACGTAGTTCTTCTCGTGCGGCTTCAGTAGACGGCTAGCATAAGCAATCACTTGGCCCCTTTGCATTAACACTGCGCCAAGGCCTTCTCTAGAAGCATCAGTCCAGACTTTCAAATCCTGATTGCCATCGATGATGGTTAACACTGGAGCAGTCGTTAGTCTTAACTTTAGCTCTTCAAAAGCACCTTCACTTTCTGGAGTCCATTTGAATTTAGAGTGCTTCTTTGTAAGCTTCGTTAAGTGGCCAGATATCTTCGAAAAGTTTTTAACGAACTTCCGGTAATAGCTAGCCAATCCGAGAAAACTGCGGACTTCTGTAGGGGTACTAGGCTGTTTCCAATTCTGAATAGCTGTGATTTTGCTTGGATCCACAGCAATTCCTTCTTTCGATACGACGTGGCCCAGAAATTTCACTTCATCTTGCTAGAATATACATTTGGAAAACTTTGCTTTTAATACATTCTGTCTCAGAATTTGTAGAACCTGTTCCGGATGCTTTTCATGTTCGGCCTTTGATTTAGAGAAGATTAGAATATCGTCAATAAAAACCAGAACAAATTTATTCAAAACTCCTCTGAACACTCTATTCATCAGATCGACGAAGTAAGCTGGAGCGTTACATAAGCCGAACGACATTACTAACCACTCGTAGAATAAGTCGGGACCTCTGAATGCTGTCATTGGAACACACTCTTCGGCAATTCGAAGTTGATGGAAGCCTGTAGCTAGGTCCATTCTTGAGAATACTTGTGCGCCATTTAATCGATCCAACAAATCGTCAATCTGTGGCAATGGATATTTATTCTTTATTGTCTGTTTGTTTAGATCACGATAGTCCACACATAACCGTAGAGTACCGTCAGATTTTGGGACAAACACCACTGCGGCGCCCCAATCAGAGAAACTAGGCCTGATTAGACCTTTCCATACGAGTTGTCGTGTTTGATTGTCTAATTCCTCTTTCTCTTTCAAGGACATTCTTCGAATAGCGTGAACTACCGGCCTTGCATTGGGAATTAAAGAAATTTTGAATTCAATTTCTCTCTGCAGAGGTAAGCGAACAACTTCCTCGAACACATCCGCATAGTTCTTGACGACAGGAATAACTTTCACTAGATCGGGAATATTCTCTGTGACTTCAGGGACATTTTCTATTTGAGCTGGAGAAACATCGAGAGCTGACCAGAAATCTTTTCTATTTGAAGTCAGGCCTTCACATGGTATGGTTATATAATTTCCCGATTGGGCCTTTGCTTTAACCACTCTCTCGGCACATCTAACCTCTGCTTCATATTTGGTTAGCCAATCCAATCCCAGAATAAGATCGAATTCATTAAAATTCATGACGATAGAGATAATAGGGAATTTATAGCAAGAAAAAGAGACAGGTACTGCACAGATCCAACTGAGATTGGTGGAACCCCCAACTGGATTTTGGACCGTCATTGATTCTTTGAGCTTCTTCAAATTCAAATCCAGTTTCTTGACTGCACTCTTTGCAATAAAGCTTCGTGACACGCCTGTGTCAAACAGTACTTTAACTGGAATGTTCTTGACATTGAGCGTGCCTTCTAAAACATCAGACCTTCCGTGACTATCTGAGGGTGCTGCGGTTTCTGCTACTTCATTTACTTGAACCGTTTTGGTCTTTTTCAACATCCAGCAGTCTCTCTTTATATGACCAGTCTTATGACAAAGATTGCACTCTCGGGTCACTTGAAACTTATTCTTGGATTTAGATTCATCCCTTTTTGGTTTCTTTAGAGATCGGCAACTTATCGAGAGATGTCCTTGTTTATTGCAATTAGAGCATACAGTTGTCGTTACTGGTTTCTTCTCAGATTTGGCCCTTTTCCTCTTGGCACTGGGCTCCTTACTGACCTCAGACGTTGTACTTTCCTCAGGATGATCAGTTTCAGACTCAATTTTATTACTAGAGCTGACTTCCTCTTCGTACTGTAACATACCTTTCTTATCTAGATCTTCATATTGATAAGCCATATAAATCATTTCTGAAAAAGGAAGCTTCACATGCCCCAATACTTTATTCTGGTATTTCCTTTGAAGCCCATTGATAAATCTCAAATTCTTCCTCTTCGGATTTTGAATTAGATGAGGAGCAAAGTGAGAAAGTTCGTTGAATTTCTTATGATATTCTGGGATGTTCATATCTCCTTGTATCAAATAAGAAAATTCATCGCATAATCGTTCAGTCGCTTCGGGAGGAGTAAATCTTTCTAGGAAAATTACTTTGAATCTGTCCCAGGTGATATCACCTTCTGGATTATCCTCTATAACCGAATCCCAACAGAACAAAGCTTCGTCTTTGAGTGCCCAGGAGGCCAGTAATCTTTTCTGGTCATCCCTCAGCTTTAATCCTTCGAAGATTTTCTCAGCCGAACGAATCCATGCTTGTGTTCTCATAATAGATTCTTCGCCCGAGAACGGCTTTCCACCCAGATTTCTATATTTCATATATAGGGCTTCAATATCCGGGTCAGTATAACTTGTTCTGTTTCTGGCACTCATTTTCTAGAGCGTCTGCAATTAGCAGACAAAGTGTCAGGTCAACAGAAAAGATATTTCAAAATATAGAGACAAATACTTGAATGTAAATGCGTCTATCTAGGTGTTATTTCATTCTGCTACTCATACTAGGATATTACTGATCCTATCTGTAATTAGTTACCCGTCCTAAAAAACTACTGGTTCTATTTCTGACGAGTTCGTTAATATGTTAGATTCCAGAACTAAGCTTAACCAAAGCTCTGATACCAAATGAGACGACCCCAAACCACGTACTGACGGCGGCAAGGGTAATCCGTGGAATATAACACAAAGACAGATAAAAGCAGAACAAAAATAAATACACTAGATAATGAACAATAGAATATACTGGATAAAAGTAATCATCAGAGTTACACAGTATACAGGATCTTACTTAGTAAAAATACAGTTCAGCTATACATAAATGTCTACAGCGGAAAACAAACATAATATGTACAATAGGAGCTGAACAACATAAAAAGAGATAAATGATAGAATCCATCTTCAGCTCCAGCTATCCAGAAAGAACCAGCTAAACCTGAATACAAGGCTGCCCATGTAGAAAAAGGGGCACCCGAGTTCGAAAGTGAAACAAACTACTAGTCAGTCATGGGACTGGTATGAGAAATCTATTCAACACATTTAACATATGGCTAATCACAGGACCACGCCACTTTCGTGGAACGGGTTTACTCCATTGGATTGCCAGTTCTTTAAAACAAATCTTTCTTTTAAACAACGCAATGCATTTTATAAAAATGAAGCCATTATAAGACTCAGTTCCCATCACACAATGCAACGCAAACCAGAGGATAGAGTTTTTACCTTATAACGGCCAAAATATGCTTGATACGAATAAAACAAAGGCATTTGATATTATTGCTAGTGTTTATATGTTTTGAAAACAATTTCAAATCATAACTATCAATCATAGACGACATTAATGCCTCATACCACTATGTCGCCATATATAGGTATACAATTAAAACCGCACCGTCACATAATTGGAAATTGGATTTCCGTCATGAACCAAGGCAAAAGATAGTCCTTACCGAATTCGTGACTCTCTAGCCCGAGCCACAGGCAAGCGCAGGCAAGCCTTGGAGCGACAGGGCCGGTCCACCGATGTGGATTATTATGCCTGAACCATACGTTTCCCCGCCCTTTGGGGCGTAAACGAGCCAACGAATGACTCCGTCGGACCCGGATCGTCCGATCAAACCGAGGCGCCTCGCAACAGCAACAACCACATAGGTGAAAAGTATATAAATGTCAGGGCTGGTAGGTCACTGACACCACCCTAGCTAGAAAGAAACGCATGCCCTCCCTGAGGTCCTTCTCCTGTTCTGGTTCATACTGGGGTGTGAGGCTCGCGAATTTACATTATACACAAAGCTACGCCACACTGGCGGTGCTTTGATCATCACCACAAGACTTTGCTTTTCAACAGAAGCCTTAATCATTTGCCACTTGGGCATGCCATGCGACTGATGTCCATCGATATACAACCTCTGAGCTCGTGCGTCTCAGAGAAGGGCGTTAAGCAAAAGAATAAATTCTCCGCCGCCAAACAGATGTATATTTAATAGAGATCAATCAACACAGAATAAAATCCAATGTCAGACACACAGTCCATTTACAAGTCCGTTCTGAGTCTGAACGAAACCGGAGGCACTAAATACCCCGCAAACCCATCGATCACAACGTACGTCTGGACGATCACCACTCATTATCCATATTTCGGGATGCCTCCCAATCAGGACCTCGGTTACCATCCAAACAAAGTGAAGATCTCCGGTCTTCGACCACCGTGTTCATCTTCGAATTTCAATCGTCGGTCAATTATTTGAAATGAGAATTAACTCGGCCTTTTCAAAAAATTCACGTATATTTAGAATTTCAAATCAATTTATTTCAATGGTTAAATCATTCGACAACACCAATTTTGTTCTTTAATGTAATTTTCACACCAAACACATTCAACCATCAAATACCACATAAATCGAGCAAATTCACTTTATTTCCATTCCATATCGTTTATGATATTTTATAACGATTTATCGCTATTTTTATTTATGTTTAAAATAGCCAATTTATTCAAAACGATGCTTCGGGCCATAACGCGGCCGTGGCGCTGTTTTTCTTCAGATTTGATTTACACATATCTGAAAATCTAACCGTTGGATCTTCACAAAATTTTCATCATTAGAAAGGTCTTTTCAAAACGAATCCAACGGTTCCAGTTTCGGGAAAATCCGACGGCCGGATCTCCCGGTACAATCGTTTGAAGTTTCGATTTCAAAATACGAACTGCAGCGTCGTTATTCGATTAGATATAATTATATATATATATATATAAATATAATCGTTTCTGGCGCTGTTTTTCTTCAGATTTGAATTAAACCTTCCAGACAATCCAACCGTTGGATTTTTACAAAGTTGGTGCCGTTGGAAAGATTTTTCCAAAGCGGACCCAACAGTTGCGATTTCAGGAAAATCCGATGGTCGGATCTCCCGGTATAATCATTTGAAATCACGGTTTCAAAACACGAACTGCACGGCCATGTTTCGTTTTAATTTTATTTATATTTATATATTTATATAAATATAGTTCATTCAACAATTTCAATATCGTTTTCATTTCAAATATTTCACTAACTCCTTTAAATTTCGGAAAAATTCGCCATAACCTCCTTTGTACGGGAGGGGCTGGGAAAATTCCCAAATAGCCACATGGGCGTCTCATGTCGAAAAGAAAAAGAAAAAGCCAAGCGGCTAGCCAACAGGCTCATAAAATCATCACCCAAACAAAACAGTAAATGTGTACCTATTTGTCGGGCACAAAATTTTATTCCTCTTCTCTAGCCCCTTTGTTATAACCAGTTCAATAAATATGCATGTACATATATACAGTTCTCATCATTTATCATTTTCCACTCAACTTCATATTTGATTCCATTTGGTTTAAAAACACCATTCATTCTAATGTTGCATGCATAGGCAAAAATCATATCATTAGCTAATTAATGAATATTTCGACTCATGCATATTTATTTGAACGAGTTGCTATTTTTAACACTTCGCATTTCAATAATTCATGTATATTATAAAAATGTGATTTTTATTGTAAAACAAATTATTTCAAAACACTATTATTTTATACATTTCATATTGATGTTAAAATTGGGATTTTTATTATAAAACAATTTCTTTCAAAATATGAATACCCTTCAACACATGAATTTCTAATCAACGAATGAATATCGATTCAACACATGAAGGTTTTCTATAGTTTCTATATATAGATAAAAATGTGATTTTTATATTTAAAACACGAATACCATTCAACACATGAATTCCTAATCAACGAATGAATATCGATTCAACACATGAAGGTTTTCTATTCAACGAATAAATATAGTTTCAGCAAATGAAAATAATTCAAATACATGAATATTATTCAAAATTTCGGCAGCATAACGGCAGGGTAGTTAAAACCGGGACCGTCCCTAGTACGGCTCCTCGCTCTACCTTAAAACCTTGCGGTTTTTTACAATGGGGATCATGCATCTAGTTCGCACGCAGGAGCCATGTACATATTTATTTCATTTCCACAAACTAATCCTATGTGGTTTCAACCAAATATTTCTCAACCACAAACGGGTATTTTTCAACCACAATCAATCAATATCAACCACAAACAATCCCAAACAACCATTCGCTATCAATCAATTTTCACACCAATCACAACCAATAAATATCGTCCATGGTTTGTGGACGAGGGGCGTATATATATATATATTTGTATATAGCAATTCACTTCTATTTCAACACATATATAATTTTTACAACGCATATATAACTTATACATCGAACATACAACTTATACAACGCTTATACAAGAGGTGTACAATGCTTATATAACTCATACATCGACTATATAATTTATACATCGTCGTTTTCCATATTGTTTATAAATTAGAAATCTCACATTGGGTTCCACTCCACCAAAAATAGCAGAAGGCTCAGAAAAATCTGCGGTCTCTTCTAAAATGTAGAAGACGTCCACACGGTCACGATGTTTCCTGTTTCATCGAATTTCGTTAACACAGCAAAAAGATATGATTTTTCAAAGTTTGCAACGGTTTTAAACTGTTCAAATCAGTTTTAAATTAAACAGCTGATACCTGCTTGATTTCTTCAAAACTAGGTTTTAATTTTTCTTTCGATCTGTACAACTTGGAGACGATCGGAGTACACCACCTTGTAGTGCTCGGAACTGCGCTCAGGCGGAGGTAGGTGGGGCCCACTTCGACGTAGGGAGGAGGATGCGGCGGCGGTTCGAAGTGCTGAACTTTGTGACGTCGGTTCTTCCAATCCACACAATGAAAAAAATCCAAACTATATATGGATTTGAAGATCTTCTCGTGCTCTTCAAAATCTTCAACAGGAGGAAGGCGTAATTTTGCATGTAGGAGGAGGAACGGAGGAGAGAAGGCACGAGCGGTTTTCCGCCGTGAATCGATATGGGGGAGAGAGAAAATTAAAGGATTTTTTTTTATAAAAATTTTGATTGGCCGATGGGTTTTATAAGGGGTTTTCTGACGCGACCACCAATCTAAACCCAACGACTATTGTCCCTAGTGTTTTACCCCCATTCTGAACACAATGGAATATGTTTCGTAGGCCCATTCGACTGTTTCAGCCAGTTTTCCTTCAAATTAAAATATATAACATTCAATATTTAATTTGAACGTACATTTCAATTTACCAGGACCACAAACTGATTCGAAAAATTCCAAAAAAATAAATCTAGCTATGTTTTGACGATACGGTCCCAACAAAACTAGTTTCGTCGAATTCTGAGACCGTTTGCAAAAAGGCCCATTTTCGGTCGATCCAATTTAACTGTAATTGACCAAAACACATCTTCCTTTGCCACGCTCACATATTAGCTTCAAAAATTATGAAATTTGAAACCTAGCAATAACTTCACATCCCGGATCCAACAAAAGTGGTTTCGTCGAATTCCGAGGTCGTATGCAAAATGGCTATTTCACGGGCTATATAAATTACATAGCGACCTTTCTGAAAATTCATTTGGCCATAACTTTTGCTTTCCGCTATGAAAATTCGATTTTTCAGATTTAAATATTTTTGGTATTCACTAACAGATTTAAATATTTTTGGTTTCACTAAAATCCGTTTTGTTTTGCACCCGGTACAGTCCGACAAAGTTTGAATTCAATTTTTGAAACTGCAGCGCCATTTCATGCCTTGTTTATAATTATAATTAATTATATTCGTTTTCAATGGTCGATTCAAACTCACTTTCCATTGCCATTATTTAAAATATTTATTTTAAATATTTAAAATCCCTTATTTTAGCCAATTTAAAATTTTTAAATTGGTTCAGATTTTCTGGGTCGTTACATGTCGATTTAAGAAAAGAAAAAAAAGAAAAAAAAAACCCAAAACCTGCTCAGCCCCCTGTGACACCCCGTATTTTTACATTTTAAAAGTAAGAAATTTACATACGTATACGATGATACGCAAAGCATATAAACCAGTGAAGCATGAAGATAAAAGATATTCTGTTCATACTTCTAGAATTAAGGTAAACGGGATTCACCATTGCGTTCGTCTCGGAAAAATACGCGAAATAGAGTCCGAGTTTTCGAGAATCGGAGTCCGTATGACCCGTTAAAGGCCCAAAGAGGATTTCTGGAAATTTGAAATTCAGAAATAACTTTGAAAATCAGATCTGAGGGCAGGCGGGAAGTTTCCCCGCCTAGGCCATGTCGACAGGGCTGTCGACAGGCCTGTCGACTTGGGCCCAGACCAAGTCGACAGCCCTGTCGACTTGCCTGTCGACAGGGGGTGGCCGGGGCAATTTTCCTGGCGCACCTGTTGCACCTGTTTGTCCCACCTGGTCTTGTTCTTGGGCTGGTTCTGGAAGCTTCCGAGATCTGATGGTCCTAATCTATCCTAGATCTAATCCTATGGCCTAAAACACACCCTAATCTCTATAAAAACACCCCTAAGGCTACCCTAAACCCTCATAACTCACCCTCTCCACGAAGTGCTGCCCAAATGCCAAGTGATCATGGCCTCCGTTCCCCTTTCCTAAAGCCTAAGCACTCAAATCGGGTTCAAATCAAGTAGTGCAAGCTAGCTACACCAAATGGAAGGAAGATCAACGTTGCTATGCGAGTTCCATGACGATTCTTCGACAAAGGAGGCACCTTTCTTAGCCAAGATGATTCATGCTTCTTTCCCTAGGCCTAACTATGTAAGTTCTAGCTACTTTTAGATGGAAACGGTAGTTTTGATAATGACATAGGATAAAATGTGGCTAAACATGATTATGCGAACCTATATGAACCTTACCTTGCCTCTTGTGTTCATGTTTATGGTTTTAGGCCATGTGAGTGACTTAATCATGCCTCTCATGCTATGCATAACCTAGTTTAACTTGCAAGTTTGGATCTTTATGCATGAAATGCTAGCATGAACCTTTAGGAACCATTTTTACTTGTGAAACATTGGCTAAGATTATATTTTGGGGCTTATGCATGTTTATGAACCTAAACCCCTAGTGTTAACATGCAAGTTTGTGGCCAAATCCTTTATGACATTATGCATACTTATGGCCAATTCCCTTTGTTTTCATGTTATGCATGCTTGTGGCCAAACCTTTATGAACCTATATATGTCTTAAGCCAAACCCTCATGATACTATGCATGTTTGGGGTCATTGTGTAGCATAGTATCTTTACGATGTGACTCGTCCATTCTTGCGTTGGAACACGATTTGGGTTGAGGATAGACAAGCGTGATTATAGCATGAAAAACTTAACTTGAAGTTATATGAAAACATGTTAGGCGAGCTAAACTTGGCATGAACCATGGTTTGGGTAAAGGGGTATAAACATGACAACGTGTAACGTTAAATATGACATGTGTTTATACTTGAAAACATGACTTGAATTTTAATATGGAAGTTGACATGTAAGTATGCATAAAAACATAAGCTTGGGAATTTACCTATTAAGTTAGGTCTACCCATTGGGAATTTACCTATTAAGTTAGGTCTACCCAATTGCTTGAAGCTTGAGTATGAACATGACACTAGACTAAACATGAAAGTGGCCAACTCGAGGTTGGGTTGAGTTTGCAACATAAAACTACCCGGAACCGACCGGCCTAACTAGTAGTTGCAAACAATAGGACCCAATGTGAGAAGTTGGTCATGTTGTGCTTGAACCCGAGGTTAGACCAAGTTGTGGTGTAAAGCTACCCGGAACCGACCGGCTTAACTAGTAACCACAACAAAGTCTAATGTGAGAGGTTGGGTGCATTAAGTAATTAATGCCACATGATAGGGTTAAGTTAATTTGATTAATGACTCTTAACCAAATATGACATGGACAAATGGGTTAAGTAAATTGGTTAGGCTAATGATACTTAACAAAACATGACGGGGTTGGGTAGGCTAAGTAACTTGATTTGCCTAACGACACTTGACCATTTTTATACGACGAATGGACGGGATTAAGTTAACTAACACTTAATCAATCCAACATGTTAGCTTGATACGGTCAAATAAATCTTCTTAAGTAACACTTAACCCATTAGACGAACCCCAATTCGGAGGATTGGGTAAATGACCATAGTTAACAAGGATAAGGGAAATAAGGCTAAGTGGTAAACCTTAGTTAAGGGAAACTAAGTAATAATCCTTAGTCAAGGAAATTTGGGCCACTTCTTAGATTGATTAGTAGCCCGATACGTTAGGACAACGTTTAAATATGCGTGTAGGAGCAGGCTATCTGATTTAGATAAAGGCTCCAGCGAACTGGGTAACGAAGCAGCGGCTTCGGGGAACGTGAGGATATTCTTGGTATCCCTCTGTGAGCTGCCAGGTCATTATACTAGGCTCACGAGAGGTTAAGGTCTACGTTAGAAGAACCAAGAGTATGCCTTGGTTGCTATGCGAGCGACCTAAAGACTGGAATGGATAGCAGTGAGTCGACGAATACATACTGGTGCCCGAGATAGCAAGTTCGTCGATCATCTACCATTTTGAGTCAAGCGTGTACGTACGGAAAGGCAGGGAACACCCAACAGACCATAATTGCTATCTAATTATGGGTGAGGTAGGCCGTAGGATGTGGGCTGGCCGGAGTGTAGTCCTCATACAAGATTTTCTCTTGTGTTGCCTTTCGCTAGTTGAGGGAGGGGTCTCGTGGGACCATAGCCACGTGTAGAAAAGCAGACCTTAGCATCTGCATCGGCAGATAGATTGAAAGCTCCCGACCGAGCCCTGTACTTCTTGATTAGCCCTGTGACAGGACTCGGGTGGCACATAGTGATACATGTGCATACAGTCATAGAAAAACGTTTGACGATGAATGCGTGGGAAAAAGGGCGTGGTTGAGGGTTAGCGTAATCCCTAGTATCCCTAGGTGGTTGAACCCAAACCGAAATACGAAAACGTGAGATAGGTAAGCATAATCCCTAGCGGTCCTAGGTGGCGTAAGTCCTAGTTGTACAAACAATGATTCATGTTGAAAGACCTTAGTTAAAGATAGGGTGACAGTCCAAAACGACCTTAAGGGTCATAGAACTACGTTAAAGTGGGACCTCATGGGAAAGCCCGTGCGGTGTACGGCAAGGGACTGAACATATACATGGAAGGAAACATACGAGTTTAGAGACTTACATTAGGTTAACATGGACCGTTATACGAACTGTTGAGTAAGGGTTATTCATGGTTAACACATGTACGGGGAAAGATACTAGTATGGTAGACATAGAGTATATACAGTTAGAGCTCGGGGATGTTAGATTTGAGGGACACCTTGGGATGTTATACTTGATGAAACCTGACGATGTAATACCTTGTATTACTTTGACATCGTAGTTTATCATGACACCTAGGTTTATCTGGGTACGGTAATTTATCCTATTATCCTGGCTTAGTATCTATCTTGTCATCATCACCATGTTTACTTTCAGTTTATGCATGTCATGTCACCTTTATCTGTTTTTATGCTGGAAGTAGATAGGACTTACCAGTCTTTTGACTGACCCGTTTTGTTTCGCCTCTTTTCTTCCGTTTCCCCCCCAGGTTACAGGGAGGAAACAGTGCAGTTTAGTTCGGACTTCTTCTGCTTGGAGGTCATCATGAATGGCTTGGACTTCTCTTGGCTATGGCTACTTTATTGTTTTTACTTGGGGAATAATTTATTAAAAAGTCTTTATTCTTCTTTACTATTGCAAGACAGGTTTTGTTGTACTCTGATGTAAAAGGCTTTAGACCTTATTTATTAATGTTATAAAAGATTGATTTTACTTCCGCCATTTTATATGTTCTGTCTTGTGATATTTCTGTGCATGTTTACCAATAATGCCCCTCTAAAGCTAGTGCATTCCTTTGCGAGTGACCCTAGCGGAGGCGGGGTGTTACACCCCCCCTCCCGATCTAGACTTCCGCTCAGCCCCCCCACTGCGGTGACTGCGCCGCCCACCGCCCCCTTCCACGAGCGCCCCCCCCCCTCGATTTGGTCCGCCGCCAGGGAGAGGAAGCCCCCCCTTCTTCCCCGTCTGCTCTTTTTCTCCCCCTCCAACGAGCGATCGAGGAAGACCCGCTGCCCCCCCTAGCCGACCTCCGTCTGAACCCACCTCCGCCTGTGCCCCCTTGCTGACCGCTGCCGAGCTGATCTCCGGAGCCCTGCCACCTCGCAGCAGCCCCCCACCAGTCGAAGACCCCCCTCCTCTTCACGTGTGGTAAGTTCTTTTTATTTTATTTTTATTTATATTAAAACAGATTTTTTTATGGCTAAATAAAACTGATTTTTAATCGTTAAAAACTGAATTTTTACGATGTTAAAGATTAGATTTTTAAAGTAGAAAAGATTAGATTTTTAAAATAGAAAAGATACGATTTTTTAGCAGTGTAAAAATAGAATTTTTATCTATATAGTAGTAGTATAAAAATGTGATTTTTATACACATGACAACAATATAAAAATTCGATTTTTATATATTGAACAGCAAAGTAAAAATTCGATTTTTATATATTGAATAGCAAAGTAAAAATTCGATTTTTATATATTGAACAGCAAAGAAAAAATTCGATTTTTATATATTGAACAGCAAAGTAAAAATTCGATTTTTATATATTGAATAGCGGTATAAAAATGTGATTTTTATATATGTAGAGAAAACGGGCAAAGAAAGTGACAAGAGGCAAGAACGGCGAAGATTTCTACATAAGAAGAATCATGGGATTGGATTAGCTAATCTGTGAGAATTTCTCACCTTTAATTTATTTTTCTAGTTGAAATATATACTAGGATGCAGACGGTGTTTAGTAGCACCCGACACCCATCGTCCACGGACCATGGACGGCTTGTATGCTTGGTTGTTTAATTTTGATGTGTAGTTGATTGTGTGATGTGATGTGAAATGAAATAAAATATTTATATAGTTGAAAATATTTTATAGTTAAAAATAGAATTTTTAATGTGTATATGAAATGAAATAAAAATAAACAAATCGGACGATTTGTTTATATCTTTGACTGATATTGATTGGGACGATAAACTTTACACATCGCCCAACTGCACAAATAAAATCTGTGTTTGGTTGTTTGAAACCCCACACGGGTATTGGGATGATATTTGACGTACACTAATCCCGATTGTTTAGTTGTATGTCGATCGATTGATTGACAGGCTGTTATAAGCGTTGAATATTTATATTTGATGCTTATACAGTGTAGAATGCACTTTGGATGATGGTTGATTATTCATCGTTGTTATTGTATACATGTGTTGTAGAAAATCCATATAATTAACATTATATGGTATTTGATTGGGCCTCATTCCAGTTTTGAAATAGAAATATTTGAAATAGAAATATTTGAAAAAGAAATATATGAAATAGAATATTTGAAAATAGGAGTATATGAAGCCGTATTGATTAGATTGACGCCATTTTGACGTGAACGATATTTATATCGATTTTATTCATTTTATAATGAATATCGAAAGTGATTTCAAAATTTGATTTTTTCGAAAAGAATTGAAATTCGAATTTAATAATAGAAATGAATTCGAATTGAAATTGAATATAAATAAATTCGAATTGAAATCGATTTGAAATGAATTTAAAACGAATTTACATTGGAACATTCAATTTTGATTTGAAATTGAATATGAAGTTGAAACCGTTTTGAAAATGAATTTAAAACGATTTATAAAGCACGTTTTGAATGGAAATCGACGAAGTATATATTATATATATAATATAATGGCCTGAATAGAACGCGCCGCGCCGCGGTAGTTCGCGAATTTCGACCATTGACTTCGAACGGATATTACGGGAGATCCGACCATCAGATTCTTCTAAAACCGGAACCGTTGGGTTCGTATCGAAAAGAGCTTTCTAACGGATATTAGAAATTTGAAATCTAACGGTTGGATTTGGAATTATGTCCAAATCAAATTTGGAAAAGGTCGTTGTAAGTGCAGTTCGATGGCCATTGATGGAAATCGACTGTACAGGCCTTGATAAAATTATTAAAAATAGTAATAATTTGTGTGAAATCATAAGAAATGATTTGTGAAGAATTGGGATGAAAAACTCCACATTTGAAAAGATAAAAATAGATTTTTATCGTAATGAACTAGTTTTGAACTAGAATAGTAATTTATTTATTTTTAAAAATAAATAAATTAGATTTGAAATGGTTTTGAAAATAACCAGAATTTCCAAAAATTGCATTGGAATGGATTTGAATCGAAATTGTCTTTGGATTATTTCGATGTTGGAATTCGTGATTATACAGATGTTGTTATGGAAATTTTGAAGATATATATTTATATCATTATTTCCAATACGACATTTGTTAGTCGTAGAATTTGATATCGAATATAAGCCGATATATTTTCTATTCAGAGCCTTGTATTTAATATCAAATGTGATTTGGGGTCTGTCGTGAATGGTGTCTTCATCAACACTATTCTTAAGCCTAGTTGAGAAAAAGATTAAATCTTTTATTCAGATTTAATGAAGTGTACCAATTAAATAATATTTAATTGGAATTGAATTGGTATTGATTTTTGGGTTTATCGTGAACAGTGTTTTAAATAACACTTGTTCTTTAACTCGATAATTAATGGAATGTGATTTTGGGTTTATCGTGAACCGTGTTTTAAATGACATTGATTCTTTAACCCAGTTAAAGATTAAAACTAAGTGGAGTTTTAATGAATCTTAAATTAGATTGAAAAGATCGAGAATGGAGTATCACCAGTTTTGCTCCAGGCGATAGTTAAATCTTTAATTAGATTTGAACGTGAAATGGTAATTGAATTTACCGATAACACCGTGGTGATTAGATATGAAATATTACCAGTTTTACTTCATGGGATAAATAGGTTGGGATTAGGAAATTAAAATAACTGATTACTTCGGTGTGGTTCGCTAATCCCGACTAGTTTGGATTGATATTAAAGAATAAATTTAAAGAATTTATCTTTGATAAAATTAATGGGAACCTTTCCCAAAATATAAGAATATTTGAATAAAAGAATATTCTGAATTGGAATGAGGCGTGTTTGTGTAACACATGTTTATTCTATATATACGCGAGTTGTTCAAAAAGACCGGGTTTATCCCATTCTGAATAACTGATTCGACGTGGTGTCGAAGATGAAGATGGTGGTTGAAGACCGGAGGTCTTCACGTCGTTTGGGTAATTACTGATGATCTTGATTGGGCTGTACACCCAAGAAGATGGAAACAGTTGGTGATCGTCCAGACGTACTTGGAGATCGATGGATAAACGGGGTACTCGGTGCCTCCGGTTTCGTTCAGACCCAGAACGGACTTGTAAATGGACTGTGTGTCTGACATTGGATTTCAGTCTGTGTGATTGATTTCTATTAAATATATATCTGTTTGGCAGTGAAGAATTAATTCTCTTGCTTAACGCCCTTCTCTGAGACGTACGAGCTCAGGGGTTATATACTGATGGATATCAAACGCATAGAGTGAATCGCCTGTGTGGCATGCCTAAGTGGCAAATGATCAAGGCTTCTGTTGAAAAGCAAAGTCTTGTGGTTGATGATCGAAGCACGGCCTTTGTGGCATATCTTTGTGTAACGTTTACTTCGCGAGTTTCACACTCGGTATGAACCAAAAACGGGAGAAGGACCTCAGGGAAGGCATGCGTTTCTTTCTAGTTAGAAGTGGCGTCAGTGGTTTTACACGCCCTGACGAGTTTGACTTATGTGGTTGTTGTTGTTGCGAGGCGCCTCGGTTTGATCGGACGATCCGGGTCCGATGGAGTCATTTAGTTGGCTCACTTACGCACCATAGGGCGGGGAAACGCAGTGTTCAGGAATTTTAATCCACATCGGTGGACCGGCCCTGACGATCCAAAGGCTTGACTGAGTACTTGCCTGAGGCTCGGGCTAGAGAGTCTCGAATCGGTGGAGGACTATCTTTTGCCTCGGTTCATAGATGGAAATCCAACTTCCAAATACGTGACATTTGCGGTTTTATTTGTAGAGCCTAGTATGGCGACATAGTGGGATGGGGCACTTATGCCGTCTATGATTGATACTTATGATTTGAAGTTGTTTTATACACTATGCACTTATAATAGTATCAAATGATTTGTTTTAAACGTATCAAGCATTCTTGGCTATTATAAGGTAAAAACCCAATCCTCCGGCTTGCGTTGCATTGTGTGATGGGAACTGGGTCTTATAATAGCTTCATTTTTCTTTATTTAGCATTGCGCTGTTTGTTTATGCACTGGCATTCTTGGGAGGAAACCCGTTCCGTGTTATACGGCGTGGTCCCTTGATTTACCTAATTTTAAATTAAAGATTAATAACTGTTTTAGTTCTCACACCAGTCCCATGACTGACCTAGAGTTTATTGTTTTAACCTAAACTCTGGGTGCCCCTATTTTGACATGGGCAGCTAGTAGTTTTGGTTTTGCAGATTTATATTCACAGGATCCTGGTTTACAGCTGGAACGATATCCGGAAAGCTTTGTATCCGTATATCTTTTCTAGTTGTGTATTGTATTATTTTCCGCTGCTATGTAATTTATTGTAATCTCTGATATTTCTGTGTAATATTTATTTGTTTATACTCTGTATATTCTTGTATTCTGATGGAATTGTTGTAATAAACAATGAAATGTTCTCCCGTCTGTGTTCTATTTTTTCATGTTCTCAAAACAATCAGGCGTTTCGAACGGTCTGGATCAGTTTAGCGACTGATTCGGATCGAGCGAGATTCCTTGTTGTCACAAAGAAGAATTGAGCAAGTATCGTTATTGATTTCTAAAAGGCGGCGACTGTGCATTCAATTCAAGTTAGGGTTTTGGAAAAGTGTATTTATATCCTTTATTATTTCCTTTATTATTTTATTATTTAATTCTAATATTCCCAAATGTTGTAAATTTTCAATCTGAACTCCAAACCAAACCCAATGACTATCGCCCCTAGCTATATACCCCCATCCCGGACATAATGGAATATGTTTCGTGAGCCAGTTTGACTGTTTCAGTCAGTTTTCATCAAAATTAAAATATAAGTCAATATATATTGAATTCACACGTACATTTTAATTTACTGGGACTACATAATAGATCTAGCTTTGTTTTGACGATACGGTCCTAACAAAACTAATTTCATTGAATTTGGAGATCGTTTGAAAAATGGCCATTTTTTAGTTGATTAAATTTGAACTGAAATTTCAGTACACATTTAAATTCAATGCGCTCACATATTAATTCCAAAAATTATGAAATTTGAAACATAATAATTATTTGACATTTCAGATCCAACAAAAGTGGTTTCTTCGAAAATGGAAATCGTTTGCAAAATGACTATTTTTAAGGGCTATGTATTATATAAAAATATATATATATATATTCCACAGCAACTATTTTAAATTTTAAACTAGACATAACTTAAAATTTACAAAGTAAAATCTCAGTTTCTTACATTTGTTAGGAAGATATTATTAAACAGGTTCAAATTGAAATCCGATTTATTTTAAATTTTGTATATTCAATTGTAATTTAAAATTGAATTTTCAAACTATCGCGCTATTTCAAACTCTATTTATAATCAAAATAAATTTTTACGTTCTAACTTCGATTTAAATAAATTTTTCATCGTTATTATTTAAAATAAATCATTTTAAATATTCAAAATCCATTAAATTAGCTAAAATAAATGTTTTAAATTGGTTCAGAAATTCCGGGTTGTTACAATCTCCCCCACTTAAAATTTTTTCGTCCTCGAAAAGGAATGGAGCTGAAAGTTGTTTAACAAACAGCTCAACTTTCATTTTGGCTTTCATTCTTAAACTTTTCAGTTTCTAAGAATTTTCAAATTTCTCAAAAATTTAGCTAATACCCTAAATTTTCAAAAAAACTCGCCATAACCTCCTTTGTATGAGAAGGTTTTGAAAATTTTATTGGGCCGTATTAGGCATGCAATAAATCAAGAAAAAGCATACACATGTTTCCTCCCAGGAATACAATAAACAACCTACGCCAATAATAGACATATGGATCTACAATGCATCATACAACATGCAGTTTTCCAATCTACCCATTTAGGCTTAAACCCCGAACTTAGATTTTTGAAATCCAATTCTCTTTATAGAAAATATTCATTTGGACATTATTTTCCATTTCTTATTTCAAATCATTTGAAATACCTATCTAGCTTTATATCAAAGTAGATTTCATTTCGGGATCCCAAACCAAAATCTTTGTAAATATGAAATCCAAAACATCACAATGCATACAAAAAGATAAAGAGACATTAATTTTTGTCATCTCCAGACCTGTGTAAGGTTTTTATTAAATCCTGCCCCAAGTACCTTTACATGTATTTCTTAATTAAGTCCATAATCAGTCTTCTGTTCAACCTGTAATTCATTCATCGCCATACAAGCATCTCGCCAGTGTGGTAATCCAAACCTCGTCAATAAAGCGCTAAATGCTTATATGGGATATGATATGATATGATGTCTTCATGTAGTATGCCATGCGGTGTAGTTCATAATTTATTTGTTGCTATCCTATGGCGTGGTTTATAATCTCGCACCGAACAACCATCACAGCGCATCCAATTTCATTCATAGGAGTTGATATAATGATAAAATTGTGCAACCAACTCATTAAGGTGCACATGTTTGTCGGGCATGCAATTAAATTCTCTACTCAACGCTCAGTCATTAACCTGATCAACATATATATGTATATATTGCTAATTCTCTCTAAACTAGTAATTCAGTTTAATTTAACTTTTTAATTAAATGACAAGCGTTTTCGTATATCCAATGTCCAAAATTTCCAAAAATAACATCTAATTTATTTAAATCAGACATCATACGTAAGAAAACAATAAAATCAAATCAAATAATCACACAAACTATTAATTAGTTATTTATCTTTCTAAAAATATAAATTTTATATACTCAAAGTATAATTTCTAAAATCAGATAATATAATAATCACAAATACGTTACATATAAGTATATCACTCTCAACTAATTCTAGGGTATTACTAACCCTGTTTCTAATGAGTTTCCCATACTAGGATATTACTGATCCTATCTTCAATTGATATACTTAAATAGAATGTTAATAATTCTATCTTTGGTGAATTCTCTTGTTCGGTTCTAATGTGACTTGTTCTCGAGCTTTGCAAACCAAAGCTCTGATATCAAACTGAAATGACCTAGACTTCCCGAGCCCCGAGGAGACGGAGGAGCCCAGATTGTTTTGAGAACACGACGCATCAGAACACAAACATGAGAATATTTCATTGCTAATACAACAATTTACATCAGAGTACAAGAATATCAGAGTAAGCATAAATATTATACAACGGAAGAATAATATCAGAGGATAAAAATATACATAGCTGCGGAAGTCTACTGATCCAATCGGCCTCTTTGTCAGTTCTGAGATTTCCCCACCCTCTTTGTCTTGCGTGCCTGATTTTGACAATTTTTTGATGGCCGATTCTTTGGTTGGATTTGCCGTTCCTTTTTGGTATCTGGATTTTGTTCAAGTTCTTGAACAACATGAGCACGACTTTGTTGATCGTTTCAATGAGGATTTGGCTTTGTTCTCTTCTTTGCTTGATAGTAAGCTGATTAGTTTGGAGTGTTGTGGTTTGAGCATTAACACTTTAACGTGTTCACTCCCTGGCATGGTGGTGCAAACAGTGTTTGTGCTTGTGTCTTGTCATGTGTGCGTGCTTTGGGGTGTGTTTTTGGTTCGTTATCCTTTTATGCTATTGTACCGTGGCGTGGATTTGGCTGAACATATTTACAAAGTCGTGTCTTGGTCTTTTCTGGGCTTCTTCTCTAGTGGGAACGTGGGTCTTACTGTTAGTTGGTCTGATGCCCACTGTTTTGTAGCTGGTTGGTTTGTTTTGTGGAGGGAATCAGGTTTTTTCTGTGGTCTATACGACTGGTCGGAGCTTGTCGGGTTTGACTGGTTCTTATGGACTTTTGCTTTCTGGGTGGGGTCTGTCTACTGCACAAGACACTACGAGGCCATCTCAGAGTCATTAGTGTCTCACTCGGGCTGGCTTAGCTCTTTCTGTTGTTCTATCCCACCCTCGCTCCTATCGGTTGCCTTGACTCCATGGGATGGGTGGATTCCCTTATGTAGGCGTATGGTGGATACTACGGTTGTTCACTATATGGGTTACTGGGGAGGTGGCTTCCCATGCTCGTCCTGGCCATCGGTTGGTTTTTCCTGTTCGGTCGATCGATCTTTACCTTTTGTGTGGGTCTATCATTTTGATGATAGATCAGCTCCGGTAAAGCTCTCACAGCAACTAGTGTTGTCTCCACTGAGCAACTCTACACAGTCGTCGTGTTCTACTGATGTTGTGCCCCATTGGCCGTTTTGGATCCTCGTATTGACTCGGTGTCATCTGCTTCTCTGCCCCCTTTACTTAGTAAGGCCGAAATAGTGATCATTATTGATTGGCTAGCTAGGCTTACTTAGAACTCTTACCCGCCTCGCACTCGATCGCGTGCCACTGATGGTCGCCTGGTCGCCAGCGACTCATCTGTTTCCATCTCTAGTCTGTCGTCCTTTAGGTTTCAGAGTATGTGGCATTCTCACCACACCTTCTTAAGTGTTGTCGAAGATTCTTGGGTGTCCCCCTTGCTTGGTCCCCCTTGCATTATTTTCTCCCATAAGCTAAAGCGCCTTAAGATCTGTCTTAAGGCGTGGAATCAGCTCGTCTTCAAGAATATTTTCGATCGGGTTAGGGCAGCTGAGGAATCTCTTATCCTAGCCGAAGCATCTTTTGATGAGAACCCGAATGCGGCCAACAGGGAGGCATGGGCCTTGGCCCAGCTTGCCTTCTCGTCAGAACTTCGTATCGAGTACGATCACTTGCGCCAAAAAGCTAGGATCAAGTGGGTTATCGATGGAGATACGAACTCTAGGTTCTTTCATTCGACCATTCGTAAGAAGCATAGCCTCCTGTTCATTCGCCAGATCCGTAGACCAGACCATACTCTAGCTTCAACACCGGTTGAAGTCAAAGATACTGATCTTTCCTATTTCCAGACTTTCCTTAGCACCCCTTCTGTTCCTGCTCCCGATCCGTCCTTGTTGGCCTTCATCCCTCGTCTGATCCTTCCTTCGGATGGCTATGACTTGGCCATACCCCCTTCCCCGGAAGAAATACGTGCCACCGTATTTGCTCTTAGTAAGGATGGTGCGTGTGGGCCAGATGGTTTCAATGGAGCTTTTTACAGGAGTGTGTAGCCGATTATTTAAGCGGATTTTTTCTTTCCATTCAGTCCTTCTTTTCTGGTGCTGATCTCCTAGCGGGATGGACTTCGACCAATTTGGTCCTTATCCCTAAGTGTGATCACCCTTCTGAATGTGGGGACTTCAAACCGATTAGTTTGTGTAATTTCTCTAACAATGTCTTATCTAAGGTTCTAACCACCAGGCTAGCACCGTTTCTAGAGCATCTTATTTCTTCTTTGCAAGCTGGGTTTGTCAAAGGACGTTTGATCACTAACAACGTCCTTTTATCCCAAGAGTTGATTTCTCAAATTGATAAGAAGGTTTGTGGCTCTAATGTGGTCATTAAGCTCCACATGGCAAAGGCTTACATCGCATGTCTTGGTTCTTCATCATCAAGGTTCTTAGAGCCTTTGGTTTTCCAGAAGCACTAATCGATGTTGTCTGGAGGCTCATCTCCAATTGTTGGTTTTTCGTTCTCATCAACGGATCAGCTACAGGTTATTTCAGATCAGGGAGAGGACTTCGTCAGGGTGACCCCTTGTCCCCTTCCCTGTTCGTTGTTACTGCCGAGGCATTCATTCGTGGGCTGCACGCTCTTACGATTGCTGGCCAGATTAGTAGGTTCGGAATCCCTTCGGGTTGCCCCCTCATATCTTCTTTATCTTTTGCGGACGACATCATCATTTTCACAAATGGCTCGCGCCGTTCTATCCGGTCTCTCCTTGCTTTTATTAGGCAGTACGAGAGTTGCACGGGCCAACTCGTTAACTCATCTAAAAGTTGTTTCGTGCCTGCTAAATATCTGGAGGCTTCAAGATCCTCTTGGATCGAGTCAACTTCTGGTTTTTCAAAGGCATCCCTGCCTTTGCCTTACTTGGGTATTGTCCTATACCGAAGGAGAAAGCTCGACGCCATATTCGACCCCCTAACTGACAAAGTCAGAGGTAAGATAATTAGGTGGAATGCTTCCCTCATTTCCCAGGCTAGGAAAGTGGTCCTGAATAAGTCTGTCCTAGACTCGATGGGATCTCATATCTTTGCAGCTATGACTCCCACTGCTTATTTCTTCCGTTCTTACCGGTCTTTGGTTCCTGCTTTCTTCTGGGGAAGTAGGGAGAATTCTTCGCATCACCACTTAATTTCTTGGAACACCATTTGTCGTCTAAAAAATGAGGGAGGCCTAGGTCTCCGCAATCCCAAGGATGTTTGTTTGGCGTTTGCTTGTAAGCTATGGGAGCGATTTGGATCGAACAACTCCCTTTGGGCGATGTTCCTCCATGACAAGTATCGTATCCTTGCTAATGCTGACTACTCCGGTATTCCATCCAATGCTAGTGAGACTTGGAAAAGGATGCAATCTGTTAAAGGTTTAATAGATGCCCATGGGGGAGGCCACAGTTGGGATGGTAACCCCTTCTCGCTTAAGGCGACGTGGAATTCGATTAGGACTCCCTCTCCTCGTTTGCCTGTCTTCTTCTCTATTTGGAATGTCCGAATTCTGCCAAAGGTTTTTCTTTTTATGTGAAAAACCTTGCATGAAGGTCTTCCGATAGATGAGAATCTTCAGCGTATTGGCATCCCTTTGGTGTCCAGGTTCAGGTGCTGCAATCCTGGATGCTTTGAGTCTTCCTTTCACTTGTTAGTTTCTGGCTCTTGCGCCCGAGAAGTCTGGAATTACTTCGAGAACCTTATGGGTTGCGGAGTTAATGCCAACTCGACGAAAGATTTACTGGGACTCTGGTGGTCCGGCATCTCAAGTAATTCTTCATGCTTAATTATCCACCGGCCGATCCCTTGCCTTATATGCTGGCACGTTTGGTGCACCAGGAATAAGGCGGTATTTGACAAGGTGGTAATGGACCGGCCTTCTATTATCCGGAAAGTCAAGAACGATGTATTCCTTGCATTCCGGGGCAGGCCTTTCCGTGGTGTCATTGGTACCTGCTCAAGGAGGTTGGCGGTTATATTTGACATTTTGTCTGAGTCAGGGACTCCAAGGGCAGGTATTGGCTGATTGTTGGTTTTCAGCATTTCTTTTTCTTTGTTGTTGTTTATTTATTCCTTTTTAACCACCAACCCCCTTCCCCCGGTCTTACATTAGCTGCTATTTGTGCAGATCCTTTTTTCTAGGTGATGGATCTGCAATGATTGGAGCTTCTAGAGATCTCGAGGTTGGAGCATGCAGCAGGCACGGCAGAGGTTTTTGCGGAGCAGGTAGCTGATCGGTCTTTCCTTGGACTTGCTCCCCACCTTATCTTGTGGGAGCCTGAGGAGCGGGAGTTCTAGTCAGTTGAGGGATGTTTGGCTGTTTGACCACACTTTTGCTAGCGGCTTTCCTTCTTTGACTTGTCTACCTTCTCTGATCTGTGCCCTGTGTTGTGAGGCTTCGTTTGGCGTTGAGGCTTCGGTATCTGTAGGGCAGCACGTCCCTAGTTTGTGGTTTACCTTGTTGTTATTTTGGGTTTTCCTTTTGTATTTACATCTTATTATGTGTGTGCACAGTTTTCGCTATCCGGAAACCGTTTTTGTGAGCCATTGGAGAATGGCTTGATTCTCCTTTTTGTTTTTTGATATAAAATGATTTAAAAAAAAGATATGCAACCAAATATCGGGCTCCCCTCAAACAAGGGAAAGGGTACGTACCTTACCAAATCGATATATATATATATATATATATATGTGCACCTTCCACGATGGAGCAGGCTACACTGACGATGCACAATCCCACGCCCTCGGGGACTACACCGCCATCTTAGCCATACTTTTGGTCGCCTGGGTTACCAGAATATTTAGCCATATACTAAATCATTTTTATATCCCGAAGTAGGGAAAATCATTTCAAAACATAATAATCACAAGTACTTTCCAAAATATAGTACTTTACATTAGCAATTCACACATATGATCAGTCACTATTAATCACATAACCTTTGAGCTCGTACGTCTCAAAGAAGGGTGTTAAGCAAGAGAATAAATTCTTCGCCACCAAACAGATACATCATCAATAGCAACTAATCGGTTGTGATGAACCACAATGTCAAACACGTAATACTTTTCTAAATAATTACAGAAATATCGGGTTTAGCCCTTAAATCATTTCTGTTTTATAAACATTTCTATAAAACATTCCCTATCCAAAATCGAAATACATTTCTTTTCACTTAAGAAAAATATCATTTCAAAATCATTCATTAAATTTGAAATGAACTCAATACCACATCGCTAAACATCTCATAGTCAAACCGTGAAGTGTTTCACAAGATGTTAGCATAAAAATATTTCTACCCAACCCAATGCTAAATGTAAAAGCATATTTTGCTCATAAACTGGTCGAGCACAATCCAAACAATCAATCAATCACAATCAATATCAACAACCAAGTATATTTAATTTATACCACATCTCATATTTTGGTAAATTTATTTACCATTCATTCATTCCAATCTAATTAAAGATTTATTAAACACTTCTTAGTTTTAGTCCAAAAACCATTACTTAATGATAATTCAACTTTTTGGAAATTAGTCCTGCCCTTAACTGGGTTAAAAAATCAACGTCGTTTAAAACATTATTCATGGTAAACCCAAAATCCTTTTCCAACAAAATGGAATCTTCACGGAAACCATAACAGTATATGATCGATATAAATTTCCGTATCAAACTAATACTATAAGTGGAATAGTGGCTAGACCTTTTAAATTTCATAAATAGTAACAGTCTTCCTTTGCAAAAGCTCATCTCGATTATCACTAAATTGAATTCCAATCAATTCCAATTTAGTATTTTAAATTTGAAAACTTTACTTTGGAAAATTTACATTAAATCTTAATAGAAAAAATTATTAATTCCAAATTATATCTTTACTAGTAATTGGGTTAAAGAACGAATGTTATTTAAAATATCGCTCACGATAAGCCTAAAATCCCATTTGATATTAAATACAAGGCTCTAAATAGAAATCATATAGGCTTATATTCAAATCAAATAACGAAACCAACAATTATCCTATTAGGAATAACGATTTATATATCTTCAAAATTCCTCAACAATATCTGTATAATCACGGAATCCAATATTGAAATATTTCGAAGATTATTTTCATTCTAAATCCATTCCAGTTTATGAATTGGAAAACTTTGGTTATTTTAAAACCCATTTTCAATCCATTATTATTTATTTAAAAACATTGGATTATTATTTTAGTTAATAACTAGTTCATTTAGACAAAAATGTATTTTTTATCTTTCTAAATTTGGAATTTTTCATCCAAAAATCTTTCTAAATCACTTATTATGATTTTACCAATTTTTCCATATTTTAAATAATTTGATTAAGGCGCTTACAGTCGGTTTCCAATAACGGCCATCGAACTGCATTCATTGCGACCATTTCCAAAATTGATTTGGACATATTTTAAGATCTAACCGTTCAACTAAATCTCATATATTTAGTTGAAAGATCTTTACGATACAAACCCAATGGTTCCATTTTAGAAGAATCCGACTGTCAGATCTCCCGTTACATCATATTGGTTTGCACTTCATCATTCTTTAACTGATGATTTTATTTCAAACTAAATTAAACACGCGTTTAATTTAGCTTAAAATCCAATCAGCTCCGTTTTCGTTCTGGTTAGTTCCATGTTGTAGAATTTGTTGATATGAGTGCAACGCCACTGAAATCACTGAATTCCGTTTCTGTATGCAAAAGATATAATCGTTTAAGCATTTAATTACATTAATTAAAGGGTGCATTTTTTACAGGTCCCTATTAACTTTTAAAATGTAAAAAAAGTCCGACCGTAAAAAGAATATGAATTACATCCCTATTTTTGAAAATCAGCTAATAAAATTTTGATTGTATCCTTTGAAACCCTAAAATTCATCATTCCAAAAATTATCACTTCATTTATCGCGCCGCATAATTAGGCAGAAGATCGAAGAAGAAAATCAAAAAAATTCAGCCGATTTACTTTTTTTTTTAATCTCGATCAAGTGAAAATGCCTAAAATCAATGCCGATTTTACCATAAAATATCATCGAGCTAGCGAGAACGAATGTAAAAATTTGATTTTCTTATTTTTTCTATCAAACAACAGCATATTTTATATTAAAATATGGATTAACTTGAAATTGTTGCATGATTATATGATTACATACAAATATTCATGCAAATTTGGTTGAAAAAATATTTTAGTTTGCAAAAAAAATTCGTACTATCGTTTTTTCCAGATTTGAAACGTTGTTGAAAGACTATATTATGAAATATTCCATAATATTAACATGGTTGAATGTTTTTAGTCAGAAATGTTTGTTGATAATGTGATTTTTATCATGAATGTTGCAAAATTATTTAATTTGCATAAATGAGTATATAAAGAAATTCTGAATGGAAATATGCATGTATTTAGATTATTTTCGTATTTGTATGCATATGTTTGTTACATATGCAAACATACAATCATATATTAGAAACAGTTGTGTAACGACCTGCATTTTACGCATCGAAGGATTGTAGAATATTTATTTCTTTCACATACGAAGTCGTATGGCCATGTAACTTTGGAAGACGACTATTGGGGTCATTTCCCATGTTCATGATTTTTGCCGATTTTTAAATGACCGTTTTGCCCTAGCTGATCTTGTTTTGGCCATAACTATTGATTGGTAAGGAGTTTTGACCTGAAACCACTTCCATTAGATCCGGATGATGGTTTACCTTTTTGTAGAGTGATTACATTAGCCAAACGAGCTCATGGTTTGGGAAACATGGCTGAATCAAGGTTTAGAAGGTGAAAAACAGCTTAACTGGGCCTAATTAGGGTGATTAGCAAGAGGGCTAACCCATTTCGGGATTAGAGTTATGGGAGGGCTGAGTTGAGTTAGTAAATCAGTTTTTATTTCATTTTTTAGCCGTCACTTACAACTTTTGAACCCTAGCAATGGCCTCCACTTGCTAAAACACCCCAAATCACCTTCTAATCGCTAATTTAGCCAAATCTACATCAAATCAAAGCGGATTAGCACAAAAATCGAGGTAGAGCTGCTGGAGTGTATTGAAATCCGAACTATTTTGTCCAAAAGTTTCAAATCTGAGTTTATTTGTGGCTAAGGTGAGTGATTAGCATAGTTTTTACACTAATTACAGTTAATTAGTGTTAACGAAATTATACATGTTAAAAATTTGGAAAAATGTTTAGAAATTCTTAAATATTATTTTAGGCCTCTGTTAGAAAATTTGGTTAATTCGGACATGGTTTGCTAATCATATCATTAGTTATGCTTAAACATGATTAAGGGGAAAACATGGGTTTTTGGGTATGTTTGATCCACATGAACACGTTAAATTATTATTTTGGTGTTTATGGTCGATTCTCTATGTTGTTATGACTGTATGGTGTGCTTTGTGATTGATTAGAAAAGTTAGAATAGTCGAAAACGCCGTCAAGTGGCATAAAAACGGTTGCTGGAAGTTGCAGGAAATATGCAGGAAATCGGATCAGATCGGTGGAAGGGGACCGGGTCGGGTCATGTAGCCCACTCACTAGCCTCCTCTTGCACCTGAACCGAACAAGTTCGCCATCACGAATCTCCACCATTTGAATGTCATGATCCGACCTGGAGCTTGGAGGGGACCACGACCGAACCGACCCAATGTCGGAGAAGAAGACCAAGGCGGAGTGCTACGAATGGATGGGAGAATACAACCCGATCCGAACCGGATCGGGGACCATGACCTGATCCATTGGGTGGCCATGAATCGGAACACTCCTCCGACCCGAACTAGAGATCACGACCTGAACTGAAGCACTCCTAACCGGGACCTATGAACGAGTATGACTGAGCCAGGGGAGGAAGTTTACTCACGAACCAAATGTGGTGTCAGGACCCGTACCAGATGTGCATCACGACCAAACCAAACCAAGGACGAGGAGAAGACTAGAACCCAAGATGCAAAGGTAGCCCAAGTGGGAAGTTATGACTCATGATCCAGTTAGGAACCAACGAGTTAACTTCATGATTTGGGCTTTGCTGCGGGACGTGTGCTAAGGAGTTGTCGACGTCCATAGCTTTGATTCACCACCGAGAGACGATTGTTAGGCTACGTATTAGTGTTGTGGGGGTAGTTATTACTCCATGGAGCAGAGTGATCGTAGCATGGCTATGAGCCAATGCAATGGAGTCATCATGACTTCATGGGGCAGAGTGGACATAGCAAAGACTAGTGGCTATGGATCAGTGCAGTGGGGTCGCCATGACTCCATGGGGCAGAGTGATCATGGCAAGGATTTGGGTGATCAAAGTGGTGGATATCATATGTTTTACTCACTGAGTAAGAGATGTGGGGATGGTTGCTATGCTTGATTGTTTGCCATCATCATGACAAGCACACCCCCACCCCCGTATCTTTACACCATATGTTTAGTGCCACCTTAGAGTATTGTACATCTTGTTGTACTAACTCTTTGGTTGCAGGTCCAGGTTCAGGTATGGTTTAGTATACCTGTTATTGTTCTGTTTTGCTGCTTATCGCTCATACCAGACTTTTGTCTGACTCGGAGTTTTATGTCTCTTCTTATTACCCAGGGTGCACTTAAACGGGCAGACTAGAGACATGTCAGGTGATTATGCACGGGTAGCTGTGCCGGAGACGAGCAGAAGGCTTCCACGTGTGATATATATATATATATATATATAAAAATTCTCCCTGTGTCGCTGTTGGTCACTACTTTGGGCATTAGTAGTGTACCTTTCTTATTTTGCTTTAGAGACAGTTTGAAAAGTTGTAATAATGATGATGTGGAACATAAGCTGTATTTTGGATTTTCCGCTACTCTGATGGTTTAGTTTTCAGCTTATGCACTGTCTCGCCTATTTTATGTCAACTATGTTATTATTATATTTTATTCCATGTGCTGTTAGACATTGTACAGGTTCCTTGCTAGTTCAAATTTCATTCTTTTCCTTTCTTTGGCCACCGTCACGTGCTGGTTGGACATCAGCACAACGCTCTTTCATTAGAAATGTCGGCTGGTGCGGGGCGGGCCGTCACATTTGGTATTAGAGCTCTAGGTTGTGTAGTTAACCTAGGGAAAACACCAGAGAGAGATAGTACGTATATGAGAGCACGTATTTGTGATATTTTGGTTTTCAAAAGCTATATATATACTATTAGTATATTTAAGGATGAAGTCGCACTGTACTGGCACCACTGAAGAGGTGGTTAATCGTTTTCTCCTTACAGATTGAACGATGAGCCGATATACTAGGGCTACTAGTAGAGGAGCTAATAATGGGAATGCTCTTGATATGAGGACGATGTTCACTGACTTCATGAGAGAGATGCTTAGAAATGTGCAAGGAGCAGCTCCCAATGCTGCAAATGGTGGTGGTGTAGCGGTGTAGGCGCCTAGATCCGATTTCGCCAAGTTATGCAAGGATTACACTAGTCTTGGTGGAAAACCATTCCACGGAACGAAATCGGCTACAGAAGTTCAGGATTAGTTGGATAGCTGTGAGCGTATCTTCGAAGACTTGGGTATCGAGGATGCGATGAAGAGGAACCTAGCATCCCATCAGCTGCACGGATGGGCAATGAATTGGTGGAATGCTATTAAGGCAGCTACTCCTGAGGACTAAGTTACTTGGGATCAGTTCAGGACCCTCTTTAGCGATAAGTTCATCCCAACTGCCTAAAAGTCAGAATTGTTTAGGAAATTTCTATAGCTTAAGCAGAATGGTAAGGCAGTCTCGGAGTATATTGCTGAGTTCGATACTTTATCGAAGTATAGATTATCTCTTATCAACACTCCCGAGAAGAAGAATGAGAAGTTCATAACATGCTTAGATCAGTACTTGGGGGAAGGCTTATAAACCATATCGATGAGACGTTTGAATCGATTGTGGGGAAAGCTTTGAGATCAGAGAGTCTATACCCTACGTCAAAGACTGAGGTTGCATCTGTAGAGGAGCCAAAACCGTAAGCAAGCGGTGGAGGCAAGAATAATTCTCAGAATAAGAGGAAGCAGAACCAAGCTAAGGACGGTCAGAAAAAGAGTAAGAAAGATGTTGAGTGCTTTAGCTGTGTTAAGAAGTTATGCTAAAGAATGTCAAGCAAAGCCAGCGAACAGGAAGTGCTTCAACTGTGGCCAAGTGGGACATCACAAGGATAAATGTCCGCAACCCCCTAAAGAGAAGCAGATTGTGAGGGCATACACTCTTGATGTTGTTCCTTCTTCGTCGAATTCCCCAACTGCAGCAGAAAAAGAAAGAATGTCAACATTCATGGTATGCTTTCTGTTTATGATGTTCCTATTCGAGTATTGTTTGATACCGGGGCTTCCCGTTCCTTCATATCTTGTGACCTGGTAGATATTTTGGGATTGGAACCCGAGATAATCGATAGACCTTTAGCGGTGACGAACCCGATCGGTGGTTCAACTAGCCTTAGCATGATTTGTCATAATATGGTCTTATCGATTCATGGATGCATGTTTGTTTGTGATTGCTTTGTCTTGGGTTTTACTGGGTTTGGCATTATTCTGGGAGTCGATTGGCTCCAAAGGTACGGGTGGTGGTAGACTGTGAGGGCTTTTTGGTGATAGTTAGAGTGGATGATGGGCGGAGTGTAATATTTGGTTGTAACACCCCGTGTATTCTATAACAGTGAAATTCACGAATTAAAGTATAATTAATTTCAAATCAAAGAATTAAGGGAAACGGGATAGGCCATTGCGTTCGTCTCGTAATTCTGCTTGAGATAGAGTCAGAGTTTGCGTAAAACGGACTCCGTATGAGGGAGATATGACCTTCGGAAGTTTCAGAATTCAGTTCAAAATTCAAACAGACAAAAACAGCTCAGAACAAATTCAAATTTCAAAAAAATCGGACCCAGGTTGGGCTGGGCGGGAATTTTCCCGCCCAAGGCACCCAGGTCGACTGGGTAGTCAACCTGGGACACCCAGGTCGACTACATAGTCGACCTGGTGGTCGACTGGGTAGTCGACCTGGCCCTTGAGCCAGGTCGAACCCAGCCCCTCCTGGCTGGCCTGGTCTGTGCTTGGCCGAATTTCTGAGTCTTGCCTTGTCACTAGGGCTAGGTGTCAGCTCCTGATTGGTCTCTCTTTCAAACGAACGGCTAATATTAATCCAAGCTCCATCGACGGTTCTAATCAATTCACAAACTCTATAAAAAGGACCTAAGATCCACCTAATTCGTACAAATAAAAATGAGACCGTCATGCTGCTGAGGAAAGACTAGAAGTCGCCGTCAAAATTGAGAGACGATTAGGAGACGATTCGAAAGCTTAAAGCAACGACAACTAAATCAAAACAACGCCTACAACAAAGGATAGCATCTCCAAATTCAGAATTCAGAAACCTGAATTGAAGAGTCGTCATACGTTGTAAGTAGAGTGCTATTCCGATGTGAATGAATAATTGGGTTCTTGATTTGTGTAAAATGAGAAATGGAATTGTACTTAATTTGTGGTGATGATAATTCATAATTTTATGTTGCTATGATTCTAATTATGAATAGATTTGGGATGTTGTGGTATAATGATGTTAGACCTATTGGATATTTGCAAGTGTATGACTCATGTTGAAAGTTAACGACTATATGTTTGTGGTAGTTTATTACAACACCTATTGGATAATTGCAAGTATATGTTTCATGTTGAAAGTTAACGACTATACGTTTGTGGTAGTTTATTACAACAAAGTTGAGATTCATGCAAGTATGTGATTCACTATTAGGCCAACATGATGTATAATTTTATGATCATTTTTAGTGTAGTTGGATCCATTTGGGTATTTTGATTCACATGAATTTATGTTGAAATAGGAATTATGATTCTAGTGAAAAAAAGACATACTTTTGTATTAGAGACAAAAGTAAGCATCTTTGTGAACTTGTGTTGACTCTATGAACATGACTAGACTATGTTTGGTGTTATGCCTAATTGAAAATATGTTTTAGACCTATGTTGTTACCAAAAATCATATGATAATATATGCGACACATAATTAAGTTAGATTTACATTTTAAATGCAAGTTTACATGGTTAGATTAAAACCATGATTCATGTTTAGATATGTTTTATGTTAAGATCATTGCTATTAGAATGCAAGTTCACAAGTGCCTAATTTATGTTAATTAGATCGTTATGTTGCAAGTTCATGCGAACACATACCCCTTTTGATGTTACTTAGAATATATAAACACCATGTTCTAAGCCTCCCCTTTTTCATGTGGCTAAGTTGGGTTTAAATGTTAAACCCAACATATGTTATATTATAGCAAACGTATAAGACGGGGGTAATGACATTAGGTTAAAAATATAAAACATATGTGTTGGCATGTTTGACGCATGCCAATGACCTTGAGAACATTTAAGGGGTATAAATAAATTTTACCCAATAAAGATGAATTTGAATAATGGGCTGCTAATATTTACATATAAAAAGAAAAGAGACAAAATATGTAAACTTAGAAAATACGATGTGTTTAACCCGAGGTTGGATTGAGTTGTGATGTAAACCTGCCCGGAACCGCCCGGCTGTCCAGTAGTCACAACAATACCTATCCAATGTGGGTGGTTAAACATTGAGCCCAATAAAGACCCGAGGTTAGACTGAGTTGTGACGTAAGACTGCCCGGAACCAACCGGCAACAGGCAGTCACAACAATACCTGTCTAATGTGAGAGGTCGAGGCTTTAATAAGACAATTAAGGCTGAGTCAGGATTGATAAGGTTAAGTAAATTGAATTAATACTTAATCAAAAGGGAACATGCTAAAATATACAGACTGATTGGGGGTTAGGTTTACAAAACACTTAACCAACTTATCATGTTGGCTAGAAATAGAAAACCTAGTAGCGGGGGACCCTTTTCAGCAGTAACCCTACAAGGTGTATTAGGATACCCTGAACTAGGCAGGGTGGGGCACGATTACTGGGCTGACTGTAAGAGGTCAAATCGACGGCGCTGGTGCAGCAGTGTAGGTTCTAACAGGGTGCGGGCGTGCACACACTCCGGCACAGAAAAATTAGGCACTGGGCACCAGTAGTATACCTGTGCATTCTAGAATTGTGTCGGCCCGCCACCATGGGACTTGATACACCCCATGGTGGGACCAGCATAGGTAACTGCAACATCGGGGGCCGTAAGACACATGTAACTATGCGAGTAGGAGCCGATCATTAGAAATTGATCACTCCACCCTGATTATGGGGTGCCTGTTGCAAACCAGTTTATAGGGGTGAAGAGATTAATATGGGGTACGATAGTACATTCGACTCTAGACAACTTAACTTAGTTTATAGTGCTTTCCCATTTCCAGTTTATACTTATCATGCCCAATTCTTTATTCATAGACTGAATAGTCCTAGACTTACTCAGGCTTTATGTCTGACTCTACTTTTCTTTCGTCTTCTTTTCTTTCGTTTCCCTCCCCAGGTCCACAGGGAGGGAATACCGCAGCTTGACTAGTTTTCACATCCAGCTTGAAGAGAAAGAATGTATTGCTTGGATCTCCTTCGTTTTGGACTATGGCTTTGGATAGCAACTATGGGGACTTATGCTGTTTACTTTTGTTTTTATGCTTCTTTAAGTTATGAAATCAAGACAGTTATGAAAATGTAATGGTTTTGGAAGTATTGTAAGACAATTATGGCATGGTTTGTGTAAACACGTATTTTGATCGAATAAAAGTGCTATTGTTTTCCGCTGTTCTAAAATATGTATATTTATATCTGTCTTGTGTATCTGTGTCTTATACTTATAAATCTCCACCAAAATTATGGCATTCCCTTTGAGAGTGACCCTAACGGAGGTGGTGTGTTTCACTTGGTATCAGAGCATAGGTTTACCAGATAAGATAAAAAGTTTTGAAAATTTATTTTCAAAAGAAAATTTAAAGAAGCATTTTTAAAGATAAAATGTTATTTTATTTTAAAAAGGCATAGTCCCCCCAAAGCCATAGGTACTATCTTTTATCCTTCGTTTTGAATCTATCCTTTTTGTTTCAGCATGTCCGAAGAACTTAACTTGCCAGAGGGTGTACCAATACCTGGTTGGTTTAGACGATTCTTAGAAGCAAGGGCCAATCAGCCAGGTCCTACTGTTCCTCCTCCCCCAACTGCAGGAAATCATCCAGCTGCAGCAGCACCTCTTCCTCCACCTCCTCCGCGTGGTAATACTTTTGCTAAGATATGTAAAGATTTTAAAGCTATGGGAGGAAAGGACTTTCATGGAACCGAGTCCTTCGTGGCAGCCAGGAATTGGCTGAAGGAAACCGAGGACTTATTCGTCATCTTTGAGGTAGAAGATAGGCAGAAGGTACAACTGGCAGTATGGCTACTTAAAGGCGAGGCATCCTACTGGTGGGAAGTCACCAATGCAGAAAGACCAGTGGAAACATGGGAGGACTTTAGGGCAAGGTTTGAGGCTAAATTTCTCTCAGAAGCTGAAAGGAGCCTTCAATTGGAAAAATTCTTATTTCTTAAGCAAGGGAATATGACAGTCAAAGAGTATGTTAATCAGTTCGATCAGCTGGCTAGGTTCGGGCTGGACCTAGTCAACACTCTGCACAAGAAGGCTCTCCGTTTTGTCAAAGGGTTGAATGAGCCATTACACAGTTTGGCCATGACCCATATACCCATGGGAGCTACGTATGAAAGGTTGGTACAGATGGCATTGCTGAACGAAGAGGATAAGGGCAAGAAGGAGACAAAGGCAGAAGGCTCCCAAGGGAAGAAAGAGGGTTTACAGCCTAAGAAGACAGACTTTAAGAAGGGCGGGAAAGACAATAAAGAGAAGAGGAAGTGTAATTTCTGTGGCAAAGTGGGGCACTTAGTGAAAGATTGCCGGAAAAAGAAGGCCAAGTTGAATGGTGGGTGCTTTTCTTGCGGTGAGACAGGCCACATGGCTAAGGATTGCCCAAAGAAGCGAGGGCAGGGGCAGAGGGCTGGATCCACCTCAGGGGCACAGGTTCATGTGCTAGAAGCACCACCTCTGCAACAGCGAGGTATAAATACTTCTGTAGAAAGTGTAGTTTATCTTTATGATCACCCAGTTCGCACTTTATTTGATTCTGGCGCATCACACTCCTTTATTTCATCTGCTTTAGTAGAGTCTCTGCACCTAGAAACTTGTATGGTAGAGGACCCCTTAATTGTCTCCAATCCAATCGGGGGCCCAGCTCATTTGTCTATGATCTGTGTGGGATTGAAAATTTCTATTCTAAGCGTAGAATTTAGATGTAGTGCCTTTGTTTTGGGCTTCTCGGGATATGGTTTGATTTTGGTCATGGATTGGCTATCCAGTAATGGTGCCATCCTTGATTGTGAGAAAAGGGTGGTTAGGCTTCTGACCCAACTCGGTAACACCCTGGAAATTACTTGTAATCCCTCGTATGCGGTTATGCTTAGTTATCTCGAATCGCTAGATGCTTCTGTTGAGAGTTTGCAATCGGTTAGAGTGGTCTGGGAATATCCGGATGTCTTCGAAGAGGTGAAGGGCTTACCTCCAAAGCGGGAGATAGACTTCCGCATATATCTTGTAGATAATGCAAAGCCCGTTGCGTTGCCCGTCAGACACATGGCTCCACGGGAAAGGAAGGAGCTCAGTAAACAGGTTAAAGAGCTTCTAGAGAAGGGGTTCATTAGGAGGAGTATTTCAGAATGGGGCACTCCAGTGGTGTTCGCTACAAAGGCGGATGGTTCACTCCGTCTGTGTGTTGACTATAGGGAGCTAAACAAGCTAACGAAAAAGAATAGGCACCCTCTCCCCAGAATTGACGATCTGTTTGATCAGCTTGTAGGAGCGTCTGTTTTCTCCCAACTCGATTTAGCGACTGGATTTCATCAGCTAAGGGTGGCTGAAGATAGCATCGATAAGACAGCATTCAGAACCTAGACGGCTTCTTTGAATGGCTTGTCATGCCTTTTGGCTTGACAAACGCACCCGCTTACTTCGTGGACCTGATGAGTAGGGTGTTCAGAGAATTCCTCAACAAGTTCGTAGTGGTCTTCGTAGACGATATCTTGATCTTCTCGAAGAGTGAAGAAGAGCATGCTCATCACTTAAGGGAAATCATGGAAACTCTGCGAGTCCATCAGCTAAAAGCCAAATTCTCCAAGTGCCACTTTTGTAGAGAGGAAGTGAGGTTCCTTGGGCACATAGTATCCAAAGAAGGGTTAGCTGTGGACCCTGCTAAGGTAGTAGCGGTACAGGATTGGAAGACACCAAGGAATGCAACAGAAGTCCGAATCTTTCTCGGGCTAGCAGGCTTCTATCGGAAATTCATCAGAGACTTTGCAAAAATATCAGCTCCACTCACAAGGCTGACAAAGAAGAATCTAGTGTTCAATTGGGACTTGGATTGCGAGTTTGCTTTCCAACGACTAAAAAGGGCTCTTACAACAGCCCCAGTTTTGATGTTGCCAGATGGAAGCAAGATGTTCACAGTTTATACAGATGCATGTATGACAGGGCTAGGCGCTGTCTTGATGCAAGAAGGGAGGGTAGTAGCTTATGGTGGAAGGCAATTGAAAGTTCATGAAAAGAACTACCCGACCCACGATCTTGAGTTAGCCGCCATCGTCTTTGCACTCAAGTCTTGGCGCCACTATCTCCTAGGTGAGAAATTCGAACTGTATACTGACCATAAATCTTTGAAGTATCTTTTCTCGCAGAAAGATCTTAATCTGAGGCAACAGAGATGGATGGAGTTTCTTGCCTCGTACGATTTCGAAATCTCCTACACTCCGGGCAAAGGCAACGTAGTGGCAGACGCGTTGAGCCGAAAGAAACTGACCCTAAGCCCGCTGTTTGTTGAAAGACAAAGCCTAGAGTTTATAGCTAGCTTTGACTTTAGGCCCTCCTCCAATTTTGTACCGGGCTTGCTAGCATCTCTCGAAGTACGCCTGACTTTAGTGGACTCAATAGGGACAACACAACGCGAAGACTCTCAGCTTGTGGAGACGATTGATAGGCTAATTAGGGGTGAGACTTCAAGTCACCTCAACAGATACTCCATCGACGATAAGGGTTGGTTAAGGCAAGACGGAAGACTATGCGTCCCACAGACAAGAGATTTAGTAAGGACGGATCTCGAGGAAGCACATCACTCCAAGATGACGATACATCCAGGCGGAGATAAAATGTACAAGGACATAAAGAGAACTTTCTTTTGGAACGGCATGAAGAAGGACATGGCAGATTTTGTTTCTAAGTGTATGACCTGCCAATAGGTTAAGGCGGAGCAGAAGAAGCCTGGCGGTCTGCTCCATCCTCTAGAGGTACTGCAGTGGAAGTGGGATAGCATCTCAATGGACTTCATTGATGGGATGCCTAGGTCTAGAAGAGGCAACACTAGCATTTGGGTAATAGTGGATAGGCTTACAAAAAGCGCCCACTTTTTACCTGTCAAGAGTAAAAGGACTGCCTCATCCCTAGCATCTCTGTATCTCAAGGAAATTGTTCGACTCCATGGAATACCCTCCAATATTTTTAGTGACCGAGACCCTATCTTCACAAGTGAGTTTTGGCGGAGTCTGCAGGAAGCGGTAGGCACACAGTTATGCTTGATTACAGCTTGTCACCCCCAAACCGACGGCCAGACATAAAGGGTGAACAGAGTTTTGGAGGACCTTTTAAGACTGTGCGTTCTTGACTTCGGAGGGATGTGGAAATACCATCTTCCTTTGGTGGAATTTGCCTACAACAACAGCTACCAGGCCACCATCGGAATGGCGCCCTTCGAAGCTTTATATGGAAGACCGTGCCGATCGCCCACTTGTTCGTGGGAGTCTACTGATAAGCTCATACTTGGACCAAATATGATCTGAGAGACTTCAGAGAAAGTAGACTTGATACGGAGAAGAATGAAGACAGCCCAAGACAGACAAAAATCCTACGCAGACAAGAGGAGGACCGACCTTGAATTTGAGGTCGGAGACAGGGTTTTTCTTAAGGTATCTCCGCTAAGGAACGTTGTTCGTTTTGGAACCACAGGAAAGCTAGCACCAAGGTTCGTAGGGCCATTTCCTATTATCGAGAAAATTGGGAAAATGGCCTATAGATTAGAACTACCCGAAAAGCTGGCCGGAGTTCACAACGTTTTTCATGTTTCACACCTCCGAAAATGTCTACATGAATCTGCTGAAGTGGTAGAGCCAAACATCCTAGAAGAAACTAAAGTGAAAAAGCTACGCAACCGTGAAGTCAAGCTCGTCAAAGTTCAGTGGAGCGACGCCGAGGAAGACGCGACTTGGGAAACTGAGGCTAGAATACGCGCAGCATACCCTTTTCTTTTCGAGGGTACATCTTTGATCTCTCTTTTTCCCTAAGTTATGCTTTTATCTATCTTTTTAGGTATATCTCCTCGACCTTATCTTTTAGGTAGAAACCCTTTGGATGAAAACATGTAATTGAAACATGTTGTGGATGATGGTTGCAAGTGGTTGCAAGTGATTGCTAGTGGTTGCTCGTGGTTGCATATACACACACAATCTAGGTTTTAGATCGGCTCAGTCACTTCATATTGCATATGCATATATGTATTTATATTCGTATATGGTTGAAGTTTAATGTGTTGTCATATGGATGTTGCATTTATATATGAATGATTGTGCACTCATGTAGAATCATGAATAGGAAAATTTGCATACATAATGGATTCATGACACTTACATAATTTGCATTAAGGAGGTCAACTGAATCAGTAGGCCGCCTAATTTTGCATTAGATAAGTACATGTACACAAACTTCGCATATGATCATGAAGCATTAGAAGTCTTTTAAGGACAATGGATGCTCGTGTTTGATGGATGAGTAGATGGACGCTTGGATGTTAGGATATACATTCTTCCTAAACTTGAAGATTTCGGGGACGAAATCCTTTTAAGTGGGGGAGAATGTAACACCCCGTGTATTCTATAACAGTGAAATTCACAAATTAAAGTATAATTAATTTCAAATCAAAGAATTAAGGGAAACGGGATACGCCATTGCGTTCGTCTCGGAATTCTTCTTGAGATAGAGTCCGAGTTTGCGTAAAACGGACTTCGTATGAGGGAGATATGACCTCCGGAAGTTTCAGAATTCAGTTTAAAATTCAAACAGACAGAAACAGCTCAGAACAAATTCAAATTTCAAAAAAATCGGACCCAGGTTGGGCTGGGCGGGAATTTTCCCGCCCAAGGCACCCAGGTCGACTAGGTAGTCGACCTGGGACACCCAGGTCAACTACATAGTCGACTTGGGGGTCGACTGGGTAGTCGACCTGGCCCCTGAGCCAGGTCGAACCCAGCCCCTCCTGGCTGGCCTGGTCTGTGCTTGGCCGAATTTCTGAGTCTTGCCTTGTCACTAGGGCTAGGTGTCAGCTCCTGATTGGTCTCTCTTTCAAACGAACGGCTAATATTAATCCAAGCTCCATCGACGGTTCTAATCAATTCACAAACTCAATAAAAAGGACCTAAGACTCCACCTAATTCATACAAATAAAAATGAGAATGAGACCGTCATGCTGCTGAGGAAAGACTAGAAGTAGCCGTCAAAATTGAGAGATGATTAGGAGACGATTCGAAAGCTTAAAGCAACGACAACTAAATCAAAACAACGCCTACAACAAAGGATAGCATCTCCAAATTCAGAATTCAGAAACCTGAATTGAAGAGTCGTTATACGTTGTAAGTAGAGTGCTATTCCGATGTGAATGAATAATTGGGTTCTTGATTTGTGTAAAATGAGAAATGGAATTGTACTTAATTTGTGGTGATGATAATTCATAATTGTATGTTGTTATGATTCTAATTATGAATAGATTTGGGATGTTATGGTATAATGATGTTAGACCTATTGGATATTTGCAAGTGTATGACTCATGTTGAAAGTTAACGACTATATGTTTGTGGTAGTTTATTACAACACCTATTGGATAATTGCAAGTATATGTTTCATGTTGAAAGTTAACGACTATACGTTTGTGGTAGTTTATTACAACAAAGTTGAGATTCATGCAAGTATGTGATTCACTATTAGGCCAACATGATGTATGATTTTATGATCATTTTTAGTGTTGTTGGATCCATTTGGGTATATTGATTCACATGAATTTATGTTGAAATAGGAATTATGATTCTAGTGAAAAAAAAGACATACTTTTGTATTAGAGACAAAAGTAAGCATCTTTGTGAACTTGTGTTGACTCTATGAACATGACTAGACTATGTTTGGTGTTATGCCTAATTGAAAATATGTTTTAGACCTATGTTGTTACCAAAAATCATATGATAATATATGCGACACATAATTAAGTTAGATTTACATTTTAAATGCAAGTTTACATGGCTAGATTTAAAACCATGATTCATGTTTAGATATGTTTTATGTTAAGATCATTGCTATTACAATGCAAGTTCACAAGTGCCTAATTTATGTTAATTAGATCGTTATGTTGCAAGTTCATGCGAACACATACCCCTTTTGATGTTACTTAGAATATATAAACACCATGTTCTAAGCCTCCCCTTTTTCATATGGCTAAGTTGGGTTTAAATGTTAAACCCAACATATGTTATATTATACCAAATGTATAAGACGGGGGTAATGACGTTAGGTTAAAAATATAAAACATATGTGTTGGCATGTTTGACGCATGCCAATGACCTTGAGAACATTTAAGGGGTATAAATAAATTTTACCCAATAAAGATGAATTTGAATAATGGGCTGCAAATATTTACATATAAAAAGAAAAGAGACAAAATATGTAAACTTAGAAAATACGATGTGTTTAACCCGAGGTTGGATTGAGTTGTGATGTAAACCTGCCCGGAACCGCCCGGCTATCCAGTAGTCACAACAATACCTATCCAATGTGGGTGGTTAAACATTGAGCCCAATAAAGACCCGAGGTTAGACTGAGTTGTGACGTAAGACTGCCTGGAACCAACCGGCAACAGGCAGTCACAACAATACCTGTCTAATGTGAGAGGTCGAGGCTTTAATAAGACAATTAAGGCTGAGTCAGGATTGATAGGGTTAAGTAAATTGAATTAATACTTAATCAAAAGGGAACATGCTAAACTATACAGACTGATTGGGGGTTAGGTTTACAAAACACTTAACCAACTTAGCATGTTAGCTAGAAATAGAAAACCTAGTAGCGGGGGACCCTTTTCAGCAGTAACCCTACAAGGTGTATCAGGATACCCTGAACTAGGCAGGTTGGGGCACGATTACTGGGCTGACTGTAAGAGGTCAAATCGACGGCGGTGGTGCAGCAGTGTAGGTTCTAACGGGGTGCGGGCGTGCACACACTCCAGCGCAGAAAAATTAGGCACTGGGCACCAGTAGTATACCTGTGCATTCTAGAATTGTGTCGGGCCGCCACCATGGGACTTGATACACCCCATGGTGGGACCAGCATAGGTAACTACAACATCGGGGGCCGTAAGACACATGTAACTATGCGAGTAGGAGCCGATCATTAGAAATGGATCACTCCACCCTGATTATGGGGTGCCTGTTGGAAACCAGTTTATAGGGGTGAAGAGATTAATATGGGGTACGATAGTACATTCGACTCTAGACAACTTAACTTAGTTTATAGTGCTTTCCCATTTCCAGTTTATACTTATCATGCCCAATTCTTTATTCATAGACTGAATAGTCCTAGACTTACTCAGGCTTTATGTCTGACTCTACTTTTCTTTCGTCTTCTTTTCTTTCGTTCCCCCCTCCCCCAAGGTCCACAGGGAGGGAATACTGCAGCTTGACCAGTTTTCACATCCAGCTTGAAGAGAAAGAATGTATTGCTTGGATCTCTTTCGTTTTGGACTATGGCTTTGGATAGCAACTATGGGGACTTATGCAGTTTACTTTTGTTTTTATGCTTCTTTAAGTTATGAAATCAAGACAGTTATGAAAATGTAATGGTTTTGGAAGTATTGTAAGACAATTATGGCATGGTTTGTGTAAACACGTATTTTGATGGAATAAAAGTGCTGTTGTTTTCCGCTGTTCTAAAATATGTATATTTATATCTGTCTTGTGTATCTGTGTCTTATACTTATAAACCTCCACCAAAATTAGGGCATTCCCTTTGAGAGTGACCCTAACGGAGGTGGGGTGTTTCATTGGTGGTCTGCCTAGTGATGGGGTAATGGCTAGTTTTCTAAATTCCCTCGACATCCCGCATGATGAGTTGTCATATGTGCCCGTGGCTGGCCAGTATCCGGACGTCTTCGAGCAAGCGACTGGACTTCCACCACATCGAGAGATTGAGTTCGTATTGATTTAATGAAAGATGCCAGGCCTATAGTGCTGCCACTTCGTCGTATGGCACCAAGGGAGCAGCGAGAGCTCAGGGTGCATGTAAACGATCTATTGAAGAAGGGATTTATCAGAAGAAGTGTTTCTAAGTGGGGAGCACCGGTTGTGTTTGCTACCAAGGCAGATGATTCCCTTCGATTGTGTGTGGACTACCGCGAGTTGAATAAGGGGACGAGGAATAATAGTATCCTCTACCGCGGATAGATGATTTGTTTGATTAGTTGAGTGGCGCGAGAGTGTTCTCCTAGTTGGATCTCGCGACAGGTTTACATTATCTTAGGGTGGAAGCTGAGAGTATAGCCAAAACGGCCTTTCGGACGCCGTCTGGATTCAATGAGTGGTTGGTCATGCCATTCGGTTTGACCAATGCACCAACATATTTTTTGAATCTTATGAATAGGGTATTCAGGGATCAATTTAATAAATTTGTTCCATTGTTCATAGACGATATCTTGGTTTATTCGAGGACAGAGGAAGAACACAAGGAACATTTGAGAGTAGTGATGGAGGCGCCAAGAAAACACCAATTGAAAGCAAAGATTTCTAACTGTCACTTCCGGAGAAGGGAAGTGAGATTCTTGGGCCATGTTGTTTCATAGAAAGGTATTGCCGTGGGCCCTGCGAAAGTGGCTACGGTACAAGATTAGTCTACGCCCAAGAATGCAACAGACATAAGAAGTTTCTTGGGGTTAGCTGGATATTATTGTAAGTTTATCCAAGACTTCTCCAAGATAGCGGCCCCGTTAACTCAGTTGACCAAGAAAAATCAAACTTTTGTTTGGGACGAAAAGTGCGAGAATACATTCAAGAGTCTAAAAGAGGAGTTGACATGTGCACAAGTGTTAGTCATTCCTAAAGGGAATGAAGAGATGACGGTATACACAGATGCCTGTGGTACCGGACTAGGTGCTGTATTGATGCAAGGAGGTAGGGTTGTAGCATATGCTAGTCGGCAACTGAAACCGCAAGAGAAATGATATTCTACCCATGATTTGGAATTGGCGGCAATCATGTTCGCATTGAAGATGTGGAGACATTATCTCTTGGGAGAAAGGTTTGAGTTGTTTACCGATCATAAATCATTAAAGTATCTTTTCTCTAAGAAGGATCTAAATCTCCGATAGCAAAGATGGTTAGAATTCTTGGCTTCCTATGATTTCGATATCGCATATACACCAGGAAAGGGCAATGCGGTAGCTGATGCATTGAGTAGGAGACATGTCAGTTTAGGGGCTATGTTTCTAGAATGGAAGCAAATGGAGTACATCGCTGGGTATGATTTCAGACCAAAGTGCAAATTGGATCCAGAAGTATTAGCAAGTTTGACGATCAAATGCACTTTGATTGAGCGGATTGTTCCCAGTCAGAGGGACGATCCTAACCTATTGGAAATCATCTCAAAGTTAGAGGTGGGGATTGACGAAGAGATGAACAAGTATGGGCATGATCGAGATGGATGGCTTAGAAAGAATGGTAGACTAGTTGTGCCCAATGTCGATGGATGGACAGATGAAGTGCTTAGAGAATGTTATCACTCAAAACTGACTATACATCCCGGTGGTAACAAAATGTATCGAGACATGAAGCAGACCTACTCCTGGGAAAGGATGAAAAGAGATGTTGGAAAGTTTATATCCAAATGCATGAATTACCAGCTAGCTAAAGCTGAGCAAAAGAAGCCTAGTGGTTTGTTGCAACCATTAGAAATTCCAGAATGGAAATGGGAACAAGTCTCAATGGATTACCAAGAACTAGATCGAGCCATGATAGCATTTGGGTGATTGTGGACCGATTGACTTAGAGTGCGAGGTTTATACCCGTCAAGTCGAATTGAACGGCAGCTAAGTTAGCGGAACTATATATGAAGTGGGTAGTGAGATTTCATGGAGTACCTAAAAGCATTGTGAGTGACCGAGACCCGTTGTTTACTAGTGGGTTTTGGAAGAGCTTACAAGAGGCTGTAGGGTCAGAATTATATCTCAGTATCGCGTATCACCCTCAAACTGATGGTCAAACAGAGAGGGTAAATCGTACAATAGAAGATCTCTTGAGAGCTTGCATATTAGATTTTAGTGGATCACAGGATGACTGTTTGCATCTAGTAGAGTTTGTATATAATAATAGTTATCAATCCAGTATTGGTATGGCTCCATTTGAAGCTTTGTATGGAAGACCGTGCAACTCACCGTCAAGTTGGTTAGAAACTGGTGAGAAATTTGTGCTTTGACCCGATGTGATAAGTGAAACTTTAGACAAGATTAAGATCATTCAACAGCGAATGAAGGCTGCCCAAGATAGGCAGAAGAGTTATGCTGATAAGAGGCGAAAGGATTTGAAATTCTCCATTGGCGACCTACTATTCGTCAAGATCTCTCCATTAAAGAATGTCATTCGATTTGGGAGGAGAGGAAAGCTAGTACCAAGATTTGTTGGTCCATTCCCAATCCTCGAGCAAGTTGGGAATTTGGCATATAAAGTTGAATTATCAGAGAAGATTGCAGGAGTTCATAATGTATTTCATGTTTCCTAGTTAAGGAAATTCTTGCACGACCCCAGCATGACTATTTCACCTGAACAGTTGGGTGACATCGAAGTAGAACCCGAGGCGGTTGGGAACCGCAAGCCGATTCGTATTCTCGAGCACGATACAAAGAAACTTCGAAGGAAAGTGGTGAATCTAGTCCAAGTTCTGTGGGGCGAGGATGAGAATAACTGTACTTAGGAGACAGAGAAGAGCATTAAGAAGTCGTATCCAGAACTCCTTGCCTGGTAAGATTTTAGTTGCGACTTAGTTTCCTGCCCGCTAGGATAGACTTGTTTGATTTTTTATATGTGTGATTGAAACACCCCACCTCCATTAAGGTCACTAACAAAGGGAATGCCTTAACTTTGGTGGAGCATTTTAGTAAACAGAACAGAAACTTACAAGACAGATAAAACAGTACTTGAAAAATTTATAACTTTATTTCAACAGAAGCTTGGTTACATCCTTTCAAATCACAATATCAGAATTCAAGTACAAAATATCAGTCTTGTACAAAAGCCTTCAGAGTGTTTGGTTTAAAATCATAATCCCCACAGAAGAAGACAAGCCATACTTTAAGCACTTCAAGCAGAAGAAATCTGGATCAAGCTAGAGTATTCCCTTCTACAAAACCTGGGGGGGAAACGGAAGAAAGGAGGCGAAACAACAAGGGTCAGACAAAAAGTCAAGCAAGTCCAGTGATTTTCAGTTATGAACAGATAATAATAACATGACATGAAAATGAAACTGGATGAGAGATAACCGTAACAGGTGTAACAGATATAACAGAAGAACAGGATGACATAAGCTATTGCTTTACACTTCTCTGCACTAATACTAGTATAACAGAATTAGGTGTCACCCTAATGTCTAAACAGAAACAGAAACGGGTACAGAATAATTTCCACAGAAGAGAGTGCTAGTAATGGGCCTTTACCACCAGAACGGAAACAGTCAGAAGCAGAATGCTGATAATGGGCATTACTACCCGAACAGAAACAGACAGAAACAGAATATTAATAATGGGCCTTTACCACGCGAACAGAAACAGTCAGATTTATCCCTTCGGAAACAGAATGTAGAATTAGGTGTACACTAGTAATTGGGCCTTTACCACCCGAACAGACGGTACCACGCAGAAACAGACGGGTGTTTCCACCCAACAGAAACAGACGGTACCAACAGAAACAGATAGAACTTAGTGTACCCTAAAACCCTACCCTAAGCGATCGGCTCCCTAAACATAAATACCCTGTGTCGACCCCACAGTAGGTGTATCACTCCCTAAAGTGAAAACCAATTGGCACAGACCTATTTACAGATGTCACCGCGTCTTACATCCTCAGAGGCAGACCGGGATCCATGCACGCACATGACCCGGTTGGAACGCACCATCAACACCCCTCGCCATTATCAGAATGAACCGCTTATAATTAGTTCATCAAGCGTGCCCGGACCCTACCTACTGTTGGGTCAAAGTTTTGATACCAAAAAGGGTTACTGACTAATATGGGTCCCAAACAACAGATGACACAAGTAATTCCCCTCCTAACCTTGTGTCCCCTGGCTAACAGATTTCAGATTAACTTGTTTACAAATTTCAGACATACAGAGTTTAGAGCAACTAGTTCACAGATCAGACAATCAAGTTAACAGGTTTTCAGACTAAAGGATCAGATGTTCGGATTAACAGGCTTACAGATTAACTGGTTACAGATTAACAGACTTACAGATTAACCGGTTACAGAATAACAGACTTACAGATTAACTGGTTATAGATTAACAGACTTACAGATTAACCGGTTACAGATTAACCGGTTACAGATTGTCTAACTTTGTATTGGGCCTACAGATTTACGAAACGGGTTTATCAGATTCATTGGTCCAATTGGTTTAACCTTACCCACCCAACACGTTTTAGACATCATATTTATCTCATATTTTCATTAATTAAATATTGATGCCCAGACCTCTCACATTAGACTGACAGTTTGCGGCTACTGGTTAGGCCGGTTGGTTCCGGGCAGGTTTCTGCCACAAACTGAGTCTAACCTCGGGTTTCAAGCACGTTATGACTAACTTCTCACATTAGAACCTATTGTTTGTGGCCACTGATGTACCGGGCGGTTCCGGGCAGGATTACGCCGCAAACTCATTCTAACCTCGAGTTAGCCATATTTATCTTTGTGGCCAATTAATTAATAATTTACCATTTATGCCCACGCCTAATATATAGATGTCAATTATTCAGATTATGTCAATAACATACTAATCAACTCAACAGATATAGCAGATAACAGATTTAGCAGATAACAGGTTTTGCGGATTAGGCGACTTAACGGATTTAGCAGATTAAGTAAACTAGCAGATTTAGCAGATAACGGATTAGGCATCTCAACAGATTTAGTTTAGCAGATTTGGCATTTTCAACAGACTTAGCAGATGACAGATTTGGCAGATGAACAGATCTAGCAGACTAGGCAGTAGAGCAGAACTAGCAGATTAAGCAATATAACAGAACTAGCAGATTAGGCAATATAACAGAACTAGCAGATTAGGCAAATATAGCAGAACTAGCAAATTAGGCAAATATAACAGATTTAATCATTCCTTAAAGTTTCACAAACATATCTTGCCTAATTATAAATTTGGCCTAAGTTTGCATGCCTAAATAGTTGTCATGATTCACACTATGATCATATACCCCACGTTTGCATTGAATTTACATGTCACAGGTTATGGTCATAATTTACGTGTCCCAATTTAGTTCAACTTGCCTAGTACAAAAGATCCACATATAAATTATACCAAATATAGCCATCGATTTCAATGCGTGTCATATATTCAAAAATCTCCTACTTAGGTGTTATTCACATTTGATAGTTATCAAATCTTAATATAGATCTTCACCTAAGTCATATTCTCTTTCAAATCATGAATTGTTATATAAACAATATGCCCAACAATCTAGTTATAACAGTTCTTAATTCAAAATATGCGTTATGTCCAATGTCTCAAGTCACATGTTAACATACCATGGTTCCTCTTCTTCCAATTCACAGAATATGCATAGATCTAAATCTAGTTTACAACCTATGTCCTTTTTTCAAAATCAGCCACAGATTATCCATGTCCAATTATGCCACATTCATTATTTGTCCCAAACATTTTAGCGTTCGTGCGTTAATCTCTTAGGAGATTGGCGCTGGCTCGTAGTAGCCTGGCTATAGAACAGAAAGAAGAAGAGATGCAGAATAAAATAGATCAGAATAGAACATACACAATCTCAAATTCAGATTTACAATCATGTCACAATTATGATTAAAGTTTATATCGGAAAATAACTGCACTTGCCTTGGTTGGATTAAAGAAAGAACTTTAATTGTTGTAGAATCGTTGCAGAAGCTTTAATCTCTAGTTTGAATTGAGTTGCTTAGGTTGATGTTGATTAGCTTCTAGTTTTGATTCCAGCAGAGTAGCGACGCCATTTTTATTTTTTATTTTAGAACAAAGGTAGAGTAGAAGCAGAATAGAATTGTGTGTAGAGGAGGCTAGGTTTGGGGCTGTTTAAATAGGTTTAGGCAGACGAATCTAGGCAGAAAACGAGACCAGATACATAAGAATGCACCCTGGCCCAAAACAAGGTTCGGGGACCAGGTCGACACCCAGGTCGACTGCCCAGTCGACCTGGTCTGGGGGGTCGACTGCCCAGTCGACTCCCCAGTCGACCTGGGTCTGGGTGGGAAATTTCCCGCCCTGTCTGTTCTGTGTTTGAAATTCGAATTTTGAATTCGAATTCGAGCTGTTTTGAACTCTGAATATTTCTGAAACTTTGGAGGGCCATAACTTGGTCATACGGACTCCGATTCTCGCAAACTCGGACTCGTTTTCAAGCATAATTCCGAGACGAATGTAATGGCGCAACCCGTTTCCCTTGATTCTTATTTTAAAAATTAATTATTCTCTGATTTGTTACTTATACGTTCACAGAAAATACGGGGTGTTACATTCTCCTCTCCTTAAAGGATTTCGTCCCCGAAATCTTCAAGTTAAGAAGAATGTGTCCTACCATCCAACATCCATCTACTCAATCATCAATCACTGGCGTCCATTATCCTTAGAAACTTCTAATGTTGTATGAACATATGCAAAAGTGTGTGTATATGTTCCTTATCTAATGCAAAGATCAGGCGGTCCACTGATTCAGTTGACCTCCTTAATGCGAATTATGCCAGTGCCATGAGTCCAACATGTATGCAAATTTTCCTATTTGATACATATCCTTTCTATATGAGTGCACAACCATTCAGTCATATGTAACATCCATGTGCTGAGTCAATCATTTTGCATCCACAAAAATTGAAAAATGCTCACACATCCATATGCAGTATGAGAGTGTTTTCGAGCCGATCTAGTGCCTAGTGTATGTATATGCATCCACGAGCAACCACTAGCAACCACTTGCATCCACTTGCAACCATCAAACATAACATGTCTCAAACACATGTTTACACTCATTAGTTTCTACCTAATGTTCGAAGATTCGATCGATAGGATACAGTCGAGTGATGGAAGCGAGCATAGATAAGACAAAGACTTGGTTCCCATTAGACATTGGTTGAGAAAATAATTCCCCTAAGTATCAACCCCGAAGACCGAAATCAACATCAGATTGACACCCAGAGGATTACCCTCTTTAGACAATGTCAGAACTGGAAATCAAAATTATTCAGATATTTACAGACTACTGGTACAGATCAGGTTCCCTAAAGATTCTTAGGAAGCTAAGCATGATAAAATCGTATCCTACAAAAACTCAGAATGTATGCGTCATACTCGACATCTAACACAGATATCCCTCAAACCCCAATCTATCATAAACAAATGAGTCATAACCCTTATGGGTTTGAGTCTACAACGGGATCAGAAACAATACTAGTATTAAAGTGCAGAGTATCGATTACAGAATCAAAATGCCAGAATCAAAAAGAGTTTTAACTCAACAATCAGATAAGAAACTTAAACCTTCTACTCAAATTTTCTTATTTCTATCCTATCCATTCGCATGTCCTCCAGAAGTGGGTTCTGCCCTCTGTCCTTGCCCTCGTTTCTTTGGGCAGTCCCTAGTGAAGTGTCTCATCTCACCACAGTTGAAGCAAGTGCCCTTCCTTTTTCTGCAATCCTTTTTCAGATGAGTCGAGCTTCCACAAGTAAAGCACTTTTTCCCCTTCTTATCTTCAGACTCCTTATCTTTCTTTTGGGTTTCCTTTTTGGGCCATGCCTTCTTGTTCGGTGGCTCTTCCTTCTTTGCCTCTTTCTTCTCGGATGCCTTATCAGCTTTAGTGCCTTTCTCCTCGTGCATGAGCGCCATGTCTACTAGCTTCTCAAAGGTGGCCCCCATAGGGATGTGGGTCATAGCCAACCCCTGCAATGGCTCATTCAAGCTATTAACGAACCTTAGAGCCTTCTTCTCCTGTGTGTTCACCAAATCTAAGCCAAACCTTGCCAATTGGTTAAATTTGTTGACGTACTCTTTCACTGATAGATTTCCCTGCTTCAATGTCAAGAACCTTTCCATGTATAGATTCTCTTCTACCCTTGAGAGAAACTTTGCCTCAAACCTACATCTGAAATCCGGCCAAGAATCAACATGACGCTCCCCATTAGTGACCTCCCACCAAAACGAGGCCTCTCCCTTCATTAACCAAGCTGCTAATTTGACTTTCCTCCCTTCTTCTACTTCAAAGATTTCTAGCAATTCTTCCACCTCCTTAAGCCAATCTCTAGCTTCCACAAACGTTTCTGACCCTTGAAAAGGTTTTCCACCCATAGCCTTAAATTCCTTGTATGTCTTTGCAAAAGTATCAGCGCGAGGAGGGGAGGAGGAGGAGCGGGTGCAACTGGTGGTGGAGGAACATTGGCTAGACCTGCAGCGGCCCTAGCCTCTAATAACCTCCTATACCATCCTGGTATCGTTACACCCTCCGGAAGGTTAAGATCTTCAGCCATGCTGAAACGAAAAAGGAAAGATTCAAAATGGAGAATTCGAAAGATAAAGATATATGGCCATTGGGGATTATGTTTTTCGTAAAAACTTTCCTCTTTAAATTACTCATCAAGACATGTTTTTGAAAACACTTCTTCCAAAAATACTTTAGAAAAATAGTTTTTCTAAAAAAATTATCTGTTCTGGTAACCTTAAGCTCTGATACCAAGTGTAACACCCCACCTCCGTTAAGGTCACTCACAAAGGGAATGCCTTAACTTTGGTGGAGCATTTTAGTAAACAGAACAGAAACTTACAAGACAGATAAAATAGTACTTGAAAATTTTATAACTTTATTTCAACAGAAGCTTGGTTACATCCTTTCAAATCACAATATCAGAATTCAAGTACAAAATATCAGTCTAGTACAAAAGCCTTCAGAATGCATAGTTTAAAATCATAATCCCCACAGAAGAAGACAAGCCATACTTTAAGCACTTCAAGCAGAAGAAATCTGGATCAAGCTAGAGTATTCCCTTCTACAAAACCTGGGGGGAACGGAAGAAAGGAGGCGAAACAACAAGGGTCAGACAAAAAGTCTGGCAAGTCCAGTGATTTTCAGTTATGAACAGATAATAATAACATGACATGAAAATAAAACTGGATGAGAGATAACCGTAACAGGTGTAACAGATATAACAGAAGAACAGAATGACATAAGCTATTGCTTTACACTTCCATGCACTAATACTAGTATAACAAAATTAGGTGTCACCCTAATGTCTAAACTAAAACAGAAACGGGTACAGAATAATTTCCACAGAAGAGAGTGCTAGTAATGGGCCTTTACCACCCGAACGGAAACAGTCAGAAGCAGAATGTTGATAATGGGCATTACTACCCGAACAGAAACAGACAGAAACAAAATATCAATAATGGGCCTTTACCACGCGAACAGAAACAGTCAGATTTATCCCTTCAGAAACAGAATGTAGAATTAGGTGTACACTAGTAATTGGGCCTTTACCACCCGAACAGACGGTACCACGCAGAAACAGACGGGTGTTGCCAAGCAACAGAAACAGACGGTACCAACAGAAACAGACAGAACTTAGTATACCCTAAAACCCTACCCCAAGCGATTGGCTCCCTAAACATAAATACCCTGTGTCGGCCCCACAGTAGGGTGTATCACTCCCTAAAGTGACAACCAATTGGCACAGACCTATTTACAGATGTCACGGCGTCTTACATCCTCAAAGGCAGACCGGGATCCATGCACGCACATGACTCGGTTGGAACGCACCATCAACACCCCTCGCCATTATCAGAATGAACCGCTAATAATTAGTTCAGTAAGCGTGCCTGGACCCTACTTACTGTTGGGTCAAATTTTTGATACCAGAAAGGGTTACTGACTAATATGGATCCCAAGCAACAGATGACACAAGTAATTCCCCTCCTAACCTTGTGTCCCCAGACTAACAGATTTCAGATTATCTTGTTTACAAGTTTCAGACATACAGAGTTTAGATCAACTAGTTCACAGATCAGACAATCAAGTTAACAGGTTTTCAGACTAACGGATCAGATGTTCTGATTAACAGGCTTACAGATTAACTGGTTACAAATTAACAGATTTACAGATTAATCGGTTACAGATTAACAGACTTACAGATTAATTGGTTACAGATTAACAGACTTGCAGATTAACCGGTTACAGATTGTCTAACTTTGTATTGGGCCTACAGATTTACGAAACGGGTTTATCAGATTCATTGGTCCAATTGGTTTAACCTTACCCACCCAACACGTTTTAGACATCATATTTATCTCAGATTTTCAATAATTAAATATTGATGCCCAGACCTCTCACATTAGACTGACAGTTTGCGGCTACTGGTTAGGCCGGTTGGTTCCGGGCAGGTTTCTGCCAGAAACTGTATCTAACCTCGGGTTTCAAGCACGTTATGACTAACTTCTCACATTAGAACCTATTGTTTGCGGCCACTGGATGTGTCGGGCAGTTCCGGGCAGGATTACGCCGCAAACTCATTCTAACCTCGAGTTAGCCATATTTATCTTTGCGGCCAATTAATTAATAATTTACCATTTATGCCCACGCCTAATATATATATATGTCAATTATTCAGATTATGTCAATAACAGACTAATCAACTCAACATATATAGCAGATAACAGATTTAGCAGATAACAGGTTTTGCAGATTAGGCGACTTAACAGATTTAGCAGATTAAGTAAACTAGCAGATTTAGCAGATAACGGATTAGGCATCTCAACAGATTTAGTTTAGCAGATTTGGCATTTTCAATAGACTTAGCAGATGACAGGTTTGGCAGATGAACAGATCTAGCAGACTAGGCAGTAGAGCAGAACTAGCAGATTAAGCAATATAACAGAACTAGCAGATTAGGCAATATAACAGAACTAGCAGATTAGGCAAATATAGCAGAACTAGCAAATTAGGCAAATATAACAGATTTAATCATTCCTTAAAGTTTCACAAACATATCTTGCCTAATTATAAATTTGGCCTAAGTTTGCATGCCTAAATAGTTGTCATGATTCACACTATGATCATATACCCCACGTTTGCATTGAATTTACATGTCACAGGTTATGGTCAAAATTTAAGTGTCCCAATTTAGTTCAACTTGCCCAGTACAAAAGATTCACATATTAATTATACCCAATATAGCCATCGATTTCAATGCGTGTCATATATTCAAAAATCTCCTACTTAGGTGTTATTCACATTTGATAGTTATCAAATCTTAATATAGATCTTCACCTAAGTCATATACTCTTTCAAATCATGAATTGTTATATAAACAATATGCCCAACAATCTAGTTATAACAGTTCTTAATTCAAAATATGCGTTATGTCCAATGTCTCAAGTCACATGTTAACATACCATGGTTCCTCTTCTTCCAATTCACAGAATATGCATAGATCTAAATCTAGTTTACAACCTATGTCCTTTTTTTTAAATCAGTCACAGATTAGCTATCTCCAATTATGCCACATTCATTATTTGTCCCAAACATTTTAGCGTTCGTGCGTTAATCTCTTAGGATATTGGCGTAGGCTCGTAGTAGCCTAGCTATAGAACAGAAAGAAGAAGAGATGCAGAATAAAATAGATCAGAACAGAACATACACAATCTCAAATTCAGATTTACAATCATGTCACAATTATGATTAAAGTTTATATCGGAAAATAACTGCACTTGCCTTGGTTGGATTAAAGAAAGAACTTTAATTGTTGTAGAATCATTGCAGAAGCTTTAATCTCTAGTTTGGATTGAGTTGCTTAGGTTGATGTTGATTAGCTTCTAGTTTTGATTCCAACAGAGTAGCGACGCCATTTTTATTTTTTATTTTAGAACAGAGGTAGAGTAGAAGCAGAATAGAATTGTGTGTATAGAAGGCTAGGTTTGGGGCTGTTTAAATAGGTTTAGGCAGACAAATCTAGGCAGAAAACGAGACCAGATACATAAGAATGCACCCAGGCCCAAAACCAGGTTCGGGGACCAGGTCGACACCCAGGTCGACTGCCCAGTCGACCTGGGTCTGGGCGCGAAATTTCCCGCCCAGTCTGTTCTGCGTTTGAAATTCGAATTTTGAATTCGAATTCGAGCTGTTTTGAACTCTGAATATTTCTGAAACTTTGGAGGGCCATAACTTTGTCATACGGACTCCGATTCTCGCAAACTCGGACTCGTTTTCAAGTAGAATTCCGAGATGAACGCAATGGCGCAACCCGTTTCCCTTGATTCTTATTTTAAAAATTAATTATTCTCTGATTTGTTACTTATACGTTCACAGAAAATACGGGGTGTTACAGTGATGGTTGTGAATGGTTGGTAGGCATGCGGGATTTGCTTGTTTCTTAGTTAAGGAATTTCGGGGGCGAAATTTCTTAAGGGGGAGAATATAACGACCTGCATTCTACGCATCGAAGGATCATAGAATATCTATTTCTTTCACATACGAAGTCGTATGGTAATGTAACTTTGGGAGACGCCTATTGGGGTCATTTCCCATGTTCATGATTTTTGCCGATTTTTAAATGACCGTTTTGCCCGTAGCTAATCTTATTTTGGCCATAACTTTTGATTGGTAAGGAGTTTTGACCTGAAACCCCTTCCTTTAGATCCAAATGATGGTTTAACTTTTCGTAGATTGGTCACATTAGCCAAACGGACTTACTGTTTGGGAGATATGGCTGAAACAAGGTTTAGAAGGTGAAAAACAGCTTAACCGGGCCTAATTAGGATGATTAGCAAGAGGGCCCATAAGCCATTTCAGGATTAGGATTATTGGAGGGCTGAGATGAGTTAGTAAATCAGTTTTTATTTCATTTCTTAGATGCCACTTACAACCTTTGAACCCTAGCAATGGCCTCCACTTGCTAAAACACCCCAAATCACCTTCTAATCGCTAATTAAGCCAAATCTACATCAAATCAAAGCGGATTAGAATAAAAATCGAGGTAGAGCTATTGGAGTGTATTGGAATCCGAACCATTTTGTCCAAAAGTTTCGGATCTGAGTTTATTTGTGGCTAAGGTGAGTGATTAGCATTGTTTTAACACTAATTACAGTTAATTAGGGTGATTAGTGTTAATTAACGAAATTATACATGTTGAAAATCTGGAAAAATGTTCAGAAATTCTTAAATATTATTTTAGGCCTCCGTTAGAAAATTTGGTTAATTCGGACATGTTTTGCTAAATATCACTAATAATGCTTAAACATGATTAAGGGGAAAACATGGGTTTTTGGGTATGTTTGATCCACATGAACACGTTAAATTGTTATTTTGGTGTTTATGGTCGATTCTCTATGTTGCTATGACTGTATGGTGTGCTTTGTGATTGATTAGAAAAGTTAGAATGGTCGAAAACGCCGTCAAGTGGCATAAAGACGGTTGCTGGAAGTTGTAGGAAATATGCAGGAAATCGGATCAGATCGGTGGAAGGGGACCGGGTCGGGTCATGTAGCCCACTCACTAGCCTCCTCTTGCACCCGAACCGAACAAGTTCGCCATCACGAATCTCCACCATTTGAATGTCATGATCCGACCTGGAGCTTGGAGGCGACCACGACCGAACCAACCCAATATCGGAGAAGAAGACCAACGCGGAGTGCTACGAATTAATGGGAGAATACAACCCGATCCGAACCGGATCGGGGACCACGACCCGATCCATTGGGTGGCCATGAATCAGAACACTCCTCCGACCCGAACTAGAGATCATGACCTGAACTGAAGCACTCCTAACCGGGACCTATGAACGAGTATGACTGAGCCAGGGGAGGAAGTTTACTCACGAACCAAATGGGGTGTCAGGACCCGTACCAGATGTGCATCACGACCAAACCAAACCAAGGACGAGGAGAAGACTAGAACCCGAGATGCAAAGGTAGGCCAAGTGGGAAGTTATGACTCATGATCCAGTTAGGAACCAATGAGTTAACTTCATGAGTTGGGCTTTGCTGCGGGACGTGTGCTAAGGAGTTGTCGACGTCCATAGCTTTGATTCACCACCGAGAGACGATTGTTAGGCCACGTATTAGTGCTGTGGGGTAGTTATTACTCCATGGAGCAGAGTGATCGTAGCATGGCTATGAGCCAGTTCAATGGAGTCATCATGACTTCATGGGGCAGAGTGGACATAGCAAAGACTAGTGGCCATGGATCAGTGCAGTGGGGTCGCCATGACTCCATGGGGCAGAGTGATCATGGCAAGGATTTGGGTGATCAAAGTGGTGGATATCGTATGTTTTACTCACTGAGTAAGAGATGTGGGGATGGTTGTTATGCTTGATTGTTTGCCATCATCATGACAAGCACACCCCCACCCCCGTATCTTTACACCATATGTTAGTGCCACCTTAGAGTATTGTACATCTTGTTGTACTAACTCTTTGGTTGCAGGTCCAGGTTCAGGTATGGTTTAGTATACCTGTTATTGTTCTATTTTGCTGCTTATCGCTCATACCAGACTTTTGTCTGACTCAGAGTTTTATGTCTCTTCTTATTATCCTGGGTGCACTTAAACGGGCAGACTAAAGACATGTCAGGTGATTATGCATGGGTAGCTGTGCCGGAGACAAGCAGGAGGCTTCCACGTATGATATATATATATATATATAGATATAGATATTCTCCCTGTGTCGTTGCTGGTCACTACTTTAGGCATTAGTAGTGTACCTTTCTTATCTTGCTTTAGAGACAGTTTGAAAAGTTGTAATAATGATGATGTGGAACATAAGATGTATTTTGGATTTTCCGCTGCTATGATGGTTTAATTTTCAGCTTATGCACTGTCTCGCTTGTTTTATGTCAAGTATGTTATTATTATATTATTCCATGCGCTGTGAGACATTCTACAGTTTCCTTACTAGTTCAAATTCCCTTCTTTGGCAAACGTCCCATGCTGGTTGGACATTGGCACATCACACTTTCATTGGAAATGTCGGTTGGTGCGGGGCGGGCCATCACATGTTGCTTATATGGATGTAATTTTCATCACAGATGTTTATATTCAAAAATTTTGGCATAATACTTACATAAATGAATGAATTTATTCAGAAATATAGCATTCTTCTAGGCAAATTTTCAAAATTATTAAGCACAAGTGTGCATTTGTTACATGATTCTTCCAATAGTATATTAAATAAATAAGAAATGTTGCATGCAAATGTGCAACTATCAACAGATAGCTGCATGATTATATGCAGTTATTCAGATGTACAACATGCAAATATTGATTTAGTTCATGGTTGTTTTATAATTATATGTATCTAATTACAAATTTTGGACATAGTTGTGAAATTATCGGCTGATTTATCAAGAAATCTCTGAATTCAAGAAAGAAATGTTGAATGTAATTGTGCAAATGTCAATAGATAGTTGCATGTTTATATGCAGATATTCCTAACTAATGCGTAAAAGTATGCATTTATTACCTAAGTGATGGTTGAATATATGCATGTAATAAGAATTATTCTATAAAATTGTACAATTATTATCTATTTGTTGCATGATTATAAGAATTTTACAAGATTTGTTGGAAGCTACTATTTATGTCTTGGTTGATTGTTGCTAGCGAGCAGTTATCACCGGAATAAAGTCAAATTAAAACAGCATAAATGAGTTCATTGATAACTTTTGATTTGAAGTATGCATGTATTTTCTGTAAATTCAAAATAATATGCATATATTCAGTTAATATACAAGCATACATGCATAAATCATTTGCATAAATGGATGCAGTAATAACTGTTGCATACAATTGTGCATATATCCAATATTTGTTTCATACTTGTATGCATTTAAACATGGTTATTTAAAAACGTTTTCCTTGTTTTGCAGAGACCTAATGTAGAATAAAATGATGCAGTTGAAAGCGAGCAGGAGAAAGCATGAAATCATGTATAGATATGGTCGAGAAATTGAATGCTTAAATATTGAATTACTACTGCATGATTTTGTAGTTCCATTGCTGAATTACAAATGAATTTTATGTACCAAAATTAATTCTTCTAATCTTAAATGAAATTATGAATTGTTGCTTTCCTACAGTTATTCATAATACTGGCATACTTATACGCAAATATTGTTAAATGTTATGCATATTTGTATTGTCAAAATAATTTAGATAATGTCAGAGTTATATGAAAATACTGTTATTAGTTGCAATCGTAAATGTAAATGCTTTAAATTTTTTGTATTATAAGCATATTTTGAATACTTGCAAACATTTACGCATTTTTTCTGTATAATTGCTTACATAAGTGCAAGTATTTGAAATATCAATCCAATAGTCGATGTTGCCTTTGTTTTTTGATATGAAATTTAAATTGGAAAATATGCAATTGAAAAAACTTCATGATTAACAAAGGGAACAAATATTCAATGATAAATGAGAATATGCATACACGCTGAACATTTGCAGACTTACATGCATGTAATATGATTATTTGCATGCTTATATGCAATAAAAAGGAATAGTTGTGTACATAATCCAGTTGTATAAATACTTTCGTACCTGTATGCAACGAACACGATCTGTTTCATACATTTATTCATCTATGCAAAAAGCTAGCAAAATTGATACAAATATTCATTATAATTGCATATATATGCAAACTTACAGAATAATTGCATACAAATACGGTCTAAAAAAATAACTGTAAAAATCATAGAATTTAACATTAATATATTGAACTAAATATAAAGCAGCACATAAATGTTTACAACAATATATACTAAAACCAAGTGTCTTAAAAATAAAATAAAATAACAAAGCATATCTAATAGTCTTTTGAAGAACAAGTCCTTTTGTTATTACCCGGCATCTTGCACAAACCACATCTAGTTGTGTAACACCCCACATCCATTAATGTCACTCACAAAGGGAATGCATTAACTTCCATGGAGGTTTTAAGTGAATATAGAACAGAAAAATTACAACAAGACAGATAATAAGTGGTACTTGAAAAATCTAAAACTTCATTTTATTGCAGCGGAAATTAAACATGTTTGTTACATCACAAAACCATAAATCAGAGTCAAGTACAATATCCATCTTCATAAAACAAAATACATAATCCCATTACACAAATAGCCATTAAAGAAGATAACAAGCTGGACTTTACTTCAAGGGTCTAAGCTTTCCAAAGAGATGAAGCAATCCAATCAAACTCCACTAGAGCTGGGCCCAACCTGAGGACCTGGAGGGGAAAAAAGGATAGAAATGGAGGGGGTCAGACATAAAGTCTGGCGAGTATGACAATTTTAACAATACTATTATCAAAATAACTAGACTAAGACATAAGCTGGATGACAAGTAAATGTCTATGAACTATTAGGTATGGAACGAACAGATAAAGATAACGTGAAGGATAACGTTAAAGGCATACCTAATTACTATCGAATAATTACTACACTGCACAACACATTACTACACTGCACCGCACCAGTCACCCTAAAGGTTGATCCCACTTGCTTCACACAGAAACTATAGCCTTGTGTACCCCTTGCTGACTACATAGGTGCCGTCTGCCCCTATCTCCACTAGGTGTACCCCACTACCCACTTTCGATCGTCTCCCTACTCGTAGATACCCGTGCTGGCCCCACAGTGGGGTGTATCACTCCCCTAAAGTGGCAACCTGATACAACTGAGAATGCACGGCTTATACCTACATGATGCAACAACGTCTTACCTACCAGCCCAGGTCCACACACACATATGAAACCCGTTGGACTTGCGTTGCCACCGCTCCCCGTTTTGGCCTCTTATAGTCAAGCCCAGTATGCGTGTCCCGTCCTCGACTTGGGTCGAGCCCACAAAGATACGTTTGGGTTACTGGTTGAAACGGGCCCCCACAAGCTACCCACCTAAACTTGTCACCACTAGTATATCACACTTAACCCTCTTAGTCATGTTTCATTTACATGTGTGTTTGGTTAAGTCTTACTAATCGTATTTCACATGCCACTAAGGGCACCCACTAGATTCCTCATGCCACCCAAGGCACCTACTTAACCCCCATGTCCCCCTTACATGTTTATCTGGTTAAGTATTTCTTAATTCATTCAGGCCATAACCTCATAAAGAACTCTCACATTAGACTGGCATTTATGGCAGCTGGATTTGCCGGGTGGGTCCGGGCAGTCTTACACCATAAAAGAGTCTAACCTCGTGTCCTTACAACTGCTATGCTTTAGTTTAGGCCTAGGACCTCTCACATTGGGCTGACATCTGTGACCACTGGATTTGCCAGGCGGGTCCGGGCAGGTTTACGTCACAAACGAGTCCAACCTCGTGTCCTAAGCATTGATTATCACTTATAATCTTTTACCCCAGTTTTAATAATTCCCTATCCAAATTATTAATTAAGTCCACTTTTATTGATGTCCATAATTGACTCAATTATGGTCATCCACTCATGGTATGCAAAATCATATCAATTGCACCCCAACATCTTATTATTAAATCCATAATTTTACCCCTACCCCACGTTTATACATTCGTGTATTCAACACATAATATAGGCTAGACTTGAATAGTCTAACACATAGCACAAAGATAAATTATCACAACATATAGACAATTAAAATAAATTTAATCATAATAGGGGTGAAACTTTCATAAACTACACATGTTAAGGATCAAAAGGTGTCAACTTGTTAAATATCACAATTCACATGATATGATCATAGCCCAAATCTATACATAAACTTGCATATGGGGTTTTTAGGCAACATAATGATGGTGTGAACTAGCATAGGGTATCACATATGTAATAGCATAATCCTAGATGTCATAATAGATGTCATGGCATATGTTCATAACTTTTCTAATCAATCTAACTTGCATATGTAACTTGTCATATAGATCAACATAGCCCAAACATGATGATTTAATTAATATGAACTAACTAACATAGATGGCTTTTTAACATGTATGATTCATCACAACTTAGCCTAGAAACTTTCAACATACATAACATCATCATAGCATGATTTACAACATATAAGATATCATCACCTCATAGCATAGGATTAATAACATACATGATAACATATACGACAATTCACATCATCTACTCATAATCCATTCATGGCTTAACCTAATTAAAATGGTAATAATCTTGTTAAGACTATCATACTCACAATTTAGAGAAGAAGTGAGAGTTTTTCTTTGCTTTAGGGTTGAGAGAATTAGAATTGAATTAGCTTTTCTTCCTTCTCAGTTGGCGGCGGCTCCATTGATTTCCATGGCGACGGTATGATGGTAACTATTCTATTTTTCTTATGAATTAGGGTGAGAGGCTACCTAGGTATTTATAGAGTTAGGATTTATTTTAGACCGTCAGATCAACTCAGAGCTAATCCCAGCCAACCAGATTAGGTCAGAAACCCTAATGGGTCATTACTCAATTAAAAACAGGTCATCCAGAAACCCTAGCCGCCAGACCAGGTCGACACCCAGGTCGACACTACAGTCGACCTGGGGGGGGGGGGGGAAGTCGACATGGCAGTCGACTGGGGGGGGGGGAGGTCGACACTAGTGTCGACTCCCCAGTCGACCTGCCTGGGCGGGAACTTTCCCGCCAAGCCCGCTCCTGCACTTTTCTGTTTGAATTTTGAATTTTCTGCGAGCTGTTTTGAATTTTCTGAAACTTCCGATGGCCATAACTTCTTCCTACGAAGTCCAATTCACGCAAACTCGGACTCTATTTCAACCAGAATTCCGAGATGAACACAATGGCGCAACCCTTTTCCCACAATTCTCACGTTTGAGATTAGTTATTCTTTAATTTGTGAATATTAATATTAACAGAATTACGGGGTGTTACATTCTCCCCTCCTTAAAGGATTTCGTCCCCGAAATCTTCAAGTCAAGAAGAATGTATATCCTAACATCCAAAAAACCATCATCAAACACAGGCATCCATTGTCCTTATAGACTTCTAATGCTTTCATGTTAAAATGCACAGTGTGTGTATATGTCCCTATCTAATGCAAAATCAGGTGGTCCACTGATTCAATTGACCTCCTTAATGCAAACCATGATAGTGCCATGCATCCATTATGTGTGCAAAAGTTCCTTAATGCTACATATTATCTCTATATGCGTGCACAATCATCATCTGAATGCAGCATCCATATGATTAAACAATCATCATACATCCATTTTACTAAATACATCCATTTATATGCAATATGCAGTATGAAGTGACTGAGCCGATCTAGTGCCTAATAGTGTGTGTATATGCGTCCACGAGCAACCACTAGTAAACACTTGCATCCACTTTGCATCCATCACACATAACATGTCTCAAACACATGTTTCAACCATAGGATGATCCTAACTAAAGGTCAAAGATACTAGCGAGAGGATATACTAAAGATAAGATAAGTACAAGCTAAGTGATAAAGGAGAAATTAAAGGACATACCCTCGAAAAGAAAAGAGTATCGTGAACGCATCTTCTCTTCTGTCTTCCAAGTAGCGTTGCTCTCATCATCTCCCCATTGCACTTTGACAAGTCTGACCTCTCGATTTCTCAGCTTCTTAATCTCTGACCCAAGAATGCACGTAGGAGCTCGTCGAATCGTCGCATCACGCTCTATCTCCATCTCTCTAAGCAAACTCGACTCTACCACCTCTACGGTCTCGTGCAAGCACTTCCTCAAATGTGATACATGGAATACGTCGTGTACACCACTAAGTCTCTCTGGCAACTCCACTCTATACGCCATCTGTCCAATCTTCTCCTTAATAGGAAACGACCCTACAAACCTTGGTGCTAACTTCCCAACGGACTCAAAGCGAACAACGTTCCGTAATGGAGACACTTTGATAAAGACCATGTCCCCAACCTCAAATTCAAGATCCGTCCTCCTCTTATCCGCATATGATTTCTGCCTATCTTGCGCTGTTTTCATCCCCCTTCGAATCAAGTCGATCTTCTCCGAAGTCTCTCTAATCATATCGGGCCCAAGTAAGATCTTATCCATAGATTCCCACCAACATGTAGGTGAACGACAAGGTCGTCCATAAAGAGCTTCGAAAGGTGCCATGCCAATGCTAGACTGAAAGCTGTTATTATATGCAAACTCCACTAACGGAGGATGCTCTTCCCATGTACCCCCAAAGTCTAGGATACATAGCCTCAAAAGGTCCTCTAGGATGCGATTCACCCTCTCAGTCTGGCCGTCCGTCTGAGGATGATATGCGGTGCTCAAACATAACTGAGTCCCTACCGCCTCTTGTAAGCTTTTCCAAAATTCGCTAGTGAAAATAGGATCGCGGTCGCTCACTATGCTAGAAGGAACACCGTGCAAACGAACTATCTCTCGGACGTATACAGAAGCTAACCATGGAGCAGTCCTCTTACTCTTCACGGGAATGAAATGGGCACTCTTAGTAAGTCTATCTACTATAACACAAATCCCCGTATTACCCTTCCTCGATCTCGGTAATCCGTCAATAAAGTCCATCGAGACGCTTTCCCACTTCCTTAGTGGAACCGCCAATGGGTGAAGTAACCCACCAGGTTTCTTTTGCTCCGCTTTTACTTGTTGGCACACCAAGCATCTAGCGACATACTCGGCCACGTCCCTCTTCATACCGGCCCAAAAGAAAACTCGCTTCATGTCTTTGTACATCTTGTCCCCGCCGGGATGAATGGTCATCTTCGAACGATGTGCATCGTCAAGAATAGTCTTCCTTAGGTCATCGTCTTTTGGTACACAAAGTCTACCGTCCCTACGTAACCAACCCTTATCATCTAGGGTATACCTACGGAGATGGCTTGATGACTCCCCTCCTTTGAGCTTTTCTACTAACTCAACCAACTGTGGGTCGTCTCGCTGTGCCTCGCCAATCCGTCCCAAAAGCATAGGTCTGACCTCCAAGGATGCTAGCAGACTGGGTACAAAGTCAACGGAAGGTCTAAAGTCAAACATCGAAATGAATTCTAAATTTCGCCGCTCAACAAACAAAGGACTTAAGGATAATCTTTTTCTACTTAAGGCGTCTGCCACCACGTTACCCTTGCCAGGGGTATAGGCTATTTCGAAGTTGTAGGATGCTAAGAACTCCATCCACCTTTGTTGCCTTAAGTTCAAGTCCTTCTGAGAGAACAAGTATTTTAAAGACTTGTGGTCAGTGAATAATTCGAATTTCTCGCCAAGAAGATAATGACGCCAAGACTTAAGCGCGAAAACAATAGCGGCCAACTCTAGGTCATGTGTAGGATAATTTTTCTCATGCGCTCTCAACTGCCTTCCACCATAGGCTATTACCCTACCCTCTTGCATTAAGACTGCGCCTAGTCCTGTCCCACAAGCGTCAGTATAAACAGTAAATGGCTTACTCCCGTCTGGCAGTACTAAGACTGGGGCTGAGGTCAAAGCTCTCTTCAAACATTGGAACGCATCATCACAATCTACGTCCCATGTGAAAACTAGGTTCTTCTTCGTCAAGCGTGTTAATGGAGCTGATATCTTTGCGAAGTCTTTGATAAACTTCCTATAGTAGCCAGCCAACCCCAAGAAACTTCTCAATTCGGTAGCATTTTTAGGAACCTTCCAATCTTGGATGGCCACCACCTTCGCGGGATCCACAGCTATCCCTTCCTTGGAAACCACGTGCCCTAAGAATCGTACTTCCTTCCTCTAGAAGTGACACTTAGAAATTTTTTCTTTAAGGCTGTGTGCTCGTAGGGTCTCCAACACTTTCCTAAGATGTAGGGCATGCTCTTCTTCATCCTTAGAAAAGATCAAGATGTCATCTACAAAGACTACCACGAATTTGTTAAGGTACTCCCTAAACACCCTACTCATCAGATCAACAAAGTATGCGGGGGCGTTTGTCAAACCGAAGGGCATCACTAGCCATTCATAGAAACCGTCCGGAGTCCTAAAGGCAGTCTTGTCTATGCTATCCTCAGCCACTCTCAACTGATGGAAACCAGTGGCTAAGTCCAACTGCGAAAACACTGAGGCGCCAACTAACTGATCGAAGATATTGTCAATCCTCGGCAGTGGGTGTCTGTTCTTCTTAGTAAGTTTATTAAGTTCTCTATAGTCCACACAAAGTCTAAGGGACCCATCCGCCTTCGTGACAAATACTACTGGAGCACCCCACTCCGATATACTTCGTCTTATGAACCCCTTCTCAAGTAACTCCTTCACTTGCTTATCGAGTTCTCTCCTTTCACGAGGAGCCATGTGGCGTACTGGCAAAGATACTGGTTTCGCATTATCCACAATATATATTCGAAAATCTATCTCCCGCTTCGGAGGTAAGCCCTTTACCTCCTCAAACACATCTGAAGACTCTCGGACCACTCTAACGGATCGTAGATTTTCCTCAGACGCGTCAAGCGATTCTAAATAACTTAGCATAATGGAATTTATGGGATTACAAAAGATTTCGAGAGTGTTTCCCAAGGCGAGTCACGAGCCTAACTACTCTCCTTTCACAATCAAGAACGACCCCATTTCTGGATAACCAATCCATTCCTAAAATTAGCCCATAGCCCATGAAGCCCAACACATAAGCATCACATCGAAACTCAACGCTAAGTATAGAAATTTTCAAATCCAAACACATCATGGACAAATGAGCTGAGCCCCCAATTGGATTTGAAACAACTAAGGGATCCTCTACTAAACTGGTGTTTAAGTGCAGTGATTCAACTAATGATGTAGAGATAAACGAATGCGATGCGCCCGAATCAAATAAGGTACGGACAGGATGATCAAACAGAAAAACTAAGCTTTCAACAGAAACGGTTCTACCGCGTTCTTGCAGCGGTGGGACCGCGAGAGCCTGAACTTGTCCCTTTGCCTGTCCTGGTGCTGTAAGAGCCTGCACATATCCTCCCGAGGTAGCCCCTGCCCTCTGCCCCTTCCTTGGGCAGTCCTTCACTAAATGTCCCGCATCGCCACAATGAAAACAGCCAGTCTTCTTTTTCTTTCGGCAGTCCTTGCTGAGATGGCCTGGGGTCCCACAGTTAAAGCATTTCTTCTTTCCCTTGCCATTATTTTCTTTACCACCCTTCTTGTTTTACTGTTGGGGTTTCTTCTGATCCCCTTTCTTCTCGGGTGCCTTATCAGCTTTAGCACTTTTCTCCTCGTGCATGAGCGCCATTTCTACTAGCTTCTCAAAGGTGGCCCCCATAGGGATGTGGGTCATGGCCAACCCTTGTAATGGTTCATTCAAGCCATTCACGAACCTTAGAGCCTTGTTCTCCGGCGTGTTCACTAAGTCCAAACCAAACCTTGCTAGCTGATTAAATTTGTTGACATATTCTTTCACTGATGAGCTTCCTTGCTTCAATGTCAAGAACCTTTCCATATATAGATTTTCTTCCGTCCTAGAGAGAAAGTTCGCCTCGAACCTACGTCTAAAATCCGCCCAAGAGTCAACAGGATGCTCCCCATTAGTGACCTCCCACCAAAACGAGGCCTCTCCCTTCATTAGCCAAGCTGCTAATCTAACTCTCCTCCCTTCTTCCACTTCAAAGATTTCTAGCAATTCTTCCACCTCCTTAAGCCAATCTCTAGCTTTCACAAATGTTTCTAACCCTTGAAAGGGTTTTCCACCCATAGCTTTAAATTCCTTGCACGTCTTTGCAAAAGTATCTACGCGAGGAGGAGGAGAAGGAACGGGTGCAATTGGTGGTGGAGGAACATTGGCTGGACCCGCAGCGGCCCTAGCCTCTAACAACCTCCTATACCATCCTGGTATCGCTACACCGTCAGGTAGATTAGGATCTTCAGCCATGCTGAAACGAAAAAGGAAAGATTCAAAATGGAGAATTCAAAAGATAAAGATATATGGCTATTTGGGGATTATGTTTTTCATAAAAACTTCCTCTTTAAATTTCTCATTAAAACATGTTTTTGAAAACATTTCTTCCAAAAATAACTATTTTTCTAAAGTATTTTTATCTATTCTGGTAACCTTAAGCTCTGATACCACGTGTAACACCCCACTTCCATTATTGTCACTCACAAAGGGAATGCATTAACTTCCATGGAGGTTTTAAGTGAATATAGAACAGAAAAATTACAACAAGACAGATAATAAGTGGTACTTGAAAAATCTAAAACTTCATTTTATTGCAGCGGAAATTAAACATGTTTGTTACATCACAAAACCATAAATCAGAGTCGAGTACAATATCCATCTTCATAAAACAAAATACATAATCCCATTACACAAATAGCCATTAAAGAAGATAACAAGCTGGACTTTACTTCAAGGGTCCAAGCTTTCCAAAGAGATGAAGCAATCCAATCAATCTCCACTAGAGCTGGGCCCAACCTGAGGACCTGGAGGGGGAAAAGGATAGAAATGGAGAGGGTCAGACATAAAGTCTGGCGAGTATGACAATTCTAACAATACTATTATCAAAATAACTAGACTAAGACATAAGCTGGAAGACAAGTAAATGTCTATGAACTATTAGGTATGGAATGAACAGATGAAGATAACATGAAGGATAACGTTAAAGGCATACCTAATTACTATCGAATAATTACTACACTGCACCGCACATTACTACACTGCACCGCACCAGTCACCCTAAAGGTTGATCCCACTTGCTTCACACAGAAACTATAGCCTTGCGTACCGCTAGTTGACTACATAGGTGTCGTCTGCCCCTATCTCCACTAGGTGTACCCCACTACCCACTTTCGATCGGCTCCCTACTCGTAGATACCCGTGCTGGCCCCACAGTGGGGTGTATCACTCCCCTAAAGTGGCAACCCGATACAACTGAGAATGCACGGCTTATACCTACACGATGCAAAAACGTCTTACCTACCAGCCCGGGTCCACACACGCATATGAAACCCGTTGGACTTGCGTTGCCACCGCTCCCAATTTTGGCCTCTTATAGTCAAGCTCAGTATGCGTGTCCCGTCCTCGACTTGGGTCGAGCCCACAAAGATACGTTTGGGTTACTGGTTGAAACGGGCCCCCACAAGCTACCCACCTAAGCTTGTAACCACTAGTATATCCCACTTAACCCTCTTAGTCGTGTTTCATTTACATGTGTGTTTGGTTAAGTCTTACTAATCGTATTTCACATGCCACTAAGGGCACCCACTAGATTCCTCATGCCACCCAAGGCACCTACTTAACCCCCATGTCCCCCTTACATGTTTATCTGGTTAAGTATTTCTTAATTCATTCAGGCCATAACCTCATAAAGACCTCTCACATTAGACTGACATTTATGGCAGCTGGATTTGCCGGGCGGGTCCGGGCAGTCTTACACCATAAAAGAGTCCAGCCTCGTGTCCTTACAATTGCTATGCTTTAGTTTAGGCCTAGGACCTCTCACATTGGGCTGACATCTGTGACTACTGGATTTGCCGGGCGGGTCCGGGCAGGTTTACGTCACAAACGAGTCCAACCTCGTGTCCTAAGCATTGATTATCACTTATAATCTTTTACCCCGGTTTTAATAATTCCCAATCCAAATTATTAATTAAGTCCACTTTTATTGATGTCCATAATTGACTCAATTATGGTCATCCACTCATGGTATGCAAAATCATATCAATTGCACCCCAACATCTTATTGTTAAATCCTTAATATTACCCCTACCCCACGTTTATACGTTCGCTTATTCAACGCATAATATAGGCTAGACTTGAATAGTCTAACACATAGCACAAAGATAAATTATCACAACATATAGACAATTAAAATAAATTTAATCATAATAGGGGTGAAACTTCCATAAACTACACATGTTAAGGATCAAAAGGTGTCAACTTGTTAAATATCACAATTCACATGATATGATCATAGCCCAAATCTATACATAAACTTGCATATGGGGTTTTTAGGCAACATAATGATGGTGTGAACTAGCATAGGGTATCACATATGTAATAGCATAATCCTAGATGTCATAATAGATGTCATGGCATATGTTCATAACTTTTCTAATCAATCTAACTTGCATATGTAACTTGTCATATAGATCAACATAGCCCAAACATGATGATTTAATTAATATGAACTAACTAGCATAGATGGCTTTTTAACATGTATGATTCATCACAACTTAGCCTAGAAACTTTCAACATACATAACATCATCATAGCATGATTTACAACATATAGGATATCCTCACCACATAGCATAGGATTAATAACATACATGATAACATATACGACAATTCACATCATCTACTCATAATCCATTCATGGCTTAACCTAATTAAAATGATAATAATCTTGTTAAGACTATCATACTCACAATTTAGAGAAGAAGTGAGAGTTTTGCTTTGCTTTAGGGTTGAGAGAATTAGAATTGAATTAGCTTTTCTTCCTTCTTATTTGGCGGCGGCTCCATTGATTTCCATGGCGACGGTATGACGGTAACTATTCTATTTTTCTTATGAAATAGGGTGAGAGACTACCTAGGTATTTATAGAGTTAGGATTTATTTTAGACCGTCAGATCAACTCAGAACTAATCCCAACCAACCAAATTAGGTCAGAAACCCTAATGGGTCATTACTCAATTAAAAACAGGTCAGCCAGAAACCCTAGCCGCCAGACCAGGTCGACACTACAGTCGACCTGGGGGGGGGGAGTCGACATGGCAGTCGACTGGGGGGGGGAGGTCAAAACTAGTGTCGACTCCCCAGTCGATCTGCCTAGGCGGGAACTTTCCCGCCCAGCCCGCTTCTGCACTTTTCTGTTTGAATTTTAATTTTTCTGCGAGCTGTTTTGAATTTTCTGGAACTTCCGATGGCCATAACTTCTTCCTACGAAGTCCAATTCACGCAAACTCGGACTCTATTTCAACCAGAATTCCGTGACGAACACCACGTCTGAGATTAGTTATTCTTTAATTTGTGAATATTAATATTAACATAATTACGGGGTGTTACAAGTTGTCTTTTATTCTCATACCATCTCTGATGTGATATAATTCAAAGGACAATGGGTTTAAATCAGTCCATTTAACACAAGTAGCATCTCTCACGATAAAAACAGAACAATCAAAATAAAGATGAATAGAACAGCTATCATTCCCAAACTTCAACAACACAAATACACCAATATCTACAGGGACACTGTTAAACAAAGAAGAGAATCAACATTAATAAGCATAATTTGCTGTAATCATATTATAATACATAAACATCTTCAAATAATAATAAATAGATGCATACATATAGGCATATATCAGTAATAGCTACGTACTTGTATGCTTATTGTTAGAATTGTTGAACCATTTTTTAATCAGAATATATGCAAAAACTTTTACTATGCATATATTAAAAATATATGCATATTTGTGTTCAACTAATCAGCAAACACACAAACATATTTTTAAAAAGATCCGAGTATAATAATGCATATATACAGAATATATGCATACTTATATGTTTGCTTTCCTGAATACAACCAAACCAATATGCATGTGTTCTAACAATAGTTGCATACATATATGCTCATATTCACAATATATGCATATTTTTATACACGTATAAAGAATATAAGAACAAATAAAATGAAAACTTAATACATACTGCTGTATGATCCATATAAACCGTAAATTATTTTACAATAATTGCATTAACCACCGACACAAAAAGACAATTAAAAAACATCAGAATAATCAATCAACAAAAGATCAAAAAAATGATATCCGAATAGAAATTAAATTATTAAACAGTAAAATTTACCTTGAAGAACAAGCATCCACTGTATAAATCAAGGATCGATCTAATTAAGAATAATCAATCAACAAAAGATTGAAAAAATGACATCCGAATAGAAATTAAATTATTAAAAAGTAAAATTTACCTTGAAGAACAAGCATCCACTCTATAAATCAAAGGATAGATCTAATTAAATCGACAATTAAAAATTCTATGTAAAGTGAATGATCGATCTACAAAATTCTGATATCCAAAACCCTAAAACAATGACAGCATCGCCATAGATAAAGAAATATAGGATTCCCGAAAAGGGAAAAAATAATAATTACGTACTAAGAAAATCTGACCTAGTTAATCACGTTGGGAAAAAAGAAAAAGGCTAGTTCTGGAAAAATAATAGCCACTAATTAAAATTAGGGATGAAAATTGTATCTTTTATAACAGGAGGATGTGAGCTTAATTAAGTTTCATTTTAAGGATGTGACCCTAATTTTCACTTAATTAAATTACAAAATAATTAAATTAATTAATTACTTGCATTAGGCTTAACCCTCCTTCTTCCTTGATCTATCCTTCCAGGTCACAGTCGAAAAGAGCTCCTCCCCTGCTTTTCAAATCGCACGCCCCTTGAGGGATCTTCACGTCAATCGAACGCCACCACGCCCTCGGGCTTCGCATCGCCATCCATTACCAGCCACCACATGAAGCTCGGCGCCCCTGGCCTTCCTAAATCACGCACGAATGACATCTGTTTGGGCTACAAATACGAGCTCCACACACCCTTAAAACACATCAAACCCGTATAGATATAAAGGTCTCAAAAATCTCTACATGTTTTGTTTTATAACCATGGATAAATTCGAATTATATTTTGAAATTTTAAGAGAGGAAGAATCAAGCAAATATCGCTGTTGATTTCTGAAAGGCGGCGGCTGTGCATTCAGTTGAAGTTAGTGTTTTGGAAAAGTGTATTTATACCCTTTATTATTTTATTATCTTATTCTAATATTTCCAAACATTGTAAATTTTCAATCCGAACTCCAAATCAAACCCAAAGATTATCGCCCCTAGCTAAATACCCCCGTCCTGAACACAATGGAATATGTTTCGTGAGCCAAATTGACTGTTTCAGTTAGTTTTCGTCAAAATTAAAATATAAATCAATATATATTGAATTCACACGTACATTTTAATTTACCGGGTCCACGTACTGATTCCAAAAAGTACAGAAAAATATATCTAGCTTTGTTTTGATGATACAACCCTAACAAAACTAATTTTGTTGAATTTGGAGATCGTTTGGAAAATGGTCATTTTCCAGTCGATTAAATTTAAGGGCTATATATTATATAAAAATATATATAAATTCCATAGTGAGTATTTTAAATTTTAAACTAGACGTAACATACAATTTATAAAGTGAAATCTCCGTTTCCTACATTCAATAGGAAGATATTGTTAAACAGAATCAAATGTTTCTGGTTTTACTGAAATCCGATTAATTTTGAATTTTGTACATTCAATTGCAATTTAAAATTGAATTTTCAAACAACCGCCATTTCAAACTCTATTTATAATTAAAATAAATTTATATGTTCTAACTTTGATTTAAATAAATTTTTCGTCGTTATTACTTAAAATAAATTATTTTAAATATTCAAAATCCATTAAAATAGCTAAAATAAAAATTTCAAATTGGTTCAGAAATTCCAAGTTGTTACACATTAATTTGAATAAACAAATAAATCTTAGTTATAACGGAAAGTAAACAATACTTTCCCTGAATTAGATATAGTTGAGTTATGATAAATAATTCTTTTCCGAATAATCTATATTCGATTTATATTCCAAACTTCGAAATAAATATACTATTTCAAATTATCTCAAATTCCACTTTTATTCTAAATTCACTTTTGAATTCATCCCTTCCAAATCCTTACCAATTTCACTTATCATTATTCCAATTTGCAAAACATTTGCTTAAATATTAGTATCTGTGAAAACCCGCAACTTCCCCGGTGAGGAAAGCGCGGATAGTTCGAGAACAAGCCACAACAGAACGTATACGAAAGAACATTTCATTGTATATTACAACAATGCACCAGAATACAAGAATATACAGAGTATAAATGAATATTACACAGAAATATCAGATATTTAAATTACATTTAAATACATCGTAGCGGAAAATAATACAATACACAACTAAAAGAGATATACGGATACAAAGCTTTCCGGATATCATTCCAGCTGTAAACCAGGATCCGGTGAATATAAATCTGCAAAACCAAAACTACTAGCTGCCCGTGTCGAAAATAGGGGCACCCAGAGTTTAGGTTAAAACAATAAACTCCAGGTCAGTCATGTGACTGGTGTGAGAACTAAAACAGTTATTTATCTTTATTTTCAAAGTAAGGTAAATCAAGGGACCACGCCGTATAACACGGAACGGGTTTCCTCCCAAGAACACCAGTGCATAAAACAACAGCGCGATGCTAAATAAAGAAAAATGAAGCTATTATAAGACCCAGGTCCCATCACAAAATGCAACGCAAGCCGGAGGATAGGGTTTTACCTTATAATAGCCAAGAATGCTTGATACGTTTAAAACAAATCATTTGATACTATTATAAGTGCATATTGTATAAAACATCTTCAAATCATAAGTATCAATCATAGACGGCATAAGCGCCCCATCCCACTATGTCGCCATACTAGGCTCTACAAATAAAACCGAAATACACGTATTGGAAATTGGATTTCCATCATGGTGGCTCCTGATTCGAAAGATCGATCGCGTAATGCAATTCCCCACGGCTTACGTCCCAACAAGAGAAAACACCATCTGCACATCCGCACTTTTGGGACCAGAGTATCACCGCGGCTTACGTCCCAGCGAGAGAAAACACCGCTTACTCTATATATCCCTGAGCACTAAGCTCATCTCGGTCGACCGAATCCACGACACCACTAAGGTGCCCATCCACTAAAAAGCATACTGATCAAACCATCAGTTTACCACCACACCGGGGTGTGAGGCTCGCGAATCAACGCTATACACAAAGCCATGCTATATCAAAGCTGCGCTTCGATCATCATCCACCAAACATTGCTTTTCAACAAAACTCTAGATCACTGCATCTCAGCATGCCACACTATCAATCCATATCGTACCACTGATTTCTGCCAATATATAACCTCTGAGCTCGTACGTCTTAGAGAAGGGCGTTAAGCAAGAGAATAAATTCCCCGCCGCCAAACAGATATATATTTAGCAGAGATCAACGAATACAATATAAAGGAATACAATGTCAGACACACCATCCATTTGCAAGTCCGTTCTAGGTCTGAACGAAACTGGAGGCACTTTCCTCGCATATCCGTCGATCTCCAAGTACGTATGGACGACCACTAACTGATTCCCTCATCTTGGGTGTACAGCCCAATCAAGATCATCAGTAATCACCCAAACGATGTGAAGACTTCCGGTCTTCGACCACCGTCATCATCTTCGACTTATCGTCGAATCGGTTATTCAGAATGGGTATAAACCCAGCCTTTTCGAACAACCCGCGTATATTATAAACAAATGTTACACAAACACAACATACGCCCCATTCCAATTCAGCAGTCACTAACCGTAAATTAGCAAGAGAACAATTCCCCAAATATTAACCCCGAAGGCCGAAACCAACATCAGATCAATACCCAGGAAACCATCCTTCTTAGCTAACCTACAGTTAGTTTCTAAATTTCACGTTCTTAGGGAAAGGTTCCCATTAATTTTATCAAAGATAAATTCTTTAAAATTTATTCTTTGATCTTCCTTTTGATGTCATTTCAAACCAAATTATGGTTTTCCAAACTAGTCGGGATTAGCGAACCACACTGAAGTAATTATTTATTTTATTTCCCAATCCCAACCTATTCATCCCATGAAGCAAAACTGGCAATACTCCATATCTAATACCACGATGTTATCGGTAAAATTAATTACCATTTCACGTTCAAATCTAATTAAAGATTTAACTACCGCTTTGGAGCAAAACTGGTGATACTCCATTCTCGCTCAATTTCTAAATTTGATAATTTAAATTATCAATTCCCATTTCTATCTAATTGAAGATTCATTAAAACTCCTTTTACTGGGTCAAAGAACTAATGTCTTTTAAAACACAGTTCACGACAAACCCAAATCACATTCTATTTATTATCGGGTTAAAGAACAAGTGTTATTTAAAACACTGTTCACGATAAACCCACTAATCAATTCTATTTAAAACCCATTTCAAATCCGATTTATTTATTTATTTAAAAATAAATGGGTTTTAATTTTAATTCAAAACTAGTTCATTTCGATAAAAATCTATTTTTATCTTTTCAAATATGGGGTTTTTCATCCCAATTTTCCCCAAATCATTTCTTATGATTTTACACAAATTATTACTATTTTTAATAATTTTATCAAGGCCCGTACAGTCGATTTCCATCAACGGCCATCGAACTGCACTTACAGCGACCTTTTTCGAATTTGATTTGGACGTATCTCCAAATCCAACCGTTAGATTTCAAATTTCTAATTTTCATTAGAAAGTTCTTTTCGATACGAACCCAACGGTTCCGGTTTTAGGAGAATCCGACGGTCGGATCTCCCGTAATGTCCATTCGAAGTCAGTGGTCGAAATTTACGAACTGCCGCGGCGCGGCGCGTTCTATTCAGGCCATTATATTATATATATAATATATATATAATATATTTCGTCGACTTCTATTTAAAACGAATTTTATAAATAGTTTTAAATTCGTTTCAAAAACAATTTCAACCTCCATTTCAAATTCAAATCAAAATTGAATTTTCTATTATAAATCCTTTTTACTTTCATTTCTATTTTATTTCAATTCAAATCGATTTTAATTCGATTCGAATTCATTTTCTTTTCAATTCGACTCTATTCGAATTCGTTTTCTTTTCAATTCGAATTCAATTCGTTTTCTATTCAATTCGAATTCAATTCGTTTTCTATTCAATTCGAATCAAATTCGTTTTCTATTCCATTCAAATTAAATTCGTTGTATATTCAATTGAAATCAAATTCGTTATATATTCAATTGAAATCAAATTCGTTTTCTATTCCATTCAAATCAAATTCGTTGTGTATTCAATTGAAATCAAATTCGTTGTATATTCAATTGAAATCAAATTCGTTTTCTATTCCATTCAAATAAAATTCGTTGTATATTCAATTGAAATCGAAATCATTATATATTCAATTGAAATCAAATTCGTTATATATTCAATTCAAATCAAATTCGTTTTCTATTCCATTCAAATCAAATTCGTTTTCTATTCCATTCAAATCAAATTCGTTGTATATTCAATTGAAATCAAATTCGTTGTATATTCAATTGAAATCAAATTCGTTATATATTCAATTGAAATCAAATTCGTTATATATTCAATTCAAATCAAATTCGTTTTCTTTTCCATTCAAATCAAATTCGTTGTATATTCAATTGAAATCAAATTCGTTGTATATTCAATTGAAATCAAATTCGTTATATATTCAATTCAAATCAAATTCGTTTTCTATTCCATTCAAATCAAATTCGTTGCATATTCAATTGAAATCAAATTCGTTGTATATTCAATTGAAATCAATTTCGTTATATATTCAATTGAAATCAAATTCGTTATATATTCAATTCAAATCAAATTCGTTTTCTATTCCATTCAAATCAAATTCGTTTTCTATTCCATTCAAATCAAATTCGTTGTATATTCAATTGAAATCAAATTCGTTATATATTCAATTGAAATCAAATTCGTTATATATTCAATTCAAATCAAATTCGTTTTCTATTCCATTCAAATCAAATTCGTTTTCTATTCCATTCAAATCAAATTCGTTGTATATTCAATTGAAATCAAATTCGTTGTATATTCAATTGAAATCAAATTCATTTTCTATTCCATTCAAATCAAATTCGTTGTATATTCAATTGAAATCAAATTCGTTGTATATTCAATTGAAATCAAATTCGTTATATATTCAATTAAAATCAAATTCGTTTTATATTCAATTCAAATCAAATTCGTTTTCTATTCCATTCAAATCAAATTCGTTGTATATTCAATTGAAATCAAATTCGTTGTATATTCAATTGAAATCAAATTCGTTATATATTCAATCCAAATCAAATTCGTTTTCTATTCCATTCAAATCAAATTCGTTTTCTATTCCATTCAAATCAAATTCGTTGTATATTCAATTGAAATCAAATTCGTTATATATTCAATTGAAATCAAATTCGTTATATGTTCAATCCAAATCAAATTCGTTTTCTATTCCATTTAATTCAAATTTCATTTCAAAATATTCGATTTCGAAATCACTTTTCAATATTCATTTTAAAATGAATAAAATCGATATAAATATCGTTCACGTCAAAATGGCGTCAATCTAATCAACACGGCTTCATATATTTCTATTTTCTAATATTCTATTTCAAATATTTCTTTTTCAAATATTTCCTTTTCAAATATTTCTATTTCAAATATTTCTATTTTTTAAAATATTTCGTTCAACACATGACTAATCTCAACGGATGAGTACTGTCAACACATGAACCTTTATTTTATATTGATAAAGATGTAAATTTTATTATTAAAATATTTCGTTCAACACATGACTAATCTCAACGGATGAGTACGGTCAACACATGAACCTTTATTTTATAATATTCTTTATTTTCAAATTGGATAGAGGCCCAATCAATTACCATATAGTGTTAACTATATGGATTCCATACCACACATGCATATAATAGCAACGATAAATAATCAACCATCATCCAAAGTGCACTACACTGTATAAGCATCAAATATAGATATCTAACGCTTATAACAGCCTGTCAATCAATCGATCGACATACAACTAATTATTGGGATGAGTGTATGCCGTATTTTATCCCAATACCCGTGTGGGGTTTCAAACAATCAAACACAGATTTTATTTGTGCAGTTGGGCGATGTGTAAAATTTATCGACCCAATCAATATCAGTCAAATCAGTGTATATAAACAAATCGGCCGATTTGTTTATAGATATTTATTTATTCACTTTCACGTTAAAAATTATATTTTTAACGACCAAAATATTTTATTCAAACTATGAATATTCTATTCGGTTCATTTATTCAATAAAATGATATTTTTATTTCTCTAACATATTTTAGAAAATTTCGGCAGCATAACGACACGATACTAGAAACGGGACAAGGCCTAGCCTTATCCCCGGTCTAGTGAAGGCCCACGCCATTCACACATCAATCAAATCCATTCATTTCACCAAACAATTCAATTCAAACCAAATAATCTAACCAACTACACAACCAAACAAACAAGTCCATGGTCTGTGGACGATTGTGTCGTGTGCTACTAAACACCGTCTGCATCCTGGTATATATATTTCAACTAGAAAAATAAATTAAAGGTGAGAAGTTCTCACCAAAGCCATCCCAACTCCACGACACTTCATATGTAGGAAATCTCCGCCGTCTGACACTTTCGTTGCCCGTATTCACTACATATATAAAAATCACATTTTTACTTTACTATTCAATATATAAAAATCGAATTTTTACTTTGCTATTCAATATATAAAAATCGAATTTTTAGTTCATTATTCAATATATAAAAATCGAATTTTTACTTCGATATTCAATATATAAAAATCGAATTTTTACTTTACTATTCAATATATAAAAATCGAATTTTTACTTCGCTATTCAATATATAAAAATCGAATTTTTACTTCGCTATTCAATATATAAAAATCGAATTTTTACTTTATATAAATTATATTTCTAAACCGTTCTATATATTTTTAAAATTTATGTTTATATATATTTTTAAAACAATGTTCATATATTTTTAAAACCTACGATCATATATTTTCAAAACCTATGTTCGTATATTTTTAAAACCTATGTTCGTATATTTTTAAAACCTATGTTCGTATATTTTTAAAATTAACCAAAGTAGTTGCATAGCAAAAGGAAAAAGAAAAAAAAGAAAAAGAGAAAAAAAGAGAGAAGAAAATGTGCTCACTGTTAGTCTTGCTTGAAAAAGAAACCACGACCGCCCTCTTCTTTCCTCTTCTTTATCTACAGGAGCAGCCGAACCCATTAGCGCCACCATTCCACTATCTGTCGCGGCCTCCCCAGTGCACCAGACCCCAATCAAAGACTGTCCATCCCTGCGCCTGAGCGTCCCCGAGCTCCGCCCCACATCTCGAGCATCCCGGTGCCCTATCTCGCCCGCAATCATCCCTCAAACGTTGTGCCATCGCAGCCTAATTCCGGCTTCATCGATGAACGGAAGCTGATCGTGACCGTTCAAAATAAGGATCTCATGGAGACAAAGCTTTTGTAGTTAAGAGTTTTTCTTAATTCGTGGCGGATTGGGAGTGAAAAGGAGGAGACGATGGTGAAGAATTGTCCATCGCTGTTAAGTTAGGGATGGCGGAATTTTTCTGGAGCATTGACCAACTAATGATGTTTGACCAAGGGTTTGAATGTCTAGGGTATTATATATATTTAAATATTATTTAATTTCCAATTCGCTTGCTTATCAGTTCGAATCCTAAATCAAACCCAATTACTATCATCCCCAGCATAATACCCCCATTCCGAACACAATGGAATATGTTTCGTAACCCAATTCGCTTGTTACGATCAGTTTCCGTTCAAATTAAAATAAAAATCAATGTATATTGAATTTGAACGCGCATTTCAATTTTCCGGGGCCACATACTAATTAGAAAAATTCTCAAAAAATATTTTCTAGCTTCGTATTGACGATACGGTCCTAACAAAACTAATTTCGTCAAATTCTGAGACCGCTTGAAAAATGGCCATTTTTCAGTCGATTAAAATCAACTAAAACTGGTCAAACGCGTTTTCCTTTGCCACGCTCACATATTGATTCAAACAATTATGAAAATTGGAATCTAGCAATAACTTGACATCACGGATCCAACAAAAGTGGTTTCGTCGAAATCCGAGGTCGTTTGCAAAATGGCTATTTTCAAAGGCCGAAATTCCATAGCGACTATTCTGAAATTTCAACTGGACATATCTTTTTATCCCCGCTATGAAATTTTGATTTTTCTGATTCGTTGGAAAGATATTCTCAAATAGATCCCAATGTTTTTGGTTTCACTAAAATCCGGATTGTTTTGCACCCGGTACATTCAATTGAAGTTAGAAATCGAATTATCGAACTACCGTGCCATTTTCAATTCCTTTTATAATTATAAATAATTATTTATATTCTAACGACGAACTATATAATATATACGTTCGAATTCTGTTCAAAATAAATTTCTCGTCGATATTGTTTAAAATAATCTATTTTAAATGTTCAAAATTCGCTAAAATTGCCAAAATAAAAAATTTAAACTGGCCCAGATTTTCGGGTTGTTACAATCTCCCCCACTTAAAACTTTTCGTCCCCGAAAAGGAACAAAGTCGAAAGTGGTTTGATTAATCAACTCTACGTTCGATCTTGCTTCCATTCTCCAACTTTTCAGTTTCTGAGAATTTTCAAATTTTTCAAAAATTTGGCTAACACCCGGAATTTTCGAAAAATTTCGCCATAACCTCCCCTGCACCGGGAGCCACGGGAAAATCCCGAAATTGCCATATAGGCCTTCTGATCTCAAAAAGAAAAAGAAAAAGCCAAGCGGCTAGCCAATAGGCTCATAAAATCATCATCACCCAAACAAAACAGTAAATTATGATAAACATGTACCTATTTGTCGGGCAAACAAATTTTATTCTCTGCTCTAGCCTCCTTGCTATGACCTGTTCAATGTAAGTACATGTATATGCATGCAAATGCGACTAATTTCCAATACAACTCATTATTTGATCAAATTGGCTATATGGTTAAAATTTCAATTAATCAAAACAGTAATCAAACAACACAACCATCAATCAATTAGTTGATTAGCTTTTCAAATTCATAACTTTGATATATAGTCAAAATCTCATTTTTGATGCCAAATCACAACAATAAGCCCAATCTAATTTTGGTTCTCACACCAGTCAATAGGAAATATATAGAAATCTCACTTTCGTCACTCGAACATAAATTATGATGATGATGCATCAATCATCAGAATTCCCTCCGGGCGACTAGAAGGTGATTCTATATCTACCCAATATATCAAAACTTCGAATACACGCAGATCAGACGTATACGCAAAATCTATATATACTGGATTGTCCACATCAATATAAATAAATAACCAAATACGAATAATTGATTTATATTTCAAAACAAGATTTGTTTTCATTTTCAAAAATATACTCTTCACACTCGTTCTAGGATACTACTGATCCCATCTTTAACGGGTCATTCCCATTGGATATTACTAATCCAATATCTGATGAATCCTTTCGTATGGTTCTAATGTGTCTTGTTCTCTGAGCTTTGTAAACCAAAGCTCTGATACCAACTGTGAAAACCCGCAACTTCCCCGGTGAGGAAGCGCGGATAGTTCGAGAACAAGCCACAACAGAACGTAGACGAAAGAACATTTCATTGTATATTACAATAATGCACCAGAATACAAGAATATACAAAGTATAAATGAATATTACACAGAAATATCAGAGATTTAAATTACATTTAAATACATCGCAGCGGAAAATAATACAATACACAACTAGAAGAGATATACGGATACAAAGCTTTCCGGATATCATTCCAGCTGTAAACCAGGATCCTGTGAATATAAATCTACAAAACCAAAACTACTAGCTGCCCGTGTCGAAAATAGGGGCACCCAGAGTTTAGGTTAAAACAATAAACTCCAGGTCAGTCATGTGACTGGTGTGAGAACTAAAATAGTTATTTATCTTTATTTTCAAAGTAAGGTAAATCAAGGGACTAGGCCGTATAACACAGAACGAGTTTCCTCCCAAGAACACCAGTGCATAAAACAACAGCGCGATGCTAAATAAAGAAAAATGAAGCTATTATAAGACCCAGGTCCCATCACACAATGCAACGCAAGCCGGAGGATAGGGTTTTTACCTTATAATAGCCAAGAATGCTTGATACGTTTAAAACAAATCATTTGATACTATTATAAGTGCATATTGTATAAAACATCTTCAAATCATAAGTATCAATCATAGACGACATAAGCGCCCCATCCCACTATGTCGCCATACTAGGCTCTACAAATAAAACCGAAATACACGTATTGGAAATTGGATTTCCATCATGGTGGCTCCTGATTCGAAAGATCGATCGCGTAATGCAATTCCCCACGGCTTACGTCCCAACAAGAGAAAACACCGTCTGCACATCCGCACTTTTGGGACCAGAGTATCACCGCGGCTTACGTCCCAGTGAGAGAAAACACCGCTTACTCTATATATCCCTGAGCACTAAGCTCATCTCGGTCGACCGAATCCACGACACCACTAAGGTGCCCATCCACTAAAAAGCATACTGATCAAACCATCAGTTTACCACCATACCGGGGTGTGAGGCTCGCGAATCAACGCTATACACAAAGCCATGCTATATCAAAGCTGCGCTTCGATCATCATCCACCAAACTTTGCTTTTCAACAAAAGTCTGGATCACTGCATCTCAGCATGCCACACTATCAATCCATATCGTACCACTGATTTCTGCCAATATATAACCTCTGAGCTCGTACGTCTCAGAGAAGGGCGTTAAGCAAGAGAATAAATTCCCCGCCGCCAAACAGATATATATTTAGCAGAGATCAACGAATACAATATAAAGGAATACAATGTTAGACACACCATCCATTTGCAAGTCCGTTCTAGGTCTGAACGAAACCGGAGGCACTTTCCTTGCATATCCGTCGATCTCCAAGTACGTCTGGACGACCACTAACTGATTCCCTCAACTTGGGTGTACAGCCCAATCAAGATCATCAGTAATCACCAAACGATGTGAAGACTTCCGGTCTTCGACCACCGTCATCATCTTCGACTTATCGTAGAATCGGTTATTCAGAATGGATATAAACCCGGCCTTTCCGAACAAACCGCGTATATTATAAACAAATGTTACACAAACACAACATACGCCCCATTCCAATTCAGCAGTCACTAACCGTAAATTAGCAAGAGAACAATTCCCCAAATATTAACCCCGAAGGCCGAAACCAACATCAGATCAATACCCAGGAAACCATCCTTCTTAGCTAACCTACAGTTAGTTTCTAAATTTCACGTTCTTAGGGAAAGGTTCCCATTAATTTTATCAAAGATAAATTCTTTAAAATTTATTCTTTGATCTTCCTTTGGATGTCATTTCAAACCAAATTATGGTTTTCCGAACTAGTCGGGATTAGCGAACCACACCGAAGTAATTATTTATTTTATTTCCCAATCCCAACCTATTCATCCCATGAAGCAAAACTGGCAATACTCCATATCTAATACCACGATGTTTTCGGTAAAATTAATTACCATTTCACGTTCAAATCTAATTAAAGATTTAACTACCGCTTTGGAGCAAAACTGGTGATACTCAATTCTCGCTCAATTTCTAAATTTGATAATTTAAATTATCAATTCCCATTTCAATCTAATTGAAGATTCATTAAAACTCCTTTTACTGGGTCAAAGAACTAATGTCTTTTAAAACACAGTTCACGACAAACCCAAATCACATTCTATTTATTTACGGGTTAAAGAACAAGTGTTATTTAAAACACTGTTCACGATAAACCCACAAATCAATTCTATTTAAAACCCATTTCAAATCCGATTTATTTATTTATTTAAAAATAAATGGGTTTTAATTTTAATTCAAAACTAGTTCATTTCGATAAAAATCTATTTTTATCTTTTCAAATATGGAGTTTTTCATCCTAATTTTCCCCAAATCATTTCTTATGATTTTACACAAATTATTACTATTTTTAATAATTTTATCAAGGCCCGTACAGTCGATTTCCATCAACGGCCATCGAACTGCACTTACAGCGACCTTTTTTGAATTTGATTTGGACGTATCTCCAAATCCAACCGTTAGATTTCAAATTTCTAATATTCGTTTGAAAGCTCTTTTCGATATGAACCCAACGGTTCCGTTTTTAGGAGAATCCGACGGTCAGATCTCCCGTAATGTCCATTCGAAGTCAATGGTCGAAATTTACGAACTGCCACGGCGCGGCGCGTTCTATTCAGGCCATTATATTATATATATAATATATATAATATATATTTCGTCGACTTCTATTTAAAACGAATTTTATAAATAGTTTTAAATTCGTTTCAAAAACAATTTCAACCTCCATTTCAAATTCAAATCAAAATTGAATTTTCTATTATAAATCCTTTTTACTTTCATTTCTATTTTATTTCAATTCAAATCGATTTTAATTCGATTCGAATTCATTTTCTTTTCAATTCGACTCTATTCGAATTCGTTTTCTTTTCAATTCGAATTCAATTCGTTTTCTATTCAATTCGAATTCAATTCGTTTTCTATTCAATTCGAATCAAATTCGTTTTCTATTCCATTCAAATTAAATTCGTTGTATATTCAATTGAAATCAAATTCGTTATATATTCAATTGAAATCAAATTCATTTTCTATTCCATTCAAATCAAATTCGTTGTATATTCAATTGAAATCAAATTCGTTGTATATTCAATTGAAATCAAATTCGTTATATATTCAATTGAAATCAAATTCGTTATATATTCAATTCAAATCAAATTCGTTTTCTATTCCATTCAAATCAAATTCGTTTTCTATTCCATTCAAATCAAATTCGTTGTATATTCAATTGAAATCAAATTCGTTGTATATTCAATTGAAATCAAATTCGTTATATATTCAATTGAAATCAAATTCTTTATATATTCAATTCAAATCAAATTCGTTTTCTATTCCATTCAAATCAAATTCGTTGTATATTCAATTGAAATCAAATTCGTTGTATATTCAATTGAAATCAAGTTCGTTATATATTCAATTCAAATCAAAATCGTTTTCTATTCCATTCAAATCAAATTCGTTGTATATTCAATTGAAATCAAATTCGTTGTATATTCAATTGAAATCAAATTTGTTATATATTCAATTGAAATCAAATTCGTTATATATTCAATTCAAATCAAATTCGTTTTTTATTCCATTCAAATCAAATTCATTTTCTATTCCATTCAAATCAAATTCGTTGTATATTCAATTGAAATCAAATTCGTTATATATTCAATTGAAATCAAATTCGTTATATATTCAATTCAAATCAAATTCGTTTTCTATTCCCTTCAAATCAAATTCGTTTTCTATTCCATTCAAATCAAATTCGTTTTCTATTCCATTCAAATCAAATTCTTTGTATATTCAATTAAAATCAAATTCATTGTATATTCAATTGAAATCAAATTCGTTTTCTATTCCATTCAAATCAAATTCGTTGTATATTCAATTGAAATCAAATTCGTTGTATATTCAATTGAAATCAAATTCGTTATATATTCAATCCAAATCAAATTCGTTTTCTATTCCATTCAAATCAAATTCGTTTTCTATTCCATTCAAATCAAATTCGTTGTATATTCAATTGAAATCAAATTCGTTATATATTCAATTGAAATCAAATTCGTTATATATTCAATGCAAATCAAATTCGTTTTCTATTCCATTTAATTCAAATTTCATTTCAAAATATTCGATTTCGAAATCACTTTTCAATATTCATTTTAAAATGAATAAAATCGATATAAATATCGTTCACGTCAAAATGGCGTCAATCTAATCAACACGGCTTCATATATTTCTATTTTCTAATATTCTATTTCAAATATTTCCTTTTCAAATATTTCTATTTCAAATATTTCTCTATTTTCTAATATTCTATTTCAAATATTTCTTTTTCAAATATTTCCTTTTCAAATATTTCTATTTCAAATATTTCTATTTTTTAAAATATTTCGTTCAACACATGACTAATCTCAACGGATGAGTACTGTCAACACATGAACCTTTAATTTATATTGATAAAGATGTAAATTTTATTATTAAAATATTTCGTTCAACACATGACTAATCTCAACGGATGAGTACGGTCAACACATGAACCTTTATTTTATAATATTCTTTATTTTTCAAATTGGAATGAGGCCCAATCAATTACCATATAGCGTTAACTATATGGATTCCATACCACACATGCATATAATAGCAACGATAAATAATCAACCATCATCCAAAGTGCACTACACTGTATAAGCATCGAATATAGATATCTAACGCTTATAACAGCCTGTCAATCAATCGATCGACATACAACTAATTATTGGGATGAGTATATGCCGTATTTTATCACATTACCCGTGTGGGGTTTCAAACAATCAAACACAGATTTTATTTGTGCAGTTGGGCGATGTGTAAAATTTATCGACCCAATCAATATCAGTCAAATCAGTGTATATAAACAAATCGGCCGATTTGTTTATAGATATTTATTTATTCACTTTCACGTTAAAAATTATATTTTTAACAACCACAATATTTTATTCAAACTATGAATATTCTATTCGGTTCATTTATTCAATAAAATGATATTTTTATTTCTCTAACATATTTTAGAAAATTTCGGCGGCATAACGGCACGATACTAGAAATGGGACAAGACCTAGCCTTATCCCCGGTCTAGTGAAGGCCCACGCCATTCACACATCAATCAAATCCATTCATTTCACCAAACAATTCAATTCAAACCAAATAATCTAACCAACTACACAACCAAACAAACAAGTCCATGGTCTGTGGACGATTGTGTTCGGTGCTACTAAACACCGTCTGCATCCTGGTATATATATTTCAACTAGAAAAATAAATTAAAGGTGAGAAGTTCTCACCAAATCCATCCCAACTCCACGACACTTCATATGTAGGAAATCTTCGCCGTCTGACACTTTCGTTGCCCGTATTCACTACATACATAAAAATCGAATTTTTACTTTGCTATTCAATATATAAAAATCGAATTTTTACTTCGCTATTCAATATATAAAAATAGAATTTTTACTTCGCTATTCAATATATAAAAATCGAATTTTTACTTCGCTATTCAATATATAAAAATCGAATTTTTACTTCGCTATTCAATATATAAATATCGAATTTTTGCTTCGCTATTCAATATATAAAAATCGAATTTTTACTTCGCTATTCAATATATAAAAATCGAATTTTTACTTCGCTATTCAATAAATAAAAATCGAATTTTTACTTTATATAAATTATATTTCTAAACCGTTCTATATATTTTTAAAACCTATGTTTATATATATTTTTAAAACCATGTTCATATATTTTTAAAACCGACGTTCATATATTTTCAAAACCTATGTTCGTATATTTTTAAAACCTATGTTCGTATATTTTTAAAACCTATGTTCGTATATTTTTAAAATTAACCAAAGTAGTTGCATAGCAAAAGGAAAAAGAAAAAAAAAGAAAAAGAGAAAAAAAGAGAGAAGGAAATGTGCTCACTGTTAGTCTTGCTTGAAAAAGAAACCACGGCCGCCCTCTTCTTTCCTCTTCTTCATCTATAGGAGCAGCCGAACCCATTAGCGCCACCATTCCACTATCTGTCGCGGCCTCCCCAGTGCACCAGACCCCAATCAAAGACTGTCCATCCCTGCGCCTGAGCGTCCCCGAGCTCCGCCCCACATCTCGAGCATCCCGGTGCCCTATCTTGCCCGCAATTATCCCTCATACGTTGTGCCATCGCAGCCTAATTCCGGCTTCATCGATGAACGGAAGCTGATCGTGACCGTTCAAAATAAGGATCTCATTGAGACGAAGCTTTTGTAGTTAAGAGTTTTTCTTAATTCATGGCGGATGGGGAGTGAAAAGGAGGAGACGATGGTGAAGAATCGTCCATCGCTGTTAAGTTAGGGACGGCGGAATTTTTCTGGAGCGTTGACCAACTAATGATGTTTGACCAAGGGTTTGAATGTCTAGGGTATTATATATATTCAAATATTATTTAATTTCCAATTCACTTGCTTATCAGTTCGAATCCCAAATCAAACCCAACGACTGTCGTCCCCAGCATAATACCCCCATTCCGAACACAATGGAATATGTTTCGTAACCCAATTCGCTTGTTACGATCAGTTTCCGTTCAAATTAAAATATAAATCAATGTATATTGAATTTGAACGCGCATTTCAATTTTCCGGGGCCACATACTAATTAGAAAAATTCCTGAAAAATATTTTCTAGCTTCGTATTGACGATACGGTCCTAACAAAACTAATTTCGTCAAATTCTGAGACCGCTTGAAAAATGGCCATTTTTCAGTCGATTAAAATCAACTGAAACTGGTCAAACGCGTTTTCCTTTGCCACGCTCACATATTGATTCAAAAAATTATGAAAATTGGAATCTAGCAATAACTTGACATCACGGATCCAACAAAAGTGGTTTCATCGAAATCCGAGGTCGTTTGCAAAATGGCTATTTTCAAAGGCCGAAATTCCATAGCGACTATTCTGAAATTTCAACTGGACATATCTTTTTATCCCCGCTATGAAATTTTGATTTTTCTGATTCGTTGGAAAGATATTCTCAAATAGATCCCAATGTTTTTGGTTTCACTAAAATCCGGATTGTTTTGCACCCGGTACATTCAATTGAAGTTAGAAATCGAATTATAGAACTACCGCGCCATTTTCAATTCCTTTTATAATTATAAATAATTATTTATATTCTAACGACAAACTATATAATATATACGTTCGAATTCTGTTCAAAATAAAATTATCGTCGATATTGTTTAAAATAATCTATTTTAAATGTTCAAAATTCGCTAAAATTTCCAAAATAAAAATTTTAAACTGGCCCAGATTTTCGGGTTGTTACAGTATCCACTTTAACATATGAATATTATTTCTTTTATAGGAATCTAAACTCATTATATCAAATCAATTTTTTTATAAAAGCTATTGCAAGTTCAAATCTCACTTATCGACTCACTTTATCATACAACACTTTATTTAAAAACTTCATTTTTAAAACCGCTACACAATTTCTACTTTTCTACTTAAACAAGTTGACTTTTCCGTTTTGAATGTATTTATGAGTTGTACATTCCATAAACTTTGAAATCCACTTTATTTGATTTCTACAAATCCATTCTCATTTAATAATTCTAACCGTAAATTATTTCAAAAAATAGAGTTGTATTTCATAGCTATAAATATTGAAATATCAGCTTCTTAACATATTTCCTTTAAATTATGGTTTCATACTAAATAAAGTTTAAATATCTTTTCTGAAATAGATGATTTTAATAAGATTCGAGAAAGTCGAATTCTATATACAAATCACTTATATTTATCTTGGTTTATTTTATATTCCAAACTTTGGAATAAAATCCGTCATTTCTTTTCGAACACTATTTCCCATTTCTTATTCAAATTCCCATTTGAATTCATATCTCCTCTATAATCGCTAAGCGCCAATCCCAATCACAAATATTGATTTCAAATCCCATTTCCATTTATCCATATAAATTCCAACTTTGAATTTATATTTCAATTTATCTAATGATAAACATTTTACTAAATTTAAAACGTCGTTTAAGATAAACTTTGAATTTTATCCATTTAAACCAATTTCTATTTTCAAGTACATTTGAAATTTAATTTCTATTTTGGAAATAAATTTCCTTTTCTAAATTCCAAATTCCTTTTCTACATTCGAAAATATTTTACGGTATTTAAATAATGAACTTCTAGGGCCAGGGTAATTCAAACACAACATAACTAATCACAGATTATATATCACGTCATACATCACAACAAATGAAAAATAGTAATAAAATTGTTGAGGAATTCTATTGGACTGCTCCAACCTGTTTCCCTGCATCAATAGATGTTAATTAACATAAATAACTTCAATAATATTAATTTCACATCAATATGAAATATCATAGTGAGCAGAATTAATAATCAATCAATGATATAACTATATCAATCATTTCAACCAATTTTATCAACCATTTCAACCAATTTTATCAACCATTCATCAAAACAACTATCACACAGTATAAAATTACTATACATAAATTTAAACTCGTTTAAATAAAAATATAATCAAGCCAGAGTTAGTGAGTAAACTCACTTGGGTTTGCAGTTGATGATTACGCTTTTGTTTCGTTTCAATATCAAACAGTGATTTTATCAAGAAATTCGAGTTAGCCACGTCAGTTTCATAATGTGGATCTTGTTTATGATGACCGCCCACAACCCCTGCACTAAATAAGAAGAATAATGCGCTGAAAGGTATGCCTGGCAGTTATGGGCGATCATCAAGGTATGATAAGACCCGAGCAACCTATCGTATAACTCACAGCTCAAGGATTAAATATAATAGAACATATACAACACGTTATAGTAGTGAAGCAGACTTGATTAGAAACTTTAACCTCATAAAAATTAGAGAAAATATCCATACAATCTGGAAATTACCACATAAGTGTATGTACAAATTTGCCTCACTACGGCACTTAGAGATAAACACCACATAATGGAAATAAAGATAATATATAATAGCAAAGATAATATGTCAGCTTCCTGCTTGTCACTGAACTGCAACATCGTCCTCACCAAGATATCACCTGTCACCTACTACCTAGTCTGCCTATCCAAACAATCGGATGAACATACTAAGGAAATAAGAGGGAAACATAAAACCTTGAGTCAGACAATAATCTTAATGAGCGATTAAATGGCTAACAATCTTCATCAATAAAATATATGAGAGTGGGTAAATAAACGAACTAATCTACCCAAGACACCAGAAAAGAACACAACTCCCATCTTCCCCACATTGGACAGTGATAGCCTTTACAACAAACATTTCAACCATATGACCGAGGTAATCCAAGCAACCATTCAATCACCGTAACCAGAAGTAATTCATAATAACACTCATAACATCCAAATTATAAATCTCACGTAAACCATCTTAATTGAATTTAACATCTCTCAAGCACTAGCCCCAAAGGCCTAAACCAATATCAGACAGGCACCCAAGAAACATCTCCTCCGATGTTGGGCAATCTACGTAAGATGGTACAAGAAAAACAAACAATCATACATGATAGACTCTGGCTATCACCGCCAATCCTGCTTCGAAACCATCATTAATCGTATGACTGGCCATATCACACTGCCATCTGTCAAGGGCTAATGGTAACCCCGATCTAGCAAAAACCCTATACAACATACAATTTCACAGATCTAGGCTTTCAACGATAGTTTGGGCACTCGACCTATAACCGGTCTTTTAGACGTCTCTATTGTACCCCTGCTCTGAGCCCGCTAGAACCTACAACAACGATAATCTCTCGGCCTTCGGTATCTCTAGTCGTCATCAACGGTGACTATCCATATGCTTAGAACACTTTTGAGCAACCATTATCAACCGACTCAGAACACCTTTGAGTTGTCATCACATCCATTGCCTTTCAACAATCAGAGAATGCATCACATCACTTTGACATTCTTTAATGAATTCAATTTGAAGTCAACATCACCCTCGGACCAAAGAAAAACACGTCAACATAATGTCTAAAACCATCCATCGCATTCACACATTTACTACGGAGAAAACTTCAGCATTCATGCCATCAACAATAGCATTTAAAATCGCTGCCAAAATCCCTCCCTTCACGAGCCCTGACTGACCCGATCCTTCTGGGGTGCACGACCGACCCGAATTCACCATGACCGACCGACTCGTTCTCACCAACACCCCGACCGACCGACTAGCCCCTAATTACCAAACTGACCCATCTTGTTTACTTCATGACCAACCCCAGTGTGCACCGAACCCTGCACGACCCAAGCCATCCCTTTAATACATGCCCTGTCGATCTTCCCTGATGAAACACGACCGATCCAATATGCACAGTAGGTCCAACATACATGACCTATCCACAGGCATGACTGACCCGATATAAATATGACCAACCCGAACCTCCACCAGCAGCATGCCCGACAGACTTGATTTCTGAACATGCCCAACTGATCCAACACGGACGACCGACCCGATCTCGTGTGATACACGACCGACCCATCTCCAATAGCCTAGCCCGACTGAACCATGCTCCGCATATTCGGACCAACTCATCACCTTGATGCCAACCGACCTTACGAGATGCCGACTGGTCCGACCCAACGTTGCACAAAATACTTGCACGACCGATCGCTTCTCCTTCGTTCTCAAAGTTGCTCGATCGACCGACTAGGTATGACCGATCCAAAAGCTTGCACTACCTATCCAATTTGATGACCGATCCGACTCCATATAGATTCGACCTAAACTCCTTCCAACTCGAAATTCAATCAAAACTTCGTCAAACGATAATTCCGATGAAACCAACTCATCCAATGCATCCAATACAATTATAAGCATGTTATGAAATCACTAAACACCCCAAATCATCAATAGTCATATGGAATTCGCTAAAAACATGATAAACGAGCATATGAACAAAAACGGTGGATCTAACTTGCATAATCATACGAAATAACATAGAAATTACTGGTTTAAGTTGCTAAATTAGACCCTATGGCGATTTATATGAAATAAACTTACCATGGTGTAGATCTAAGGAAAACGACTTGAATTTGCTAAAACAAAACAAGACCAAAAACTCATATACTTGATTGAATCTGTGTGAAAGATGAACATCACTCACCAATTGTTCGAAACAATCTAAAAACACCTAGATCTAGATCCGGACAGCGAATAGATTGATCCAAACTCGTAAATTCGATGAACCCCCTTTTTGATTTGAGTAGATCTAGCCCCAAATGATGTAGAACTTCAAATTCCCTATAATGGTGGAAAGATGAAGAGAATGGAGAAATGGAGGAGCTCTCACTCTTTCAATTGAGTGAATGGAGAAAGTAAACTATTCTCCATGCCTCCTACCCCTTATTTATAGCCTCCACTAGCCCACTAATGGGCCTATCCAAATCAGTCCATTATGGCTTACCAAACGTGAACAATTAACTATTAAACCTTAAAACAGTGATTCCTCCCACACCGCTGAGCCAAATCTTTAATGTGACCACTCTATGCAAAGGGAATCATAATTTCCTTTCCAATGACACAGGTCTCAACACTGATCCGATCTATGATCCTTCGATATGTAGAATGCGGGCTGTTACGTTCTACCCCTTAAGAATTCCGCCCTTGAATTTCCCACAACCATAAGCAACCAAAAAAATTTTGCACGCATATCATCCATGAGCATCCAATTCTATCATTCAAACTAGCAGCCACCAAGTCATGCATCCATATCCTTATCCTAGCATGCAGAATTCTAACAACAACAACAATAACCACAAGTGATAATGATGTAATGATGGAACGATATCAATGGGTCATACGGACGAAGAGTTTTGAATGGGTCGTCTTTATACTCTCCTCCGTCTCCCATGTACCATCGTCGCCATCCTTACTCCATTGTACCTTGACTAGCTTAACCATCTTCCTCCTAAGTTGTTTTGTGTCATTTGCCACAACACGAAGTGGTTTACGAGGTCTCATAACCGCAGCCTTGACTTCTAGGTTTTTGTATTGTTCCAAAGACACTACCACATCCGCATCGTGCACCTATTTCGTAGAAACAATTCGTGAAAAGCATTATCCACACACGACATCTTCTCGAGTAACTCTAATCTATATACGAGCTTTCAATTCGCTCGACTATCAAAAACGGTTCAACAAGCCTCGGAGCTAACTTTCCTTTACTTCCAAATTGAACAACATGCTTTAGCGGCGAAACCTTTACATAAACCATGTCACCAATGCCGAATTCCAAATCTTTTCGACGCCTATCAGCATAGTTCTTTTAAAGATTTTAGGTTGCCTTCGTTTGCTGCTCAACGATATCAATACATTCCGATGTCTCTCTAATCACCTCAGGCTCCCGTATCAGCTTGTCTTCGGTTTCTAACCAACAAGCCTAAGAGTTACACGGTCTTCCATACAACGCCTCATATGGTATCATCCCAATGCTTCTTGCTTGCAACCCTTTCCAAAATCCATTCATGAACAATGGATCTCGATCACTTACTATGCTCTTAGGGATACCATGGAATCAAATTATCCATTTCACAATAAGTTCAGCCTACTTAGATGTTGTCTTAGTTGATTTGATAGGAATGAACCTTGCACTTTTGGTCAAGCGATCCACGATGACCCAAATTCCTTAGTTTCCTTCCCTAATTCTAGGTAGTCTATTGATAAAATCCATTGATATCTGCACCCACTTCAATGTGAGAACCTGCATGGTTGAAGTAATCCACTCAGCATCTTCTGTTCAGCTTTCATCAACTGACAATTCACACACTTCAAAATGAATTCCCAACATCTCTTTTCATCCCTTCCCAATAGTAGACTCGCTTCATGTCCTAATACATCTTATTGCCACCGGAATGAATCGTCAACTTCTATTGATGTTGTTATTTCCCTCAGAACCTCATCTCTTAATCCATTGATATTAGGAACAACTAGTCGTCCTTGCTTTTGAAGCTAACCTTCTCGATCGACTTCAAACTCTTTATTCTCTGGTTCCAACTTCTAGATAAACTTGACAAGCTTTACATCACGCTTATGGCCCTCGCCAATCCTTTCGATAAGAGTAGGTCTTATCGATAATCTTGCCAACATTTCAGGTTCCAACTCACATCGTGGCCTGATATCAAATCTTGCCAAATACTCGAGGCTTTTTCATTCTGAAAACATCACTCCCAAAGTCGTTTGTCTTTGATTTAACACATTTGCTCATGCGTTATCTTTTCCAGGAATGGTACTTTGAAAACTTATCCTTCCATTGATGCTTTCGCAAGTCTTCTGAACCAACTCACAACGAGTCTTATACTCTTCCTCGCTCTGAGAGTAAATCAGAATATTATCCACGAAAACAGGCACGAAATCATTCATTGGTCTCTAAAAACTCTATTCATAAGATCCACAAAATATGCTGGCGTGTTGGTCAACCCAAAATGGCATCACCAACCATTCTAAGAAATCGGACGGTGTCCTAAAAGCAGTCCTTAGCCCACTATCCTTTACCACTCGCAATTAGTGAAATTTCGTTGCCAAATCTATTTGAGAAAATACTTTTGTGTCGTAAAGCTGATCAGACAAGTCCTTGATCCTCGATAATAGGTACTTGTTCTTCTTGGTCATCTTGTTCAGCTCATGGTAGTCCTCACAAAATTCTCTACAAGCCACCACCCTTGGTTGCAAACACAATAGGTGCACTCCATTCGGAAATACTCCTTTGAATGAATCCTTTCCCAAAAAGTCACGAACCTACACCTCTAACTCTCGCTATTCCGTAGGCGCCATTCGCCTAAGGGGTATAACGAAAAGTCAAGCACCCTTGACCAAATCGACTCTAAACTCAATCTCACGATGCAACGCCAACTTTTTGACTTCGTCAAAGACATCCTCAAACTTATTTGCGATTAGCTCGGATGACAAGTCTTCTTGTGGAATTCCAAGCGAATATAACAACTCACGAGAGCACTATCTTTGGGTTATCCCGAATCAACACCTTTTGCCCTTCCACATCCCCGAATCTCACCTCTAGCTTTTCGCAATTCACTCTTGCTACATACCACTTGGGCCAATCCATCCTCAAGATGATCAAAACCTAGCGAAAGTTACAACTAAGCAACCATTCATAATTAAGCATCCATGATCAATAATACTGGATCCACAAAGTATGCAAAGAGCAGATGAACCCATACTAGATTAGTTACAACAAAAGGTCTATTACAACATCAAGTTCCAAACTTATTCGGTATACAATCTTATTACAGGTAAAAGAAGATGATTCCCTAGTATCCAACAGAACTCAATCAAACTCCACTTGCAGGAAGCATATCCAAACAACAACAACTTCTCCTAATTCTCATTAGGAATGCAATAGGAAATCAGATTAGATTCCAGAACACATGCTTCCTCCAGTTGCTTATTCTTTAAAAAATCTGGCAGTCTCTCGTCTTATGTCCAGGCTTGCCACTCTCAAAGCACATCCTTTCGACTCTTGGCTTCTCACAATCCTTAGCATAATAGCCCTCTGACTGACAGTTGAAGCAGAGATCATTCTTCTTAATCTTTTTCTTCTTTTTCAGCTTCTTTGTAACACTGGGGCCAATAATGGTTTCTTCATTCGTAGGAGAACAGTCCCTCTATCGCTTAGCGGAATCCCTTCTGGTTACTTGCACAGGAACACCATGCTCCACTACCGCTTCTGGAATGGGTATCCTTAACATAGTTGCTGCCATCATGGTCGCCCTAAACATAACTAGATATTCCAGTGCAACGGCTAAATTTCGCAATTGGCTTCCATCTCCTACTCTTCCCGTCTCAGGCTCACCCCTAAATCTAAAATGGAATAATTAGTCCATATATAAGATAATTACATAAATGAAATCCGAATACTATTATACTCATGCGCTACTACATAGTATTCATCCATTAAAAATCTACAAATACGTCTCTCATACGTGATTATGTCTTCAAACTTTGGCTAAAATCGATTACCAGAGCTCTATACCAAATATGACGACCGCCCACAACCCCTGCACTAAACAAGAGGAATAATTCGATGAAAGATGTGCTGGGAAGCTATGGGAGATCATCAAGGTATGATAACACACACGGAACCTGTCGTGTAACTCACAACGCAAGGATTAAATATAATAGAACATATACAACATGTCATAATAGTGAAGCATACTTGATCACAAACTAAAACCCTCATAACAATCAAAGAAAATTATTCAAACAATCTGGAAATTACCACATAAGTGTTTGTAAAAATTTGCCTTACTACAGCGCTCAAAGATAAACACCACATAATGGAAATAAAGATACTATATAATAGCAAAGATAATATGCCAGCCTCCTGCTCGTTACCGAACCGCAACATCATCCTCACCAAGATATCACATGTCACATGCTACCTAGTCTGCCCATCCAAACAATCGGATGAACAACACAATGTAATAAGAGGGAAAAATAAAACTTTGAGTCAGACAACAATCTTAATGAGCGGTAAAACAGCTAACAATCTTCATCAATAAAGTATATGAGAATGGGTAAATAAACAAACTAATCTATCCACGACACCAGAGAAGAACGAAACTACCATCTTCCCCATACCTGACAGTGATAGCCTTTACAACAAACATTTTAATCATATGACCGAGGTAATCCAGGCAACCATTCAATCATGGCAACCAGAAGTATTTCATAATAACACTCATAACATCCAAATTATATATCTCACGTAAACCATCTTAATTGAATTCAACATCTCTCAAGCACAATCCCCAAAGGCCTAAACCAGTATCAGACAGGAGCCTAAGAAACATCCCCTCTAATGTCGGACAATCTACGTGAGACGGTACAAGCAAAACAAATAATCATACAAAACAGACTCTGGCTATCACTGCCAATCCTGCTTCGAAACATGGTTAATCGTATGACTTGCCATATCATGCTGCATCCTGCAAGGGTTAATGGTAAACTTGGTTCTAGCAAAAACCCCATATGTTATACAATTTGACATATCTTGGCCTTTCAGCGATACCCAGGGCACTCAACCTACAACCGGTCTTTTAGACATCTCTATTGTACCCCGGGTTTGAGCCCGCTAGAACCTACGACAACGGTAATCTCTCGGCCTTCGCTATCTCTAGTCGTCATCAACAACGACTTTCCACAAGATCAGAACACTTTTGAGCAACCATTATCAACTGACTCAGAACACCTTTGAGTTGTCATCACATCTGCTAGCTTTCAACGATCAATGAATGCATCACATCACTTCGAAATTCTTTACTGAATTCACTTTGAAGTCAACATCACCCTTGAACCAACGAAAAACATCAACATAAAGTCCGAAACCATCCATAGCATTCCCACATTTACTACGGAGCAAACCGCAGTGTTCATGCCATCAACAATAGCATTTAAAGGCGCGGCCTAAAACCCTTCCTTCACAAGCCCTGACCTACCCGATCCTCTTGGGTGCACAACCGACCCGAATTAACCATGACCGACTGACTCGTTCTCACCGACACCCCGACCGACTGACCAGCCCCTAACTGCCATGACTGACCAATCTTGTTTACTTCATGACCAACCCAGTGGCCGATTAAACCTTGCATGAACCGAACCATCCTTTTAATACATGCCCGATCGATCTACCCTGATGAAACAAGACCGACCCAATATGCACGATCGATCCAACATACATGACCGATCCAAAGGCACGACTGACCTAATAAAAACAAGACTGACCCAAATCTCCACCAGCAGCATGACCGACCGACCTGATTTCTAAACACGCTCGACCGATCCAACATGGATGACCGACCCGATATCTTGTGAAACATGACTGACCCCTCTACAATAGCATATCTCGACCGAAACATGCTCAACATATTCAGACTTACTCATCACCTTGATACCGACCGACCCTACAAAATGTCGACCGATCCTACAAAATGTCGACCGATCCGACCCAACGTTGTACAAAATACTTGCATGACTGATCGCTTCTTCTTCGTTCTCAAAGTTGCTCAACCCACCGGCCAGGTATGATCGATCAGAAAGCTTGCACTACCTATCCAATTTGATGTTCATACGACTCCGCACAACTGATCTGACTCCTTCCAGATCCAACCCAAACTTCTTCCAACTCGAAATTTGATAAAAACTTCATCAAAGATAATTCCTATGAAATCAACTCATCCAATACTTCCAATACAATTATAAGCATGTTATGAAATCACTAAACACCTCAAATCATCAATAGTCCTATGGAATTCACTAAAACATGATAAATGAGCATATGAACAAAACGGTGGATCTAACTTCCATAAACATGTGAAATAACGTAGAAATTACCAGCTTTAAGTTTCTAAATTAGATGCTATGGCGATTCATATGAAATAAAACTTACCATGGTGTAAATCTGAGGAAAACGACTTGAATTTGATGAAAAACAAGATCGAACACTTATATACTTGATTGAATTCCTGTGGGAGATGCATATCACTCACTAATTCTTCAAAACAATCTAAAAACGCCTAGAACTAGATCCGACCGGTGAATAATTTGATCCAAACTCTTCAATTCAATGAACTCCCTTTTTGATTTGAGTAGATCTAGCCCTAAATGATGTAGATCTTCCAATTCCATAAGTTTTTAATGGTGGCAAGATGAAGAGAATGGAGAAATGGAGGAGCTCTCACTCTTTCAAATGAAAGAATGGAGAAAGTAAACTATTCTCCATGCCTCCTACCCCCTATTTATAGCCTCCACCAGCCCACTAATGGGCCTCTCCATATCAGCCCATTATGGCTTACCAAAACTAGAACAGCCAACTATTAAACCTTAGAACAGTGATTCCTCCCAAACTGCTGACCCAAATTTTAATCTGACCACTCTATCGAAAGGGAATCATCATCTCCATTCCAATGTACATGTCTTAATACGTGATTCGATCCGAGTCAAAAGTTATTCCCATTACAAGGCTGACAAGGGCAAAATAGTCACAAAAAAATTGGTAAAAATTACGGGCTTGTCTCACATCCCCATAAGCCCCATATTAAAATATGAGAATGATCCAACCCTCAGGGAATAAAATCAAAATATTTTACGGTCCTTCGATACGTAAAATGTAGGATGTTACATTGTTGCTACTATTCCATCGTCACCGATTTCATCCAATTCTGACATTGTTTGAATGAGTTATAGCTAATACCATTATTTGATTTAAATAAAAATTGAATATTCCTTAATTACCCCACTACTATATAATCCATGTTAATTAACTCAAACTTACCCGCTACCATGTTTTTCGAAACCCGTCTTCTTTCTATAAGCAAATTCGAAATAGTGCCTTCCCTTTTCCAAACCATTTTCACGCCTTAACAACTCCACAACTCCCATTTCGAAAATACCAGTGGCCTTCCCTTCCTAATCACCGGTTAAAACCTTATTAGCTTTAAACTGCTTCCTCCCCGTCTTACTTTCCATGACTTCTATAGAAATACACCATGGCTCGCCACTTTCCAGACAAATTTCTCCACCATCTTCCCTCATTACTGTGAATCCCATCTTTATTTTTCCCCTTCACCATCGATGAACTCAACAATCTTACACCACATAACTCCTCCATCTCCACACAGTTATTAACGACGCGAGCCCTCCTTGTAGAACGCGACTTCACATACCCACTACAATGAACCCATCGATAAAAGATGGTCACCGAACTGCACAAAAACAATGCATTTAAAGTCTATTGATGCCACAAACCCAAAATCATACTCAAAATCTTGAATTCGTATTTTAAATGCCCAAATCAAAAAACCTTAGGTCGTGCTATCCCTATTTCCAGCGATGCGTTCGAACCCATTAAATTGAACGCCAGATCGAAGAGTTGCCCTTCTCAAATTTAAAGAAATGATTTTTCTGAATTTAGGATTCATTTTTTTACTGAATTTGCAAGGCATGATCTGTATTGTGAAGAGCTTCATTCTTTTTATAGAGGCATGAGCAGCTTCTTAGGGAAGCTATTTGAGTGGCTTCTTAGGGAAGAAATTGGGTAGGTTATAATAGAAGCTTCATAGTTATTTAATTTCATTTGCTTTAACGAAACACAACATACGAAGTAATAAGCTTAAATGACCATATGCGAGTTTCCTTTGCAACAAAAAATGTAATACTAGCATAATAAAATATTCCGGACACAAAAGAACTGGTTTCGTTAAATTCCGAGACCGTTTGGTACAACTCCCTTTCAATTCAGAACGTAAATCCATAAGCGTTTATATTGCGCATAATAATTAAAATAACTTCAATTGACCCCAAAAATGGAAATATTATACTGATTAGTTATTACAGATTTTATAAAATTGGAGATCGTTTGCAAAAAGGCTATTTTTAAGGCCTAATTAAATCAATAAAACGTAAATAAATTCATAAACAATTCCATTTATTAATAATAAATTACTAGTATTGTATATTTCAGAATAAAGTATCATATAACTCCAAAATAAACATATTTGAATTTCGAACTCAATATTTCAAATTATAATGACGTTTGGATTATTTAAAATTGATTAAATAATAGAATAAATCGTTTTAATTTATAAACGATTTCATAACGACTATTTGAAAATTTGATTTGGACATAACTCAAAACCTACAAGACGAAATCTCGATTTTTCTCTTTCATCATAAAGATATAGTCAAATATATGTGAATATTTCTTATATTAAAGAAATCCGACTTATATTGGATCCTATATATTCAATTGAAGTTCAAAACATAATATTACGAACTACTTATAAACTATACGTTCAAACATCATTTTTAATAAATAAATTACTTATAAAAACTATTTTATAATTTAAATATAATATTTTAAACAAATTTAAATATTCAGAATTAAATGGCTAAAAATTCGGGTCGTTACACTTAAATTTTAAACTTAGCAATAATTTGATGTTTTAGATCCAAAAATAATAATTTGTTTCGTCGGAAACGGAGGTCGTTTGCAAATTAACCATTTTCAAGGGGTATATAATATTTAAATATTAATGAATTCCATAACGACAATTTTAAATTTTAATCTGGACATAACTTACAATTTATAATATGAAATCTAAAATTTTCACACTAATTAGAAAGATATAATTAAATAGATTCTAAATTTCTTATTTTATCAAATTCTGTCTTATATTGAATTTTGTATAATCATTTAAAGTTCAAAACCAAAATTTCAAACTGCCGCAACATTTCAAGCTTTTAATTAAATTATAAATTTATATGTTTAATCGTCATTTCTAAATAAATTTTTAGTTGTTTATTTTCAAAATAAATCATTTTAAATATGTAAAATCAATTAAAAATAAATTTTAAATTGGTTCCAGAAGTGCGGATTGTTACAAGTTATAAATAAATTTTATATTTGGTTTATTTTCCTTTTAGAGTATTTAAGATGGTTTTTAATTTATATGGGGAAAGTCATAAATTGTCTTTATTGATGTTTAATATTTACTTTATGTTGGTTAAAATAATTAAGTTTAATAAAATATCTTTTGAATAAATAGTATCGTTTAGTTCTTATAAACGATAGATTTACAAAAATGAATGTCTACTTAAATAGATATAATTGAAATTTAATCTATGCGTAAGATGAGTTAGGATTAATTGAATTGATGTTTTCAAATTAACATTGTTTTCTAATTTCCTTTATATATGCTTAAAATTATAATTATCCCTTTAAAACTAATATTTTAAAGAATATTGTTGAATGTGATTTCTTTCAAATATTTAGGATGTAAAAACCAAGCATAAGTATGAGTTTTGAAGTTAAAGTTCTTTATTATGAATATGGAAAGAAATTTCCATAAACGATATTGCTTACATGGAAAATATTTAATTTCGAAGTATAAAATCATTCCCCTATCTTGAAGTTTGAAAACATTGTTCGGACAATGCCTAGGGGTAACACTACCTTAATTTGTCCGACTTTATTGTTAACTAAGAGATAGTATAAGTTAGTGTAACAAACTGGATTTTTGGTCGTTCAAACCGATAAAAGTCCACAAATATCGACTTAAATGATTCCAAAAATACATATAGTTATTGAGATTAATATAAGAAAAAGAAGAAATAAGTAAAGAAATCACGGAATCTCGCAGCGGAAGGACAAAATATAATAAATAAATAACAGCTCATGAAGCTGTTAAATTATACGTTCGATTGTACATTACATGAATTACTAGAGTTAACTATCATATACCAATATATGCAGCGGAATAATACTAATAATAAAACCATCAAGCCCATCTTCATCTTCGTAACAGTGTCTTCGATAAATGAAAAACTCAGGCCGACCTGAGCAGAAATGGAAAGACAAAAAAATACTCAGATTAGAACTAAAATATTCTCATATCAAACAAATCTAAAACCATGTAATAATATGAGTGTCACGACGTCAAAGATGCCTATGATAATTCACATCTCATATCCAATGTTTTCGTGAGTGCATTAACTTAAGAGATGTTACGAAAATTTTCATCTCCAAAGGATCTGTCAAACTAGATACTATATAATACAATATCCTATATAATAGCATCTATGGTTAAATATAAAATATTAAAATAGCATAAGAGGATTACGTTTTTACCCTTACACCTTTTATAATACCGTAGTCTATACAGATACCGTAAAGTCCACCATAAACTAGTATCTATCAGAGAGAACTCCATAAGTACGGTACAAATCAAAGTCCTAAGGGGACCAATCAAGATAATATGACAAGGCACACGAGTAACGACCAGAGTAGGAATCTACTAGTTGCATGCTCGGATTGGTGGTAACGCATAACCGCGACCACCACCCATCTCGGAACAAC